>JASDDO010000006.1:324574197-325197071 GCA_030015575.1 Agapanthus africanus | reverse complement strand
ACCGTATTTGATATCTGCCTGGTTATATATGATTGTAGGGTGTTTTTTGTCACCCCATTGAGATGGGAATACGCGTCGCTTGTCGGGCGTATACAGATTCCCCATACCTAGGGTAGGCCGGGGTTTATTGATTGTGGGGATCCGAATCTCCGGCAGCCACGGACTAACCTGCCGTTAATTACCTCTCGCCTTTGAAGCGAGGGAACCTCCGATTGACGGGTCAACTGATCATGCGAACTCAATGTGCAGTGTGCTTATGTGTGTCTTGAGAGGTTTTGGGTATATCGGGGGCCTCGCAGAGTTTACGGGGTGTGTGTAAAAAAAGGGTGAATAGCGTCCAAAGGACGCGTGGGGGCCAGCGCCTCACATGCCCAACACGCGGGAGCCGGACGCCCGGCGCGTGGGCGCCAGCGCCTCACGCGCCTGGCACGTGGGCGCCGGCGCCTCACGCGCCTGGCACGTGGGAGCTGGGCGCCCGAGCCTCACGCGCCCGGCACGTGGGCGGTGGGCACCAGCGTCTCATGCGCCAGGCACGTGGGTGCTGAGCGCCCGCAGAAAAACGGGCTTAGCCCCTGTACTGGGAGTTGTACTCCCGATTGACTTTTGGAGTTAAACTCCTAAAAAAAGATTTAATATATTATTATTATTATTATTATTATTATTATTATTATATTTTGTGGAGTTAAACTCCTAAGAAATTTTCGGAGATGATGGAAGGGGACCCATTTCTTCTCCCTTGAGCCCTGGATCTTCTTTTGAGCTTTGGATCTTCCCAAAGTGGGATTTTTGGAGATGGGTCTCCTTCTTTCTCCTCTCTGTTGGCTGGATCTTGGAAAAAAGTGGGAAAGACTTAAAATCTCCGCTTTTGAGGATTTGATGGAAGATCCGAGTTCCCTTTCAAGGATTTGATGGTGAAAAACTGTTTATTTTTTGGAAAAGGAAGAGTCAAACTCTTGATTTAATTCAAAAAAAAGAGAAGAAGGTTTAGAACCTTGAGGAAGGAGGAGGAGGCAAACCCTAATTTTTGAGGGGAATCAATTATTGTCTTTCATTTTATTATCATGTTGCCTTATATAGGGTTACAAATTTACATATATCCCATTGGGCTCTACAAAATGGCATTTTACCCATCTCATGCCTCATGTGCTCATTTCTTTTGCACATGAGCCATGGACTTTACAAAAAATTGTCTTTATTCCCATTTTCTTACATTTATTCATAAAAATTACATCAAAATTATTTATTACATAATTTTTATTTTGGCATGGGATAGGCCGGCCGCTTTATGTTCGGGCTCGACTTGGGCATGGGCCCACTTGATCTGGGCTTGGGCCCACTTGGCTTGGGGTTGACTTTGACTTTGGGGGGTGTAATTTTTGACCCCAACAGTGATATAACCAAATCATTGAATCAAGTGTTGATTCAATGATTTGATTTATATATATATATATTAATATATAGTTGATATTGGCCGGTTATATATGATATGACCGAATTATTGAATCAAGTGTTGATTTAATATCTAATATTGAATATAATCCGGTTATATGTGATATAACCGGATAATTGAATCAAGTGTTGATTTAATGTTTTGATATACACATATATATATTTGATATTGGCCGGGTTATATATGATATAATCGGATTATTGAATCAAGTGTTGATTTAATGATTATATATATATATATATATATATGAGAATAATGAAGAAAAGAGGCCATAGGAGGGGATTTCCTCCTATGGCGTCGGAAAAATACAACCCCCACCATTTTTTCCGACGATCAACATCCATCATCATCATCGTTATCATCTAAGATATGCATACACCAAATTTCATGTGTTTCCACTACTTTTCACCGTTGAATTAGCAATGTAAAAAGTTCTATTGTCGGTAAACCATTAATTTTGCACCAACTAAATCAACGGTGAAAATGGTATAATCACATGAAATTTGGTGTATCCACATATTAGATGATAAATATGGAAGTGATGTATGCCGATCGTCGAAAAAAATCACGGAAGGTGCATTTTTCCGACGCGATAAGAGGAAATCCCCTCCTATGGCACCTTTCCTCCATTAACCTCTATATATATTTATATATTTGATATATATATATATATATATATATATATATATATATCAAAACTAAATTAAAGCTCACTTAAGATTTTCTTCTCTTTATATACATTTATGTGTGTGTGTGTGTGTGTGATATATTTATATATGTATTTGATATTGTATCATGGTTGATGATACATAGGACTAGAATGTATGAGAATCACATAAAGGCAAAAGATAATAAGGGTGATTTTTATTTTAAGAAAAAGATAAAAAAAAAAAAAGAGAGGAAAATGAGTCATGGATTTGGATGCTTAGAGAAGCCATGACTCATCTCTTATTTTTTGTTTTACTCTTAGATATTAAATCATCCTTATCTTATCACTAGAGTTCATGGTTCATTCTCTCATCCAAGTTCATCTCCTTCTTCTCCTCTCTACGGTTTTCCTTGAGTTGAGAAAAGAAAAGAGAAAAATATTTTGAGTGAGCAAACCTCCTACTTCATCAACTTACACTAATCTAGCCCATTGGTTTAGGTTGTTTGCTTTACCAATACCTCGATTAGTAAAGAGTGGGCTTGAGTGAGAGAGACTTCAAGGTGGATCATTTTCGGCTTCGAAGACTACAAGCAAGCTCGATCCTTTCTTAAGTGGAGCCTTAAAAAGAGTTCTAGGGATTACTACTTGGAGCTTTAGAAGTGAAGGACCGGTCTACAAAGATCGTAAACTCCCATCACTTAGTTTAGAACTAGTTTGCTCGCTTAAAAATCCTAATTCTCTAGTTCGATTCTAAGTTAGTATGATTACCACTCTAGATTATTTTAAATTGCATACTTGATGCTCATATAAACCTTGTAGAGGTGCTAAGACATACTTTCAGTTCCAGTCGCCATCGTCTAGACTGTTAGTTATATATATGCCCTAGAGGCCAGTATTGTACATATGATGTATATTATAGTGGATGCTTGGACATATATAGAGAGGACTTTCTTGCTCGACATGATAGTATGCTATCTGGTTGCTCTTTGTCTTAACATGTAGACTTGTATTGTGATACTGTCTTGCTCTCACATGTTGATAAAGCCCTTAGGATGCGTACTTGACTACCAAGACTATGATGGAGATCATACTAGTGGAGCCAGGGTAGTCCATAAGTTCATCCTATAATAGTTCCTAGTCGAGGGTGTATTGAGACGAGGCATCGATATTCCAGAGTAGACTAGCATATACGCTTCTTGACCCATATGATGGGCGATGGATGATCCTACATCCATTGGTGTTTGACACCAAAAATGGTATACGGGTGCTCAGTGGAGACTGGGTACACTGAACAGGACTCGCCGAGAACTCCTAGATGGTATTATACCTATCATCAGATAGCATTTCTCTAGTGACACTGGTACAGGTTAGTCTGTTGACCCGAGATCGTCATAGAGTATTGTGTGATTCCCACTGTGCTTTGATTTCCACCTTACCACGTTCAAGAGAACATGCAAAACGGTGGTTTTTGGGTATAGTCCCGAGTCACATGGAGGCAATGAGCGATAGGAGGGGATTCGTCTCTCCAGGTATTGGGGGTTGATGTTGCGCTGTGCTCGATTGGCTATAACAGGAAGTCCCTGGCCAGGGCTAATACGGAGATTTACTGGTAAGTGTTATCAGTAGTTTCTCGATCAGTTATGAGCCTCACATCAGCATGACTTATCAAGTTACCGGGGTCTGACGTTTACCACCCCTAGACTAGATATGCGACATATCAGATGAAGAGACCGGACTGTACAGTAGTGTTACTGACAGGCTTTTCGGGAGTTTAGACAAGCTTGCTTGTTGATCTTCTGATCGTTCAATACTCGGGTAACCGTTACGTCCAGATAGTACCGCTGACGGCTTGTGGGTGACTGATATGATCATCACCTACTACCGGCATATTGACGAGTCTTTAGAGTCCTACACAGAGGTTTCCTTGCTCATGCGAAATGAAGTAAGAGCACATATGTGATATGTGCGGGACCGAGATTAATATGTGTATGAGATACCGTATTCTATTCTCGCGATATATGATATTGATCGGCTATATGTGATATAGCCGGGTTATCGAATCAAGTGTTGATTCGATATGTTGATACAAATGATATTAGTCGGTTGTATACGATATAGCTGGATTATTAAATCAAGTGTTGATTTAATAATTTAATGTATAATTATATATTTGATATATTAATGTACATTGACTGATATTAGCTCACTTATGCATTTCTTTTTCTTACTAGTGCACACTTAATATATATGTGATATATATTATTGTGTCATGCTTGTTGATACATGCTATATGACTGTATGAGACTCACACCATGATCATAATAATGTAGGGTTTACTTATTTAAAGTAAATAAAAAATTAGTTGGAAATTAGCTCATTGTTGAAGCTTGTGGAAGCTTGTGGAACTATTGACTTAGTCCACTAATTTTGTTTTACTTAAAATATTTATTAACCCAACCATTGTCATTAGCCATGGTTAAGTCTCTACAAGAGTTAATATATGATATTTTCTTACCCATGATTGCTATTCTCTCTCATTCTATTCTCCACTTTATCTTCTTCTTTATCTCTAAGAGCTCACTAGGTTTTTGGGAGGTGAAATTAATTAGTGAGAAAAATATTTGTAAAGTGAGCAAAATTCCTACTTCATCAACCTACACTAGATTAGTCATTTAGTTTAGCTTGTTTGCTTCACTAAATTCCTAATTAGTGAAAAGGTAGTTTGAGTTAGTGTCTCCTCGACGTAGATCATCTTCAGCCTCGAAGAATTAAAGCAAGATTGTTCATTTCACCTTGTGGAGCCTTACAAGAGTCTGGGAGATCACTACTTGGAGCGAAGGGACTACTACACGGAGCTTTTGAAGTGAAGGACCGGTCTACAAAGGTTGTATTCCTTATTCACTTTGTATGTAAAGTTTTTTGCATGCATGTTTACTCTAATTCTCTAGTTAAGATTCTAGGTTAGGGTTGTTTAGCATGCCAATTTTTTTAATGCGGCATGGTTGATGCGTCCCGAAACCCAGTGGCCGTGCTAGGTAACCCTACAGTGGCATCAAAGCCAAGCTAGAGAATTAGACGATATTTATAGAATTACGAAACCGAAACAACTCCGAAACATCGAAACAAAAAACCTAGTTTCTGTCGAATTTTAAAAGTCCTCTAAAATTTCTTTAAGCAACTGCAGAATGTTGCATGAGATGTAACATGAACACCAGACAAAAACGAGCCCCTTTCACCCGTTTTGACCCGGCGAGAAGTGAGGTTTAGACCGGCCTGGCCGGTTCTGTTGGCTTTGTTTAGCTTCGTTTCTGTTTGGTGCTCTGGTCTCTGGGTTTTAGTGTTTTAGGTGTTGCTTGTTTTTACTAAGATTGCATGTGATGTTATCTTTATGTAAAGGCAATTCAGAGTGCTTCATAGTCGTAATTCTAACTCCGTTTCGGGTAATTTAGACGACGTTAAAAGGTTCGAACGAATATCAAATACCCAATTTTTCTCCTTCGCTGGAAATTTTCCAAAAGTTGGATTTTTCCAAGTTAAAAAATATTCTATAATCATGCAAGTAATTCTATGGACCCTCTAGAAGAATGAAACCCTAACTTGATTCTATGACCGCCGGAACCGCCGCCAAACTCTAGGGTTTACGGTAGTTCCGCGGCGCCATAGGTGAGGCAAGGGTTGGCCCTTCTACGGTTGGTCCATAGGTACTGTGGCATGTTCTGAGTATTTTTAAACTGTGCTCAAGTGTTGAGCTCTTTGGGAAATTTTGGGTGTTTGTTGATTCGATCGGAATGTTTAACATCGTCTAGCTATCTATGGAATGTGATACAATATTTGGAATCTACACTAATTAGTTTTGTGAAAATTGATTAGTTGTTTGTAAATTTAACATTTCAATCTCGGTAGGAATCGGGAATCTTGTTGAATTACCCGATTTCTTTTGAAAAGATATTTTCATGAGTGAGACCCAAATGTAAGATTTACAATGTTAGGCATGAAATCTGAAATATATGATATTCCGTGATTATGATGTCTAAGGGATGTGTCGATTCCAAATATTGTAGTTTGACATTTTTTTCTGCGGCCGTAAGTGCAATATGTGGTGTATCGCCGGTTTCGTTGCTATATGTCAACGAAAATTGGGATACGCATATTTACTTACGTTGATGACATGTGATGTTTTGTGTTGCTGGGATATGTTATATTGGATCGTCGTGTTTGAATAGACGGGTTTTTTTATATGTGAGATGAGAGTTTTTTCATTTTCATTCATGTAAAAGCTTGTATGTAATATTCTTTTATTAGGGCACTTCCGAATTGAGGATGATGTCACCATTGATGTACATTATTTACTTTTCCGCATTAGGATAGACCCAAGGCGGGGAGCACAAGTAACCGGGTTCTAGAGTCCAGTGGGAGACCATCTCGAGGAGTCGAGTCCGACTTTCCTAACTCTAGAATTAGTAGGGTTGCTTACCGCTCTCGTAGCGGTCTAGGAATGTGAGTTTGGCTATTTATCGCGACCGTGGAATCCGTGTTTTTTTACTGGCTTAATATAAACACGGACCTCTTAGTATATCCAGTATTCCATATGTTGTCTTCTGCTGCTGATATTCTGTGATGTGATTACTTTATATGTGTAAGACGAATGCTTTATTATTATATATATGATATATAATAAACGTTGCTTATGTTTTGCACCCGCGCTAGTCCCGCCCCGCTATGCCGTTAGTTAAGTAACCTAACGGTGCATAATGGGATACTGTGGCGAATGCGGATGGCATAAGCGTACGTTGTATTTTCGTTTCTTTTGTGATGCTTAGGAAGCATAAATGATGGGACTTCATTAATGGGATTAATGAAAAGGAAAGAAACCTAAAGATGTTGTAGAATCAAATTTTCAAAAAGGGTAGCTCTAGTTTTTGCTTTGCATAGCGGTATTCCTTGTAGAATATCCAGCACCTCATTCGATGAGGAAAGAGCCGAGATCCCTTCACCGGGAGTGACCTCTTTAGCAAAAAGCTAGAAGATGCTACAACCCATTCGGTTTTGTCTTTTGATTGCTTCTCTAGTTCTTGCTTTGCATAGTGGCATTCATGAATATCCAGCACCTCATTCGATGAGGAAAGAGCCGAGATCCTTTCACCGGGAGTGACCTCTTTAGCAAAAAATAGTAAAAGCCTAAAAACACTCCTTTTCAAAAGCACTCGATTCTACAACGATATTAAGTTCATCACGCAAAAGGTTTTCTTAAAAACTTGTCGTAGCCCTCCGCCATTTCAGATAAGTACTATTTAGTATTCGTGCTGCGTTTGTTGACCTCTGTCAAGGCGTAGTGTGCGGTAGCTGATTAGTGCTTATCTGTAAAGCATGTGATGCGATTGGATTAGGGTAGTCGTGCGACCTTGTTGGCCTTTGTCAAGGATCGTGCGGGTGGGTTTAATTCAATCATGAAATGACGGGTTGAACTTGACTAGCATCCTATGGTTTGTTGGCCTTTGTCAAGGTCATAGGAGGTTAGGAGCAAAAGTATTATCGGGAATTTTAAGTGTTGAAATTTGCAATGAGATTGCAAACCTTCTATGAGATAGTTGGATCCCGATACCCACTATGAGTAAGAGTTACTCCTGAGAGAATTTTACACATCACAATTAGCAGATCAAGTAGGTGTCTAGAAAGGTGTTAACGGGGTTAATCCCCTGGGAAAATGAGGTTTATTTTAATTAGGTCCGTGCAAAAGCACGGGGAACCTCCCTCAAAATACCGACACTGGCCTGGCTGAAAAATTGGCGAACCTGTAGGGTGTAATTAATCCCGGCTAGTCTTACCTTTTAGGGTTTGAAGGAAGATTTGATAAAAACAGTGGGAGCCATCCTGATTAAATAAGATAATAAACCAATCTAATCTTGCAAGAGCATACGCTAAGTGTTTTCTTCTCTCTCTCCAGGTAACGACCATGTCAGGCCTTAATCAAGATAATAATATGGATGTATTGACCGAACCTGCTTATTATACTGAGCTGGGGAACGTTGGTTCTGCTCCCACTTATAATTGTTATAAGTCCGAGCAGGAAATAGGGGAATGCCAGGATTCCCGTGCTACCCAAACGAAGAATGAGCATGTTGATGCATCTTCTTCGGGTGTGTTAGTTACAGAGAACTGTTTCTCAGTACACTCTACGTCCTGGGTATTAGATACCGGATCGGGATCCCACATATGTAATATGTTACATGGCCTGAAGAAAGGTAGAGAACTGGGAATGGGTGATCATTCTGTAAGAGTAAGGAACTTTGCAAATGTTGCAGCCAAACCAGTTGGCGAATATCACGTAGTATTACCAAATGGTAATACATTGATTCTAAATGAATGCTTTTACATACCGAACCTGATATGCAATATTATATCAGTTTCTTTATTAAGTAAAGAAGGATATAATTTTGTTTTGCAGGATAATGTTATGAACATTTTTATGAATCAAAAGTTGATTGGATCAGGCTCGTTAAGTAATGGCATATACATTCAAAATCAAACCACAGTTCTTAACGTACAGAACACACACAAGAGGAAGAGTTCAGAAATGAACGAATCCTTCTTGTGGCATTGTAGACTAGGTCATATATTGCGACACGACTAGCTAAGTTACATAAGGATGGATATTTGAATCCGTTCGAATTTTTATCTTATGAAACTTGACAGTCATGTTTCAAAGGCGAGATGACCAAAACTCCGTTTACTGGACACGGAGAAAGAGCTACGGAACTCTTGGGACTAATACATAGTGATGTATGCGGTCCCATGTCTACACATGCCAGGGATGTTTCCCCGTACTTCATTACATTCACTGACGATCTCTCAAGATTCGGTCATGTATTCCTGTTGAAACACAAGTCTGAAACTTTTGAGAAATTCAAAGAATATAAGCATGAAGTCGAGAACCAGACGGGTAAAAGTATTAAAATCCTATGATCTGATCGGGGAGGAGAATACTTGAGCACGGAATTCCGTGACTATCTAAAAGAGAATGGGATTCTCTCTCAGCTTACTCCTCCGTATACACCACAGCACAACGGTGTATCGGAGCGGAGGAACCGCACCCTATTAGATATGGTGCGCTCTATGATAAGTATTGCTGAGTTGCATATTTCCTTTTGGGGTTATGCGCTTGAGACGGTAGTATACATATTGAATCAAGTTCCATCTAAATTTGTACCTACCACACCATATGAGATATGGAGTAGGAAGAGACCATGTCTTAAACAAGTTAAGATATGGGGTTGTCCGGCCTATGTCAAAAGGCAAAACCCGGACAAACTCGAGGCACGATCAGTTCTTTGTAAGTTTGTTGGATATCCTAAACATTCAAATGGATATCTATTCTACCACAGTGAGGAACAAAAGGTGTTTGTTGCTCAACATGCCACCTTTTTAGAAAAGGAATTTCTTGTAAAAGAAATTAGTGGTAAAGAGGTAGAACTGGAAGAAGTTCCAGCTACACAGACTACAACTGAAGATTCAGTAGAACCAGAGGATTTGATAGTTCCCAATGAACCTCAGCCTCTCCGCCGATCTTGTAAGGTTCCTCATCCACCTGAGAGATACTACGGTTTTCTCATTGATGGTGGGAGCGAGGATTGCATCATGGAAGATGATGACCCAACTAGTGTCGAGCAGGCCATCACGAGTGGGGACTCTGTGAAATGGCTGGATGCAATGCGATCTGAGATGGAATCCATGTACACCAACAAAGTATAGACTTTGGAAGTTTCTCCCGAAGGGGTAAAACCTATTGGGAGCAAATGGATCATTAAGAAGAAACTTGGTGTAGATGGAAAAGTTGAGACTTTCAAAACTAGACTTGTTGCAAAAGGTTTTCTTCAACGAACAGGTGTGGATTATGATGAAACCTTTTCTCCAGTGTCTATGCTTAAGTCCATCCGGATCCTACTTGCCATCGCTGCATACCATGACTACGAAATCTGGCAGATGGATGTTAAGACCGCCTTTCTAAATGGTGATTTAGAAGAGAGCATGTACATGACTCAGCCAGAAGGTCTCATGGACAGTGGGAGCAGCGGAAAGGAGTGCAAGCTGCTTAAATCCATCTACGGGTTAAAGCAGGCATCGTGGAGTTGGAACATCTGTTTTGATGTGGTAGTCAAAGAGTTTGACTTCATCAAAAACGTAGATGAATCTTGTATATACAAGAAGGTGGCAGAGAGTAAGGTCGTCTTCCTCGTATTGTACGTGGATGACATACTCTTGATATGAAATAATGTTCCTATGCTGCACTCGGTCAAGCTCTTCTTATCACAAAGATTCTCAATGAAAGATCTAGGTGATGCCTCCTACATCTTAGGGATTAAGATCTATAGAGATAGATTTAAACGGATACTGGGATTATCCCAATCCAGGTACATCGACACCATACTAAAGAGATTTAGTATGGAGGATTCCAAGCATGGGAATTTACCCACGATCTCATGAATCACTCTCTCCAAAAAGATGTCTCCCAAGACTGATTTGGAGAGAGATCGCATGCAAGAGATACCCTATGCTTCGGCAAAAAGCTCTATCATGTACGCGATGTTGTGTACCAGACCCGATGTAGCATACTCACTAAGTGTAGTGAGTAGGTATCAAGCAGATCCTGGAGAGAATCACTGGACAACTGTGAAGAACAATCTAAAGTACTTGAGAAGGACTAAAGAAATGTTCTTGGTTTATGGTAACAGCGAACTTCAAATGGAGTCCTTTACCGATTCAAGATTCCAGAGTGATAAGGACGACTCTAAGTCGGTCTCGGTTTTTGTCTTCACCCTCAATGGAGGGGCGGTTTGTTGGAAGAGTTCCAAGCAAGAAACCGTGGCAGACTCGACGACGGAGGCTGAATACATCGCTGCAAACGATGCTGCCAAAGAGGCTGTCTGGATGAAGAAGTTCATAACCGAACTTGGTGTGGTTCCTGTTAGTGTGATATGCCCTAGAGGTCATTATTGTATAGTACTAGTTTGTATATTACATTTTGGAAGCTTGGGATATATACACGGATTTATGACAGTCTTGCTCGATATAGTAGTATGCTACTTGGTTTGTAACTATCTTAATATGTGTATATGATTCTTTTAATATATCGCTAATACATATTGATAGAGCCCTTAAGATCTTTGCTTGACTACCAGCGTTGTGATGGCAGTCACACTTGTGGGGGTTGGGTAGTCTACAAGCACATCTTTATACAGGTCACTAGTCGTAGGATTATCGAGACAGGGTATCGATACTCCACAGTAGACTGGTGTGTACGCTTATCGTCCCAGCTGGGGAGATGGTCTGTCCTACAGCTATCAGTATGCCGTAGTGGAGATAGTATGCAGGTGCTTATTAGGTTATGAGTACACTGGACATGACTCGTCAGGAACTGTTGGTTGGTACTATACCTATCGTCAGTTATCAGTTCCCAGGTGACATGAGTACAGCTTAGTCCGTTGACTTGACACTGCTTCTTCGCCTCAAATGTGTTCCTACTGTTCTTAGATTACTACCCTACCACGGCTCTATTGAGACGTGCAAATAGGTAGTAGTTGGGTGCAGTCCCGAAGCACTTGGAGGCAGTGGAGGTTGGATAGGATTCGTCTCTCCCGGTATTGGGGGTTGATATCGCGCTGTGTTTGGAGAGCCATTACACAAAGTCCCTGGCCAGGACAAGCAAGATTTACTGGTAGGTGTTCCGGTAGTTTCTCAGGTGTTTTGGACCATACTCCGACACGACTTATACCACTATTAGGGGACTGATATTTACCTCCCCCTAAGCCCAATATGCGATACTCTTAGACGAACAGACCGGACTGTACGGAGATTGTCACATTCAGGCTCAGTAGGAGTTCGGATGGGTTTTCCTCATCGGCCTTCATATCGACATCTACCTGGGGACCGTTACGTACAGCTAGTACCACTTGCGGCCTGTGGTTAAACCCACTGCCAGCGTAGTGTCGAGTCTTTAGAGTCCCACACAGAGGGTTGTTCACCTTTGGGCGAAATGAGGTAGAGGTCGTATGGTTTTACGATAGGGTTCGTTCACATACACATACTTGTGCGTGTTTGGTGTTCGGGCAGTTGATACTAGTGGGCTTTGGTTTAAGCCAGATCCTAGTATTTGATTTTGAGTTGGTTTAGTCTCATTGTATCGTGTTCTTCGGAACACGAATGCGGGTATGTATATACAGTTGACAGAGGCGGAGAGGGAGACACCTCATTAGGGTTTTGACCATTGACTTGATTAGAACCATAATGAGAAGGAGGAAATTGTTTACTAATTATTATTAGGGATATTTGTCATGGTTAATTGGTTTGACCATTTGACCAAGTTGACCATTGTTCACTTAGATATTTTCTTGAGCATGCTTAGCGTTTAATGTGACATGATAATGGTCAAATCAAGTGAACCATCACAATTATCCTAATAATTCTTATTATTCTTTTTCCCTCATATGAGAGCTTCATCTCTTCATAATTTTTTAGACATTCTCTCTCATGGTTGCTCTCTCCTCTTCCTCTCTCAAAGCTCTAGTGTTTCATGAGTTGAAAATCAAGAGCTTTTGAGACCAAACCACCAATACACTTCTCTACTCACTCTAGGGTTCTTAGTTTAGCACACCAAGCACTCTAGTTACTGCATTATAGAAGTTGGAGCTCAAGGTAGAGGCCTTCGGGTAGATCTTCTTTGATATAGAGAAGCCGGTGAGGAGGAGTCATCCACAACCACTTCAAGGAGCTCACAACAAGGAGAAGAAGGAGTTCAAGTTTGAGGTATAACCATCTAACCTAGTAGTTAGAACTCTTAGTTATTTTGTTAGTTAAAGTTTAGCAAAGATCCTAATGCATAGTCTATGTTATCTTGTGATAAAAAAATTGATTTTTACCTATTCCGCCTCTCCGTAAGTACCGGGGTGGGTAACATGGACTTTCAGTGGTATCAGAGCCTAGTTAAACAACAACTAACATGTTATAAAAGCCTTTAGAACTTCTATCCCGAAAAATTCGCAAAATACATCAAAATTTTTCATTTTCTGCCGATTTTCAAAACGGGTCTAAAAATATTTTCAGAGACCTGAAAAATACGTGCAGGCTTTTTTAGGGACACCCAAGAAAAACGAGCTCGTGACTCGGTCAGACCACAGCGGAAGTGCGGCGAAACCATGCGTTTCGCCGCGGATCCGCGGCCGAGTCGACTCCGAGTCAACTCGTTTTTCCTGCAGAATGTCCAGCTTGATGTTTTGTGATTTTTCTGATATTTTGTTTCTGCCCAGAATCTTTTGAATACAGTGTTGTATTTGGGGTAGTTTCAAATTTGATTATCGATCGAAATTTTAACAACTTTAGCTAATCGGATTATATCTGTGATGTGATATATGTATTGAACGTCTACTAATCACTATACGTCGATTGGTGGGGGTTATACATATCTGTGATCAGTGATGTTGGATTGTGTACATGAACTTATTGGATTGTCGTGGATGAATAGTCGGGGATGTGAGATGAGTGTTTTTCATTTTTCATTCGATATAAATTGTAAATTGATGTAATATTATTTTATGGTCGCGCATCCGGGTTGAGGTTGTAGCCACCATTGTATATTATTTCTTTTCTGTTTTCTGCTCTTAGGATAGACCCAACGTGGGGTGCACAAACTACCGGGTAGTTTGAAGTGCCAAGTGGCCTACTCACTTTGTTGAGGGAGGCAGCTTCACTTCGGGTATTTGGCCGGTAGTTTGCCGCACCCATAGGGGTCTAGGGTGGGGTTTTGGCTATTCATCACGACCGTATAATCCATTTTTCGTTGCAGACTCAAACGAAACGCGGATTCCTAGCATATCCAATGTGTTCATCTGTGATCTGGAATGACTATCATTGCGTCTGACGAATGTATATATCTATATATGATATCTAGTAGACGTTGCTTATGTTTTACATCCGCGCTAGTCCAGCCCCCGCTCTGTCGTTAGTTAAGTAACCTAACGGGTGATGATGGGGCCCCATGGCGAATGCGGATGGCATAAGCATACGTTATATTTTCGTTGTTTTCTGCAATGGTAGGATTAATTGATGGGACTGCATTATATAAATGCAAAGAAAACAAACCAAAGTTGAATCGTTGGAACAATTTCAAAACCACTAGGTTTTTTCAAAACAGCAAAAAATTTAAATGCGGAGCTTAAACCACTCCTTTTAAAAGCTATCACGTTCCTTCGATTATATCAAGTTCATTACGTTCACCGTTTCTCCAAAACCATTCGTAGCCCTCCGTCATTTCAGTTAAATATTCAGTAGTATTCAAGCTATGTATTTTGACCTCCGCCAAGGCATAGTGATTGGTAGCTACTGGATATTTATCTGTTGCATAGATAAATGTGTTAGTTTGGGACAGTCGTACTGCTATTTTGGCCTTCGTCAAAGGTATGTACGGGTGGGTCCAAATTAACCTGGAGAATGACGGGTAAAACTTGACATGTGACTTATGATATGTTGGTCTTCGTCAAGGTCATAAGAGCATGGGGCAAAAATCCACATCGGGAGTTTCTAAAGAAACTGAAACTTGCTAGCGTTGCATATCATTTGGAGTGTGATGATTTTGGTAGGATTCCTTCAGCTTTATCACACGATGATATTTGGATCCCGATCCTACTGTGAGTATATGCTACTCCTCGGAAGATTTTTTCACTTAACGATCAATGCTATAAACCAAGTAGGTGTCTAGAAAGGTGTTAGCGGGGCTACTCCCACAGGGAAAAGAGGTTATTTAATTAAGGAACTTCGCAAAAGCGTCGTAAAACCTCTCTCGAAGTACCGACACTGGCCTGGCTGAACGGTTAAGCAAGTATTATACGGTGAGATTAATACCGACTAATTCTTCTTTTATGATTTGAGGAAGGATTTGAGAAACGGTGGGAGCCATCCTGTTTAGATAAACTAAAAACCACTCTAAATTTGTAAGAGCATCATGCTAAAGTGTGTCTTCTCTCTCCTAATTGCAGCGACCATACAACATGACGGGCCTTAAGTTATTATTAGATAAAAACATATTGACATGGCCAAACTATAAAGATTGGTTCAAGAATGTCAAGATGGTGATCACTTATGACAAATTGGGGTATCTGCTTACTACTAAAGCCCCGCCGTCCCAGGTCCAGAATCCAGTGTCGCGGATAAGGAAATCCGTAAGACCTGGAAGATTGATAGCGCGAAGGCCAAGTACCTCGTGCTTGCCTCTATAGACAATGAACATCAGAGGAGGCACGAGAATATGGACCTTGAATCCATATTCCTCCATACCAAGGAATTATATGGAGTGCAATCCCGTATCGCAAGATACGAGATCTCGAAGAAACTGTTTCAAGAGATGTTGGCCATCAGATCATCTGTAGGGGAACATGTCCTTAAAATGATTGGCTACATTGAGGAGCTCGCGAACCTCGGGACCACGTTAGAAAACGAGCTATATACTGACTTGATTCTCCAGTCCCTTCCTTCCACCTACGCACAGTTTATCTTGAATTTCAATATGCAAGGTAAAGAAGTTGAACTTCCGGAACTCCTCAACATATTGAGAAGTGCAGAGGGCATCCTGAAGAAAGTCAGGGAAACACCCACTCTGTTTGTTGGTGGTGCTTCTTCTTCTAAGTCTAAGGTGAAAGCCAAAGGAAAGAAAAAGAAGGCCCCTACCAAACCGAGGGGCGGTGTTAGTAAGGTGGAAGCCAAGGGAAAGGAAAAAGTAGCGGGACAGATAGTGGGAAAGGAAGAATGCTTTTATTGTCATAAGAAAGGACACTGGAAGAAAGATTGCAGGGCTTGGAAGGCCAAGAACCAGGACCCGAAGCAAGTTGTGGTTTCGGCTTCAGATGTGTATGTAATTGAAAACTGTCTGTCAATCAGCTCTACTTCCTGGGTATTGGATACCGGATCAGGATCTCATATCTGTAATTCTTTGCAGGGACTGAGAAGCCGTAGAGTTTTGAAGGCGGGTGATATGACCCTCAGAGTTGAAAACGAAGCAAGCATGGATGCTGTGTCCGTAGGGGAATATCACTTAGGATTGACTAATGGACATGTTTTGGTTTTGCGCAATTGTTATTTTGTACCCAGTTTGACTTGTAATATCATATCTGTATTTTTAATGTCTAAAGAAGGTTATGATTTTACTTTTATAAGCGATGTAGTAAACATCCACCTTAATCATGGTTTGATTGGGTCGGGTACATTGAGCAACGGTATATACGTATTAAACCAACCTCGGATTTTCAATATCCAGAATACACACAAAAAAGTCTCAAGAATTAAATCATGCTTTCTTATGGCATTGTAGACTAAGTCACATCAATGAGACAAGATTAACTAAGTTACATAAAGAAGGATATTTGGATCCGTTCGAATATCAATCTTATACAACTTGTCAATCATGTGTCAAAGGAAAGATGACAAAGACTCCGTTCACTGGACACGGAGTAAGAGCGAGCGAGCTCTTGGGACTCGTACACAGCGACGTGTGTGGTCCAATGTCTACACATGCAAGAAGCGGTTTTTCCTATTTCATTACTTTTACGGATGATTTCTCCAGGTATGAACATGTCTTCTTGATGAAGCATAAATCCGAGGCTTTTGAGAAATTCCAGGAATATAAGAATGAAGTAGAAAAACAAACCGGCAAAAGTATCAAGACGCTGAGATCTGATCGAAATGGTGAATACTTAAGTACCGAGTTCCTGGATTACCTAAAAGAGAATGAGATTCGCTCTCAGCTTACTCCTCCATACACACCCCAGCACAACGGTGTATCGGAGAGACGGACCGAACCCTATTGGATATGGTACGTTCCATGATGAGTAACGCTAAGTTACCGCAATCATTCTGGGGCTATGCACTAGAATCAGCTGCATATCTTTTGAACAAGGTTCCTACCAAGACTGTGCCTACCACACCATATCAGATGTGGAGTAGGAAGAAACCATATCTTCAATATCTAAAGATATGGGGATATCCAGCTTTTTTCAAAATGCAGCATGCGGACAAACTCGAGGCACGCTCAGTACTGTGTAAGTTTGTGGGATACCCAAAGAACTCCAGTGGTATCTTTTCTATTACGCAGAGGAACACAATGTCTTTGTTTCTCGTCATGCCCACTTTCTGGAACATCAGTTCTTAGAAAAAGAAACAAGTGGGAGTGCAATAGAACTGGAAGAAATTCCAGAACCATAAGCTATTACTGAAAGCTTGGTAGAACCAGAAGGTTCAAAAGAACAGGACATTCCCACACCGCTCCGCAGGAGTAGTAGGCTTTCTCATCTACCTGAGAGATACTACGGTTTTCTCATAGACGGGGATAGAAAGGATTGCATCATTGATAATGATGAGCCGACTAACTTCCAGCAGGCCATTCAGAGCGCTGACTCGGTAAAATGGCTGGATGCAATGCGGACCGAGATGGAGTCCATGTACACCAACCAAGTGTGGAATTTGGACATTGCTCCAGAAGGGGTAAAACCCGTAGGCTGCAAATGGATCTTCAGAAAGAAGATTGGTGTAGATGGACAGGTTGAAACCTATAAGGCTAGACTTGTTGCAAAAGGTTTTCGTTAAAGACCAGGTCTGGACTATGATGAAACATTTTCTCCAGTGGCTATGCTCAAATCCATTCAGATCCTTCTTGCCATTGCTGCCTTCCACGATTATGAGATTTGGCAGATGGACGTAAAGACCGCTTTTCTAAATGGAAATTTAGAGGAGTGCGTCTATATGGACCAGCCAGATGGTTTTATTCAGAGTGGGAGCAGCGGGAAAGTGTGCAAGTTGCTTAAGTCCATTTATAGACTAAAGCAGGCATCGCGGAGTTGGAACATCTGCTTTGATGAAACAGTCAAAGAATTTGACTTTATCAAAAATCCAGATGAACCGTGCATTTATAGTAAGATTGTAGTACGAACTGTTGTATTCCTCGTCTTGTACGTGGATGACATTCTCTTGATAGGAAATGATATTTCTATGCTACAATCTGTCAAAGGGTTCTTGTCACACAAGTTCTCCATGAAAGACCTGGATGATGCCTCTTACATTCTGGGGATCTAGATCTATCGTGATAGATCTAAGAGGATGTTGGGACTCTCGCAGTCCAGGTACATCGACACCATACTGAAAAGATTCAGTATGGAAGATTCCAAGCGCGGTAATTTACCGGCTTGTCACGGGATCACCCTCTCCAAAGAGATGTCTCCCAAGACTGATTTGGAGAGCGATCGCATGTCTATTATACCCTACGCTTCTACGGTAGGCTCTATAATATATGCGATATTGTGTACCAGACCAGATGTAGCTTATGCACTGAGTGTGGTAAGCCGGTATCAGTCAAACCCTGGGAAGAAGCACTGGATAGCGGTAAAGAACATTCTCAAGTACCTGAGAAGGATTAAGGATATGTTCTTGGTTTACGGAAGAAAAGACCTCCAGATCGAGGCCTTTGCTGACTCCGGCTTCTTGAGTGACAAGGATGACTCCAAATCCATGTCGGGTTATATCTTTACCTTCAATGGAGGGGCGGTCTGTTGGAAGAGTTCCAAATAGGAAACCGTTGCTGACTCGACGATGGAAGCGAAGTATATCGCAGCTTCTGATGCCGCAAAAGAAGCAGTCTGCATGAGGAAGTTCTTAACAGAACTTCAGGTGGTTCCGTCCATTGTTGATCCAATACCTCTGTATTGTGACAACAATGGGGCTATAGCTTTAGCGAAGGAACTCAGGTCCCATCAGAAGTCCAGACACATCTTGAGGCGGTATCACCTGATCAGGAAGATCGTGGATCGCCGGGAGATCGAGGTTTGGAGGGTTGCTACAGAAGATAACACTGCAGATCCATTCACAAAGGCCATTCCTCAGACGCAATTCGAGAGGCTATTCGAGATGATAGGTCTGCGATATGCCAGCACATGGCCTTAGTGCAAGTGGGAGATTGTTAGTGTGATATGCCCTAGAGGCCATTATTTTATAGTACTGGTTTGTATATTACATTTTGGAAGCTTGGGATATATACACGGATTTATGACAGTCTTGCTCGATATAGTAGTATGCTACTTGGTTTGTATCTATCTTAATATGTGTATATGTTTCTTTTAATATAATGCTAATACATATTGATAGAGCCCTTAGGATCTTTACTTGACTACCAGCGTTGTGATGGCAGTCACACTTGTGGGGGTTGGGTAGTCTACAAGCACATCCTTATACAGGTCCCTATTCGTAGGATTATCGAGATAGGGAATCGATACTCCAGAGTAGACTGGTGTGTACGCTTCTCGTCCCAGCTGGGGAGATGGTCTGTCCCACAGCCATCAGTACGTCGTATTGGAGATAGTATGCAGGTGCTCATTAGGTTATGAGTACACTGGACATGACTCGTCGGGAACTGTTGGTTGGTACTATACCTATCGTCAGCTTTCAGTTTCCAAGTGACATGAGTACAGCTTAGTCCATTGACTTGACACTACTGCTTCGCCTCAAGTGTGTTCCCACTGTTCTTAGATTACTATCCTACTACGGCTCTATTGAGTCGTGCAAACAGGTAGTAGTTGGGTGCAGTCCCGAAGCACTTGGAGGCAGTGGCGATTGGATAGGATTCGTCTCTCCCGGTATTGGGTGTTGATATCGCGCTGTGTTTGGAGAGCCATTACACAAAGTCCCTGTTCAGGGAAAGCGAGATTTACTGGTAGGTGTTCCGGTAGTTTCTCAGGTGTTTTGGACTACACTCCGACACGACTTATACCGCTATTAGGGGACTGACGTTTACCGCCCCTAGGCCCGATATGCGATACTCTTAGACGAACAGACCGGATTGTACGGAGATTGTCACATTAAGGCTCAGTAGGAGTTCAGATGGGTTTTTCTCATCGGCCTTCTTATCGACATCTACCCAGGGACCATTACGTACAGCTAGTACTGCTTGTGACCTATGGTTAAACCCACTGCCAGCGTAGTGTCGAGTCTTTAGAGTCCCACACAGAGGGTTGTTCACCTTTGGGCGAAATGAGGTAGAGCTCGTATGGTTTTACGACAGGGTTCGTTTACATACGCGTACTTGTGCGTGTTTGGTGTTCGGGCAGTTGATACTAGTGGGCTTTGGTTTAAGCCAGATTCTAGTATTTGATTTTGGGTTGGTTTAGTCTCATTGTATTCGTGTTCTTCGGAACACGGATGCGGGTATGTATATACAGTTGACAGAGGAAGAGAGGGAGGGTTTTGACCATTGACTTGATTAGAACCATAATGAGAAGGAGGAAATTGTTTACTAATTATTATTAGGGATAATTGTCATGGTTAATTGGTTTGACCATTTGACCAAGTTGACCATTGTTGACTTAGATATTTTCTTGAGCATGCTTAGCATTTAATGTGACATGATAATGGTCAAATCAAGTGAACCATCACAATTATCCTAATAATTCTTATTATTCTTTTTCCCTCATATGAGAGCTTCATCTCTTCATAATTATTTAGACATTCTCTCTCATGGTTGCTGTCTCCTCTTCTTCTCTCAAAGCTCTAGTGTTTCATGAGTTGAAAATCAAGAGCTTTTGAGACCAAATCACCAAAACGCTTCTCTACTCATTCTAGGGTTCTTAGTTTAGCACACCAAGCACTCTAGTTACTTCATTATAGAAGTTGGAGCTCAAGGTAGAGGCCTTCGGGTGGATCTTCTTTGATATAGAGAAGCCGGTGAGGAGAAGTCATCCACAACCACTCCAAGGAATTCACAACAAGGAGAAGAAGGAGTTCAAGCTTGAGGTATAACCATCTAACCTAGTAGCTAGAACTCTTAGTTATTTTGTTAGTTAAAGTTTAGTAAAGATCCTAATGCATGGTCTATATTACCTTGTGATAAATTTTTTTGATTTTTACCTATTCCGCCTCCCCGTAAGTACCGGGGTGGGTAACATGGACTTACAGTTCCATACATCGAGCATCCGATACCTTTGTATTGTGATAACGATGGAGCTGTGGCTTTGGCCAACTAACCCAGGGCCAATCAACGATCCAGACATATTCTGAGGTGGTATCACCTGATCCGGGAGATAGTTGATCGCCGGGAGATCAAGATCAGGAGAGTTGATACGAAGAATAACACGGAGGATCCACTCACGAAGGCCATACCCCATATACAATTTGAGAGACTCTTCGGGATGTTGGGTACGAGATACTACAGCATCTGGCCTTAGTGCAAGTGGGAGATTGTTAGTTATATGTATGCCCTAAAGGCCATTATTGTACATATGATGTATATTATAGTGGATGCTTGGACATATATAGAGAGTACTTTCTTGCTCGACATAATAGTATGCTATCTGGTTGCTCTTTGTCTTAACATGTAGACTTGTATTGTGATACTATCTTGCTCTCACATGTTGATAAAGCCCTTAGGATGTGTACTTGACTACCAGGACTATGATAGAGATCATACTAGTGGGGCCAGGGTAGTCCATAAGTTCATCCTTTAATAGTTCCCAGTCGAGGGTGTATCGAGACGAGGCATCGATATTCCAGAGTAGACTAGCGTATACGCTTCTTGACCCATATGATGGGCGATGGATGATCCCACATCTATTGGTGTTTGACATCAAAGATGGTATACGGGCGCTCAGTGGAGACTGGGTACACTGAACAGGACTCGCCGAGAACTCCTAAATGGTATTATACCTATCGTCAGATAGCTGTTCTCTGGTGACACTGGTACAGGTTAGTCTGTTGACTTGAGATCGTCATAGAGTTTTGTGTGATTCCCACTGTGCTTTGATTTCCACCTTACCACGTTCAAGAGAACGTGCAAAATGGTGGTTTTTGGGTCTAGTTCCGAGTCACATGGAGGCAATGAGCGATAGGAGGGGATTCGTCTCTCCCGGTATTGTGGGTTGATGTTGCGCTGTGCTTGATTGGCTATAACAGGAAGTCCCTGGCCAGGGCTGATACGGAGATTTACTGGTAAGTGTTATCAGTAGTTTCTCGACCAGTTATGAGCCTCACATCAGCACGACTTATCAAGTTACCGGGGTCTGACGTTTACCACCCCTAGATTAGATATGCGACATATCAGATGAAGAGACCGGACTGTACGGTAGTGTTACTGACAGGCTTTGCGGGAGTTTAGACAAGCTTGCTTGTTGATATTCTGATCGTTCAATACCCGGGTAGCCGTTATGTCCAGCTAGTACTGCTGACGGCTTGTGGGTGACTTATATGATCATCACCTGCTGCCGGCGTATTGACGAGTCTTTAGAGTCCTACACAGAGGTTTCCTAGCTCACGTGAAATGAAGTAGGAGCACATATGTGATATGTGGGGGACCGAGATTAATACGTGTATGAGATACCGTATTCTATTCTCGCGATATGTGATATTGATCGGTTATATGTGATATAGCCAGGTTATCGAATCAAGTGTTGATTCGATAAGTTGATACAAATGATATTAGTCGGTTGTATACGATATAGCCGGATTATTAAATCAAGTGTTGATTTAATAATTTAATGTATAATTATATATTTGATATATTAATGTATATTGACTGATATTAGCTCACTTATGCATTTCTTTTTCTCACCAGTGCACACTTAATATATATGTGGTATATATTATTGTGTCATGCTTGTTGATACATGCTACATGGGTGTATGAGACTCACACCATGCTCATGATAATGTAGGGTTTATTTATTTAAAGTAAATCAAAAATTAGTTGGAAATTAGCTCATGGTTGAAGCTTGTGGAAGCTTGTGGAACCATTGACTTAGTCCACTAATTTTGTTTTACTTAAGATATTTATTAACCCAATCATTATCATTAGCCATGGTTAAGTCTCTACAAGAGTTAGTATATGATATTTTCTTACCCATGGTTTCTATTCTCTCTCATTCTATTCTCCACTTCATATTCTTCTTCATCTCCAAGAGCTCACTAGGTCTTTGGGAGGTGAAGATAATTAGTGAGAAAAATATTTCTAAAGTGAGCAAAATTCCTACTTCATCAACCTATACTAGATTATTCATTTAGTTTAGGTTGTTTGCTTCACTAAGTTCCTAATTAGTGAAGAGGTAGCTTGAGTCAGTATCTCCTCGACGTAGATCATATTCGGCCTCGAAGACTTAAAGCAAGATTGTTCATTTCACCTTGTGGAGCCTTACAAGAGTCCGCGAGATCACTACCTTGAGCGAAGAGACTACTACACGGAGCTTTTGAAGTGAATGACCGGTCTACAAAGGTTGTATTCCTTGTTCGCTTTATATGCAAAGTTGTTTGCATGCATGTTTACTATAATTCTCAAGTTAAGATTCTAGATTAGGGTTTTTTAGCATGCCAATTTTTTTAATGCGGCATGGTTGATGCCTCCCAAAACCCAGTGGCCGTGATAGGTAACCCTACATAGACCTCTGTCACTATCGTCGTCATCGCCGCCGCACCAACGCATATCATCTCAACCGCGTCGCGTTCGAGCCACGTTGGCATCGTGCCTGTGCCCGACTCCGCGCCATTCATAGCCGTCTTGTGTGTCAAGATAAACCCTGCGTCAGTGTCATTTCTATTTCAGCGATCTAAGGAAAATGATCCTGTTCACTTGCTATCATACTAATATTATATGTTTATTTTTATAATCGAACCATTAAATCATATTTAAAATATTTTGTGATCGAACTGGATTTAGATTGTGAACCGTGTTTGTGCGTTGCATGACTGAACATAAACCGAGTCTAATACCCCATTTTAATCTTATGGAACATATATGGATCAAATCCCGTTTATATCGGTTACATAAAACCCACTCTCTGATAGTTACCTGAGTATATGCTAAGCGCTCGATATAAAGTCCTGAACCAAAACCTAATTTAAAATGCCAAAATTTATGATAGCTGAATTCTTTTACTGATAATAAATATCGTGTAGAAATTTTAGTTAAAAATATCAAAGTTACAATCATGAAATGATGCCCTTAAGAGGCGACATCAAATCTGGATGTTACCGGTGCGTGAGTCGGGGTCATCGGACTCGAGATTGTGCTGAGCCACGTGTGAGTGAGGCAGCTGTACCGCAGGTTACCTTACCACCTTCTCCACCGTAGAAGGCGTTGCCCCTTATGCCTGTTGTTGCTCCGCGTCAGACTCATGTGCAGAGAGGTCGGGGGCTTGGTGGTTTTGTACCGAGAGGGCGGGGTGGTAGAGGTAGAGGTCAGCCAGTCGCCGGTAGTGGACAGGCTCGGGTGTTTGCCTTGACTCATCAGGACGCGCAGGCATCCAATGCAGTGGTTTCAGGTACCCTTTCTGTATGTTCTTTTGATGCACATGTTCTTTTTGATCCGGGATCTACACATTCGTATATTTCTACACACTTTGTGCCGAGTTTGGGCCGAGAGTCGTGTTTGCTAGATCAGCCGCTTGTCATGACTACTCCTGTCGGAGAGTCGTTTGTTGCGAGGCACGTGTTCCGGTCGTGTGCTGTCCATATAGGAAATAGAGATTTGTCCGTCGAATTGATCCTTCTGGAGCTGTTGGACTTCGAGGTTCTCCTGGGCATGGATAGGTTAGCTACTTGCTACGCGTCCATGGACTGCCGTGAGAAGACAGTTAGGTTTTGTTTTCCCGGCGAGTCAGTGTTTTTTGTGCAGGGGGGCCGTGGTGCCGCCCCTCACAGTTTGATTTCTGTCCTTTGCGCTAGTCGGCTTTTGAGGAGGGGATTCCGGGGATTCTTGGCTTTCATTCATGATACTGGAGCCACAGTGGAGTCGTTGGACCGAGTTCCTACTGTCCGAGAGTTTCCCGACGTCTTTCCCGATGAGTTACCTGGGTTGCCGCCAGAGCGCGATATCGAGTTTTGCATTGATCTGATTCCCAGCGCGGGGCCTATTTCTATACCGCGTTATCGGATGGCTCCGGCAGAGCTTAGAGAGCTTAAAGATCAATTGCAAGAGTTGATTGATAGAGGACTTGTGCATCCGAGTGTTTCGTCATGGGGAGCTCATGTTCTGTTTGTTAAGAAGAAGGACGACAATTTGAGGTTGTGTATGGATTATCGTCAATTGAACCAAGTTACGGTGCGGAATAGGTATCCTTTACCTCGCATTGACGATTTATTTGATCAGCTCCAGGGTACGAAACTTTTTCTAACATTAATTTGCGTTCGGGTTATCATTAGTTGCGGGTTCGGAATGATGACATTCCGAAGACTGCCTTTCGTATGCGCTATGGGCATTATAAGTTTTTGGTGATGTCGTTCGGACTCACCAATGTGCTAGCAGCGTTCATGGATCTGATGAACCGGATTTTCAGGTCGTTCCTCGACCAGTTTATTATTGTGTTTATTAATGACATACTGGTCTAATTTAGGAGTCGAGAGGAGCATGAGCAGCACTTGGGGATTGCTTTGCAGATATTGAAAGAGCACCAGCTGTATGCTAAATTCTCAAAGTGCGCGTTTTGGCTTGATAGAGTTGAGTTTTTGGGTCATGTGGTGACGGGTGACGGTATTCTTATGGACCCGAGGAAGATCGAGGCTGTGCAGCTTTGGCCCAGACCTGTATCGGTGACTGAGGTTCGTAGCTTTTTGGGCTTAGATGGTTTTTATCGCCGTTTTATGCAGGATTTCTCGAGTATCGCTGCACCGCTGACCAGACTGACCCGAAAGGGGGTTCCTTTTCTTTGGACTGATGCGTGCGAGCCGAGTTTTCAGCAGCTGAATACTTGGTTGACGACGGTACCAGTTCTATCTTTGCCTTCTGGATCAGGCGGTTATGTTGTTTACTGTGATGCTTCTCGAGCGGGGCTCGATTGTGTACTGATGCAGCATGATAGAGTGATTGCTTATGCTTCTAGGCAGCTGAAGAAGCACGAACAGAATTACCCCACTCACGATCTTGAGATGGCCGCGGTGGTCTTTGCGTTGAAGATTTGGAGACACTACTTGTACGGGGAGTCGTGTCAGATCTTCACGGATCACAAGAGCTTGAAGTACATCTTACAGCAGCGGGATCTAAATCTAAGACAGCGCCGTTAGATGGATCTAGTGAAGGATTATGATTGTGAGATCCTTTATCACCCGGGCAAGGCGAATGTGGTAGCTGATGCTTTGAGTCGTAGGCCCAGGGGTAGCTTGTCCCAGTTGAGCGCAGGTCAGCGACAGTCTTCTGCAGATTGGCATCTCTTGTGCAATGGTAGAGTACAGTTCGAGTTCACTTCCACTGGAGGACAGCTTGCTCATGTCCGCGCCCGTCCACTACTTGTTGATCGTATCCGTGAGGCGCAACCCAGTGATGACCGTTTGTCTGAGATTCTTGAGCTTGTTCGGTAGGGTACAGTTTCGGAGTTCATGATTGATGACCAGGGTGTGCTATGATGCGGGACTCGCTTGTGTGTACCAGATGCTGATGGGTTGAGACGCGAGATCCTAGAGCAGGCACATCAGTCGACCTTTAGCGTTCATCCAGATTCCACCAAGATGTACCGTGACTTGAGAGACTTTTACTGGTGGGAAGGGATGAAGCGCGATATTTCGGACTTCGTTTTGAGGTGCTTGACTTGTCAGCAATTCAAGGCTGAGCATCAGAGACCGGCTGGAGATTTGCAGCCTTTACCCGCTTCGGAGTAGAAATGGGAGCAGATTTCCATGGACTTCGTAGTGGGTCTACCCAGAACCAGTCGAGGGTATGACTCCATTTGGGTGATTGTTGACCGGTTGACGAAAGCGGCTCACTTCCTTCCAGTGAAAACCACTTTCGGTTATGCTCAGTATGCTCAGCTGTACATAGATGAGATTGTGCGTTTGCACGGTGTTCCCACAGCATCGTCTCCGACAGAGGCACCTAGTTTACTAGCCGTCTTTGGCAGAAGCTTCAGGAAGCTTTGGGTACCCGGTTGAGTTTTAGCACCGCTTTTCATCCTCAGACCGATGGTCAGTCGGAGCGGACTATACAGACTCTGGAGGATATGCTTCGGGCGTGTGTGCTTGATTTTGGTGGCAGTTGGGATCGTCACTTGCCGTTGATTGAGTTCTCCTACAACAACAGCTTTCAGGAGACAATTCAGATGGCACCTTTTGAGGATTTGTACGGTAGGATGTGTCGATCGCCAGTCTGTTGGACCGAACTCGGCGAGAGTAGGGTTTTGGGACCCCAGCTAGTTCAGGAGACTACGGAGAAGATCCAGCTGACACAGGACAGGATGAGAGCAGCCCAGTGCAGGCAGAAGTCTTATGCCGACCATCGTCTTCGCAGACTTGAGTTCGCAGTGGGGGATCATGTATTCCTTAGGATTTCTCCGATGAAGGGCGTTATGCAATTTGGGAAGAAGGGGAAGCTCAGTCCCAGATTTATAGGTCTTTTCGAGATCCTTGAGCGAGTGGGTTCTGTTGTTTATCGTTTGGCGCTCACGCCTAGTTTTCCGGATGTTCATCCCGTTTTCCACGTGTCGATGCTTCGTAAATACCTTCATGACCCTTCTCACATGATTCAGCATGAGACCGTTCAGCTTGAGCGCGATCTTTCGTTCACCGAGCAGCCGGTAGTTATTTTGGATCGGCGGGTGAAGAAACTTCGGTCAAAGGTCTTATCATCTGTGAAGGTTCTTTGGCATATCCCTACTAGTGAGGAGATCACTTGGGAGGCCGAGAGCGAGATGCGGAAGATGGGAGGCCGAGAGCGAGATGCGGAAGAAATTTCCTCATCTCTTCGAAGGTACGTGTAGTTAAATTTTAATTCGGGGACCGAATTTCTTTAAGGGGGAGATTGTAACGTTTTAGAAATCGTTATGCAAATTTTTCCGTTTTAGGGTAAAATAGTCGGTGTTTTCCGTTTTAACCCGATTGTGATCAAACTTCTGTATAGACTTGACGGCATCTAGTTTAGCTAGAATGAAGCTAGTGCACGGGTTTTGGGGGTTAATTGGAAGTTTTGGTTCACATAGAATTTTTCCCTAATTAAATATTATTTTAATGTGTTATTTATGCACTTAATTAGTGGTAATTACATTTTTGGTTTGGGTTAATCACTCCTAATGTGAATCTATATTAAACTAATCATTAGATTTTTTTAATCCATCCATAGAAATATTTAGATATTTGTGTTAAAAGGAATTTATTTTTAAAAAGAAAGAATGAGGTGGCTTTGAAGATAATTGTGCATTAATGAACATTTATTGCTTTTTGCTAGATATTTCTTCACATTTTACACAAAACACCCCCCCACTCCCTCATGGCCGAGCCTCCTCCTCATGCTGCCCACTTATTTTCTTTCCCCATTTTCAACATTTCCAAGCTCAATAAATCCTTAAAATTCCTTAAATAAATCCAAAAAAATCCTAAACAAATCTTAACCCATCATTTCCCTTCATTAAACTATCATGGATTTTCAAGAAAAACATGATTTTTGGAGGCAAAAGATGATGGATCTAGTTGCTTTGGTGTGTTCTTGAAGAGGTATAATTTCAAATACAAATCTTTAATTTGTTGTATTAAATCACTTAGATAGCTAATAAATTGATTAATATAGTTTTAAACTCATGTTTAATTCATTCATAATAATTTTAAAGAAGTTCAAGTTAGGGTTTTAACTTGATGAATGGGTTAATTGTAAATTGAAGATTGGGAAAAACTTAACCTAGTAAGAAAAATGATAATTGTTAATTCCTAATTTGTCTAATGGAGTTTTTAGCTTACTAGGTTTTATTGAAACATAATTGGGGGAGTATAAAATTATGGAAGTGGTTTGGTTAACTTAGTTAAGCTATTTTAAAATGTTTGATATCGCTAGAATTGTGTTAGCTTTAGACTTGTGCAAAATTATGCGATAAGTTGCTTACTAGGTTTCGGTGAATTTTGGACGTGGGATCGATTGGTCGTTGCGAGGTTATTTATATTATCTTCCTCGTATTTAATTGTGTTGTGTTTGTGCGATCGGGACGATGGAGTCTAGACTTGGTGTTGCGTAGTTTAGTGACCCTAGCTAGGGTTTTTGCCGATGTCGTGCGCGTTTTGTGCACTAGGTGTGCAGTGTAATTTTCTAGGCGTTATCCTTGCGTTTCGTTATCTTTGTGTCGGCGTAGGTTTTTTAGCTTATGTGATGTGTTTGTGAAATTTTAGGGTCGCAAGCGGGGACTTCAGACACTGCGAATAAAGGAAAGCAGGTGGTCGGATTTTCGTAGCTCGAGATCATCGGTGAGTAGATTTAACATCTACGGGGAAATTTCCCGTATGGCGTTATGCGTCAGGGCTGGATTATTGATATGACAGCTGCATGATTATTCGCATATGAGTTGATTGCATATGAACTTCATTGCATATAGTTACTTGTTGTGCCTGAGCCTGTACCTATTGTACACTGCACTATTATTGACAGTCCATGTTGCACGAGCACCTATTGTATGCTACACACACACTGTCGGTAATTGCCATGATATGCACAACACAGATATTCATATAATATACCTTGCTATTGGTTAGCGACATAGAGGCATTTATTCTTGTGCGATGGCGCATATGACATATAGCATATCTGTACACCTACATGCTTACACATATGCCTTGCTATACCTACATGCTTATACATATGCCTTGTTATACCTACATGCTCACACCTATACTTTGCTATTGTTACATGTTCAGTTTTATACGATATATATATCGGTGGTATGGGACGCTGTTATATATGTTTATAAGATTCGGATCCTGGGGAACCGCGTACTATATTTAATGACTTGATGCATTTAAATAGCGGACTTTTCCCGTGATATACTCATATTGTGGTTCTATGTTGCATATGTTATATTACATGGATTTACGCATTTGAGATATGTTTTCATGCGATTTGGGGATTTCTAGTGTCGATGTTAGGCACTTATTTTCCGAGAGATTTATGGATATTGGGAACCGATACGTGGAACACAAGTGTAGAGGTTGGACACTTGGGTTTCGAGAAACGTATGTATATCAGAGCAACCGATACGTGGATCACAAGTATCGATATTGGACACTTGGGTTTCGAGGAACGTATGGATATCAGAGGACCGATACGTGGATCATAAATGTCGATATTGGACACTTAGGATTCGAGGAACGTATGGAAACGAGTATTTATGTGCCGATGCTGGGCACCAGTTTTCATGATATTTCGGGAGTCGATGTTTGACATTCAGGTTACATGAGATTTACAGGGCCGATCGGAGGGTCGATCTGAGGATTTTGGGATTTTGGGTGTTGTTGATTTACACCGGGTTTTTCCATGCTTATGATTTGTGCATGAGTTTATTTATATCATCCCACACTCAGGATTTAATTTGATATGCATTGCTTTATATAGTTGTAGTACCCTGATGATGTACCTTTACATGATTGTTGCATATTCATATTGCCATACTTATGCTATCAGATTACATATGATAGATTTATCGCTGTTCGTGCATACTTACGATTACAGTATGATATTATTTACTATTCACGAGTTAGCAACTCACCCCCGTTGTGCCACAGTGTTTGCAGGACTTACCCTCAGTATAGTCGCGGTAGGGCGCCTTCTTATCTATACTTGTGGATATCGCTACAGTTGGCTGTGAGGCCGTTGCCATTAGGTGGGTTCGCGGTTATCCGTTTATGTACTTTGGATATCTTTTTATTGAATCTAGTATTCTCCATCTACCACTTCTTTTATTTGACTTAGAGACGAGTTGTGAGAATTCGGTGTTGTATATATTTTTGGTGACTTTTGGTGCCGTGCTCGTGGGAGCCGGTCTTATTATAAAGTTTTTACCTCCCTTTGCTGTTTTCATTTATATTTCTTCGCTACGGCGTCGTATATATGCTTGTGGTAGTTGTCTCCGCCGTTGGGCGTGATTTGCTCCCGTTTGGGATGCTTTATTTTTATTTTATGTTGTACCCGTTTTTGGGGTTGGTTTTTACAAAGGAGGTGCTGCCGAAATTTTCAAGAAAGAAGACTAAAGTTAAAGATTTTACTTGAGATTTTTCCGAATGTTTCAAACTATGTTTTTCTCCGTTTATCCAGTTTTGGGTGGTTTAGATTTCTGGGTTTCGGCTTACTTAAGTTGCGTATGCCTGTTGACGTTACGTAGTTTAAGTGCCGGTTACGGGCCTAACTTTTGGGTCGTGACAGGATTGTGATAAGTACGTTAGTATACAAGCAATTGAAAGTGAAACTGATATATATGAAAGCATGAATGAATAACGGAAGTGACATGTACTTGTACACAACCAGTTTTGATACATGACCATATACTTTAACCCGGAGAAAATGGGGAAATCGGTGGTGGAATCGAACTCGTATTTAGCAAGATTTAGCGATTTAGAGGATGATCATTCAATATCAGCGATATATATATTAGGTCGAGAACCTAGCGGCACGGCTGCAGGGTTATTTCCCGGGCAACAGCGGACCATAGTCTCAGGTATACACGAGACCCTTATTAAACACGATAACTCTTTTTCACCGATCGATTTCAAATGACATAGAGACTGATAGATTTAGTGACATATTGTCTTGATTACTACCATGATTCACATGTCATATTGTCTACCTATGTATGTTATTCTACGCTCCCATATTATTGTTTTATATATGCTATTTCATGCTTATTGTTACTGTCACATGTTAAGTATTATTATATTATTTATATTGTGTCATTTTGACGACTTGAGTATGCATGCTCATAGGAAGAAGTGGTGTCGGGACCCGGTTCTTGGTCACCGAACAAAGTGCCACAGGGAATAAAGTGCCACGCCAAGTGTCATGCCAAGGGAGCGGGGGCAACCTTTTGAATCCATAGGGGCCACCTCATGAGTCTGTGGGACCCACTGTAAAACAATGAGGAATTTGCGGAATACATTTCGAAAGAGGGCAGATCCGGAACTGTAAATGAAATGATACCACTCCTATAACACAAAGGCTTTTTAAGTGGATTGACACTACAGGAGATTGAGAACTTCGTAGTTAAGCGTGCTCGACCTAGGAAAGTTCCAGGATGGGTGACCTCCTGGGAAGTGGCCCCTAGTTTGGTCAGGTTCGCTCCGAAGGACAAAACCGTGCGGTTTCGTCCAGAGCGAACAATACTGTTTGTGTTGGGGGTGGGTCATGACAGAATGGTATCAGAGCTGGTCTCTCAACAGTAGGTCTGTGGTTCGAGGACGAACCATTGTTCAAAGGTGGGGAGGATGTCGGGACCCGATTCTTGCTTACAGAATAAAATGCCACGGCAAGTGTCATGCCAAAGGGCTGGGGGCTACCTCTTGAATCCGTAGGGGCCACCTCTTGAGTCTGTGGGACCCACTATAGAACAATGAGGAATTTTCGGAATACATTCCATAAGAGGACAGATCCGGAACTGTAAATAAAATGATACAACTCCTATAATACAGAGGCACTTTTTAAGTGAACCGGCACTACAGGAGCTTGAGAACTCCTTAGTTAAGCATGCTCGAGCCAGGAAAGTTCCGGGATGAGTGACATCCTGGGAAGTGGTCCCTGGTCGTTCGCTCCGAAGGCAAAACCGTGCGATTTCGGCAAGAGCGAACAATACTGTCTATGTTGGGGGTGGGTCATGACAAAATGGTATCAGAGCTGGTCTCTCAACAGTAGGTCTGTTATTCGAGGACGAACCATTGTTCAAATATGGGGAGGATGTTGAGACCCGATTCTTGCTCACGGAACAAAGTGCCACATGGAACAAAATGCCATGCCAAGTGTCATGCCAAGGGGGCGGAGGCCACCTCTTGAATCCGTGGGGGCCACCTCTTGAGTCTGTGGGACCCACTGTAGAACAATGAGGAAATTTCGGAATACATTCCGAAAGATGGCAAATCCGGAACTGTAAATGAAATGATACCACTACTATAACACAGAGATGCTTTTAAGTGAACCGTCACTACAGGAGCTGGAGAACTCCTTAATTAAGCGTGCTCGAGTCAGGAAAGTTCCAGGATGGGTGACCTCCTGGGAAGTGGTCCCTGGTCGGGTCCGGTTCGCTTCGAAGGACAAAACCGTACGGTTTTGACCAGAGCAGACAATACCGTCTGTGTTGGGGTGGGTCATGACAAGTGGACCCAGTATGTCACGCCCCGCTTCCCAGTGTACGGCGAAGGGGACGCGACGAGGTCCGCTACGTATATACTCAGAAGTACATACGCTAAGCGTATCTAAGCAATATAAAATAAATACACAAGAGACAAGAAATAAAAAGAACAGCAACTTTTATTTATTAACATTCTTTATATAATGCATGAAAGGAAATACAACTGAAATAAAAAGATGCCTAAACAGTGGCATAACAGGAAATGAAAAGTACAGAGAGGAAAAGTATACAATGAAACTAAAGTGCAGGGTCTTCAGCAAACTGCTCCAAGTTTTCTTGAGATGGCTCGATCTCCACCGGGTCCAAATCACCTGACGACATTCAAAGAAGAAAGAAACAGAATGTCGTCAGCAAACAAGTCGCTCGGTAAGTCCCAAAGGTAAGAGGAAAGTAGAAAGGACAGAATAAGAAGATATCTTTTATGGTGTATACTATTGTTGTAATGTTATGTTAACGCTGTTGTTTGTAGCTTGGTACAGAAGGATGCCAGTGTATACAAGTGGAGTCTCTATATGCCAGAGACTAGAGGCACGTATAGTACAAAGAACCGTTTATGCCACGGTACAACAGCAACTGGATTCATGTTAGGTGTATTAAATCTGACCACCTCGTGCCACCTTTAACACCTTCCGTACCAATCTACCCCTTAAACCCCGCGATGTCTTGTTTGTATTGTTATCTTGTAAAATTGTATTGATTATATGATTGATTGACTGACAGAGCAAAACCATGATATCAGGAAACGGTTATAACCGTAGAGTCATGTAAATGGAATACTGAGAATCATGTAAAAGGAATATATCCATGGTTCGGTTCAGTCAAGTTGTATAAATTGATAATTGTATTCATGGATTCATGTGTTCATTTTGAATTGGAATATTGTAGATTATAGATTGACTTGAATCATAATCAAGTCAGATTAATCAGACTCAAACCCGAGTCAGACAATCAGAAATATGAATCGAAGTCTTATGATTGCTAGGGTCCTTAGGGTAGTTTATAAAACTTGAGGGTTTTTTATGTAAAAATACTTTTATATACTTTTCAAAATACACCTCAAGTATTTATTGCTCATCTTTAGAGTTGTAATGAGGGTGGGTTTTATGTTGTGACATTTCTAGTGGAAATATCCTAGTTTTATAAATAAGGGTATTTATCGGTAATATTGATTTATCTGAAGTTCATGGTATTTTAGTGTAAAATTTATTATTGTAATTTTTAGAAAAAGGTGGAAAAGTTATATTATAATAAAATAGGTATTTAAATGATAAATATACATATATTTATACAAAATAATTTTAATAAATATTTTATATTCCAAAATCTCATTTTTTTAAGATATCGTATTTTAAACCTTTCGAGACCGAATGCTCCTTGCGGAGGTCTGAATCTCACACTACTAGCCCGAGGGTGCGCGATAAACCGCACGATCCCGAACGGGTTCCCCAAAGATGGGTTGTAGCGGCGCTTTGCAAAGATTGTAAAATACTAATCCTTTAGAAAACGGTTTTATAAAGTAAAAAGTATTTATTTGCAAAAGTGTAAATTTTCCGTATTTTAGATTCTAGGGTTTCCTAAGTCAACTAGCCTATTTCTAAATGGTCTAAACAACAAGTCATTAGAAGCCTCAAATCGCCTCTTCACCGCCAATTGTAGCCAGGTAAGTACAAGTGAGGAAGGAGGGATCCGCTCACGAATCGTGAGACGGGCCTTTTAAAATTACCTTTGCTCACTTGCCTAGCCTAGACACCACAAAGTCAGGTTTAGATAAACGATCGATTTCCACAACTTATCGCGTTTCCTAATAATAGGCATTTATTTAAAAGTGTATCAAAGCTAAACTTTTAGAATTGATTTTATTAAGAAAATGGTATTTAAATGAAAGTATTGTTTTTATCGTATTCTAAGTTTTTGATGATTTCGTTTAGGTTTGTATTTGCGTGTGTGTGGAGATAGGTCATTATCTCGTGCTCTACTTTAAATGTATAACAAAGTTTAGGGGTTAAATGTGAAATCGAAACATGATGGTATTAAAGTGAAAAATACGATAGATTGGAAAGGTTATCATTTCATGTGAGAAACTTGTTCAAATTAATTTTTAAAAGTTTAATAATCAAGATAAAGAAGTTTAAACATGAATGTATTGGTGAGAAGTGAATTTTTATAGAAAACCCGAATCGGAAATCGGATTTGTTCCGATTCCGTCGGGTTTCGTAATTTCGTATTTTAGAGAAATAGAAAGGGGATAGAATGGGACTTACGGGTTTCGATTAGGCAAAAGAGTGTAGGGGGAACTAAAAGAGTTGCCGAGGCGTTACTCCGTCGCCGGTTGTTTCTAAAAACGTCGCCGGAATTCCCGCCGGAATTTCGTCGGAGCTTCGCCGCGAACTTGTTTTCAAAGCACACACTTCTTGGAAAATTTTGAGAGAGCGAGCCTAGGGTTTTGGGATGGAAGGGTAGAGGGTAGGGGGTGTATTTATAGGGTAGGTTAGGGTAGGGTAGGTGAAAGGTTTTTAATTAAAAAAATTGTAAAAATTATAGAAAAATCATTAAAATTTGTAGTAAATGGGGTGTATTTAACTCTCGGGAACTGATCCAAATAAATGGTGTGTGCAGGGGAGTTGAGAATGCAAAACGACACATTTTTTGTTCAGGTGACTCGGCGGTCCGGCCGAGTCAAGGGGTCGATGGGGGGTTCTCAGGTGAAGGCTCTGGTATTTTTAGTTTTTTATGTTTAGTTCAACTTTTGGGAGTTATGGTCTGTGGACTGTTGGGCTTCCAAGAAATTTAAAACAAAAATAATCTAAAAATAATGTGGGACAGGGGATTTGAACTCTGATGGCTTGGTTCAGCAGTGCAAGGTGTTACCAATAAGCTACAACCTCCTTCTTGTAATTATTGTGGGAAAATAAATACTTAAAGTGGCAACAGCAACATTAAATACCCCAAGTATACCTCAAATTTAAATAAATTTTATGTATACAAAATTGGAGTTGTTACACAATATCAGAACAAAACTTGCCATATGAGTTCGCGGAGATATAGAGCGGCAACGTCTGCTTATCTTTTTATTTGCTTTCGAATAAAAGAATGATTTGTTATCCGTTGTTAGTTTTTTCCTTGCTGTTAAAGACTTGTATTCTGTCGAACTATGATTCATGGAAATGTAATAAAATTAGTGAATGTGTTTCTCTTATTCTGTGTTTGATTACCGCATGCCATGTAAAGCTATAAGCCGGAGTGTAAATATGGCGGGGTTTTTCTTGACCGTAGAAGTATGGCTGGTGTAATCACCCCTCATATTTCGTACTTTGGGAAGTGGGACGTGACATAATCAAAAAAACCGAGTAGGAATTCTTGCAAAATATTCTCGTCGATCTCAATTCGGATAATTAAAAAATATTCTCATTTTAGAAGGACTCCAGAAAGCATCAATACTTTCACCAGAATCAATCATTCTAGAACTAGAGAACTTGGCCCGTGCGCCATCGGATTGTTTATCGCGGCCAGAACCGGGTTGCTGGTCGGCTTACACCAGAACTCATAGTTGTTGTTCCTGGGATAGATCAGTTTTGGGATCCTTCCACCGGAGTAAGCCGAATCCGCTTTAAGCTCCGCATTAATGAACACAAAGCAACTCTCGATTTGATCTTGCGATGGACCATTGTGGCAACTTTTCCGATTTTTTTTATAAAATTACTGTACATATTTCTCATCTACTCCAACAAATCACATGAGAAAGAGGATAGAATTTTATAATTGTTCGTGATGGTTTGTTATAATTTAGAAAATAAAAGGACAGTTTAATTTCCCCCCTCTGGTTTCAACTACTTTTCAGCTTATTTTGGGGTCAAATTTCATATTTGTTTTCAAATTTATTTTATTATGAGAATCATCTTCATCAATCCTCGCTATAAGATGAATCAACTTCATAACTTTGATCAGACACGGAAACCATTTCTTTATTCTTTTTCCCAATACTGTAGGAAGAGTTTTAATCGATCGAAGGGCCCGTTTGGTTGACTGGAAGTATCGGAAGTGCATAAAATAGTTATGAAGTAGCTTCCAAAATGTTGTGATGGAAGTAAAGCTAAAACTTACTTCCTGATGGATTTTATGTTTTATTTAATGGTTTAAAATCTATTTTTACTTTTTCTTTAGTCCCACATCGTTAAGACAACAAGGTGTTGCTGTCCTTATATATGAAGATGTGTCTTAAAATCTTGAAGTAGTTCAAGGGCTTGTGGGTGTGGGTTTTTCCACATACACACATGCGCCGTCCGTCCTGAGCCTGGTTCCTCTCCAATGCTCGGCTCGGGCAAGCTCCATGCCCTCCACTTCTCGCTCTGATCTCAGCGAGCATCTTCTCTGCTGCTGCCTCTATCGGGTTCGGGCCACCGTTTTTTTCCTTGTTGAGCGACGAGGGTCAGCGATCGGTTCGACACTTCATCCTACTGCACTTCGGGTGGAGTCCCTGTTGGTGGGACGGTCGTATCTTGGGAATAGATCGTCGGCGAGTCCTGTGCTAGAGGCGGCGAATTCTGTTCTTAGGACAGCGCTCATTTGGCGTGCTTCCGTCCCAGGCAACTCGGAACCTTGTTCTTCTTATTTTTTCTTATTTGTTTAATAGGGTGCATGCTTAGCAAACATAGTTAAATATTATTCCTTGAAAAATATTAATTTAATTTGTTTTTTTGGTCTTACTAGCAATCTCACCCAACAACTAAGAACAGAATTCCTTCCTATAATCTAATAGGTTAGTTTTTTTTTTACCGTGAACCTAAACATGTCTAAGGTTAACCTAGAAGACTTAGTTTCAGCCAGACCCGAAACTTTTGCTGGTCAACACTTCAAGCGTTGGCAAAATCGAATGCGGTACTGGCTAACCATCTTAGGTCTTATTTCTGTTATAACTTGTGAGCCTACCCCGTTAGAGCTACCCTCTACTACCCCTGCTCTGACTTCTGCCCCACTTCCAGATGCCCCACCTCCAACTCCTCCACCACCTCCACCTGGGCCTACACCCTAAGAGATAGAGTACCTATGCCATGGTAAAATCTTGTCTACTTTGTCCAATGAACTCTACGACATCTATTGCCAAATCTTAATTTCGAAAGAACTTTGGGAAGCATTAGACTCGAAATTTGGACAAGAAGATGTTGGCCTAGAGATGTATTCCTTTGTAAACTGGTTAAAATTCAAGATGGTAGAGACCAAGACCGTTACAAACCAAATCCTTGAATACCAAAACCTTATCACTAGTGCTAAGATTAAAGGCTACAACCTAGAGGAAAATGTACAAATAGCTGCCCTCATTGAAATGTTACCTTCGTCCTTGGATGACTTTGCTAACAAGCTCCGTCATCGTCAGGGTAACCTTTCTTTGAACTCCCTTATCCAAACTCTTAAAACTGAAGATATTCATAGGGAGAAAACCAAGGCTTCTTCTATCCAAGCGAATGTTGTTGAGGCTAAAAACTTTCATAAGAAGCCTTTCAACAAATTCCAGAAGAACCATAACCATAATCATAACAAGTACTTCCACCAACAAAAGAACAAGCCTAACTTTAAACCTAAACCCCAAAACAATGGCAATCATAAGGGAAACAAAGGTGGAAACTGTTTTGTCTGTGGGACGCCGGGTCACTTAGCTCGGAACTGTAAAGACAGAAAAGTTGGACCACCTACCAACCCCCAAGTGAACACCTTAACTGTGGGGGTCTCATCAACCGTATACACTGACAGGTCTGGCTTAATAACTCAAAACCCTGAAGTTAACACGCTGAGTCTAACGACCGACTGGTGGTTAGATTCGGCTGCAAATGCCATGTATGTTGTGACTGATCCTTGTTCTCTTCGTATCAGGTCGATACAGGACGGTGTGTGACATGGGCAGATGCGAGCGCTGCAAGGATTGAAGGATATGGACGTGTGGACTTGAAGTTTACTTCAGGAAAAGTGATATCCCTTCAAAATGTGCAGCACGTGCCGAACTTTAGAAAGAATCTTGTTAGTGGAATAGTATTGATGAGACTAGGCTATAAGCTTGTATTAGAATCCAATAAAGTTGTAATCACCAAGTTTGGATCCTATGTATGAAAAGGCTTTGTTTGTGGTAGGGACTTGTTAAAACTTTGTATTATTGATTCATCTTTAAGTAAAACTGTTGCATCTAGTTCTGTTTCACCAACTGTTCTTACTTTTGTATGTTGTGACATGCGGCATGCTCGTCTAGGACATGTAAAAAAGAATACCATGCGTAGAATGATGAACTTAGAATTAATTCCGAAAACTCAAATAGACACAACCAAGCGGTGTGAGGCTTGTGTTCAGGCAAAACTGCCTAAACAACCTTTCAAATCGGTTGATAGTCAAACTGAGTTATTAGAATTAATTCATACCGATGTATGTGAATGAATGGAACTTTAACTAGAGATGGTATGCGATACTTTGTAACTTTTATAGATGACTTTTCTAAATATTGTTTCATCTTTCTTATGAAAACTAAAGATGAACAATTTGAGAAACTTAAAATCTATAAGAACCTAGATGAGAAACAAACCAACAAGTTCATAAAAAGAATTAAGTCAGATCGAGGCGGTGAATACACCTCAATTGAACTTAAGAGATTTTGTGAAGAACATGGTTTGATTCATCAAACAACTTCTCCTCACAACCCTCCGTCCAATGGAGTGGCTAAAAGGAAAAACCGTACTTTAGTTGACATGATAAACTCTCTTCTTGCTGAATCCAGTCTTCCCTCTAGAATGTGGGGGATGCATTACTTAATGCAAACCACATTCTAAATGGAATTACTTTTAAACATACCGATAAGACACTGTTTGAACTTTGGTTTAGTAAGAAGCTCAACTTGCAATACTTAAAAGTGTGGGGGTCACTTGCCAAGGTAAAGGATCCTGAATTCAAAAGAAAGAAATTAGGACCTAAAACCGTTGACTGTGTCTTTATTGTCCTGTAGAGAACTCTAATGCCAACAGGTTCCTTGTAGTTAAGTCCGACTTTAGTGATATTAGAGTTAACTCCATAATTGAAGGTAGACCCATAGATGCTGTCTATTTTGAACATGTGTTTCCTTTTAAAGATAAAGTAAATAAAACGACTGCTGAAAGTTCATCGACTATTAAGCCTTTTACCTCTCCTCCGATTCCACATGAGATCATGCATGATAATTTTGATGACATTCTGCAATTCGGTTCAAACCCTAATAGCATATCAGACACCAAGAAGTTCTTAACTAGCCAGTTTGATATGAAAGACTTAGGAGTAGCTGATGTCATTTTAAGGTTTAAACTCATTAGAAACAATAATGGAATTACCTTTTCACAATCCCATTATGCTGAATCTATATTAAAGAAATTTGGGTACTTTGACTGTACACCAGTTTCTACTCCATATAATCATCTGTTTCACTTGAGATCCCACTCTGGTCCACCTATAAACCAATCTTTGTATGCTTAGATAATTGGTAGTTTGTTGTATCTAGCTAATGGTTCTAGACCTGATTTATCTTATGATGTAGGCAGATTAAGTAGATACACAAGTAACCCTAATGCTGATCACTGGAAAGCTCTAGTGAGGGCATTTCGATACCTAAAGGGTACTTTGCATGTTACACTACACTACACCTCTTTTCCTTCCACCATGGAAGGTTATACTGATGCTAACTGGATCTCCGATTCAGATGAAACTAAATCAACTAGTGGCTACGTGTTCTTGCTAGGAGGAGGTGCTGTTTCTTGGAAGTCCACCAAGCAAACAGTCATAGCTAGATCAACTATGGAAGCAGAGTTAATTGCTATAGACTTAGCTAGTTTACAAGCTGAATGGCTTAGACTGTTTTTACTTGATATTCCTTTAAATGTTAAGCCATTACCTGCTTTGTCTATACATTGTGATTGTAAAGCTGCTATTGATAAAGCCAGACAATCTAAGAGTGATACTGGAAAACGGCACTTGAGAATCCGTTTAGAGGATATCAAGGACCGGATCGCACGCGGTGTGATCTCACTTGATTTTGTGAAATCAGTGAATAACTTGGCAGATCCTCTTACTAAGGGGCTAGCAAGACAGCTAGTCCAATCCTCATCGAGGGGGATGGGTCTGTTGCCCACCACTTAGACACCGTAATGGATACCCTACCATTCCAAGTGGAGATCCCATGAAGTTTGGTTCAAAGGGACAACGAGCTACTAGCGTGTCTACTTGGAGCACTGACTTTTAGGAGTATATCTCCAAGACCCTCCCTATGGTGACAGTGCTCCTGACTGAAATGGTTAAGGAAGAGCTATTGCTCTGAATATGTTTAAGGCCTTTATGGCAGGGTGTAGGTCCGTTCAGTGCACCCTTGGAGAACGTTACTATGTGAGTGTGTTCCTAGGGCCGGGACTATGTGAATTGTGGGCATTCGCTAGAGCACTCATGAGACAAGATCAGCTCATGGCTGAAACGCGCTAGCCGACTTATGAACCTGGTCTCGTACCCTATATTTGGCTGTGTGGCATGTGGAAGATCGGTTCAAAGGGTCTGGTTCAAGACCTAGTTCACCACGTCCCTTTCGAATGGAAATGTGTCATACTAGGTGAGGTTCAAGGCAAAAAACCACCTCATTGATATGCTAAGTATTATGTCGCTCAATGTGTCCTTTTGTATTTCAACTACACTGAGTTTTTAAACCATGTGGGGGATGATGGATTTTATGCTTTATTTAATGGTTTAAAATCTATTTTTCCTTTTTCTTTAGTCCCACATCGCCTAGGCAACAAGGTGTTGTTGTTCTTATATATGAGGATGTGTCTTAGCCTCTTGAAATAGTTCAAGGGCTAGTGGGCTTGGGCTTTTCCACACGCGCGCACGCGCCGTCCGTCCGTCCCGAGCCCGGTTCGCTTCGCTTACCCTTTTGCACAAAAATGATTTTGTTTGGACCCGTTACTGGACCGTTGCAGCAGCCATGGGCTCGTAATTAAGAGTGGACCGTTGGAATTTTAATACAGGAGTTTCTGTCAGTTGGAGGACAGAGACGTTGGGCCTGCATTAATCTGTGTATTGATGGGCAGTAATGGGCCTGGTTTAGGACGCCTATATAAGGAGCACCCCTTCTTTTTTGTTCAACTGATACAACAAAAAAGGAAAAGAAAACACCTCTTCTCTCAGCGAGCTCTGCTCATCTCCTTTATTCCTGTCACGCCCCGCTTCCCGGTATACGGCGAAGGGGACACGACTGGTTCGCTACGTATTTACTCAGAAGCAAATACGCTAAGCGTATCTAAGCAATATAAAGGCAAATCACAAGAGACAAGAGATATAAATTAACAACAACTTTATTTATTAACATTCTTTTGTACAATGCATGAAAAGTAAATACAACTGGAATAAAAGCGATGCCTAAAAAATGGCATAACAGGAAATGAAAAATACCGAATAGAAAAGGTACAATGTCTAGAGCTCGGGGTGTTAGTGTATATGCCCTAGGGGCCATTATTGTATCATACTTGTATGTATATTACTTAATGGAAGCTTGGAATATTCACAGTTGTATATACATTCTTGCTAAAAATAGTAGTATGCTACTTGGTTTGTGTCTACTTTAATATGTGCATATGTTTCTTGTAACGTATCACTTATACATATTAGTAGAGCCCATAGGATCTTCTGCTTGATTACCAGTGTTGTGATGGCAGTCACACTAGTGGGGGCTGGATAGTCTATAAGCAACATCCTATACTTGTCCCTAGTCGTAGGATTATCGAGACTGGGCATCGATACTCCAGAGTAGACTAGTGTGTACGCTTCTCATCCCAGTTGGGGAGATAGTCTGTCCCACAGCCATCAGTACGTCGTACTGGAGATAATATACAGGTGCTCGTTAGGTTACGGGTACACCGGACAGGACTCGCAAGGGGACTGTTGGTTGGTATTATACCAATCGTCAGTTAACAGTTCCCAGGTGACATGAGTACAGCATAGTCCGCAGACTTGACAATGCTACTTCGCCTTGAGTGTGTCCCACTGTTCTTAGATTGCTACCCTACTACGGCTCAAAGGAGTCGTGCAAATAAGTAGCAGTTGGGTGCAGTCCCGAGCACTTGGAGGCAGTGGCGGTTAGAAAGGATTCGTCTCTCCCGGTATTGGGAGTTGATATCGCGCTGTGTCAGAAAGCCATTACGCAAAGTCCCTGGGCAGGGCAAGCGAGATTTACTAGTAGGTTCCAGTAGTTTCTCAGGGTGTAATGGGCTACGCTCCGACACGACTTATACCGCTATTAGGGGACTGACGCTTGCCGCCCCCTAGGCTCGATATGCGATAGTCTTAGACGAACAGACCGGACTGTACGAAGATTGTCACATCAGGCTCAATAGGAGTTCGGATGGGTTTCCTCATCGGCCTTCTTATCGACATCTACCTGGGGACCGTTACGTACAGCTAGTGCCGCTTGCGGTCTGTGGTTAAACCCACTGCCAGCGTAGTGTCGAGTCTTTAGAGTCTCACACAGAGAGTTTCCCTGCTCCAGGCGAAACGATATAGAGGTCGTATGGTTTTACGACAAGGGTTCAGACGCATACGTGTGTTTACGCGCGTACGACGTTCGGACAGTTTTTACTAATCGGCTTTGGTTTAATCCAGATTCTAGTATCAGGTTATTGGATTTATACAGTCTAAAAATTTTCCGTGTTTTCATTGATAGGAGGGGCGTTCTCGTAATTTGTCGAGAAGCTTCTAAATGGATGATGGCATGGAGGGTAAGGTGGCATTAACATTTAATGAATTTGTGACTCACTTAGATGAATCATTCAAGTGAGTTAATGAAGCATTTATTACTTAATGACTCACTTGATGATTCATTGCATATATTTAATGAAGCATGATAATAATGCATTTTGATTTATTCTTTTTGATTTTCTTGTGCTTCATAATATATTAGAAGTGAGAAGCTTTTTTCATTCACAACTTATGCTCACCTTCTCTCTCTTCAAGCTCTCTCTTGAAACCCTAATCCTCCCCTCTCATGTGTTGAGATCAAGAATTAGATAGACTAATACATCCATAACCTCACTCTATATCCTCTAGGTAGCTTAGATTAGCACTGTAACACCCGAGCCCAATACTACTATTTTCTGTTACTGGTTGAGTGTTAGATATTACTCATTTCATTTATCTTGCTTGTTTGGGTCTTACTGTAAAATTTTATCTGGCAAAGTCATTTCTGCATATAACAAATTTTAGCACCTAAAGTAAAATTAAAAATATCCACCTTGGCCTACTTGACGCCCCTAGCCGCGTGGTAGCGTCCGTGCATCGAGTTCTCGTCCCGTTCAGTGAAACAGGCAAGTTCGAACGACTACGCGCGTGTACAGGTGTCCGACTTGGGGGTATACTTTTTAATCATAAAACATTTCATTTTAAAATTTGGAACCCGCTTAAAATCCTATTATTTAAATTTCAAATTTTTGGACCCAACCCGAGCGCAATTTGGAAATGTTTCATTTAGCGCCAAAAATCCCAAATTTAATATAATATTTAAACCGTATAATATTTCTTTAACCATACGATATTACTGTTAATTTGATTTCCTAAAATCTTTTAAATCTTAAATATGTTTTTCCTTAACCACTCCTGGCCAATCGCGATGCCTTAAACCCCGTGGGCCCCTTCCTTTAACTCCTCTCTCTTTCTTTGTCACTCTCTCTCTCTTTAGCTTTCTCTATTCCTCTCTCTCTCTCTCTCCCCTTCAAATCACGTTCTCTCTCTCTTCCTCAAATCTCTTTCTCTCTCTCCTTTTAAATTCTTTTCCCCTCTCGTTTCTTTTTTCACGAGAACAGTAACTCGCGAGAACCCATCGCGAACCCTAACCCTAGCCGCCGTCGCCGTCGCCGTCGCCACCGCAGCTCCAACGCCGGCGCCGGCGCCACCGTCGCCCTCGCCTCTGCCTCCTCTTCCCAACCTCAACACCTTTTCCTTCTCCCCGTGCGCCCTGTGCAGCCGCGATCGCTGCAGTTCCCTGCAGCAACCTCCTCGCCGGCGGCCTCGTCGTCGCCTTCCGTGCTGCCGACCAGCACCTCGCCGTGGTTCCCTCACCACCACTCTCCTCCTCCCAGTGCACCCCTGACCAGAACAGCGACCCCGGCTACCCCGCGATCTTCCCTGTGCTACCTGAGACGTCGCCGGCGACCCCTGCGCCGCCCCTAGCCGTCGCAGACGAGCCCCAACCACCTCTAGACACCTTGTAGGTATGCCCCTCCACCTTTCCTTTCCTCTTATCTTCTTCTAGAACTGTAAACAACCGCTAGAGTTTTGCAGATCGCCGGAGACGCCGTCCTCGCCGCCGTCGATCTAGCCGTCGTCGCAAATACCCTCTGGACCAGTGAGTATTTCCCCATCATCTTCTTCTCTGGTCTTTTCCTTCTTTCCAAAGTCTATACCCGATTGAAACCCTTTTTACTGTTTTGTGTTCGCCGGAATCCGGCCGTGCCAGTGACGTGTCCTGACAATCCAGCGGAGTGCTCTGACCCGTGAGGTCCCTTGGTTCGTCGTTTGGGTTCAATCCGTGAACCGTGCGTCCGTCGCGTGTTTCCCCGCCGACGTTACGTTCCGTTTTCCCGGATCGCGACCCGTCGAGGCAAGTATCACTTGCTACATGCTATACTATACAATTATATATGTTTGACTCATTAAACCTGCAAAACTTAACTCGGTATAGTTATTTTCTCATTTGGTTGCAATATAACATATATCATTTTACAGTTAACATAGAAATTACAATTTGCCACTTTTAACCTAAGAACCAAGTTTACCTGTTAATCACATTTTACCGTTTAATAGATTGTAGCACTTTCCCATGTAGTTCTATTACATTCGGATATTCGTATTCAAAGGCTTGATATAACTGTATTGCATCATCGTTTAAACTGTTGCACCGCTAAGGGTGCTCAAAACCTGTTAATATAATAAAACGGCTGCACTATATTAATGCACTATTGTGATTGAATGAACTGCTTATTGTTGTTTAATTTATTGTTTATTTCCTGCTGTTAATCCCCAGTTCGATTATATATCGGTTGTGAGCACACCCACGATATTGTTACATCTTGACTTGACCTTGTTACACATGATGTATATTGATACACCTGACATGGTATTGTACCGTTTACTATTGACTTGACCTGATGTACCATGACCTGACCTGTTACCTGATCTCGTGCCTAATTCCAACAAACCTGACATGTAGTCCTCATGGACCATTCCTGTTGTCTATCCAGACAAACCTGCTGTTACCTGATGCTGTGTTGGCATTAGTTCTTGATTACCGAATACCTGACCTGACACATATAACTTGGAGGTATGGGGAAATCAAAAGTGTAAACTAAAGTGTAACTTAAAAGAGTATTACTTGATCCGTGGTCCCGGGGGGTAACGGGACAGAGCCATTCGTGACTCTTATATTTTCCTGATCCGTGGTCCTGGGGGGTAACGGGACAGAGCCATTCGTGACTCTTACATTTTCCTGATCCGTGGTCCCGGAGGGTAACAGGACAGAACCACTATTGGTTCACGTATTCCTGATCCGTGGTCCCGGGGGGTAACGGGACATATCCTTTGAGTTACATGGAGGATTACTCAATTGGTTTCAAAGACTTTAGAACAGAAAACCTGATAGAACAGTTTAGTTACCCACTGCACACTACCCTGTACTGCTTGATTCATATTATTTGCTACTCTTGTTTTATTCATGTTCATTTTGTATTGCCTGTTACACTGTTCATATTATATTACTTGATATCATGACGTCTGGGTTTTGCATGGCCCAGATTCCGTACCGCTGTCGCAGTCCGAGCAGGAGTACTTCAGCCAGCAGGCTGAGCTGTGAGGTGTTAGTATTAGTTAGTTTTATTTCCTGCATTTATTTCCTGATGTGAGCCCGCATTATGGGACATACTTTTCAGTTATTTGTATTGGATCATTTGCTTCCGCATTTATTTATTATTGACTCCTGTTATTCTGGATTATGGACATGTTTAGATAGTTTTATCTTGTTCTTAATATCTCTACAGCCGTAATGTGACTGTGGATGGATACTTCCTACCCACAGGTAGCATGGTTGGCTATGTCACGTGCCCAATCTAGCGTACTCTGGAAAGTGGGGCGTGACATGGTTCTTTTGGTATCAGAGACATAGGTTAGTTGGGTTGATTCTTTTTGTAGTTGGGTATTGTACCCAATACACGAATCAGAATACCCGTGTTTAGGAAACATGTCCTGCCACTTTGCCATTTACCATTCTTGAATCACATTCTTTCTGATTATATCTTTTACGACGTGCAAACTTACTTTGCATGTCGACTCGAAAACCTGATTTCTTGTTATCCCTAGGACTTAGGCGACTTGGGTGGAGTTAAGAAATTGTGGCTATGATACCGCGGCATAGTTACAATACGGCACTCTATTTAAGTATCTTGGAGTTCTAGTCTTGATCTATATTCAGAATCTATCATCATGCTAATATTGGGTGTTTTGATTTCAGGAATATGGCCGGTAAGAATTTGAAGATGTGCCAAAGACGTGCGGACAAAGCCGCCATGCGTAGAGTGATAAGGGGATTGCTGGAGAATCTAAAGAGACAGACCGAGCTGAAACCGGCGTCTGCATTGAACCAAACGTCTGTACGTAGAAGTGTTCCGGTGAACAGACGCAGCGTAGCACCAATGAAGAAAACAGTTGTGGGTGATCGGAAAAGAAGCGTGATTTGTAACTACTGCCATGTACCCGGACATGTGCGAAAGGATTGTCGTAGGAGGCTGGGACTCTGTTTTGGTTGTAGAGCGGCAGATCACGCCGTTAGTGCTTGTCCGTCGAAGCTAAGGTTAAAGGAAGATACTCAGAAGCCACCGCAGAGACAGTTTCAGGAGCAGAAGCTGATAGCTCGAGGACCCAATCAAGCCCGAATCTTTACCCTGACGGCTGAAGAGGTTACAGCTCCTGAGGAAGTCGTTTCAGGTACCCTACTGGATCTTTGTTTTCTCGCAATAGCGTTATTCAATTCTAGTGCATCCCACTGTTTTATGTCATCCAAATTTATAACTACACACTCGATTACTTGCACGACCCTGTCTAGTTTCTGGGACATACACACTGGGAATGGGAAAATCACAGCTAGTAGGGAGTGTAGAGATTGTACAGTTGTTGTGTGCGGACGGGAACTCTTTGCAGATTTCTTGATGATAGATACGGGCAGCTACGAGGTCGTCTTGGGAATGGATTTTCTTGGCACTTTCCACGCTCACATTGACTGTAGGGCAAGGAAAGTAATTTTCCAGATTCCCGGACATCCTGAGTTTACCTTCACTGGAGGAAGCAGTTCTGTCGGGCCAGTCGAGTTTAGGGCTAAACCGAAAAATGTTATTCTTGCAGCAATGGAAGTTGATAGTAGTGAAGAGCCGGCGGTTGTTCGCGATTTTATGGATGTGTTTGAAGATATATCGGGCTTACCGCCGAAGCGAGACGTGGAGTTCGCAATTGATCTTATTCCTGGTGCAGCGCCAGTATCTAAAGCATATTATCCAATGGCACCAGTAGGGTTGGAAGAAGTCAAGAAACAGGTTGCTGAATTGCTTGATAAGGGTTGGATTCGAAGCAGTAACTCGCCTTGGGGAGCTCCAGTTCTTCTAGTAAAGAAGAAGGATGGCACGAGAAGGATGTGCATCGACTATCGAGAATTAAACCGGGTAACTATTAAGAACAAGTAACCGATCCCTCGCATTGGAGAACTTTTGAGCAGCTTAGTGGCGCGAGGGTATTCTCGAAACTGGATTTGCGATCTGGATATCATCAGGTCCGAGTGAAAGCAGAAGATATTTGCAAGACGGCATTTCGAACTCGGTATGGACATTACGAGTACCTAGTGATGCCCTTCGGAGTAACGAATGCGCCGGCAGTATTTATGGACTTGATGAATTGAATCATTTCACCGTTCTTGGACCGGTTTATTGTGGTATCCATTGACGATATTCTGGTTTACTCGAAGAGTTTTGAGGAGCATGCTGAGCATTTGAAGATCGCACTGCAGACATTGAGACAGGAGAAACTGTATGCGAAGATGAGTAAGTGCGAATTTTGGCTGGAAGAAGTGAGGTTTCTGGGGCATGTTGTGTCGGGCAATGGAATCGCCGTCGATCCCGAAAGGATTGCAGCATTTCGAGATTAGCCGATTCTAAAGAATGTAGCTGAGATAAAAAGTTTCCTTGGATTAGCCGAGTACTACAGGAGATTTGTGGAGAACTTCGCTCGTCTGGCAGAACCGTTGACCAAGCTTACGCGCAAGGAGGTACCTTTTGTATGGACGGTTAAGTGTGCGTTAGCTTTCGAGACGTTGAAGCAAAATTTGATAACCGCCCCTATTCTGACCGTGCCAGACAATTCCGGAGGATTGGTGTTCCACAGCGACGCATCTGGCAAAGGGTTGGGATGTGTTTTGATGCAGCAGGGGAGAGTCGTAGCATATGCATCAAGACAACTGAAGACCCATGAGAAGAATTATCCAACTCATGACTTGGAGCTTGCGGCTGTGATCTTCGCTTTGAAGATTTGGAGACACTACCTTTTGGGCGAGAGAGTCGAAGTTTTACAGATCACAAGAGTTTGAAGTATGTGTTCACTCAGAAGGAGTTGAATATGAGGCAACGTAGATGGTTGGAGCTGATGGCCGACTACGACCTTGATCTTAAGTACCATCCGAGGAAGGTTAACGTCGTGCCGGATGCGCTTAGTCGGTTACCAGCAATTCAGGTGTTAACTACACAGAGGGAGATCATTGCAGATTTTCAAAGATTTGACTTGGAAGTTGTGCTACCGCGTTCTACGGGAAAGTTGATGCAACTGCAAGTACAGTCGTCTTTAATTGAGAAAATTAAAGAAGCACAATCGCAGGATCCTAGACTGCAAAGGTTTCGAGAGCAGGTTGAAGCTGGACTACGAACAGATTTACTGGTCCACGAAGATGGTTCATTGAGGTATGGTAACCGTTTGTGGGTGCCAAAGGGAGATGTTCGTGAAGAGCTTATGAAGGAGGCACACAGTTCAGCTTACTCTGTACATCCAGGAGGCACAAAGATGTACCGAGACATTCGACAGCATTTCTGGTGGGAAGGCATGAAACGGGAGATTGCTCGCTTCGTGGCTAAGTGCTTGGTGTGTCAGTAAGTCAAAGCCGAACACCAAAGGGTTGCTGGTTTATTGCAACCACTTCCGATTTCTCAGTGGAAGTGGGAACATATAACCATGGATTTCATGACGGCTTTACCGCGGAGTCCAAAGGGCAACAATGCAGTATGGGTGATTGTTGATGGTTGACCAAGGCAGCTCACTTTATCCCTTTCCGGGTTGATCAATCAACAGAGACTTTGGCAGAACGGTACATGCAGGAGATTGTAAGACTGCATGGCGTACCGGTGAGCATCGTGTCCGATCGGGACACTCGGTTCTTATCACACTTCTAGAGAAGTTTACAGGAAAGTTTGGGGACTCGGTTGAAGTTTAGCACAGTTTATCATCCTCAAACTGATGGTCAGTCGGAGAGAACGATCCAAACTCTTGAAGGCATGTTGAGAGCATGCATGTTGGACTTCAAGGGTTCATGGGAGGATCACCTACACTTGGTGGAGTTTTCTTACAACAATAGTTTCCAAGCAACTATCCAGATGGCTCCGTTTGAAGCTTTGTATGGTTGTAAGTGCCGTTCACCTGTTTGTTGGGATGATGTTGGTGAACGAAGATTATTAGGACCAGATTTGGTGGTACAGACAGTTGAGAAGGTTAACACTATCAGAAAGCATATGAAGGCAGCTCAAGACAGACAGAAAAGTTGGGCTGACACGTCAAGAAGACCTCTAGAGTTCGCCGTGGGTGATTTGGTATTCTTGAAGATATCGCCGACTAGAGGGGTGATTCGTTTTGGGAGTCGAGGAAAACTTAGTCCTCGATTCGTTGGACCCTTCGAGATATTGGAGCGCGTTGGAGAGGTAGCGTACCGTTTGGCGTTACCGCAGTCCTTGGCGGGTGTGCACGATGTGTTTCACGTATCTCAACTACGAAGGTATGTTCGAGATGAAACACACGTCGTGGATCATTCGGAGTTAACAGTACGGGAAGACCTGACTTTTGAGGAGCGACCGGTTGAAATAATGGATCAAAGGGAAAAGGTCCTTAAGAATAAGGTTATCCCCCTTGTGCTCGTTTCTTGGGGTAATCGATCGCATGGAGAGTCCACTTGGGAGCGAGAAGATAAGATCCGGCAGAAGCTTCCTCACCTTTTTCCTGTAGTTTTCTATCTTGTATTCTTGGAATTTCGAGGACGAAATTCTTTTTGTAGTTGGGTATAATGTAACACCCGAGCCCAATACTACTATTTCCTGTTACTGGTTGAGTGTTAGATATTACTCATTTCATTTATCTTGCTTGTTTGGGTCTTACTGTAAAATTTTATCTGGCAAAGTCATTTCTACATATAACAAATTTTAGCACCTAAAGTAAAATTAAAAATATCCACCTTAGCCTACTTGATGCCCCTAGCCGCGTGGTAGCGTCCGTGCATCGAGTTCTCGTCCCGTTCAGTGAAACGAGCGAGTTCGAACGACTACGCGCGCGTACAGGTGTCCGACTTGGGGGTATGCTTTTTAATCATAAAACATTTCATTTTAAAATTTGGAATCCGCTTAAAATCCTATTATTTAAATTTCAATTTTTTGGTCCCAACCCGGACGCAATTTGGAAATGTTTCATTTAGCGCCAAAAATCCCAAATTTAATATAATATTTAAACCGTATAATATTTCTTTAACCATACGATATTACTGTTAATTTGATTTCCTAAAATCTTTTAAATCTTAAATATGTTTTTCCTTAACCACTCCTGGCCAATCGCGATGCCTTAAACCCCGTGGGCCCCCTCCTTTAACTCCTCTCTCTTTCTCTGTCTCTCTCTCTCTCTCTAGCTTTCTCTATTCCTCTCTCTCTCTCTCTCCTCCTCAAATCCCGTTCTCTCTCTCTTCCTCAAATCTCTTTCTCTCTCTCCTTTTAAATTCTTTTCCCCTCTCGTTTCTTTTTTCACGAGAACAGTAACTCGCGAGAACCCGTCGCGAACCCTAACCCTAGCCGCCTTCGCCGTCGCCACCGCAGCTCCGACGCCGGCGCCGGCGCCACCGTCGCCCTCGCCTCCGCCTCCTCTTCCCAACCTCAACACCTTCTCCTTCTCCCCGTGCGACCTGTGCAGCCGCGATCGCTGCAATTCCCTGCAGCAACCTCCTCGCCGGCGGCCTCGTCGTCGCCTTCCGTGCTGCCGACCAGCACCTCGCCGTGGTTCCCTCACCACCACTCTCCTCCTCCCGGTGCACCCCTGACCAGAACAGCGACCCCGGCTACCCCGCGATCTTCCCTGTGCTGCCTGAGACGTCGCCGGCGACCCCTGCGCCGCCCCTGGCCGTCGCAGACGAGCCCCAACCACCTCTAGACACCTTGTAGGTATCCCCCTCCACCTTTCCTTTCCTCTTATCTTCTTCTAGAACTGTAAACAGCCGCTAGAGTTTTGCAGATCGCCGGAGACGCCGTCCTCGCCGCCGTCGATCTCGCCGTCGTCGCAAATACCCTCTGGACCAGTGAGTATTTCCCCATCATCTTCTTCTCTGGTCTTTTCCTTCTTTCCAAAGTCTATACCCGATTGAAACCCTTTTTACTGTTTTGTGTTCGCCGGAATCCGGCCGTGCCAGTGACGTGTCCTGACATTCCAGCGGAGTGCTCTGACCCGTGAGGTCCCTTGGTTCATCGTTTGGGTTCAATCCGTGAACCGTGCGTCCGTCGCGTGTTTCCCCGCCGACGTTACGTTCCGTTTTCCCGGATCGCGACCCGTCGAGGCAAGTATCACTTGCTACATGCTATACTATACAATTATATATGTTTGACTCATTAAACCTGCAAAACTTAACTCGGTATAGTTATTTTCTCATTTGGTTGCAATATAACATATATCATTTTACAGTTAACATAGAAATTACAATTTTCCACTTTTAACCTAAGAACCAAGTTTACCTGTTAATCACATTTTACCGTTTAATAGATTGTAGTACTTTTCCATGTAGTTCTATTACATTCGGATATTCGTATTCAAAGGCTTGATATAACTGTATTGCATCATCGTTTAAACTGTTGCACCGCTAAGGGTGCTCAAAACCTGTTAATATAATAAAACGGCTGCACTATATTAATGCACTATTGTGATTGAATGAACTGCTTATTGTTGTTTAATTTATTGTTTATTTTCTGCTGTTAATCCCCTGTTCGATTATATATCGGTTGTGAGCACACCCACGATATTGTTACATCTTGACTTGACCTTGTTACACATGATGTATATTGATACACCTGACATGGTATTGTACCGTTTACTATTGACTTGACCTGATGTTCCTTGACCTGACCTATTACCTGATCTCGTGCCTAATGCCAACAAACCTGACATGTAGTCCTCATGGACCATTCCTGTTGTCTATCCAGACAAACCTGCTGTTACCTGATGCTGTGTTGGCATTAGTTCTTGATTACTGAATACCTGACCTGACACATATAACTTGGGGGTATGGGGAAATCAAAAATGTAAACTAAAGTGTAACTTAAAAAGGTATTACTTGATCCGTGGTCCCGGGGGGTAACGGGACAGGGCCATTCGTGATTCTTATATTTTCCTGATCCGTGGTCCCGGGGGGTAACGGGACAGAGCCATTCGTGACTCTTACATTTTCCTGATCCGTGGACGCGGAGGGTAACGGGACAGAACCACTATTGGTTCACATATTCCTGATCCGTGGTCCCGGGGGGTAACGGGACATATCCTTTGAGTTACATGGAGGATTACTCAATTGGTTTCAAAGACTTTAGAACAGAAAACCTGATAGAACAGTTTAGTTACCCACTGCACACTACCCTGTACTGCTTGATTCACATTATTTGCTACTCTTGTTTTATTCATGTTCATTTTGTATTGCCTGTTACACTGTTCATATTATATTACTTGATATCATGACGTCTGGGTTTTGCATGGCCCAGATTCCGTACCGCTGTCGCAGTCCGAGCAGGAGTACTTCAGCCAGCAGGCTGAGCTGTGAGGTGTTAGTATTAGTTAGTTTTATTTCCTGCATTTATTTCCTGATGTGAGCCCGCATTATGGGACATACTTTTCAGTTATTTGTATTGGATCATTTGCTTCCGCATTTATTTATTATTGACTCCTGTTATTCTGGATTATGGACATGTTTAGATAGTTTTATCTTGTTCTTGATATCTCTACAGCCGTAATGTGACTGTGGATGGATACTTCCTACCCACAGGCAGCATGGTTGGCTATGTCACGTGCCCAATCTAGCGTACTCTGGGAAGCGGGGCTGACAAGCACTTTGAGCAACCTATTTATCTCAAGTTAGAGATCAAGTTTGGCGTAGGAGCTCTCGGGTGGATCGTCTTTGACTCGAGGAGGCCGTTGAGGTGCCGATATTCTAAGGAGCCCATGAGGAGTGGAGGACAGCGATGAAGACCCGAAGGACAAGTAACGTAAGGTATAACTTCGAATCCGAGTAGTTAAAACTCTCGTAGTTTGCTAGTTACGGTTTAGATACGATTCATGCGCTCAAGTCCGTGTTACGAAGCTTTGATAATCGTTTTTCATATATTCCGCCTCCCCGCAAGTTCGTGGGGTGCGTTATATGGACTTACAGTGGGTCTTCGAGAAACTGATCCAAGTCTTTATTGGTGGGCTCGATTTCTGCTGTGTCCAGATCACCTGACGACATTCAAAAAAGAAAGAAATAGAATGTCATCAGCGAACAGGTCGCTCGGTAAGTCCCAAAGATAAGGGAGAAATAGAAAAGACAGAGTAAGAAGGTATCTTTTAAAGTTGTAGTATATTGTTATAATATAGTGTTAACGCTGTTGTTTGTAGCTTGGTACAGAAGGATGCCAGTGTATACGAGAGGGGTCTCTATATGCTTGAGACCAGGGCAAACGGAATGTACAAGGAACCGTTAAGCCACGGTACAACAGCAACGGAATATATGTTAGGTGTCTTAATCTTACTGTCTCGTTCCACTTTTAACACCTTCCGTATCAATCTACCTCTTAAACCCCGTAGTGTTTTGATTGTATTGTTGTGTTGTATTGTATAGGTGGATGACTGACCAAAACCATGATATCAGTAAACGGATGTAACTGCATAATCATGTAAATGGAATAACTGGATAATGGATGTATATCCATGGTTTGATTCAGTCAAGTTGTATAGATTGATAACTGGATTCATGGTTTCATGTGTTCATATTGAATTGGAATATTATAGATTGTAGATTGTACTTGAATCATATTCAAGTCAGATATAATCAGACTCAAACCGGAGTCAGACAATTAGAAATGTAAATCGAAGCCTTGATTATTTCTTAAACCTATATTTACTAGGGTCCTTAGGGTAATTTTATAAAACTTGAGGGGTTTTATGTAAAAATACTTTTGTATACTTTTCAAAATATACCCCAAGTATTTATTAATCATTTTTAGAGTTGTAATAAATGTAGATTTTATATTGTGATACTTCTAGTGGAAATATCATAATTTCAGAAATAAAGGTATTTATTTGTAATATTGATTATATGGAATTCATGGTATTTTAGTGTAAAATTGATTCTCGTGATTTTTAGAAAAAGATGGAATATTTATATCATAACAAAATAGGTATTTTAATGATAAATATACATATATTTATAAAAATAATTTTAATATATATATTTTATATTCTAGAAATCTCATTTTCTTAAGATGTCGTATTTAAAATCTTTCGAGACCGAATGCTCCTTGCGGAGGTCTGAATCTCGCACTACTAAGCCCGAGGATGTGCGATAACCCATACTATCCAGAACGGGTTCCTCAAAATGGGTTGTAGCGGCGCTTTGCAAAGATTGTATAAATACTAAATCCTTTAGAAAACGGTTTTATGAAGTAAATGGTATTTATTTGTAAAGTTGTCAAATTTCCCGTATTCTATGTTCTAGGATCTCCTAAGTCAACTAAACTGCTCCTAACTGGTCCAAAGCGACAAGTTATGAGATACCTCAAATCGCCTCTTCACCGCCAAGTGTGGCCAGGTAAGTACAAGTGAAGAAAGGAGGGATCCGCTCACGAATCACCGTGAGACGGGCCTTTAAAAGTTACTTTTCTTACTTGCCTAGCCTAGACACCACAAAGTCAGGTTTAGAGAAACGACTGATGTCCACAACCTATCCTATTTTCATAAGAGGTGGTATTTATTTGCAAAGATGTTTCAATACTAAATCTTTTAGAAATGGTTTTATTAAGTAAAGGGTATTTAAATGAAAGCGTTTGTTTTCCCGTATTCTAAGTTCTCGAGATATCGTGTTATATTTGCATATGAGTATGTGAGGAGGTAGGTCGTTATCTCGTGATCTACTTAAAGATATAGCAATTTTAATGGAGTTAAAGGCATAATTGAAACAATGTGGTATTTAAGTAAAAATACGATAATTTGGAAATAGCTATCATTTTATGAATTGAAACTTGATCGATTTGGTTTGAATAGTGATTAATAGTCAACATGAGGATGTTTAAGCACGATAGTATTAATGAGAAGTGGAGTTTTATAAGAAAACCGAATCGGAAATCGGAGGTGTTCCGATTCCGTCGGGTTTTGTAATTTCGTATTTTTAGAAAAGAAAAGAGAAGTTAGAAAGGGACTTACGGGTTTGGACAAACACGAGAGTGATAAGGAAGAAGAGAGTTTGCCGATGCATCGATTCGTCGCCGCGAGTTCCTAGCACGATCACCGGAAGTTCGCCGTAGATTTCGTCGGAGCATCGCCTTTCCCTCGTTTTCAAAGTACACAAGATTTTCTTGAGATTTTGAGAGAGTGGGCTCAAAATTTTGGGATGAGAGGGTAGGGGGTAGGGGTGTATTTATAAGGTTAGGCTAGGGTTAAGGTAGGTGTAGGGTTTTTAATTTAAAAAAATGTAAAAATGTATTAAAAATCATTAAAAATGGAGTAAATGGGGGTTAGTGGGCTCTCTGTAACCGATCTCTGTAAATGAAGCATGCAGGGGGTTTCTGAAGACGAAGATCCCCAACTTTGATGTTGGGGACTCGGCCGTCCGGCCGGCGGAGCCGGCCCGAGTCGGCCGGCTTGATGTTGGGGACTCGGCCGTCCGGCCGAGTCCGGCCGACGGAGCCGGCCCGAGTCGGGCCGAGTCAGGTGGTTGGGGGGTGGGGGGTCTCCTGGATAAGCCTCTTGTGCATTTAACTTTTCATGTGTAGTTGGAAATTTGTGAGAAATGCACGTGTAACTGTTGGTATTCTAAAGAATCAAAAAAACAAAATAATATTAAAAATAATGTGGGGCATGAGATTTGAACTCTGGTGGCATGGTTCTGCAATGCAAGGTATTACCAATGAGCTACAATCTCTTACTTGTAATTATGGTGTGAATTTATTACTTACAGAGATATCAGCAACATTAAATACTCCAAGTATACTTTGAATTTAAATCAATTCTTTATACCTTAAAAATGGAGTTGTTACAGTCTACCCTCCTTACAAAAATTTCGTCCTCGAAATTTACAACTTTTATTTGAGTACTAGTTTACAAAGAGGTGTGGATATCTTGCACGCATTTCATCTTCCCTTTCCCAAGTGGACTCTCCTGGAGTGTCTTTCCTCCACATCACTCGAACCAAGTTAACTTCCTTGTTCCGAAGTGTCTTCACTTTCCTGTCCAGGATCTCCACAGGCTGTTGCTCACAAGATAAATCAGGCTGTATAGTGAGCTCGGAATGATCGAGAACATGGCTGGGGTCACTCACATACCTTCTGAGTTGGGATATATGGAACACATTATGCACTCCTTCCAATGAAGGTGGAAGCGCTAAGGGGTATGCCACTTCACCGACTCGTTCGAGTATATCGAACGGTCCAATATATCTCGGACTTAGCTTACCCCGTCTTCCAAATCGGATCACTCCGCGGTTCGGAGATATCTTCAAGAATACGTGATCTCCTGGCTGGAACTCCAAGTGTCGTCTATTTGCATCAACCCAGTGCTTCTGGCGATCTTGGGCTATGCGCATCCTTTCCCTGATAGTACGAACCGCATCAACAGTCGCTACTATCATCTCTGGTCCAAGAAGTTCCCTATCTCCGATGTCATCCCAACTTAATGGCGATCGACACTTCCTTCCATACAATGCTGCAAAAGGTGCCATTCCTATGCTTGCTTGGTAGCTGTTATTGTACGCGAACTCCACAAGATGCAGGTGATCTTCCCACGATCCTTTGAAGTCTAACATACACGCTCTGAGCATATCCTCCAAGATCTGAATAGTTCGCTCAGACTGACCATCTTTTTGTGGATGGTAAGTCGTGCTGAAGTTCAGACTTATTCCCAAGTTTTCTTGCAGACTCTGCCAAAATTGCGATCGGAACCTGGTGTCACGATCGGAGACAATGCAGACCGGAACTCCATGAAGTCCCACAATTTCCTGTATGAGTTTATGCGTATCAGAGATAGTACATTATGAAGAGTTTAAATCTTTAAGTAGATTATTACCTCCATGTACTTCTTTGCTAGTGTTTCAGTTGATTGGCCAACTCGAAATGGGATGAAGTGAGCCGACTTTGTGAGTCGACCCACAATGATCCATACGGCATCGTTACCCTTTGTGCTGCGAGGAAGAGCAGTCACAAAATCCATCGTGATGTGTTGCCACTTCCATTCTGGGATTGGTAACGGTTGAAGTAGTCTAGCTGTCCTGTGATGTTCAGCCTTTACTTACTGACACACCAAACATTTTGCGACACTTCTGGCTAATTCACGCTTCATTCCATGCCACCAATAATTTTGACGTAGATCTTTGTACATTTTGGTACCTCCAGGGTGTACTGAATAGGGAGAGCTGTGAGCTTCTTTCATTAACTCTTCCCGAACAGGACCTTTTGGTACACACAATCTGCTGCTGTATCTTAAAGATCCGTTTCATAGATGATGAAGTCTATTCTGAGTCCATTCTCCACTTGTTCTCTGATCTTTTGCAAATTAGCATCACTTGCTTGAGCTGCTTTGATCTGATTGACAATGGTTGATTGAACTTGTAAATTCATCAAACTTGAAGCGTTACCTGGCATGACAACTTCAATCTCCATCTGATACAAGTCTTGTTGAAGCTTCCACTGAGCGGTGAGATTCATTGCTAATGATTGGCGACTAAGAGTATCAGGTACTACATTCACTTTCCCTGGGTGATATTGCAAGTTGATGTCAAAGTCCGCCATGAGTTCTAACCATCTTCTCTGCCGCATATTCAACTCCTTCTGAGTAAACACGTACTTCAGACTCTTATGATCTGTGTAGATGTTCACTCGTTCACCAAGTAGATAATGGCGCCAAATCTTGAGAGCAAAGATGACAGCTGCCAACTCCAGGTCATGCATCGGATAATTGCGCTCATGAATCTTCAGCTGTCTTGAAGCATAAGCCACAACCTTACCGTGCTGATGTAGAACACATCCTAATCCCTTACCGGATGCATCGCAATGCACTTCGAATCCTCCAGATTGATCCGGTATGACGAGAATAGGTGTCGATGTCAACCTTGACTTGAGTTCTACGAAAGCTTGTTCGCATGCTTCCGACCACACAAAATCTTCATCTTTACGTGTGAGCTTGGTCAAGGGTGTTGCTATCTTTGAAAAACCTTCAATAAACCTTCTGTAATATCCAGCTAAACCCAAGAAACTTCGAATATCCTTCACTGACTTTGGTGTAGGCCATTCGCTAACTGCTAAAACTTTCGCTGGATCCACAGAGATTCCTTCTCCTGATATGATATATCCAAGAAAACCAACTTGCTTTAGCCAAAACTCGCACTTGTTGTACTTGGCATAGAGCTGGTGTTGTCGAAGAGTTTCCAAGACAATTCGTAGGTGCTCTGCATGCTCTTTCCGACTCTCAGAATACCCCAGGATGTCGTCGATGAAGATGACAACAAACCTGTCTAAGTACTCCCGGAAAACTTGATTCATTAGGTTCATGAATATTGCTGGTGCGTTGGTCACTCCAAATGGCATCACTAGAAATTCGTAATGTCCATAGCGAGTTCTGAAAGCTGTTTTGTGAATATCAGCTTCCTTGACCTTCACCTGATGATAACCTGAACGAAGATCCAATTTAGAGAAAACAAAAGATCCACTTAGCTGATCGAATAAATTGTCGATGCGTGGAAGTGGATACTTGTTCTTTATAGTGACTTCGTTCAAGGCTCTATAATCGATGCACATTCTGTATGAACATTCCTTCTTCTTCACGAGTAGTACAGGTGATCCCCAACTTGAAGTACTGGGACGAATCCATCCTTTCGCCAATAATTCGTCCAACTGTGTTCAGACTTCTTTCAAACCTTCCGGACTTAGTCTATAAGGTGCTTTGATCACCGGTTGTGCTCCTGGTACTAAAACAATACTGAATTCAAGAGATCGATCGGGAGGAAAACCTGATATATCATCAGGAAACACATCGTCGAACTCTCGAACCACATCTGGTCTTGATTCTTCTTCTTCCGCTTGAGCTGATGCAACTATTGCTTCTCTTGGCTTCGCTTTATAGGTACTTGGCTCCAAGGTACGGTCTCCGCTTCTGAAATAGAAGACCGGATGGTCTGGAATCTCGAATACTACCCTCCTTTGACGACAGTCGATAGTAGCATAAAAAGTTCCAAGCCAATCCATACCTAGAACCACATCGAAGTTCGGTATGTCCAGTACTTTGAAGTCAGCATAAAACTCTCTGCTGCAGACGACGATTGGACACAAGCTGTATCCCATGGTTGCCTTTAGAACACCATTTTCTGAACTGACATTCCAGCTGGATACAAGTGGTGAGACTGGAATCACATGGGTTCGGACGAACCGTTGCGACATAAAGCAGTGAGATGCTCCAGTATCAAACAGTGCTAGTGCAGGTAGTGTAACAACCCTAATTTTCTTATACACATTTTCCTATACAAATTTTTTTCAAAATATTTTTAAAATCCACAAAGGGGTATTTTAGCCTGAGCACAAGATTTAGGTAATTATTTTTGTTTTTAATTACAAGCTACAAGAATGAAATAACTCCATTTTTAGTGTACAAGAAATTACTTTAAATTTAATGTATACTAAGAGTATTTATTCTTACTGCTATCAGTTTAAGTAATTAAAAACCACAATAATTACATGAAGGAGCTTGTAGCTCATTGGTAATACATTCCACTGCTGAACCAAGCCACCGGAGTTAAAATCCCATGCCCCACATTATTTTTGTATTTATTTTGTTTTAATTTTTTTTGGAAGTCAACGGTAAAAAGGCCATAACTCCCAAAATATGTACTGGACAACAAAAAAGTAAATATACCAAATTGTACCCCCAGAAAATCCCCGGCCAGTGGAAGCCTGACTCGGCCCGACTCGGCGCCGCCGGCCGACGAATCGGCCGACTCGGTCCGGCGCCGCCGGCCGGACTTGGCCGGACGGCCGAGTCACCAACTGAGAAAAGTTGGCTCTTGACTTGGTCAACCCTCTTGCACACTTATTATACCTGGATCGGTTTTAATTTGGCCAATAAATCCCTTTTACTCCTAGGCTTAATGATTTTTAATGATTTTTATATATTTTTTTTAATTAAAACCCTAACCCTAGCCTAGCCCTATATAAACACCCCTACCCTCTACCATTTTACCCTACAACTCTAAGTCCACTCTCCCAAATTCTCAAGAGAACTCGGTACATTAGAAAAAGAGCGAGAAGCGAAGCGCTGCCGAAACCGACGACGAATTCCGGCAATCGTACTAGAACCTTCGCGACGTCTTCGACGCACCGACAATCACCACTTCCCTTAGCCTCCTTAGTTTGTCCAAATCCATAAGTCCCATCCCTTCTATCTCTCTTTTCTATAAGTGTAAAAATACGACTTTTTGGAACCCGACGGAAATCGGACAAACCGATTTCCGATTCGGTTTTTCTATAAATTTCCACTTGTCACCTAATACATATTATCTACCCATATTCATGTTGACTATTAATCACCCATAAACCAATTTAATCAAACTTTTTCACATGAAATGATAGCTTCTTTGCAAAACCGTATTCTTTTCATAAAAATACCATGAAGTTCATTTTTCTTAGTTTAATTAATTCCCTCACTTATAAATAGGTTTATCTTGATCATTAAACTTGTAGAAACCAATTTGAATGAATTTTCACACATGAAATGATAACGTTTTCAAATACCGTATTCTTACGCTATAATACCTTTAAGTTTAATATGTCATGTTTTACCTTTAAACTTCACCAAAACTTAAAATAAGTCACGAGGTAATGACCTACCTCTACACACACTCAATATAACCCTAATTGATAAATATCAAAACACAGAATACGAAATTTCAGGACTTTTCACTAAAATACCATAATCTTTATAACCTTTAATTAAAGCTTTAAGTTGTAAACATTTCCAAATAAAATCTTTTAATAAAACGAAAACACGATTGGTCATGGACATCGATCGTTTATCTAAACTATCTTGTGGTGACTAGGCAAGTGTGTCTAAGACTAGTGGTTTTTAATTAGGCCCACGACTGTGGTTCCTTCCCACTTACCTGGCACTTACCTGGCCGCAATTGATGGTTAAGAGGCGATTTGAGGCTTCTAATGACTCATCGTTTAGACCTTAGAAGTAGACTAGTTGGCTTAGAAAACCCTAACAACTAAAATACGGAAAACTATACTTTTTGCAAATAAATACCCCATATTTATAAAATTGTTTTCCCAAATGAAAAGTATTTGTTAAACCTAAGCAAAGCGCCGCTACAACCCACTTTTGGGGAACTTGTTATGGATAGTACGGTTCATCGTGCACCCGCAGGCTAGTAGTGCGAGATTCAGACCTCCGCAAGGAGTATTCGGTCTCGAAAGGTTCAAAATACAATATTTAGGGGAAAATGAGATTTTTCTAAATAAAATATTTATATAAAATTATTCATGTGTTAATATATATATATAATTATCATTTAAACATCTATTTTATCATAATATAAAGTTTCCACATTTTTCTAAAAATTACAAGATTAAAAGTTACACTAAAATACCATGAATTTCAGATAAAACAATTAATACTTTTATTAGGATATATTCACTAGAATAACACAAATAAAATTCACATTCATTATAACAATAAAGACGATTATTAAATACTTGAGGTGTATTTTGAAAACTATACAAAAGTACTTTTTACATAAAACCCCCTCAAGTTTTACAAATTACAATAAGGCCCCTAGCTAATATTGAACTTCAAATTATCTTCTTTTAGTCTGACTCGGGTTAGAGTCTGACTATTTCTGACTTGAATATGATTCAAGTCAATCTATATTCTTTTATATTCCAATACAATTTGAATACATGAAACCCTGAATCCAGCTAACAATATATTCTTTTTGACTGAATCAAACCATGGATATTCATCCATTATCCTGATATTCCATTTACCTGATTATACAGTTACAACATATTTACTGATATCATGGTTTTGGTCAGTCACTCAAATTACATATTCCAACACTACAATACTGTTAAAACACTACGGGGTTTAAGGGGTAGATTGGTACGGAAGGTGTTAAAGGTGGCACGAAGTGGTCAGATTAAGACACCTAACCTGAATCCTATTGCTGTTGTACCGTGGCATAACGGTTCCTTGTACTTTCCTTTTGCCCTGATCTCTAGCATATAGAGATCCCCCTCGTATACACTGGTATCCTTCTGTACCAAGCTACGAACAACAGCGTTACACAATGTTCCATAATATTCAACAATATAATACTTTAGAAATTACTGTTACTCTGTCATTCTCATTCTTCCTTATCTTTGGGACTTACCGAGCGCCCTGTTCGCAGACGACATTCTATTTCTTTCTTCTTTGAATGTCGTCAGGTGCAACCGGTGAAGATTTGGAGCAGTTCCAGGAAGATCCAGAGCTCTAGATACTGTACCTTGTTCTTTCCAGTTTATTTCATTTTCTGTTTAGGCATTGCTTTTCATTCCAGTTGTATTTTCTTTTCATGCATTGTACAAAGAATGTTATTAATAAAAAGTTGCTGTTATTTCTATATTATTCGTCTCTTGTGATTTACTTTATATTGCTTAGTTACGCTTAGCGTATGTATTTCTGAGTATATACGTAGCGGGTCTCGTCGCGTCCACTTCGCCGTACACTGGGAAGCGGGGCGTGACAGGTAGTGAGGCTACTAAGATTGTACCTAAGGTATGTGGGATATGTTTTAGGTATAGGAAAAGTATGTAGGATAAATATCAAGGCTGAAAGAAATTTTGAGAAAGAAAGGGTTACCAGTGATAACTTGGCCAGTGGCATTAGCTTCTTCTACTGTCATTGTGAAAGCCTGGCGTCTTGGTACATTCCTCTGGCCTAAGGAGCATTCCTCGGAACGTTCCTTTGAGCTTGATGGAACTGACGAGGAGGTGGTGTAGCTTGTGGTCATCTGGGTAGTGCAGGTCTTGGAGCAGGTGCCTGAAGGGCTGGTCGCTGCGGATAGATAATTGCTGGCCTGGGTGCAGCAACTGGGTTTTGTCTTTGGGGACAAGACCCACTATTATGAGTAGCTGAGCCGCAGACTAAGCAAAGACGGTTGGCTCGCCGGCAGTCTTTCATCATTTGTCCAGTTCTCTTGCAGTAGGTGCAAAAGGCTGGGCTGGGACGATGGTTCTGTACTCCGGGTCGCCTTGGCACAAAAGATGGCCTGGACGAGACTCCTCCTTCCATCTGGTTGGCAGGATGCTTAACTCTTGCAGACTGAGATCTGCCCCTTACTTTTATCACTGCCTCATAGCTGTGGGCAGCTTCCAGAGCATCCTCATAAGTTGGAAATTTTCCTGTGGCTAGTGCAGCCTGAATTTCCGTGTCCAAACCTTATTGAAAGCGACGGGCTCTGATATCATCCGTCGGTATCAAGTGTGCCGCGAATCTGTTTAAAGGATTGTGTTAGCTGTGTAGTATGTGATATTTAAAAAATTGAGCTATTGTGACATATCTTACCGATTTAGCATGGTGAATTCAGCGTCATACTCATCTACTGACTTGTCCCACATCGAACCTTGTTGTAGATGAATGAACTGTTGTTCCATGGCAAATCTGGCAGTCACAGGGATGTACTTCACGTCGAACTTATCGCGAAAAGTCTTTCATTCAATAAGCTGTTCAAGACGGCTTTCTTCCGCCTTCCACCAGTTGCGAGCATTGTCCGTGAGCTGTAGTTTCGCCACACGGACCCAAGCTATGTCTTGCACTTATGCCGCCACCAGATCATCCTCTATGCTTTGTTCCCATTCCTCAGCTTCAAGTGGGCTTCCCTTTCCTGAGAACTGTTTGGGATGTAAAGCCCTGAATTGCTTTACCCCAGGTGCGTCAGTCTCGGGACGGTTCAGTAGTTGTTGATGTCCCTCAAGAAGGCTGCGGATCGCCTCAAGTAGCATCGTTTGCTCGGTGGGTGGCGCAGGAACAGCAGGTGTGAAAGGTAGTGGTGGAGGTATGTTGTTGACATTGGTGCTGGTGTTGTTCGGGAAATCCATAACCTTGAAAAAAAATTGGGTTAAGACAGATTCAAGTACATGAAATGATAAGATTCAAGGAAAATGAATTTGTAAGATTTAAGGAACATGAATTGTAAAGAATGTTTTACTTGCTGGTTCTTGTGTTATATTGCTTAGTTTATTCACGCAGAACAGAACTGCATAGTATGGTTTTATACAGCTCTGACCTGCATGGGCCACCAACAAAACCTGTCACGCCCTGCTTCCCGGTGTACGGCGAAGGGGGCGCGACTGGTCCGCTACGTATTTACTCAGAAGCAAATACGCTAAGCGTATCTAAGTAGTATAAAGGCAAATCACAAGAGACAAGAGATATAAATTAACAACAACTTTATTTATTAATATTCTTTTGTACAATGCATGAAAAGTAAATACAACTGGAATAAAAACGATGCCTAAACAATGGTATAACAGGAAATGAAAAATACTGAATAGAAAAGGTACAATGTCTAGTGCTCGGGGTCTTCGAGAAACTGATCCAAGTCTTCACTGGTGGGCTCGATCTCTGCTGTGTCCAGATCACCTGACGACATTCAAAGAAGAAAGAAATAGAATGTCGTCAGCGAATAGGTCGCTCGGTAAGTCCCAAAGATAAGGGAGAAATAGAAAAGACAGAGTAAGAAGGTATCTTTTAAAGTTGTAGTATATTGTTATAATATGGTGTTGACGCTGTTGTTTGTAGCTTGGTACAGAAGGATACCAATGTATACGTGAGGGGTCTCTATATGGTAGAGACCAGGGCAAACGGAATGTACAAGAAACTGTTAAGCTACAGTACAACAGTAACGGAATATAGGTTAGGTGTCTTAATCTTACGGTCTCGTGCCACTTTTAACACCTTTCGTACCAATCTACCCCTTAAACCCCGTAGTGTTTTGATTGTATTGCTGTGTTGTATTGTATAGGTGGACGACTGACCAAAACCATGATATCAGTAAACGGATGTAACTGCATAATCATGTAAATAGAATAACTGGATAATGGATGTATATCCATGGTTTAATTCAGTCAAGTTGTATAGATTGATAACTGGATTCATGGTTTCATGTGTTCATATTGAATTAGAATATTATAGATTGTAGATTGTACTTGAATCATATTCAAGTCAGATATAATCAGACTCAAACTCGAATCAGACAATTAGAAATGTAAATCGAAGTCTTGATTATTTCTTAAACCTATATTTACTAGGGTCTTTAGGGTAATTTTATAAAACTTGAGGGGGTTTTATGTAAAAATACTTTTGTATACTTTTCAAAATATTCCCCAAGTATTTATTAATCGTTTTTAGAGTTGTAATGAATGTAGATTTTATATTGTGATACTTCTAGTGGAAATATCCTAATTTCATAAATAAAGGTATTTATTTGTAATATTGATTATATGGAATTCATGGTATTTTAGTGTAAAATTGATTCTCGTGATTTTTAGAAAAAGGTGGAATATTTATATCATAACAAAATAGGTATTCTAATGATAAATATACATATATTTATAAAAATAATTTTAATATATATATATATATATATATTTTATATTCTAGAAATCTCATTTTCTTAAAATGACGTATTTAAAATCTTTCGAGACCGAATGCTCCTTGCGGAGGTCTGAATCTCGCACTACTAAGCCCGAGGATGTGCGATAACCCATACCATCCCGAACGAGTTTCCCAAAATGGGTTGTAGCGGCGCTTTGCAAAGATTGTATAAATACTAAATCTTTTAGAAAACGGTTTTATGAAATAAATGGTATTTATTTGTAAAGTTGTCAAATTTCCCGTATTCTATGTTCTAGGATCTTCTAAGTCAACTAGACTGCTCCTAACTGGTCCAAAGCAACAAGTTGTGAGATATCTCAAATCGCCTCTTCACCGCCAATTGTGGCCAGGTAAGTACAAGTGAAGAAAGGAGGGATCCGCTCACGAATCACCGTGAAACGAGCCTTTTAAAGCTACCTTTCTCACTTGCCTAGCCTAGACACCACAAAGTTAGGTTTAGATAAACGACCGATGTCCACAACCTATCCTATTTTCATAAGAGGTGGTATTTATTTGCAAAGATGTTTCAATACTAAATCTTTTAGAAATGGTTTTATTAAGTAAAGGGTATTTAAATGAAAGTGTTTGTTTTCCCTTATTCTAAGTTCTCGAGGTATCGTGTTATGTTTGCATATGAGCGTATGAGGAGGTAGGTCGTTACCTCGTGATCTACTTAAAAGTATAGCAATTTTAATGGAGTTAAAGGCATAATTGAAACAATGTGGTATTTAAGTAAAAATACGATAATTTGGAAATAGCTATCATTTCATGAATTGAAACTTGATCAATTTGGTTTGATTAGTGATTAATAGTCAACATGAGGATGTTTAAGCACGATAGTATTAATGAGAAGTGGAGTTTTATAAGAAAACCGAATCGGAAATCGGAGCTGTTCCGATTCCGTCGGGTTTTGTAATTTCGTATTTTTAGAAAAGAAAAGAGAAGTTAGAAAGGGACTTACGGGTTTGGACAAACACGAGAGTGATAAGGAAGAAGAGTGTTCGTCGGTGCGTAGATTCGTCGCCGCAAGTTCCTAGCACGATCACCGGAAGTTCGTCGGAGCTTCGCCTTTCGCTCATTTTCAAAGAGTGGGCTCAGAATTTTGGGATGAGAGGGCAGGGGATATGGGTGTATTTATAGGGTTAGGGTAGGTGTTGGGTTTTTAATTAAAAAAATGTAAAAATGTATTAAAAAATCATTAAAAATGGAGTAAATGGGGGTTAATGGGCTCTCTGTAACAGATCTCTGTAAATGAAGCATGCAGGGGGTTTCAGAAGACGAAGATCCCCAACTTTGATGTTGGGGACTCAGCCGTCCGGCCGGCGGAGCCGGCCCGAGTCAAGTGGTCGGGGGGTCTCCTGGATAAGCCTCTTGTGCATTTAAATTTTCATGTGTAGTAGGAAATTTGTGAGAAATGCACGTGTAACTGTTGGTATTCTAAAGAATCAAAAAAACAAAATAATATTAAAAATAATGTGAGGCATGAGATTTGAACTCTGGTGGCTTGGTTCAGCAATGCAAGGTATTACCAATGAGCTACAAGCTCCTGCTTGTAATTATGGTGTGAATTTATTACTTAAAGAGATATCATCAATATTAAATACTCCAAGTATACTTTGAATTTAAATTAATTTTTTGTACCTTAAAAATGGAGTTGTTACAGTTCCTCTCCACTACTCGGCTCGGGCAAGCTCCCTGCCCTCCACTTCAGCGAGCATCTGCTCTTCTCATCTCCTCTGCTCTCAGCGTGCTCTGCTCATCTCCTCTGATCTCAGCGAGCATCTCCTCTGCTCATCTTCTCTGCTCTTTGCTGCTGCCTCTGTCCAGTTCGGGTTCGGGCCACCATTTTTTTTTTCTTGTTGAGCGACGAGGGTCAGCGACCGGTTCGACACTTCATCCTACTGCACTTCAGGTGGAGTCCCTGTTGGTGGGGCGGTCGTATCTTGGGAACAGATCTTCGGCGAGTCCTGTGCTAGAGGCGGCGAATTCTGTTCTTAGGACAGCGATCATTTAGCGTGCTTCCGTCCCAGGCAACTCGAGATCTTGTTCTTCTTATTTTTTCTTATTTGTTTAATAGAGTGCATGCTTAGCAAACATAGTTAAATATTATTCCTTCAAAAATATTAATTTAATTTGTTATTTTGGTCTTACTAGCAACCTCACCCAACACTTCCGATGTTTGTTTGTAATATTTTTTGATGAAGTAAATAATGAAGTAAATCCTTATATTTTTTATTAAGAAAAACAAAAAAGAAAACTATTTTTTAATAATATGAAATTATTACATTTGGGATGTATTAAAGAGAAGTAATAAACAACTAATATTTTTTATAGTTCCTTATGCTCCATGCCTTCTTTCAATCCAAAATGAGAAGAAGAAAATTTTGAGAGTAAACATGCCATGTAAGATCCACCTTATCGATTGGAAGTAACTTCCAACTTCTTTTTATATCAAACAAACACTTGAAATACCGGAAATAGGTTTGCTTCCGATACCGTCATGATAGTTCATGTCAAAAAAACATGCCCAAAGTGGATGTATTTGGAGAACTGGATTTCATTGTTGAGTGCATACTCAAAGAAGAAGAATTGTCTTTTCAAATATTACATGTTTTTTATCCATTTAAATCCAACATAAACACAACAAATATAGAAATGACATATGATTTTGCCTTGGTTGGATGGAGATATATCTACACTATAATGTAATGCAAATGGACTTGCTTAGAAGTCATCTCTCCTTTTTTTTTTAAAAAAAAAAAAAAGAAGAAAAATTCTCAATTTTTAGAATATCTATATCATCATACAAAGAGACATAAATAATTAATTGTTACGTTTAAAAAAAAACTTAGAGCCTCCACATCATCAAACAAAAAGACAAAAATAATTAAATTTCTGTATTTTTTTTAAAACAAAGAAAAAAGAATTTTCTAGAACTTGAGACAAAAAAAAAGAACTTTGTAGAAGTTAGTTTGAATTCCAAGTTCAATTTACATTCTACTCAAACTTAAAGATAAAAAAAAAACTTTCTATAATTTATTTTAATTTTATTATTTTTCAAATTCTACTTTCATTTACTTAAACTGTTTTCTTTTACTTAAATATGATAAATAATAGATTATAATATCTTCTAGAATACTCATGATCCAAGTTACTTAAATGACTATTTTATTCACTTATTAATATTCAAAATAATTTCAAACCAAAAGCCCCTCATTTTATATTTAGGTTTTTCCCCTTAGCCCACCCCCATACTTTAATATTTTTCTGTCTCCCCATAATTAGTATTTACCTATAAACCCTCTATACTTATAAATTACTCCTGCAGTCTCCCTAATGCACTTTTGAAAATTATTCTTTCTTTTCCTCCTCCACGGCCATCACTGCCATCCCCATCATTGCCACCGCCACCATCACCGTCAACACCGCCACCATCTTCCTCCTCTTCTTCAACCGATCAACACATCCTTCTCCTCAACATCACCATCACCACCATCTTCTTATTCCTCTTCTTTTTCAACCCACAACTGACGCCGCCATCCTTCTTCCTCCTCCTCTTCAACCCACCACCGCCACCGTCTCCTTCTCGGGCATCGCCGCCGTCTCCAAGAGAAGAAGAAAGGAGGAGGTAAGGAGGATGTGACGGTGGGGACGGTGGGGCGATATCCGGAAAGGAAGAAGAAGGAGACGTCGGCAGTGGGTTGAAGAGGAGGAGGCTGAAGATGGGAGACGTCGGCAGTGGGTTGAAGAGGAGGAGGCTGAAGATGGATGGCGGCGGCAGTGTATTGTTGATAATGACAACGACGGTAGTTGTGGGTTGATAAAGAAGAGGAAGAAGGTGGTGGTGGTGATGGCAGCGGTGGTGTTGAGGAGGCGAAGGAAGGAGCTGATGGGTTGAAGAGGAGGAGGCGGCGGAGGAAGATGGCAATGGTGTTGATGGCGGCGGCGGCGGCGGTGGTGTTGAAAAGAAGGTGGCGGCGGGGAAGGCGGCAATGGCCGGGAAGGAGGAGAAGTAATTTTCGAAAGTGAAGTAGGGGACTACATTAGTAACTTATAAGTATAAAGGGTTACAGGTAAATGATAACTATGTTGGGACAGAGAAAAATATTAAAATATGTGGACGAACGGAAAAAAACCCTTTACATTTATACATGGACTCAAGAATTTTTTCTTTACTTTAAATAGGATAACGCCGCCATACACGTGCATTTGCACGTGCAAAAATGCTAGTATCCATTAGTTTGCTAATAACACCTCTCTCTCTCTCTCTCAGTGGAAGTTGCAATTGCCTTCACTCTTTCAATCGATTGATGCTAACAATAATTAAATTAATAATTGAGAATGTGACGTCCAAGTTGGTGTTGCATCCACATCCACCATCTATAAAATATGCATTAAATTACATGCAGAATCTATCTATCCAAGCACCAAGCCTGATCTTATCTATCTGTATGCTTATTATTTATTAATTATTAATCATTGATGATGATGATGAGTTGGAATGTTTGAACCCCACCAGCCTCAAATTCATGTCTCCAGCTCCTACCAGATTTAGGATCCCCTGCTTGGCATTTCTCAACCATTGGATCTTCTTTTTTATCACACACAACCGAAGGCTCTTTTGTTATATTTTAATCACGACCGTCCAATTTTCATAATAAGAAAAAAGATTCGGAAATGCTTTGACCTACTTGAAAAAGAAAAATATTGTTACTTAATAATTGAATATTGCACATGCATTAGATATTGGGGTTTGGGATGGTCTGAGTGGGTGGGTGGGGGATCTTTTTGAAGGCGTATTTAAAAAAAAAATTAGTTAAAATGGTAGAGAATAATCAAGGTGATAAGCAGATATTTTTTAAGATTTAAGGGAGACATGTATAAAATTATAGTTTTTGAATCTAATTATGAGCAATTTTCTTATCGAGGGCCAGAATACAATTCTGATATAAATTTTATTAACTTTTCCTTACGAGCTAAAAACCTTAATAACCACAAGTCTAAAGAAACACCAAGTTAAAGATTTTAAAATAATAATAATAATAATAAATAAAACAAATGCCCAGGAGTTTGATCAACATCATATATATGGAAGAGGTTCAAAACCATTGAATCAAATGTTGCTTCAGCATGTATCTCTGCTTTGATCGGATGTTTATTCCTCGTGCTTGTGGACTTGGTTGTTTGTTTTTGCTCTTTTTTCTTTATTTGTAGTTTTCATTAAGACTCTTTACTAAACCGTGAGGGTTTATGACTCTCGTTTTACTCAACAACAAAAAAGAAGAAGAAGAAGAAGAAAAAAGTTGCTTCCGCATCGAACTAAGCGTAAAAATCGTGGAAGGCAAGCTTTCTCAATATATAAATCTTTGAAGGGAATTAATAGTACATAAATTCAACTCTGTTAATTTTCTTTTACATTCGTTTTTCCACCTATCATATCTTCTTCAACTATTATTGAATGATTAATTTCTTACAATGAGCCATCGAATGTCATTTAATCTTAAAAATGATTTTAAATCGACAACGAACCGAGAACCATGTGCACATAGACAGTTGCATGAGAACAAGTCAAATATATATCATGATAAGAACTCATTAACTATGCGGTGAGTAACAATTTCACGCGTATCTAAACCAGGAGCTCATGATATTCCTCTCCTCTCATTGGAAAAAGAGCGAAGAAATCGTCCATCAAATCACTTAGCTTAAAAAAACATCAATTATTTTAAGAAAAAGATTAACATAAAATACACTACGACAAAAGTGCTTAAAGGTAGCGGGTATTTCGTCACGGTTCCAACTGCGACCATTTTATCGTAACGGTCGTAAAAGAATTGATTACGGTATACTACTATAAAAGTGCTCAAAGATAACAGGGATTTCGTCATGGTTCCAACTGTGACCATTTTCACTACTACAATAAGAGGTTTCCCCTACGGGTATAAGAATCCGTAGGGACAACTTTTTATTGCCCCTACGGATTAATCCGTAGGGCCATCGATTTGTCCCTACGGTGTCCTACGGATTAATTAAAAAATATTAAAATGTAATCATTGATTTGGCTCTACGGAACCGCAAAAGAAATCCCTACGGATTAATCCATAGAGGCATCAAAGGCTTATTTATAAAAAAAAAAAATAAAGCCCAGAAATTTCCTCATCGTTCCCAAAATTTCCCAACTCCCTCGTCACCGATCTCCCGCGCGCGCCTCCTTACCACCACACCCGCGCGTGCCTCCTCGTTGCCAGTACACCATCGTCGACTTTCTCGTCGACAGTAGAATCCCGTGAGCTCGCGTCGTCGACTGTGTCTTGTCGACAGTGGAATTTCCGGCCTCCTCCACCTCGTCGACAGTAGAATCGCCGGCAAAACTACTACTAAGGTGAGTTAATTTTAATTTTTAACTTATAATTATGCTTTTATTTTTGTTATTGTTGATTTTAGGGTTACTATTAGGGTTTAGAGTTAGGGTTCGGTCTAGGGTTAGGGTTAATTAGGATTAGGGTTCGGTTTAGGGTTAAGGATAAGGTTAGAGTTAGGTTTAGGATTAATTAGGTAGGGTTAGGGTTAGTTTGGGTTAATTAGGTAAAATAGGGTTGGTGTTGATTATGGCTAGGGTTTGGGTTAATTAGATTAATTAGGGTTAATTTTGGTTAGAGCTAGAGTTAATTTGTGTTGGGGTTTGAGTGGTGATTAGGGTTATGTTAATTTGGGTTATAATTTGGGCTAGGGTTAATTTGGGTTAATTAGGTAAAATAGAGTGTATTTGTGTTAGGGTGTTGATTAAGGTTAATTTAGGTTAATTGGGTTAATTAGTGATAATTTGAAGGGTTAGGGTGTTGATTTGGGTTAATTTTTGGTTAATTAGAGATAATTTGAGTTAGAGTGATGATTAAGGGTAATTAGGTTAATTTAGGTTAATTAGGGTTAGGGTTTAGGGTGCACTAGTTCTTTCGGTAGAATACTCGATGATAACGTAGACGTACAACTTTACCGTAAACGCAAGAAAGATTTACCCTAAACTAAAAACTTCGAACCCTTAATAACGAAACGTAAACGTAAAACCTATTCATGTTAAATATTCAAGTTAAAACCAATATATGATACTCGATGCTAATATGAAACTTTCATATTCTCATTGATACTCATATGTGAAAATCAAAACGCGACTTAGTCCCTGTTTATCGGTTAACATACGTTCGATATTCATCGTGTTATAGAACTATATGAAGATTGTTAAATATCGGACGGTATAGTTCGGTACTAACAACCGTCGTGTAGTCTATATGACGAGAAAATTCAATCGTATGATAACCGATAGATTTGTCCAGTGGACAAGTTAGGAATGTATAAAATAAACACCTGCATTCACTTGTGTTTTCATTCGTTTCGAGTTATTTCGTCAATACGTTTCCGCTGGTTCTCCGTGTACAAAAATAGATTAGATGTTCATTTCAACGTTGTTTAGGATTTAATTATCATGTATTTAGGATTTTCATGGATGTAAATTTAAAAGATGAAATATTCTAGTGGATATAAATCTAAATTGAATAGTATATGGTATTTTCATGTAATTTGACTTGCATTAATTCTTGATGGTGTTTTTATGAACTTTTGTGATTCTTTTCTTTTGTTTAAAAAATATGGAATAGATTATATATTTAAAATAGATATTTTGGTAATATATATATATATATATATATATATATAATTATTAAAAAATAGAATTTATTTATTAATAGAAATCACGTTTTCTTAGAAATTGTAATAAAAATTCCATCGAGATCGTATGCTCCGTGAGGATGTCTGCATCTCGCCCTACTAATCCGATGAATGTGCGATAACCCGCACTAACCAAATCGGATTCCCCAAAATGGGTTGTAAGGACATAATTGTATGAAATTTAATTAAAACAATTTGAAGAATACGGCTTTGATAGTTTATGCTATTTAAATGTAAATTCATCTTAGCCACAATAATATCGTTCTCAAGTCATCGTGCTATGTCAAGATGAGTGTTGTGATGAGCTAGGTCATTACCTCGTGAGTTTTCTAAAGGTAATACAAGTAATATGATGAAATAATGTCGTAGGTAAACTTGGTGATATTTTAACGAAAAAGTGAAATACAAGTTGCATATCATTTTATTTTGAATTGAAACTTATTCTAAATATTGTTTTAGAGTTGTTAAACAAAATATAAATAGATGGTTAATTTGTGGTTAAGAAAAGTTAGGTTTTTAATGAAAATTAGAATCGGAAGTCAGAATAACTCCGCTTCCGACGAGTTTTAATAGAAGAATGTTTTAGAATAGAAAGAGAGGAGAGGAGAGGGAACTTACGGATTTGGAGAAGAGGAAAGAGGTATAGGAACAAGTTTTGAAGTTCGTAGAGTCGCGGTGTCGCCGGAATCTTCCCGAAACGTCACAGGAACTCGACCTTGGGCGAACTAGACGTTAAAACTTGTACAACCTTTTGGACTTAGAAAAATTTGAGAGTTTTGATGCTAGATTTCAAAATAGAGAGTGATATGGTGTAGGGTAGTATTTATATGATAGAATTAGGGTTTAGGGTATTAAACATGAGAATTAAAATGCATTAAAATTTGATTGTAAAGCTCATTTTAATTCTTTGTTAATGTGCAGGAAAATCAAACAGAAGAGCAGTAGTGGGGGGAGTCCAAGGGGTGATAGGACAAAAAAATTGCAGGCATTAGCGACGGGGAGTCCGGCGGCGCCGGCCCATATCGAAATCTCGCCGGTCGATTTGGTTGGGTTGGGGCTTGGATGAATGCCACGTGTCCTAGTCGTAGTTAATAGTATTTTGCACATGTTTGATTTTTCAGTGACTTTTCATTTTACGTGTATTTCACGTGTAATTTTTGGGCTTCGAAAAAGTTTAAAAGAAAATCAGCAAAAATAATATGTGGCTGAGAGGATTCGAACACAGGGGCTACGTCACAGCAGTGCAAGGCTTTAGCAATGAGCTACAAGTATTTTCTTGCTATTTTTAAACAACTTAAATTTATAATTTGTGCTTAGGATTTACAAATACTCTATCTGTACATTAACTTTTACAAAATTTATGTATATTAAAACAGAGTCGTTACACTATTAATGATTTTCCAGCCTACGACATGCTGTCAGGGTGGACAACACAAGGTAAATTTGCTTGCCCCAGTTGTCATACGCATACGAGTGTCTTACAGTTGAAATTTAGCGGGAAAGAGTCGTTTATGGGCCACCGACGTTTCTTACCTATAACTCACAGATTCGGAAAGAATAAAGAATTGTTCACCGGTAAGACGGAGACTGGCAGGCCTTCTAAACCATTCTCCGGTAACAATATATTGCAACAATGGAGATGTTGTCAGAATATCACATTCGGACATAAACAAAACAAAGATGCAATGACATACCCAACCGGTTGGAAGAAATTAAGTAGTTTTTTTCAACCTCTTTACTGGTCTGATCTACCGCTCTGCCACAATTTAGATGTTATGTATATCGAGAAGAGCGTCTTTGAACATATTATCAATCTTCTTCTTTGTAAAGATGGAAAAATGAAGGACAATCTCAACGCCCGCCATGATTTGACCGATTTGGATAGTTTGTCCATTAAAGAAGAATTGCATTCTCGGCCTGTGGCGGATAAACCAGGTTATTACGAGATTCCACCAGCAATTTACAATCTGAACAAATAGGAGAAGCAGCGGTTCCTGCAGTTATTGAAAGAATTGAAAGTTCCTGATGGTTTCTCCTAAAAAATTTCCAAACAGGTACAAATAGAAAATGGAAAAATCATAGAACTCAAATGCCACGACTAACACATATTGATGCAACCTCTTCTTCCTTTATATCTGAGAGTATCGGTAAAATCCGAAATTGGTCTAGTTCTTAATGACTTTTGCACGTATTTTTGACAACTGTGTTCCAAAAACGTCGATGTCAATGAGATAGTAGAGCTCGAAAAAGATATTCCTATGATCCTCTGCAAGCTCGAAAATATCTTTCCGCCTTCATTTTTCGACATTATTGTTCACATGTCTATCCATTTGGCAACCAAGATCAAGATTGGCGGTCCGGTGCATTACCGTTGGATGTATTCCATCGAAAGGTATGAAAATGTTTATTATTAATCATTTAAATTGCAAAAAATTATCGTGGATTATTCATATCTATTATTTTCAACAGACATCTATTAACTTTAAAAAGTATATCCGCAACAAGTTTCGTCCTGAAGGTTCGTTTGCGGAAGGTTATCTCTTGAAAGAAATGACGTCTTTCTGTGTTTTCTGAACAATGATGTCAGGACGAAGCTGAACAAACCGCCGCGTGTTCCTGACGGTCCAATTGGAGCAGGAAGGCTAAAAAACATGTCTTACGATCTCATTGGCGGTTTACATGCGTTTATCTTTCTAAACAACGAATGTTTTGCTAAATATGCAAAGTAATTTTTTCTAATTTCATCCATTTAAACAGTTTGAAATTGAGTATAATCTAACCGATATAACTGTAAATTAACGAACAAAGCGCACAAAACTATACTCAAGAGATCGAATCTTAGGACGTGGTCGGATGGCAAAATCGAGGAAGAACAGAGACACACTTTCGTCGTTTGGTGTAGAGAAGAAGTTGACGGACAAATGAATCGTGGTGAGAAGATTGATAGAGAGGTCCATGACCTTTTAATCGGTCCATCGATTGCAGCTACGTTTTATAACAGGTACGGGGTTTCTAGCTACAAATTTGAGATCGAAAAGACGGAACGCATTAAAGCTACGTAAAATAGCGGTGTCGCAACCTCCGACGACAGAGAAAATCCCTATTACGGTGTTCTTGAGCAGATTATAGCGGTCTCATACATTCATAAGGCCGCCCCATTTTATATTTCAATGCGAATGGTACGATACCAAGTTTGAACAGGGTATGAAGGTCGAAGAATATAAACTCACTTTGGTAAACACCAAATGGACAGCCTACGAATACGATAACTTTATCTTTCAATCGATGGAAACACAACTATATTATTCTCGGAACCTGAAGAAGGCTGACTGGAGTATTGTTCGTCGTTGGAAACTAAGAGATTATTACAATGTGCCGACGTTGAGTAGCTCTGAAGATGAGAGTGACGAGGAAGAGGCGATAACACGTCTCAGTCCGTCTATTGAACGTACCAACGATCCAAACCATTCTGCGCCGTCCATCAATACGTTAGTAAAACGTGACATTGGCCAAGTGATTGTCACAAATCAAGATTTCGATAATCCACCCAACGAATTTTCAGTTAATGCACCGAACAAAAGTGCTAGGTAATGAAATTGAAATAAATGTTTTAAATTGTATAATTTTTATAAGAAAATTTTTAATATTTGAATAAATATGTAGGGTCTGATGGGAGGCTGTGGATCTGGCTCTAGACGTCATAGGAAACGACGTCTAGACAAGATTGGCGAGATATCAGCGGCGGCGGCGGCGGCAGCAGCAGCGTCCCTCCTACCGGCGACCCTCCTACCGTCCCTCCTACTATGGACCCTCCTACCACCCCTCTTACCATGGCCCCTCTTACCAGCTCCCTTACTACAGGACTCCCACCATCCTCAGCAGCCGCAGTGCCCCGAGACCCGCTGCCTACCACTATTAACGGAGTAGCAGATCCTCCCACTCCAGTCACTCCTCCTGCAAATGGTATATAGCTATCTATTCATATTTCAGTTTTCTACTAAAATAATTCTATTGAATCATCCAACAGTTTATTGTTTGCAGTCATGCATGGTACTGACGGAACAGGGTTTGGCGTCGATTCTAGTGCCATGCCGGGAACGTCAAGTATAATTATTATTGCTTAAATCTTTTAAATAACGATTGTAATTTAAAATTTTCAAATTCTATATACATACTATGAATATTATAATATTGTGTCTGTATATCTATCTTTTTTCAGGTTCCACCAGTGTTAGGACGAGGTGTCCTACTGGGCCCTCCTCCTCCAGACTAGCCCCAGGCGCTGCTCCATGGACGCTGGAGTAGACCGCGTCAGGTGTGCCCGTTGGTGACTACTCGACCAAGTGGGGGGATTACATGGGAGCGGAGATCCGTACTTACTATAGGTACCCGCTCCATATTTGATGGAGCCCATACCAGATCGACTATGTTCGGCAGTTTTTTGCAGCGACCATGGTATCACATAACCTTTTATACATTTAAATTTAATCATTGTTATATATATATATATATATATATATATATATATATAAATTTTTGTAATTTCAGACGCAGGGATATTACAGATTCATTGGCGTCATCGGCGAGGATGGCGTTCCTACGTCGTTCGATGCACATCAGGTCATAGACTGGATCATATCCGAGTGTTAGGCTATCAAGAGGAGACTCCAATATGAAGTAAGGAAGCAAAATTACATTTACTAATGAGGAGTGGGAGGCGATGATTGAGGCCATTTTTCGAGATGTCCCGAGAGAGGATTGGCCGCAGCTGGTCGCATATTACGAGCGCGATGATGTTCAGGTATAAATTTAATTTTAAAAATTATAATAATATAACATGAAATTATATTTTGTGATATATAATATTATCTTCTTTATATTTGCAAGGCAGCGTCAGTTCGCAACAGAGAGAACCGGAACAACGGCGTCAGAGAATGCACTGTCCCGATCCAAGGGAAGCGGTCGCAGGCTAGCGCTCAACACCAGCTCGTGAGTATTTCGACGTTTAAGAATATATGTTTTCTTTGTCGAAAATTACTTATTGAAATAAATCCTAATTTTATCGCAGGAAAAGAAAGACCCCGCCAACTATACTGCTGTCAGAAGATGGTCCGTGTTACATAGGGGCACGGGCGAGTACATAATAAGTTTCATATAATCAAGTTGATACTGTATTTAAGTTAATATGTTTATATATATATATATATATATATATATATATATATATATATATATTATTTTCCCTTCACAAACCCAGTTCAAGGAGAGGAGGACGCCTTAGAAGTTTGCCCCGACGACTCGATTACCGCCATTGTCCCTGTTCTGAATTCTATATCCGGCGGACATCAAGATGGCTATGAGCGCGAGGTTGGTCCCGGGGCCCACCGACATCTTGCCAAGCATCCATCCGTCCATGATTATGCTGTGGCCCAGACACGGACAGATGCGGCCGCTGCGTCGCAGGAGGAGATTCGTCGGCTCCAAAATCGGGTGGAGCAGCAGAATGTACGGGTGGATACGCTTCAGGCGAGATCGAGGAGCTGAGGCGATCGAACGCGGAAGCCATCAGAAAGGCTATACGAGACGAGTTTGGGATGTTCAGGTCACGGGACGATGGGGCTGGATTGTTCCAACGACCATAGAATATTGATTTTTTTATCTGAACATTTGTTTTATTGCTTTATTGATTATACAATTTGGTGTATATATTTTGTTTACAATTTCATTTGATTCTAATCATATTACTTCTTGATTGTTAAAATTGCGTGAGATTTGATCATATAATTATTATCAATCGCTGGTTGTAATTGAAAAGTAGCATATGAGGGGCGCGCATATTTTAGTTTAAAAAAAATTTGATAATGTATTTGGTCACGGTTGTAACCGTAACCAAATAATATATGGTCATGGTTACAATCGTGACCATAGGATACAGTAAAGGTTACCTGCTAGTAGCAGGTAACCTTCGCTATGGTTTCCTCTTGTGGTCACTGATTTGCACACTTATGGCGTGTCGTATTTTAAAGCTCTTAAGTTAACCGCAATCAGGACGGTGTCGTGTGTAGCTAGCCGCGATGAGCATGGGTCATCCTCAGGGAGACGGTGTGTTTCACGTTCTTGTTATCACGAGTTAATGCACGGTTCAGAATGGTTCGATTCTAACCTAAGTGTATATATGCACAGTATAAGTTGTTAAGATAATTAGATGGTTAGTGTAAGTTAGTGAAGTCCATACTCATTCTTTTGTGTCGAACTTAACCATTGAAGGTAGAGCAATCGGCAAAAACATGGATTAGGGTGCTTAAGCACGGTATTAGTGAAATACGGTTTATTGACCCTTGTCCGTCCGTCCTCGTCTCTTGGCTTTCGCTTCCGGCCAAACCGAACGCAACCGGTCGCGGTTAGGGATCATCCCTACCTTGGTAGGGTAGAGTGCCTAACGGAGCGCTTGCGTAAGGTTTGGGCGGAGTTCAATTGGAAAATATCGGGCAAAGGAAATGAGAAACGAAAAGCTTAACTTACATAACCATTCTTTTTCCTGACAACACCATATTCACAACCATAAAAACAATAAAGAAAAAGAGTAAAGAAATGATACAAAGAAAAGAATAAACAACATTGCAAGTAAGTAAATGGCAAGGTAATAAAATGCAAGTAAGTAAATGGCAAGAATGAAATTGCAAGTAAGTAAAGAGATAGAAATACTAAGAACCAAAAGCGATATTACAAACCATGGGTTCAATAGCCAAAACTTAAATTTGCAGACTCAATGAAGAGGTTGCAAGATCAAGAGAAGGTTAAGAACTCAAGGCAAAATGAAGGCAGAATGAAAGCTTTATTGATTCCAAGTGATGATACAACCCTTGAGTTCAATAGCCAAAACTTAAACTTGCAAGCTCAATGAAAAGATTGCAAGATCAAGAGAAGGTAAAGAACTCAAGGGGAACTAGCTATGAACAAGAACAAAATGAAAAGAGAAACAAAAATGTATGAAGTATTGGACAAAATGTATACAAAGTATCACCCCTTCCCTTGCTCACCGATCTTCCTTTTATAGGCACAAAAGAAGATTAAATAAGTAATAAAAATGAGTTGATGTGTCTGCAAGGGAAGGCCAGACAAAAATTTGGGACATTTGGACATAGTGGGGCCGGTGAGATCAGGCATTTTAGGGATGTCGCCGGTTTTTTGTTGGACATTAGGGCTCGTGCTTGTTATGTGATGTTGTGTGGTCTCCACAATTCCACTGGTATTGCTTGATTTCTTTGTAGAAGTCTGGGTTGAACTTAGGGATTTGGAGGGAAACATTATGCTTTATATCACATCACACCTTTTGCATTTATCATTCTTGTCCCCCTTGTGTGCCCACCATGTGCCATGGCAGCCACCACTTAGGCCTAAGTGCCAAAGAGTTGTGTGCACACTTGCTATGTGTTGGACCAAAATTGTGTACATTTTATTTGTTGCAAAATAACTCTTTGGATATTGATCGGTTTGCAGTTCTGGTTGCAGTATCGGCTCACAAACGTTATATCCGTGATTTTGAATGCGTTTCCAATATTGTGTCACAGATACCTGTAATCTGTATTTACTGAGCAGACACTGGTTAATAGTACCGATATATAACAAAACAGATAATGAATGAGTGGTATTGAAATGCAGTTTTCTGTGATAAACAATCACGATTTAACTCGTGATCATAAGGACTATATAGTCACGGTTACATGCTATAGTAGGTATTCTACGTTACGCTTTAACCTTTTGGTCAGGGTTTTAACCGTGATCATATATCACCTATGGTCACGGTGTAAACCGTGACCATAACGTGGTCACAGTTTTAACCGTGACCATATATGTGGACCCCACACAGATTTCATTTAGTTGTTTGAACCGTTTTTGGAAACGCCACGTATATGGTCACGGTTATAAGCGTGACTTAAAAAACATATGGTCGCGGATACGAGTGCTACTAGAGTTCTCGTAACGGGGATTTAGACGACGGTTGTGTCACGGTTTTAACCGTGACCATATATCTGTGGTCACGGTTAAAACCGTGACCAAATCCGTACTCCGTAGCAGTGATATTGGATAAAGCAAATCAATGGACCAAGTCCAGGACATAATAATCACGGCAACATGTGCTGGCATGAGAGAATAATACGGCTGGTTGTTGAAAGTGGGGCCCCAAGAATCTTCATGCCTCGCGTCTTCTTCTCATTTGTACAAAGGAAACTTGCCACTTGGAACCAATAGGTACCCTCCACGTCACCCTATACAGCTGTGCTTTGATACAGGCCAGGCATGCGTTGTCACGTAAGTTTCTCTCACATCCCCCGCCCCCGCCCAGTATTTATCAAGAAATTGATGAGAGAGAGAGAAAGAGTTGAAAGTGCTAATTAAGTATATGTTCTAGAGATTTATTTGCTAACTAATTAAATTAATTAATCAATGGATTATTGGAAATCAAAGGTGCTTCCAAAGATCAAGAAGGTGTTCACCACCTCCAAAAAGGATGAGGCTGCCAAGCCTGCTGAGGAGCCCAAGGTGAGAACATACAATCATGATATTCTTATTATTCTTCTCTTTAATTGAATCCTCCGACGATCTTTGTAACATGGGCTAGGGTGATAGGCATGTGTGGTGTGCCGTAGCCCCGCTCTCTCCGCTAGCTGCACGTGAGAGCGGATAGTACTGTCAAATTGGAAGACGGGCATGCACTCGTGTTTTGAGCTGGGTGTGTGCCGGCCAATCCTCTTAGCTCTCCGTGTAGCGCTGAGAGCAGGTGTGCGGTACATATAGACATAACTTCGAAATTTTAGCTGGAGGTAAAAAATTAAATAACCCTATCACGGTTGACACCCTTTTTACTCTCCAGTATGGAAGAGTCCACAACTGAAGATCCCCGGCAGCTACTACCTCTAATCCAACACCGGTGAACTACCAATATATATATCTACGCTGTACAACAGCCATTTAATTAGGTGTCGGACTCCTCAATATATGATAGGATTTGCACCTTTCTTTTTTTCGAAAGAAATAAAAGAACTTAATTGGTTCCGTTTATACAATAAATAACATGTGATGATTTATTTTGTTGATCCAGTATAGACTTAAAATCTATGAGTGGAGACAAGAGGGGTCGGCTTTGGGTGTGTGTGATGTGGCCTTGTGTGCACGTGTGTTGTATGCATAGGCTAGGGATTACGGCCAGTTCCCAATAATACACACACACCCAATGGCAAAAGGTTGCATAGCCCGTTGTGTCCGCATAGCACACCTATCCTTTAAATCAATTTAGGTCTTTTGAAATAGAAGATCATGTTTCCCCCTTAAATAATAAATGATCGATCTTGTTGAGTGTTGCAATCTCTACTTCAACGAATATGCAATTGATTGGCTTCCGCCTCGTGCAGCCAAAGTCTATATCGGTGCATCATAACTCTAAAGTTTGAAAAGAAAGTTAATTAAGACATATACTTTACTATTTGCTTGAACATCTGCCTGTCTATTTGTTCTTAAAGGTGGAAGACAGCACATCAAAAGAGGTGGCGATAGAAGAGAAGAAGGAGGCGGTGGAGATCGAGAAGGTGGAAGAGGAAGCCATATCTGCAACTCCACCACCACCTGCAGCTACAGAGGTAGAGGAGGTAGCTCCTAAAGCGTAAGGATTAAGGGTGTTAATCATATATGATTAATTACTTAATATAGTATGCAAAATTGTAAAATATGTAATTTATTTGGCATGTATGCAAACTGTGTAATGTGATTCATGTTATGTTATTTAATTTGTTGGATTGTTAATTGTTTGTATAAAATTATATTATATACATGATGATGATTATCAAGGAGAAAACTTATGTATACAGGATTAAATCCCACCACTACTACAATGAAGGGTTGCTCTTACGGCTAGAGAAATTCATAGGGACAAATTTTTATTGCCTCTACGGTTTACTCCGTAGAGGCATTGTTTGCCCCTACAGCTAAATCCGTAGGGGTATAAATAAATTAAAAAATATTAAATGTAATTTCTTTATTTGGCCCTACGGTGCCGTAAAAGAGAGCCCTACGGATTAATCCGTAGGGGTAAAAAAGGGTTATTTAAAAAAAATATAGATCTTAGAATTTTCCTATTGTCCCCCAAAATTTTCCACCAACCCGCGCCAGGTATCTCGCCTATCGTCGTCCATTCTCGCCCATCGTCGCCTCCCCATTATCGTCGCCGTCTTCCTCGTTGCCGAGTTCCTCCTCCATCGTCGTTGATCGAGCTCGTCGTGGAGTTCCTCGCTGCCGCCAATCGAACTCGTCGCCGCCTCCACCACTTCGAGCTCTATCTTCCCGGCCTCCTCCACCTTGTCGAAACCTTGCTCTCCACCTCCTCGAGAAACTTTACTCGTCGGCCGGTCTTTGGCAGAGGTGAGTTAATTTTGATTTTAATTTATAATTTTGTTGTTTTTAATTGGTGTTATTGTTGTTGATTTTAGGGTTAGGATTAGGGTTACCAGGCCGGGATAATTGGGGGTTAATTTGGGTTAGGGTTAGGCTTTGGGTGATGATTAGGGTTAGGGTTAGACTTAATTAGGTAAAATAAGGTTAGGGTTATAGGGCCGGGTTAATTGGGGGTTAATTGGGGTTAAGGTTAAGCTTTGGGTGATGGTTAGGGTTAGGGTTAGGGTTAATTAGGTAAAATAGGGTTAGGGTTAGGGTTTGGGTGATGATTAGGGTTAGGGTTAATTTGGGTTAATTAGGTAAGATAGGGTTGGTGATGATTAGGGTTAGGATTAGCGTTAATTTGATTAATTAGGGTTAATTTTGGTTTGGGCTAGGGTTAATTTGGGTTAGGGTTTTGGTGATGATCAGGGTTAGGGTTAGGCTTAGGATTAATTTGGGTTAATTAGATAAAATAGGGTTAATTTTGGTTTGGGTGATGATTAGGGTTAGGGATAGGGTTAATTAGGTAAAATATGGTTAATTTGGGTTAGTGTGCTGATTAGAGTTAATTTGGTTTAATTAGCTTAATTTTGGGTTAATTAGAGATAATTTGAGTTAGGGTGATGATTAGGGTTAATTTGGTTAATTTGGATTAATTAGGGTTAGGTTTCAGGGTGCACCAGTTCTTTCAGTAGGATACTCGATATTAACGTAAACGTAAGAAAACCTTACCCTAAACTAAAACTCCAAACCCTTAAAACCGAAACGTAAACGTAAAACCTATTCAAGTTAAATGTTCAAGTTAAAAGCAATATATGATACTCGATGATAATATGAAACTTTCATATTCTCATCGATATTCATATGTGAAAATCAAAGCGCGATTTAGTCCCCGTCTATCGGTTAACATGTGTTCGGTGTTCATCGTGATATAGAGCTATATGAAGGTTGTTAAATATCGGACGGTATTGTTCGGAGCTAACAACCGTCGTGTAGTCTATGTGACTAGAAAATTCAATCGTATGATAACCGATAGATTTGTCCAGTGTGGACAAATTAGGGATGTATAAAGAAAACACTTGCATTCACTTATGTTTTCATTTGTTCCGAGTTATTTCGTCGGTACTTTTCCGCTGGTTCTCTGTGTACAAAGATAGATTAGATGTTCATTTCAACGTGGTTTCACAGCATTGAATTATTATCTATTCTATTACAGTGTACTCGGAGAATAGCGGGGAGGTGCTGCCAAAATTTACTCGAAACAGATGAAAACACAAGCGAAAGGGTGTTTGCTCTATATATTCTTAATGGGATAGAAGCCTTACCCCTGACAGCCGAAACACACACATACAACACGAATACACAACAAACGCACACACAAATCACATACACACTAACAACCCTTCACGTAAGCGAAATCATAAATTGAAATACACATGCACAGAATACAATTCATACTTGGGTATCTTCAAATCTAACTTTGTTAATCGATAATTTATTCTTTTCAACGACAAACTTGTCTCTACGGATTTTTTTCTTTGTCAGCAACCATCTCGTTCTTAGATTTCTCAATATAATCACCATAACCTATAATTTATATGCTATACAGTCTAACATGTCCTATGAGTACATCAGAGTTAAGAACTGGATATATGTGGATTGGCAACAATGCATGCAATCTAAGTTTGTTGCAGGAGTTGCTGATTTCATTGAATTTGCACGCGCACATAATAAGATCGTGTTAGCGAAGATTCTCTGCCCGTGCAATAGATGTGGGAATAAGTTCTGGCAGAAAGTAGAAATCGTAGAGCTTCATATCGTTAAACATGGTTTTATTAGACTTTATACAATTTGGATATATCACGTGGAAGGACAAGAAGAAGAAGGTAATGCGGCAAAAGAAGAAGGAGAAGACAGTAATGCGGCAGAAGAAGAAGACGATAGCTTCTTCCAGGAGAAGAAATGGAGGATATGTGTAACGACCCTGAATTTTCTGTACAAAATTTTTCTTCTTAAAATACAGAAAGGAGTTTGCAAGCCTGTGCATAATTTAAAAGTTATACTTATTTGAGAACAGCAAGAAAACACTTGTAGCTCATTGGTAAAGCCTTGCATTGCTGTGACGTAGCCTCTGTGTTCGAATCCCAACAGCCACATATTATTTTTCCTGATTTTTCTTTTAAACTTTTTGGAAGCCCAAAAGTTTACAAGTGCAATACACGTAAAAATGAAAAGTCTAGAAAGTTAAACATGTGTAAAATGTTGTGTACACAGCCGAGAACACGTGGCATAAATCCCAAGGCCCATCTCCTAAATTGGACCGGCGAGATTGATCTTTTGGCCGATGACGGTGGGTGTCCGTAGAGGAAAAGTCCCCGTGTCTTGCACACATAACCTATTGGCTTACCCCATTACCTCTATTCTGTTTGTTTTCTCTGCAATTCAACAGAGAATTAAAATTCATCTTTAATTTCATTTTTAATACTTTTTAATTCAATCTTTCAATTCCAAAACCCTAATTTCACCCTATAAATACAACCCTATACCCTAGCCCCTCCTCATTCTGAAATCTCTAGTCAAAATTATCAAAAATTCTCAAGTCCAAGAAGAATACAAGTGGAGTTAGCCCAAGGTCAAATTCCGACGAGAATTAGAGGAGATTCCAACAACCCCACGCCGTCACGAAAGATACAACATCTTCCTCTACCTCTCCTCTCTCCTCCTAGCTTGTAAATTCCTTCTATTTCCTCCCTCTCTTCGCTAAATTCTTTTTTCAAAACAAAACATCGGTAAGTGGAGTTATTACCGATGTAAATCTTCTAAACTCTATAATCTCACTATTCATTTATATATTGTTCAACAAACTTTTACACAATATTTGTAACACTATTATAAAGGTTTAGAAACAACTTTCACTCTAAAACTCCATTTTAATTAACTTTAATTAAGTTTTTACTTTTAAATACCATGAAGTTTATATACGTTATCTGTTAAACATTTTCCTTAACATACCTTTAGAAAACATCACGAGGTAATGACCTACCTCTCACATACACACATATTGACGTAGCACGATTCTCTTGAGACATAACTTTTGTGGCAAAATACGACTTTTCATCAAAATATCTTAAACTATAAAAACTCGATTTTCTTTAAATGGTGTTATCAAATTCTTTGCGATTATACTTCTACAACCCATTTCGGGGAACCCGCTATTGGATGGTGCGGATTATCGCACATTCTCGGACTAGTAGAGCGAGATGCAGACCTCCTCACGGAGCATACCATCTCGAAAGAATTTTAATACGATTTTTAAGAAAAAAACGAGATTTTCTACTTAATAAATAAAATTAATTTTTAATAATTATATAAATATTATCATACCACATATTTTTAATATATAATAAAATTCCATATTTTCTAGAAAATAAAAGAATGACAAGTTTCATTAAAATACCATCAAGTATCAATACAAGACAAGTTACACTAAAATACAATGAACTATTCAAGCTAAATTATTATTCACTGATATACCACACTCTTTAAAATTCACATTCATGGAAACCCTAAAGAACATAAATAATTACTTGAGATTTATTTTGAAAGTATATAAAATATTTTTCATAAAACCCCCTCGAGATATATAAAATTACATTAAGGACCCTAGTAAATATAGCTTTAAGTGGGATCAATTCTCTTAAGCCTCAGAGAGCCGGAGAAAGTGAGTGCTTGCCTATTTAAGGTAAACAATTAAAACGAAGTTCACTACTACAAATAAGGGTTGCCCCTACGGATTTATCCGTAGGGGCAACCCACTGCCCCTACGGATATATACGTAGGGGCGAAAAAAGACCCCGTAGGTGCAAAGGCCGCAGGTGCAAGTTGAGGCCCTGAACTTGTCCCTACGGACAAATTTATGCCCCTACGGATATATCAGTAGGTGCTATAGCCCCTACGGAGTACCCCGTAGGGATAATAAAATCATATATGTAATTTTTTTTTTGAATATATTGTATATACCTACGGATATATCCGTAGGTCCTTTTTATACCCCTACGGATACCTCCGTAGGGGATATAAAGTAGCCCCTACGGTTCAATCCGTAGGGGCCACTCCCAACACACTGCACTGAGATCGGGGGAAAAAATATCAGGAAACCTGATATTTTGCCCCTACGGATAAATTCGTAGGGGATAAACAGTGGCCCCTACGGACATATCCGTAGGGGCACCCACAACACCCTGCACTGATATTAGGTGGGAAAATATCAGGTTTCCTGATAGTTTGCCCCTACGGATAACTCCGTAGGGGCAACATGTGTACCTACGGCGTAATCCGTAGGTACATATTGTCTGTGTTTTTTTTTTAAAAAATGGGCTGCTAGATTTTTTCCCGCCCTGTGCACAATACTATATACATCAATCAAATCATATATTGCAGTATTCATAATCACATCTCACGCATATATATAATATACAAAAGAAACCCAAAAACTGAATATGATATAAATACAAACCAATATCAATATCGTTTCAAAATGTAGTACAATGTGATATAAATAAATACATGTTTCAAAAAATAAGAACCAAAAAGCTACCCTAGTTCGGTCCAGCTCCACCTCCGAATAACGTTCGAATAACGCGCGCCTGCTCCTCGGTAAATACACTCTCCAATGCTACATATAAGGGAGTCTGAGCGGCATGTGGAGCTGGCGATGTGGTCTGCGCAGCCGCCGTCGAGGTAGTCGCTTGCGGAGCCGCGGCTGCGGGAGTCTGAGTGGGCGGTGGAGCTACAGGAGCTGTCTGCGGAACCGCAGCCGATGTAGTAGCTTGCGGAGCCGCAGCCGAAGGAGATGCATGTGGAGGCTCGGCCGATCTACCCTGTCGCGTCTGGACATAACGTGTGTAAGAAGCGTGTAAGAACTGTGTATTATTCGAATTCGTTTCATTATTAAGTTATTTCGAAACCCTGTTTGGATATCTAGTTTGGAAAAGCGTTGTTTATTTTAATTACATATGTATGTATGATTAATCAAACTTAAGTCTAAAACCAAATAAGCTCAAGCTACGTACTAATTATGGATATGTTGATATGTATATAATATGAAATGATATTTTACTATAAAGTAGTATACATACCAGCATCTCCTTCAACTCCTGAACGGTGGCCCTCAAGCTATCCAGTTCCTGATGGACATGCCGGTCACTGGAGACGGAGGAAGTAACCGCCGGGGTGGAGTCCAACCTCATATGGGCCCTGCTAGGGCCCAATCCCCGGCCTCTCTCCCAACCTCCGTGGTGCCCTCCGTGTGCGGCGTCCAGAACTGGGGTCAGCAGCCTCGGATCGTTCTGTCCGGTAAAATCGATCCCCGAGGCCTTGGCCTGCTCAACCACCCGCTCCTACACCCACATTAAGCAGTAAAGTATAAGTATAAAATTTAAACTTGAACCTTCCAAAACTAAAATTTCAAATTTGGGTAGAAAAAATATTAACACTTACGCAGTACTCCTGGGTAGCGACGTCGGGACACCGAAGCTCGTCCGTGGCGGGATCTGTCGAGGTGCCGTGGACGGCAAGATATGCGGACAGCACGCTCGGTGTACCACCTGACGCCACGGTCCGAGATGTCTGCAATATTAGAAAGTAACTCTTAATATTAGAAATATCAGAGAATAACTCTTAATATTGCAGAATATTAGAGAATAACTCTTAATTTACCGATAACTCCATGGCTCGAGTAATGTTCCTCGAGCCACCTGTGTAAGTGGGGCGACCCCTCTTCGCCGACTTCCTATTCTCCGTATTCTGAGCGGCCTGTTTCTGCACAACGCATTAACATTTAGTTTTCTAATTAAGAAACACAAAGAAATAAATTATATCATAAATAATGAATTAAATTTAAAATACATACTTGTTTGCGTTCGGAGTCGAAATAAGCGCACAATAGAGGCCATGTCTCTACGTCGACTCTCGCAAACGCCGGAGTAGATAGGAGGGCCGCTCTCTCTGCCTCGGGGGTCGCTATCCACAGAGAGTAGCAGTCGGCCTTCAGCTCATTCCTGTTGTATCGGACCTTGGCCTGCATGTTCTTCATCAGGCCATTGTACAGAGCATGAAGGTCGAGCACCCTCCCCGAGTGATCAGGGTCGGCTACAGGCTGAAAATCGTAATCCAACTGAAAATACAAAAAGAAACATTGTTATTAGATTGCAAGTGTTAATAATAAATATATTGGATAGATCAAATGAAAATATATATTAATATATACCCGAGCCTGATCAAAGAAGAGGGCGAATGAGCGCTGGTGCTGCTCGCCCCACTCAACGTGAAGTGGATAGTTCTTCACGATCCGGCTCTCGTCTCCCAAATACCGGCCGAACCTCTCGGCATGAGGACCGGTATAGCGATAGTCAAGGGTAAAAAATAGGGGGAATGCTGCCTCCCCCCTAGCTCTATCAGGCCTCAGCCTATGGGACTGATTCGGGCCTCGAGTCCCCCTCTGGGGATGGAGAGGCCCTGCGTCTGCACGAAATATCAAGACAATCAATAATAAGACAAAGTTGTATTAAGAAATCAAGGTTAAACAAAAATTCAAGTGTGATATATACCTCCGATGATTAGCGCACGAGCCTGGGCCCGAGCAGCAGCACGAGCGGGACGATAGTTCCTCCGGTAAGGAACAACCGGGGTCCCGGACCCGGACGCATCCCCTCCAACTATAAAATAAACATCGACGCTAAATCTCCAGGAAGTTCATATTTATTCTATATAGCATATGTAAAATAAATAAATATTTTAAATTTATTCATACTAACCTGCAGACGATGCGGAGGGTACGGAAGCGGCAGAAGTGGCCCCTGTGGAAGGTGTGGACGCACCACCTATAATTAGACAATTAAAAATAGATTTTATAAGTAATTGCAAAAAGAATGTGTAGATCAATAATATAACGTTCTAAATCAATATGCATGAACTATAGGACATATAAACATACCCGCAGGTGCGGTGGTGTCACCACCTACAGCTAGACAATAATAAAAATTGCTAAGTAAGAGCAAAAGGAATGTGTATATTTATGATATAGCATTCTAAATCAATATACATACACTATATGATATATAAACATACCTGGAGGAGCGGGGGTGGCCTCTGTCCCAGATGTGGACGCAGGACCAACAACTAGACAATTAAAAATAGATTTTATAAGTAATTGCAAAAAGAATGTGTAGATCAATAATATAACGTTCTAAATCAATATGCATGCACTATAGGACATATAAACATACCCGCAGGTGCGGTGGTGTCACCACCTACAGCTAGACAATAATAAAAATTGCTAAGTAAGAGCAAAAGGAATGTGTATATTTATGATATAGCATTCTAAATCAATATACATACACTATATGATATATAAACATACCTGGAGGAGCGGGGGTGGCCTCTGTCCCAGATGTGGACGCATCACCACCAACTAGACAATCAAACATTGACAATATAAGTAATTTTGACATAAACAGGCATGAATATCTGTAATATTAAATTGAAAATGGATATGCATGCAGTATACCTGGATGTGTGGCAAAATCCACACGGAAGGAGGCATCCGAAGGGGTCTCCGATCTGGGTGCAAGACCGGCCCTCTGAAGCTCCCTACGGAGCTCTCCGGGCGGCAGAACCGCTCTGCCTCTGCCTCTGCCTCTGCCGCGGCTGGAGCTCCTGCCGCCCCTCGCTGCTCCCGACATCGTCATCAAATCTAGATAAACGGTTCGTGGACGCATTAGACAATCATTAAAAGTATTGACTATATATGATCTAGAGCGTAAAATGTGAAGTAATAATATAACATTACTGATAACCTTTTTCGTTTTGTGGGCGCATCATACATATCTACTTGGATTTCATCGTCGATGTCATTTCTAACCCACGTAACTTCATGATCGGTCGAAGACAACCCGTCCTTCGAAACAGACGGTCGGAGCACTTTAAGCCTTCTCTCTTCTTCGTCCTCATCGCTGTCCTCGTATTCTGGGACATCGTAGACATCTCTAGGTTTCCATCGGCATACAACACTCCACCCCGGATGCTTCAAACACTGTGAGTAGTATACTTGGAACGCTTGGTTCGGAAAGATAAACGGATCGTCCTGACCGTAAAATCGAAGTGTGTTCACACTGGTCCATCCATATTCATCTTTCCAAGTCCCAAGACTGCTTCTCCACCTGTCTGTATCGGTTCGCGGATCGTACCAAGTACAGTGGAATATATAAAAGGGTTCTGATCGTCCGGGATAGTGGATGCCGAGTATACAATTTAAGTACCCATAGTAAATCACACCGTCCGATCCTACCGTCGCAATCCCACTATTCTGAGTGATTCTAGATGTTTCTATGTCCTTAACTTCGAATTTGTATCCAAGGACACCAAATCCTTTGTAATGTGCAACCTCCATACTAGGAAATTGAGCTAAACATCTTGAATCACTCTCAAATGATGCAGACAAGTTCGGATCGTGGATCTAACAAAACAAATTTTACGATAAATACATAACGATACAAGTTTAGATTAAAACTGATAGCAATAAAATGTAATTCGAATAACTTACATGCACTGTGACCCAATCACAAAAATTATCCTGATGGTATTTTTCCAAACGCTCTTCGTTCCAATCAGGATGCCCCTCACGTACCTCGTTAAAATGAGTTCTGTTTTCGACAAATAATTGTGACATTAATATTATGTCATTTCATACACACACAAACACAGATATAACAATTAATCCAAAAGAACTTACTCTCTAATTTGTTCAAGACATACGCAATTAAGCAAGATAAACCGGTATATCTTGTTGATAAACATAGTGTCTACCCTCTTATACTAGGCTTTACCATATGGCCCGTCTTGAATTCTTCGTGGTCGGTTAAGCCTTGTCTCAATGTTCTCGTCCAGATAGCGGGAACAAAATGTGGTTGCTTCATCAAGAAGATAACCTTGCATGATAGAACCCTCTGGTCGATTTTTATTGCGTATATACTTCTTAAGAGTGTAAAGGTACCTAATGAGAATATGTTGAATAAATAAACACGGGCATACATGACAAAAATAAATTTATAAATTGCGCGAAACGAAAAATTTAACGTACCTCTCGACGGGATACATCCATCGATATTGTACCGGTCCGGCTAATTTCGCCTTAGTTGCAAGATGAACCGTCAAGTGTATTATGATATCGAAGAATGACGGTGGGAAAATACGCTCAAACTTGCAAAGTATCAACGCAATAGAATTTTCTAGTTTATCCAGCGTCGCAACCTCCAGCGTTTTAGCACACAACTCCCTGAAAAAACAACATAGGTCGTTGATTACTAGACCAACCGAGTCGGGGAGAGAAGTCCTGAGGGCTAATGGAAGAAGGTGCTCCACGATAACATGGTGGTCATGACTTTTCAGCCCATCGATCTTGCCCTTCACAATTTTTATTTTCTTGCTGAATGATCCTGAGAAACCTGTGGGGACTTTCAAATCATGCAACACCTGCAGGAATCTTTTCTTCTCCGGTTGTGACATATGATAAGCGGCATTGGGAAGTACAAATTTGCCCGGTTTACCCGCTACCGGTTTAGGGTGCAGTTCACTTCTTATTCCCCACTCTTGTAGATCCATCCGGGCATTCATGTTGTCTTTCGATTTCCCGTCTTTACACAGAAGCAAGTTAAGTATGTGCTCTGATACTCCCTTCTCTATATGCATGACGTCCAGACAATGACGCACTGAATTTGTAGACCAGTACGGAAGCTCGAAGAAAATGCTTAACTTGTTCCAATATTGTGGTTTGACCTGTCTCGTCGGATCCATCCCGAAGGTCACGTTATTGTAACCATCCCATTTAGCAGTCACGTCCTCTCCGGACAATGGGGATGGAGGCCCAAGAAGCTCCTGATGACCATCAAAGTGAACCGTGTCTAACCTATAGGGGTGGTCTGGAGGCAGAAAACGTCGATGGCCGCAATAACAAATCTTCCTGCTAAAATTCAAAAATTTTGATGTTGTGTGTTCATGGCAATGAGGACATGCTTTGTGACCATGTACGGACCAACCTGAAAGCATTCCATACGCAGGAAAGTCATTAATTGTCCACATTAAAGACGCACGCAGTATGAAGGTTGTATTTGTGTTTGAATCATATGTCTCTACACCATCAATGAACAAAGTTTTCAGCTCCTCAATCAGAGGTCGGAGATAGACGTCGATATTGTTCCCCGGTGAGTTTGGTCCGTCGATAAGAAGAGGCATCATAAAGTATGATTGGTCCATAGCCAACCAAGGCGACAGATTATAAATTATCATTACAACGGGCCATGTACTGTGACTTCCAGCCATATAGTTGAATGGGCAGAAGCCATCGGCAGCCAGTCCGAGCCGGACATTGCGAGGATCGCTACTGAATATTGCGTGCCTCCTATCGAAATCCTTCCATGCCGGTGAATCTCTTGGATGGCTCATTTTTCCATTTTCGCTTGGAGGAGCACGGTGATGCCAAATCATTGCCTCGGCTGTTTTCTTGCACCTGAATAGCCTCTGTAGCCTCTGTGTTATGGGAAAATATCGTGCTATCTTCACAGGTATATCAGGCTTCTTATCAGAATCTTTCGGCTTATACCTGGCCTCTCCGCATGTTGGACACTCTTTCAAATCTGAATTCTCTTTCCGGTACAACACGCAATTTTTAGGACATGCTTGAATCTTCTCGCACTTTAGACCCAAATCAGACATCATTTTCTGGGCTTCGTACCAGCTTTCGGGCACATTATTTCCCGGAGGCATAGAATCTTTCAAGAACGAAAGAAGCATTGTGAATGACTTGTTGCTCCATCCATTTAGGCACTTAATTTGGAAAAGTTGGACGAACCATGAGAGGGTGGAATACTTCGCATTCTCATAAATTGGTTTCCTAGCATCATTCATGAAATTTTCATATTTATCCGCACGCGGTCCTTGACCGGAAGGAATGTCATCTTCGGTACGAATAGATTCACCTAGGGCAGCCTTTACCATATCCTCCATTTCTTCTGATGGAAATAAATTTCCGTATCCTGCCGTATTACCGAATTCTTCTTCTTCTCCTGCCTCATTATCGTGTTCTCCTTCTTCTACCGCAGTACTGCATTCTTCTCCTTCCCCGTGATATTTCCAAATTGAATAAAGTCTAGTAAACCCATGTTTTACAATATGAAGCTCTGCCAATTCTACCTTCTGCCAGTACTTATTGCCACATCTATCGCACGGACAGAGAATCTTCTCTATTATGATCTTATTATGTGCTCGTGCAAATTCAAGGAAAGCAGCAACTCCTGCGACAAACTTAGGTTGCATACGTTGTTTCCAATCCACATACATCCAGTCCTTAACTCTGACGTACTCATGGGCCATGTTAGACTGAATAACATATAAATTGTAGGTTATGCTGACTATATTGAGAAATATAAGAACGGGATAGTTACTGACAAAGGAGAAAATTCATGTATATGCTTTGTGTGTGCGTTTGTCGTTGAAAAGAATAAATTATCGCACGTTATGTTGACCGATAGACGGGGACTAAGTGGCGCTTTTAGTTTCATATATGGGTATCGATGGGAATATGAAGGTTTCATATTATCATATATTGGTTTTAACCCGACCATCTCGAGTCGCTCTCTGATTATGCGTTTGTATGTATGTGTTCCGGCTGTCGGGGGTAGGCTTCTATCCCATTAAGAATGTATAGAGCGAACGCCCATCACTTGTGCTTTCAACCGTTTCGAGTAAATTTCGGCAGCACCTCCCCGCTGTTCTCCGAGTACACTGTAATAGAATAGATAATCATTTCAAAGCTGTGAAACAACGTTGAAATGAACATCTAATCTATCTTTGTACACGGAGAACCAGCGGAAAGGTACCGACGAAATATCTCGAAACGGATGAAAACACAAGTGAATGAAGGCGTTTGCTTTATACATTCTTAACTTGTCCACACGGGACAAATCTATGGGTTACCATACGATTGAATTTTCTCGTCGCGTAGACTATACGACGGTTGTTAGTATCGAGCTATACTGTCCGATATTTAACAACCTTCGTATAGTTCTAGGTCACGACGAGCATCGCACGTATGTTAACCGATAGACGGGGACTAAGTGGCGCTTTTAGTTTCATATACGGGTATCGATGGGAATATGAAGGTTTCATATTATCATATATTGGTTTTAACCCGAACATCTCGAATCGCTCTCTAATTATGCGTTTGTATGTATGTGTTCCGGCTGTCGGGGGTAGGCTTCTATCCCATTAAGAATGTATAGAGCGAACGCCCATCACTTGTGCTTTCAACCGTTTCGAGTAAATTTCGGCAGCACCTTCCCGCTGTTCTCCGAGTACACTGTAATAGAATAGATAATCATTTCAAAGCTGTGAAACAACGTTGAAATGAACATCTAATCTATCTTTGTACACGGAGAACCAGCGGAAAGGTACCGACGAAATATCTCGAAACGGATGAAAACACAAGTGAATGAAGGCGTTTGCTTTATACATTCTTAACTTGTCCACACGGGACAAATCTATGGGTTACCATACGATTGAATTTTCTCGTCGCGTAGACTATATGACGGTTGTTAGTATCGAGCTATACTGTCCGATATTTAACAACCTTCGTATAGTTCTAGGTCACGACGAGCATCGCACGTATGTTAACCGATAGACGGGGACTAAGTGGCGCTTTTAGTTTCATATATGGGTATCGATGGGAATATGAAGGTTTCATATTATCATCGAGTATCATATATTGGTTTTAACCTGAATATCTCGAGTTGCTCTCTAATTATGCGTTTGTTGTGCATTCGTGTTGTATGTGTAACATGATTTTAAATCATTGAGATCAAGATTGATAGAACTGATCATACTACATTGCAATAGTATTCATCAACCAAAAACTATTATTGCAATGGTATACATCTATAACAATCAACAATTAAAACTATAAATATAGGATACTGATATCATAAAGCGTTATGAGACACGTCATCTGCCACGTGTCGTGATCATGGAAATCGCAAATATTGAGCATCATCAAGATTAGATTATGGTTTTGAAGCAAGTTATTGAGCATCTTGGATTGATTTTCAAGTGTTGATTTTTATTTCAACACTTGACAGAATGAAAATCATAAATACAGTTGCAAAATGTGTTCCTCACCCCCATAAAGTGGATCTTAACAATCCAGACAAGACCGTCATTGTTCAAATTGCCAAGGTAGACATAATCTCAGCAGTTATTTATGGTTGCTAGCCTGTATTGCTTGTTGCTATTCTTTTTTTCCCTTGCCCTTTCTTTCTTTCTTTTTTTTTGGGGGTGGGGGTTGTGTTTGAAAGGTTTTAACCAACTCACTGCTATTTCTAGGCAATGCAGGAATATAACTAGTTTTATCCCCCAAAAGAAAGAGCTTCAGGTTTCATGCGTCAAGCGATGTGTATAATTATAGGATTTTCTTGCTAGCGGTTCATTTACAACTATTCTTTAGTCTATATGCCTAGCATCTGCTACTAGATATTATACACCATATAGGATTGCCGGATGCGGATATGGTAACACCATATCCGACGATTGCTAACGATTCCAGGATCAGACCATCCGACCTTGTTGGAAGACCATAGGATGCCAAGTCGGGTGAGATGGACCAAAACAGATAATTCGGTCCGTTTACATCTCTAGTTCTTGGAAAAGAAATGGCATGCTCTTTAACATTTTGTTTGTTAGCAGCTGAGCTGGGAGAACTTTGGCCGTATGTCTTGGACGGTTAGTAGTACTGAATGGCAGGTGCAAAGATTGTTTCCTCTACCGCTATTAGCTTACCAAAATTCATAAGACAATAAATAAAAGTAACTATCTTTACGGCCTTTGGGAAAAAACCATCTTGGTGACCTCCTTAGGGCTAGAGGGTCGAATTAGTAGCTACCTCCAATCCAATTTGGAGATTCTTTCTGCGGGCTGACCTATGTCTTAAATATTTATTGACATATCAGTTATCATTATTATTTTTTTCCCGTTTTTCTTCTTTTTTAACTTTATGTATTTTCCGATAGAAAAGGGACCATCATAGTATATACTAATGTGTGGATTGGATTCACAAGATATAGGCAAATGGACGCGATACGAATTACCATAAAATCTTAGATAGAAATCTTACAAAAGATATTCAATTAATATCTCGAATGAATTAAGCGTTTTACTTGCACTTCACAAGGGACCATATCTCATGCAAATAGAGCACAAAATGAAGAACAGGTGCCGTAACCCTAACCCCAACCCAACAGTAACCCTAACCCCAGCCCCACAGTAACCCTAACCCCAGCCCCCCGTAACCCTAACCCCAGCCCCACCGTAACCCTAACCCCAGCCCCACCCCAGCAGCAGCCGAACCCCAACCCTAACCCTACCCCGACCCCAACCCCGACCGCCACCGCGACCCCTGCCCAAACCCAACTCTCGCGCGCGTAACCCCTGCCCAAACCCAACTCTCGCGCGCGCAACCCAGACCCAGCCATGAATAATCCAAAAATGCTTTAATTTACCTCGAGATTTATACCTGAACGGCTGCTGGTGGGCCGGAGCGACGACGGTGGCGATTTGTCGACGAAACCGGCGGTGGCGACGACGGTGGCGACGAAATCGGCGGTGGCGACGACGGTGGCGACGAAATCGGCGGTGGCGACGACGGTGGCGACGGTGGCAACGACGGCTAGGCGATTTGGGGTTTTTTCTCGCGCGTTTGAGGGAGAGAGAGAAAGTGAGCGTAGGCAATCGATCTGGCTTTATTTTAAAACGATATTTACTTGCCCCTACGGACATACCCGTAGGTCTTTTGTTTGCGGCTCCGTAGGGGCAAACACCAAATTAAGAATTAATATTTTTATTCTTGGACGTCAGTGCCCGTAGGGGCAACCTTTTAGCCCTACGGATTAATCCGTAGGGCCAAGTTAAATATGCCCTTACGGATATTGCCATCCGTAGGGGCAACCCCCTATTTTACTAGTGGTTATCAATGGTAATTGTCTTGGAAAAAGACACAAAACCTGCTGTCCATGTGTAGCAGTTACCGATAACTTCTAAACCTAATTCAGGATTCAAATCAGCTTTAAGTATCTAACTCAAGTCTGAGTCCAAATCAATCTGAATCCAATCCAAACATGAATCCAATTCTAACATGAATCCAATATACCAAATATGTCTACTTGAACCTGAACCTGAATACCCGAACAATATCAATATGCAAATATGACTTGACTTGACCGAACCATGGCTATCACTTGACTTGACTACATGACTACTTGATACATCCTGAACCATTTACATGAACAACTTATATCCATGGTCTCTGTAACAACCATAAACTTCCTGTACAACTTTCTGTACAATTTTTTCAAAATTACAGAAAGGGATATTTTTGCCTGAGCACAAATTATAAGTTTGTTTTGCTTTTTAATAGCAAGAAGGAGCTTATAACTCATTGGTAATACCTTGCACTGCAGAACTAACCCACCAGAGTTCAAATCTCATACCCCACATTATTTTTAATATTATTTTATTTTGAATTTTTAGAATACCAAGAGTCTACACGTGCATAACTCGTGAAAACCCCACTACATATGATAAACTAACTGTACCAGGGGGTAATGAAGCGACATGGAGCATTCCGGCTGCTTGACTCGATCGGACTCGCCCGAATCGGCCGGCGGATTGACTGACTCGGGCCGCCGCCGCCGGCCGGACTCAGCCGGACCGCCGAGTCACTAACGTAAAAATTGGGCCTCTTCATCTCCCCTGTACTCCTGTATACTTTAATTCCTCAGAGCAGTACCAGAGATTCTTTAAAACCCTAATTACTCTATTTTTAATAAATTTTATTACATTTTAATACAATTTTTCAATTCAACCTCTCACCTACCCTAAACCCTAGCTTTACCCTATAAATACAACCCCTAGACACACCCCCTCACTCCAAAATTCTGATCAAAACTATCAAGAAAACTCTAGAGAATTTGTGTGCAATTTAAGTTAGCAAAGAGGCGAAGCTTCGGCGATTTTCCGACGACGACCTTAGTAGCTCCCGGCGAAGAAACGATGCACCGGCGCCTCCTACCGTTCCCTCTTCCTCTCTTCTAAGCTTCAATCCCGTAAGTTACACCTCCCTCTGTTAGTGTTTATGCCCTAGAGGCCATTACTGTATCATACTAGTTTGTATATTACTTAATGGAAACTTGGGATATTCACAGTTGTATTGACAGTCTTGCTAAAAATGGTAGTATGCTACTTGGTTTGAGTTTACTTTAATATGTGCGTATGTTTCTTCTAACGTATCGCTTATACATATTAGTAGAGCTCTTAGGATCTTTGCTTGATTACCAGCGTTGTGATGGCAGTCACACTAGTGAGGGCTGGGTAGTCTATAAGCAACATTCTATACAGGTCCCTAGTCGTAGAATTATCGAGACAGGGCATCGATACTCCGGAGTAGACTAGTGTGTATGCTTCTCATCCCAGTTGGGGAGATGGTCTGTCCCACAGCCATCAGTATGTCGTACTGGAGATAGTATACATGTGCTCGTTAGGTTACGGGTACACCGGACATGACTCGCCGAGAACTCCAGGTTGGATTTATACCCATCGTCAGATAGCAGTTCCCAGGTGACATGAGTACAGCTTAGTCCGTCGACTTGATACCGCTACTTCGCCTCGGGTGTGTTCCCACTGTACTTAGATTACTACCCTACCACGGCTCAAAGGAGTCGTGCAAACAGGTAGTAGTTGGGTGCAGTCCCGAAGCACTTGGAGGCAGTGGCGGTTAGACATGATTTGTCTCTCCCGGTGTTGGGGGTTGATATCGCGCTGTGTATGGAGAGCCATTATGCAAAGTCTCTGGCTAGGGCAAGCGAGATTTACCGGTGGCTTCCAGTAGTTTCTTAAGGTGTAATGGGCTGCACTCCGACACGACTTATACCGCTATTAGGGGTCTGACGTTTACCGCCCCCTAGGCCCAATATGCGATAGTCCTAGACGAACAGACCGGACTGTATGGAGATTGTCACATCAGGCTCAGTAGGAGTTCGGATGGGTTTCCTCATCGGCCTTCTTATCGACATCTACCTGGGGACTGTTACGTACAGCTAGTGCCGCTTGCGGTCTGTGGTTAAACCCACTGCCAGCGTAGTGTCGAGTCTTTAGAGTCCTGATTGGTAGGGATTTTACGATCAAAAATATAATTACCGCAATCAAGAAACGGCGTCGCTTTGCAGCTAGCCGGTGAGTGCGGGTCGATCCACAGAGACGGGTAAATTCCTTTAGTGTGTCTTAACGAGTTGATTCTATTTGTCGTTTTGGTTTTATAAAAATCTAGATCTAAAACTTAATTAATCTAATTTAAATTCTTGCTAGGGTTAGGCTTAGAGAAAGTTTTGGAGATTGATGTTTCCTTCACCGCTTTCAATGCCGTATTATAGATCCATTAGGTGTTATTGTAATTATCGATAAAGTGGATACGACTCTTTTGGGAAGATGTTTTCTTCCTCTAGATTCGTATCCTTCCTTTATCGTTAATTACCCTAACCCCCATGGAAAACGCGCGCAACCGGCCCTTTATACTGCGGTTCACCGTTACCTCGAGGGGTAGGGTGCCGCAGGGAGCGGTTGTGCGCGCATGCATGGAGTTCTTAATGGGTTAGGCATTGAAAGGGGTGAGAGATCTCATCTCTCAACCCTTTTCCTAAGGCTAACCCTAACAAGCGAGGAGACTACTCGCTCATTAGGGGATGAAATAACATTATAATTAAAAGAAATAAAAGACTTACTAATGGTGATGGCTCCCTCCAAGCGATAAAGAACAGATCTGAATGTCATTTCCAGAAATTCTGATTTTTTATTGATTAAAAAGAGGCATACAATTTTTAGATCTAAGATTACAATTTATAGGAAAATAGAAACCTAGGGTTACAGACTCTCGCGCACGCGCAATTACTGATTTGCCCACTTAAAATCCTAACACTCATAACAACGCACCGTCACAGAAAAACTGCGCCGACACGTGTATTATACGGCCGCGGATCCGCGGCGTCAGCATGGGTTTGGCCGCGGATCCGCGGCCAAACAGTGGATTTGGGCTGTGTTATTTTTGTGGGCTTCTGCTTGGATCTTTGGGCTTCTGTTTCTACACATTACTTCTCTGTTTGGCTTCTGATTATTCTCCAGATGTTCAGTGAAGACTTGTACGTATCTTTTAACCGTTCACTTGACTTTTTGGACCTTTGCACTGTTCTTCATCTCGGCTTGAGTAAGGTCTGTCTACTTGTTGGTCAAAAGTCGCTTTTCCTGTTGTTTTGTGTCTTTTTCACTGTACTTGCTCCAGAAACCTGTAACCTGTAATATGCAACAAACGTGCGTCAAGAGTACCTGTTTATTTATAAAAAAGGGTAAGAATAGGGGAATGATAAATGCAATATTATGGTCTGAACAAATACCCCCAAACTTACCTTTTGCTCGTCCTCGAGCAAACTTATTATTTTATTTTCTAAAATCCTAACCGCACTTTCACAGGGAAACGCGATTGCACTGAGCACGTGCAACAAGCCGTTAAACCTCTAGGTGTCCCTAGTAGGAGGAGTGTTGTCTCCTGAGGGTTTTCAGCGGATTACACCCACAAAATCCTATCAATTTGGCTCATTGACTTTTGTTCTCCAATTAGGTTTTCTAACAAGGAATTCTATTATCTTATACTTGTAAATTATCCACCCATATTCTTCACACTTCCTCATTATTTAACTTAAGATTATATATGTTATGTAGATCTACTTAGCTTTCAGCATCTCTTAAGTCTTCCTTCTAGGGTTTCATCTCTACTTAGGAATTTTCTATCAACTCCATTAAAGATACAAATTCTATCTTTCATTCCTCTTTTTTATCTAAATTCCAATCACATACCCCAACGTGTGTGTATAGATCACCCCTACACTTGGAAATTCAATTCAAGCAATCATGCCCTAGTCCATTGTCCAAAGTACTTATTAATTGGTGAATGAAATTTTGCTTACACATCCTTCATGCGACCGTTAATACTTCTTGAGGTACTAACGACCGATTACAAAATGCGTTTGCACTTTAAAGCGTACTTCCTAGTCTTTGCAACACCCAAGGCTTTAGCAGTGACTCCCAAACCAGTTGGTCTAAGGCACTAGGTGATGAAGCACCCTCGCTAAATATTTTTCTATTTTTGCAGCCTTAAGTAATCACAAAAACCAGTGTCCATTTTTTTATTCTTTATTCACATTTTTTTTTTAATTTTCTTCGTACTAAGGACTTTAGACAAGAGCATTTCAAGGTCTCTTCTACTATTCCAAGTTTCAAGGTGCGTGAATGTGCAATTTGTAGGGTATACATTTTCAGAATCTAGACTTAAGTTAGGAACTATTTTTCAAACTTGTACTCTAATAAGAACATCAATACTCTTCCCTCATTTTGACTTAACCCAAGAAGTGAACCCAAAATTTGCCTATTTCTAAATAAACTACAAGGCATATACTTTCTACCGTTAAACTTTAAGGAAGGTTATTTTTAGGGTTTTTAATTCACTAAGTCTAAGATCTAGTTGTTCCTAACCAGTTAACCTATCTGTCAAACTCAAGTCAATTAGCCGATATTGAATACAATTATTTTTATAATTTTTGAAATTTTTCAATTTTTTATGGATTTTCAAATAAATATGCAATTGCAAAAATATATACAAATGAATGCGAAGGAAGAAGACGTACCGAGCATACCCCCAAACTTGAACTTGACAGTGTCCTCACTGTCATGCTAAACCAAGAGGGTCTAAATCACGGCACTTCCCTGTTTATTTATTTACAAATATATATATATATATATTTTTATTGTTTAAGAAAAACAAAAATATGTACAAAAAGGTCCTCCCCCAAACTTCTTTTAAACTATGTTAGACATTACTGCCAAACTTTGCCTAGACCAAACTTCAACACCAACCAGTTGAAAAATTTATCAGTAAAGAATATTGGGTGGTTGAAAAATAAGTTGTGGTGGTCCGCAAAGAATTGGGAAAGATAGAAGTAGTGGTATGGGAGGTGTGGAGGTAAATATACAGGTGATGGTGATGCATCGATACGAGAATGTAAGTGATCAGCAATCAGTGGAGTGTTGGCATTCTCGTACCTTATTAAAAGAAATGGGGGTATTTCAACTTCTAAGGGAGGAAGTTGGCTCACCACAATACCCCCAAGATGTTCCTGTGGGTCCTCTATTGACATGGCATCATCCATCAATTGTGTATGATATTCAGTTATGAGGGAACTTATCTCCTCGATGTCCGCCATAGTCCTACCGAAAACTTGCCGTCTATCTTGTAAGACCGTTAAGAGGGCATTCTCTTGCTCGAGGGCTAGAGAGGCCGATATGATAATGGGAAAGGTCTCATTCTCACCTATGTAAGCATATCTAAGGTGAGACGGCAAGGGCGTGAGTTCGAGTTTCGGAGGCATAAGAATCATTGCGGAATCTACCTCGAACTCAAAGGACTCTAACACAGGTTCGAAATCACTGCAAACAACCGATTCGGATGGTTCGACTGACTCATCCAAAAATTCAAACGACTCATATTCGGGCTGTGAGTCATCATCATCCAAAAAAGTGAAGCGTTCATAATCAACATCGGTTGTATCAACGGTAGTAAGCTCAAGGAGGGACGCACTAGTGGCGTCAAAACTGTTTTCATCAAATAGAAATCCTTCAAGCTCACAGTCCTCCTGCGTGATTTCATGAATAGAGCAAACTTCTCGTGTACTAGTTTTAGGCACGGGGGGCAGACTTCCCATCTTATAAATATTGAACTCACTAGACCTCTTTCCGAAGGATAGGGTCATGGAGCCATTGCGACAATTTATTACGGCATTGGAAGTGGCCAAAAATGGTCGACCAAGAATCACCGGAATTTGGTTTATTGGGTTAGCAACAGGTTGTGTATCCATAACGATAAAATCAACGGGGAATATGAACTCCCCAACTTTGATCAACACATCCTCTAGTTGACCCCTTGGATAGGTGATTGATCGATCAGCCATTTGGAGAGTGCAACGAGTGGGTTTCAACTCTCCAACCCCTAATTGTTCGTACACGGAGTAGGGAATCAGGTTAACACTAGCCCCAAGATCTAAAAGTGCTTGATTAATTTTCTTATCCCCAATTGTAATTGAAATCGTAGGACAGCCGGGGTCCTTTCGTTTTTGGGGTAAGGTTTGATGGTGGTTAATTGCATTGCTCACTGCACTAGCCACTAGCACTTTCTTGGGTACTTGAGATGCCTTTCTCTTCGAGGTGCACAAGCCCTTTAAGATTTTCGCGTATGAAGGGACTTGTTGGATAGCATCCAAGAGAGGTATATTAATGCTAACCTGCTTAAAGATCTCCACAATCTTCTCCACTTGTGTATTTGGTTTATTAGGACTCAACCTGTTTGGGAATGGAGCGTTCTGAAAATTTGTTGAGTCAAAAGTCTGTGGAGTAGAATGTGGAGTAGGAACGGATCCCGGTGTAGATGTGTTCGTGTTGTGCGAGATGGGTCCGTTCGAGTCAGGAGAAGTAGAGCCGTGTGAAGGGTGGAGAATAGGCTCTAAAGAAAAAGGTGAAGAAGGAAGTGAAGAAAATGAAGAAGGGGAAGAAGGAGAAGAACCACCGGCGGGGATGTCATCACTAGTTTCCACATTATTTTGCAACTCTCTTCCGGATCTCAACGTGGTCACCGCATTAACATTGTGATTGGGATATGCGTTTTGTGGGTGACCGGGATTGGGCAATGGTTGAGATGGAAGCTTTCCCTTTTCTCTCTCGCTCAACGCAGCAGTTAATTGTGCAATTTGTGCCTCAATAGATTTGATACTTTGATCGTGTGAGGCATTGTTATTCATTAAAGATTGCACATAACTTTCAAATCTTGCTGCGGATTCTGTGGTTTGCTTGAGAAATGCTTCAAGACTTTTCTCGAGCGAGCTAACCCTATCATCATTAGGTTGAACCAAATTGTTCGTTTGATTTGTATAAGATTGTTGTTGGAAAGGTTGCTGGTTTTGAGTTTGTAAGGGTGCTTGTTGTTGTTGTGGAGGAGGTCTTTGAAAATTATTGTTCCCTTGGACTTGTTGATTTTGGTTCCAAGCGAAATTCGGGTGACTCCTCCACCCCTGATTGTATGTCGAAGAGTAAGGATCATTTCTTTGTCGTTGCTGAAATGCAGCATTGACTTGATCCTGTCCTTGAATAGGTGCATTATAAGGACACTCTTCGGTTAAATGCGATGGGTTCGAACAACAAGCACAAACAGTTCGTGTGGGTAGAGTAGGGGCAGGAGAAGACGATGAGATTTTGGTCTCAATGGCTTCTAGCTTTTTCATAAGTGAGGCCATCTCGGCCTTCATAGCAATCGACATATCTATTTGATGTACGCCTGCCCTAGATTGACCAGCTGAAGAAGATGATGTGGTCTTGGTACTCTCCCATTGAATTGTTTGCTCACTTAGGTCCTCAAGAAACTGCCAAGCTTCGTCGCTAGACTTGGAGAGAAAATGACCTTGACATATTGTTTCTAGCAACTGCTTCGTTGCTGCGTTCAATCCCTCGTATAATGTTTGACAAAGTTGCCAATTTTCTATCCCATGATGAGGACATTGAACGAGTAGGTCCTTAAATCTCTCGAAGCACTTCCAAAATGGTTCGGAAGGAAGCTGTGAAAATTGTATGATTTCGTTTCTGATTTTAGCAGTTTTGTGGTGAGGATAGAACTTTTTCAGAAAAGCTCTCACAAACTCGTCCCAATTTCTAATGGAGTGTGATGCGGTGCTGTATAGCCACTTCTCGGCTAGGTCACATAAGGTGAAAGGAATGACCCTTAGCCTTATTGCGTCATCACTTAATTGGGTTGTCTTCATCATGGCGCAAACGTTTTGGAATTTATTAATGAAAATATATGCATCTTCGGATTCCAAACCATGAAACTTAGGCAGCATATTGATGAAGTGTGGTTTTATTTCAAAATTATCCCCATTCGCCGGTGGGGGTGAAAGACATGTGGGTAAAGAAGTGCGAACGGGGTAGAAGAGATCCTGGAGCGCAACTCGTGCGGGCGCTACAACAGGCGGTAGATTCGGGTTATTCGCACCTGGCGGAGGTGGAATCATTCCCGTCGGCAAGGTATAGTTGGGGTCGTGTCCCGACATACCTTCGAAAGAATTTGAGGGTGGAGGTAAGAAAGTGGAAGGAGTTTCGACTTCGGTGTCGAAAAGTTCGTTGGTCGGTACCAACGAAACACGGACTAATCGGGCGTTAGTATCCCTAGTCCAAAATGACATACACTGAAGGATAGTGCAGTCAGAAAAAAGAGAAAAACAGAATGTGGGGGTAAGATAACGTCAGTGAGAAGAAGTGGTGGAAGTGAGTTTGCAAGTTTTCTTTAGCGGCAAGTTGCAAGTTTTTTTAAAAGATTTTTCTTTTTCTTTTTCTTTTATTTATGTGACGGTTTTGCAAAAAAGGTTTTTGAAAACGGACTCATGACACCAATGTGTCAACCACACATGCACAATCAGGCCTAGATCTAGGGTCGCCTAGGTCTGCTAGACAGCTCCTAACTAGGGCTAGAAATAGACCTCAAACCGCCTCTTCACGGACAAATACGGCCAGGTAAGTGGGAAAGAACCACCACTACAGTGGGCCTAATTAAAAACCACTAGCCTAGACACCGCAATGTCGGTTAGGATAAACGGCCGATGCCTACCCTAGTCCTTTTCTTATTGAGCTCGCTGTCCTTAGGTCTGAGTCTAGTCTTTTTTAATTAAAGGTGGTTGATGCAAAATGCTTAGGTGTTTTCTGGGGTCCTGGGAAGGGTGATGAAATCCCCACCCAATCTGGATTTGGTCAAATAGCCCCTTAGAGTCCGGTTAAATTATGCAAAACAAATAAAAATTCACTTGCAATCAGAATTTTTTTAGCGCGGCGCAAAGAAACCTGCAGAGATCTGTTATTTAGAAGGGGGAGAAAGACTCTTTACGCAAAGAACCCTGCAGAAAATTTTCACAGACAGAGATATGGAGGTTGCAGAGGGGAGAAGGAGAAATCAAACCAGCAATTTTTAGATGATGACGTGTCCAGAGCGCGGCGGAAGCGCGGTCAGGGACCTTGTTTTGCGGCAGAAGCGCGGCAAGGAGATGGGTTTCAGGTTCTGCAAAATTTTGTGCTGCTCTGTTGGACAATTTCTTCTCTGTTCCTATATACCAATTTCTGTTTTGGCCTCTGTAAAATTCCAGATCCACGATTCGTTGCTGTTCCTGCAAGATTCAAAAGATACACCCTTCAAACAGATCAAATTTGATAATTTTTATATTTTTTTTACTTTTTCAGATTTTTATGATTTTTTAAAATTTATATCAACCCGAAAATTCACAAAAAGAAAAATTACGCCGTCCCCGGCAACGGCGCCATTTGATTGGTAGGGATTTTACGATCAAAAATATAATTACCGCAATCAAGAAACGGCGTCGCTTTGCAGCTAGCCGGTGAGTGCGGGTCGATCCACAGAGACGGGTAAATTCCTTTAGTGTGTCTTAACGAGTTGATTCTATTTGTCGTTTTGGTTTTATAAAAATCTAGATCTAAAACTTAATTAATCTAATTTAAATTCTTGCTAGGGTTAGGCTTAGAGAAAGTTTTGGAGATTGATGTTTCCTTCACCGCTTTCAATGCCGTATTATAGATCCATTAGGTGTTATTGTAATTATCGATAAAGTGGATACGACTCTTTTGGGAAGATGTTTTCTTCCTCTAGATTCGTATCCTTCCTTTATCGTTAATTACCCTAACCCCCATGGAAAACGCGCGCAACCGGCCCTTTATACTGCGGTTCACCGTTACCTCGAGGGGTAGGGTGCCGCAGGGAGCGGTTGTGCGCGCATGCATGGAGTTCTTAATGGGTTAGGCATTGAAAGGGGTGAGAGATCTCATCTCTCAACCCTTTTCCTAAGGCTAACCCGAACAAGCGAGGAGACTACTCGCTCATTAGGGGATGAAATAACATTATAATTAAAAGAAATAAAAGACTTACTAATGGTGATGGCTCCCTCCAAGCGATAAAGAACAGATCTGAATGTCACTTCCAGAAATTCTGATTTTTTATTGATTAAAAAGAGGCATACAATTTTTAGATCTAAGATTACAATTTATAGGAAAATAGAAACCTAGGGTTACAGACTCTCGCGCACGCGCAATTACTGATTTGCCCACTTAAAATCCTAACACTCATAACAACGCACCGTCACAGAAAAACTGCGCCGACACGTGTATTATACGGCCGCGGATCCGCGGCGTCAGCATGGGTTTGGCCGCGGATCCGCGGCCAAACAGTGGATTTGGGCTGTGTTATTTTTGTGGGCTTCTGCTTGGATCTTTGGGCTTCTGTTTCTACACATTACTTCTCTGTTTGGCTTCTGATTATTCTCCAGATGTTCAGTGAAGACTTGTACGTATCTTTTAACCGTTCACTTGACTTTTTGGACCTTTGCACTGTTCTTCATCTCGGCTTGAGTAAGGTCTGTCTACTTGTTGGTCAAAAGTCGCTTTTCCTGTTGTTTTGTGTCTTTTTCACTGTACTTGCTCCAGAAACCTGTAACCTGTAATATGCAACAAACGTGCGTCAAGAGTACCTGTTTATTTATAAAAAAGGGTAAGAATAGGGGAATGATAAATGCAATATTATGGTCTGAACAAGTCCCACACAGAGAGTTTCCCTGTTTCAGGCGAAACGATATAGAGGTCGTATGGTTTTACGACAGGGTTCGGACGCATACGTGTTTTTACGCACGTACGATGTTCGGACAGTTTTTACTAGTCGGATTTGTTTTAAGCCAGATTCTAGTATCGGATTATTGGATTTATACAGTCTAAAGTTTTTCCGTGTTTTCACGGATAGGAGGGGTGTTCTCGTAATTTGTCGGGAATCTTCTAGAAGGATGATGACTTGGAGGCTAAGGTGGCATTTGCATTTATTGGATTAATGAGTCATGAGAGTGAATCATCCATGGAGTTAATGTTGCATTAATGTTTTAAATGACTCATGAGATGAATCACTCTATGAATTAATGAAGCATGATGACACATATTTATTTGTTATTCATTTTAATAAAATCATATGCTTTATATATTCAAATGATATCATTCATCCAAAAGGATGCTCATTCTCACCTTCTCTCTCCTCAAGCTCTCTCTCTTCAAACCCTAACCCTAACCTCTCATGTGTTGAGATCAAGGGTTAGCAAGACTTATTAATCCATAATCCTACTCTATATCCCCTAGGTTGCTTAGATTAGCACTTTGAGTAACCTAGTTATCTCAAGTTAGAGGTCAAGCTTGGAGTAGTAGCTCTCGGGTGGATCGTCTTTGACTCGAGGAGGCCGTTGAGGTGCCGACGTTCCATAGAGCCTACGAGGAGTGGAGGACAGCGATACCCGAAGGACAAGTAACGTGAGGTATAATTTCGAATCCGAGTAGTTAAACCTTTCGTAGTTTGCTAGTAATGGTTTAGACATGATCCGTGTGCTCAAGTCCGTGTGACAAACCTTTGATAATTGTTTTTCATATATTTCGCCTCCCCGCAAGCTTGTGGGGTGCGTGACATGGACTTACAGTGGTATCAGAGCCAACTAAACCTTTACTAGCTTGTTAGCAACTAATTAGAACTTCGATCGTCGGAAAAACGCGAAAACATAACCCCGGACCCTTCAAGTTTCTGTCAATTTTAAACGTGTCGAAAAAATTATTTGATGTGTTTGAAAATTAACAGCATGGGATTCTAAGAATACTGGGAAAATACGAGAAGGCAACTCGGTGATACGGCCGCGGAACCGCAGCAGATGAGTGCATTCGGCCGCGGATCCGCCGCCGAGTCAACTCCGAGTTGATTCGGATTTTCACAGTAATTCTTTTTTTGTGGAGTTTTGTTTTCTTATATATTATGTTTCTGCCCAGGTTACTTCTGTGCTGGCTTGCATTTGGGGTAGACACGGAAAAAGGTTGTCGATCGATATTCTATGTTATTTTCTAATCGGGTTTTTACCTGTAATGTTTAATGTGTTCGTAAACCTCCTCTAACTGCTAGTATGTTGGTTGGCAGGGGGTTGCACATTTCTGTAATGATATTTACTGTTTGTGTATATGAACTTGATTGGATCGTTGTGATGATTAGCCGGGGTTTGAGATGGGTTATTATATTCATTCATTCGATGTATATTGTAATATGATGTAATATTCTTTTGCGGGGCACATCCAGGTTGCGGTTGTAGCCACCGTTGTATTATTTCATTTACTGTTTTTTGCTCCTAGGATAGACCCAAGGTGGGGTGCACAAACTACATGGTACTTTGAAGTGTTTAGTGGTCTACTCACGTTGTTGAGGGAGACCACTTCACTTCGGTACTTGGCGGATAGTTTGCCGTACCCGTAGGGGGTCTAGGGTGGGGTAATGGCTATTCATCACAACTGTGTAATCCGTCTTTTATTACAGGATCAAAGCAAACGCGGATTGCTTGTATATCCAATAATGTTCATCTGTGATCTGGAATGCCTATTATTGCGTCTGACGAATGTACAATATCTATATATGATAGCTATTAGACGTCACTTATATTTTGCACCCGCGCTAACCCGGCCCCCACTCTGTCGTTAGTTAAGTAAGCTAACGGGTGAATGACGGGGCCCAGTGGCGAATGCGGATGGCATAAAAGGACGTAGTATTTTCATTGTTTTCTGCAATGATAGGATAAATGATGGGACGCATTATTATAATGCAAAGAAAACAAACCAAAGTTGAATCGTTGGAACAAATTTAAAAGAAACCACTCGGTTATTTTTAAAAGAGTAGAATTTTAATTGCGGAGCTTTAACCACTCCTTTTTTAAAAAGCTATCAGGTTCCTCCGATTATATCAAGTTCACTACGTTCACAGTTTCGCTAAAACCAGTCGTGGCTCTCCGTCATTTCTTATGGATGGTTAGTAGTATTCAAGCTATGTCTGTTGGCTTTCATCAAGGCATAGTGTTTGGTAGCTGCTGGGGTATTCATTTATTGCATAGATAGATGAGTTGGTTTGGGACAGTCGTATTACCTTGTTGCCTTTCGTCAAGGGTATGTACGGGTGGGTTCAAATTAACAAGATAATGATGGGCAGAACTTGACATGTGACTTATGATTTGTTGGCTTTCGTCAAGGTCATAAGAACATGGGGCAAAAATCTACATCGGGAGTTTCTAAAGAAACTGAAACTTGCTAGTGTTGCATACCATTTGGAGTTTGATGAATGTTGGTAGGATTCCTTCAACATTATCACACGATGATATTTGGATCCCGATCCTACTGTGAGTATATACTACTTATCAGGAGATTCGTCACTTAACGATCAATGCTATAAACCAAGTAGGTGTCTAGAAAGGTGTCAGTGGGGCTACGCCCCCAGAGAAAAGAGGTTACTTAATTAAGGAACTTCGCGAAAGCGTTGGAAAACCTCCCTCGAAGTACCGACACCGGCCTGGCTGAACGGTTAAGCAAGTAATGTACGGTGAGATCAGTCCTGGCTAATTCTTCTTTTATAGTTTGAGGAAGGATTCGAGAAACAGTGGGAGCCATCCAGTTTAGATAAATTAAAAACCAATCTAAACTTGCAAGAGAATCATGCTAAAGTGTTTTCTTCTCTCTCTCTCATTGCAGCGACCTTGTGACCATGACTAGATTACATCTAGATAACAAGTTGACTGAATCTGACTTATATGACTGGCAAAGGTCTGTCCAGATGTCCATTGCCTATGAAAAGCTGGACCACCCTATTACTACTCAAGATCCCGCCGTCCCAGGTCCAGTTTCCACCGTCACGGATATGGATATCCGTCAGACAAGGGAAAAGGATAATGCGAATGCCAAGTGCCTCGTGTTGGCTTCAGTTGATGGTGTATACCAGAAGCAGCACGAGAAGATGGACTCAGTTTCCATCTTTCTCCATAACAAAGATTTATATGGAGGGCAATCTCATATCGCAAGATATGAGACCTCGAACGAATTAATTCAAGCGAGGTTGGCTGTCGGGTCATCTGTAAGGGACGACGTCCGTACGATGACTAGCTATATTGATGAGCTCAAGGACCTGGAGACCACGTTGGGAAACAGGTCATATGCTGACTTATTTCCACAGTCCCTACCCTCTACTTACACCCTGAAAGAAATCAGGGAGACACAAGCTCTGCTTAATGGGGGGCCTTCTTCTTCTACATCCAGGGCGAAAGCAAAGGGTGAAAAGAAGAAAACCTCCACAAAACCGATATCGGTGTCAGTAAAATAGGAGGAAAGGGAAGAGCAAAAGTTTCGGGACTTGGTGTAGGTAAGGAGGCATGTTCCTATTGTTATGGGATTGGGCATTGGCAGAAGGATTGCAGGGCTTGGGAAGCCAGTAGCCAGGATACGAAGCATGTTGTGGCTTCGGCCTCAAGTGTGTTTGTAATTGAGAACTGTTTGTCAATTAACTCTACTTCCTGGGTACTAGATACCGGAGCAGGATCTCATATCTGTAATTCATTACATGCTTTGAGAAACCGTAGAGTTATCAGGGTAGGTGATTTATCTCTCAGAGTTGCAAACGGAATGAGCGTGGACGCTGAATCCGTGGGAGAATATCGCCTAGGTTTGACAAGTGGGCAGATATTGATTCTACGTAACCGTTTGTATGTACCTAGTTTGACTTGTAATATCATGTCAGTGTCCTCACTTTCGAGAGAGGGATATGATTTTACATTCTTAAGCGATGTAGTTCACATCCACCTAAATCAAGTTCTGATTGGGTCCGGTACATTAGATGACGGTATATACGTATTGAGTCAAGCTCAGGTTTTCAATGTCCAGAACACACTTAAAAGAAAGTCTCCAGAAATAAATCAGGTTTTCTTATGGCATTGTAGACTAGGTCACATCAATGAAACACGATTAACTAAGTTACATAGAGAAGGATATTTAAATCCGTTCGAATATCAATCTTATGCTACTTGTGAATCTTGTCTCATGGGAAAGATGACAAAGACTCCGTTTACTGGACACGGAGTAAGAGCGAGTAAGCTCTTGGGACTCGTACACAGTGACGTGTGTGGTCCAATGTCTACACATGCGCGAGGTGGTTATTCCTACTTCATTACTTTTACGGATGATTTCTCTAGGTATGGACATATCTTCTTGATGAAGCATAAATCCGAGGCCTTTGAGAAATTCCAGGAATACAAGAATGAAGTGAAAAACCAAACAGGCAAAAGTATCAAGATACTGAGATCTGATCGAGATGGTGAATACTTAAGTGCTGAGTTCCTGGGTTACTTAAAAGAGAATGGAATTCTCTCTCAGCTTACTCCTCCATACACACCACAACACAACGGTGTATCGGAAAGGAAGAATCGAACCCTATTAGATATGGTTCGTTCCATGATGAGTAAGGCTGAGTTACCGTGATCTTTCTGGGGTTATGCACTAGAATCAGCTGCATATCTTTTGAACATTGTTCCAACCAAGACTGTGCCTACCACACCATATCAGATGTGGAGTAGGAAGAAACCCTATCTTCAGTACCTGAAGACATGGGGATGTCCAGCTTTTATAAAAAAGCAGCATCCGGACAAGCTCGAGGCACGCTCAGTACAGTGTAAGTTTGTGGGATATCCAAAGAACTCCATGGGATATTGTTTCTATTACGCAAAGGAACAAAAGGTTTTTGTTTCTCTTCATGCCCACTTCTTAGAAGCTGAATTTTTAGAAAATTAGAAGAGTGGGAGCGCAGTAGAACTGGAAGAAATTCCAGAACCACAAGCTGTTACTGAAAGTATGGTAGAACCAGAGGTTTCAGAAGAAATGGACATACCAGCGCCTATCCGCAGAAGTAGTAGGCAGTCTCATCCGCCTGAGAGATACTACGGTTTTCTCATAGACAGGGATCGAGAAGATTGCATCATTGATAATGATGACCCTACTAGCTTCTAGAAAGCCATTCAGAGCGGCGACTCGGTAAAATGGCTGGATGCAATGCGGACTGAAATGGAGTCCATGTACACTAAAAAAAGTATGGACTTTGGACATTGCTCCAGATGGGGTAAAACCCGTAGGATGCAAATGGATCTTCAGAAAGAAGATTGGTGTGGATGGATAGGTTGAAACCTATAAGGCTAGACTTGTTGCAATGGGTTTCCGTCAAAGACCTGGTTTGGACTATGACGAAACCTTTTCTCCAGTGGCTATGCTCAAATCCATTCGAGTCCTTCTTGCTATTGTTGCCTTCCACGATTATGAGATCTGGCAGATGGACGTAAAGACGGCCTTTCTAAATGGTAATTTAGAAGAGAATGTCTATATGGATCAGCCAGAGGGATTCATTCAGAGGGGGAGCAGCGGTAAAGTGTGCAAGTTGCTTAAGTCCATTTATGGACTAAAGCAAGCATCGCGGAGTTGGAACATCTGTTTTGATGATGCTGTCAAAGAATTCGACTTTATCAAAAATCCAGATGAACCATGCATATACAGAAAGATTGTAGGGAGAGCTGTAGTATTCCTCGTCTTGTACGTGGATGACATTCTCCTAATAGGAAATGATATTCCTATGCTACAGTCAGTCAAAAGATTCTTGTCACAGAAGTTCTCCATGAAGGACCTGGGTGATGCCACCTACATTCTGGGGATCCAGATCTATCATGATAGATCAAAGAGGATGCTGGGACTTTCGCAGTCCAAGTTCATAGACACCATATTGAAAAGATTCAGTATGGAAGATTCTAAGCGTGGTAACCTACCGGCTTGTCACGGAATCACCCTCTCCAAAGAGATGTCTCCCAAGACTGATTTGGAAAGGGATCGCATGTCGATTATACCCTACGCTTCTGCGGTAGGCTCTATAATGTATGCAATGTTATGTACCAGACCAGATGTAGCATACGCATTGAGCGTTGTAAACCGGTATCAGGCAAACCCAGGGGAGAAGCACTGGATAGCAGTAAAGAACATTCTCAAGTACCTGAGGAGGACTAAGGAGATGTTCTTGGTGTACGGCGGAAAAGACCTTCAGATCGAGGCCTTTGCCGACTCCAGCTTACAGAGTGACAAGGATGACTCCAAGTCCATGTCGGGTTATGTCTTTACCCTCAATGAAGGGGCGGTCTGTTGGAAGAGTTCCAAGCAGGAGACCGTTGCTGACTCAACGATCGAAGCGGAGTACATAGCTGCTTGCGATGCCGCAAAAGAAGCTGTCTGGATGAAGAAGTTCCTCACAGAACTTCAGATGGTTCCTACCAGTGTTGATCCAATACCTCTGTATTGCGGCAACAATGGTGCTATAGCTTTAGCGAAGGAACCCAGGTCCCATCAGAAGTCCAGACACATCGTAACGCGGTATCACCCGATCAGGGAGATCATAGATCGCCGGGAGATCGAGATAAAGAGAGTAGATACGGAGAATAACACTGCTGATCCATTCATAAAGGTCATTCCTCAGACGCAGTTTGAGAGGCTATTCGAGATGATAGGTCTGCGATATGCCAGTACATGGCCCTAGTGCAAGTGGGAGATTGTTAGTGTTTATGCCCTAGAGGCCATTACTGTATCATACTAGTTTGTATATTATTTAATGGAAGCTTGGGATATTCACAGTTGTATTGACAGTCTTGCTAAAAATGGTAGTATGCTACTTGGTTTGAGTCTACTTTAATATGTGCATTTGTTTCTTCTAACGTATCGCTTATACATATTAGTAGAGCCCTTAGGATTTTTGCTTGATTACCAGCGTTGTGATGGCAGTCACACTAGTGGGGGCTGGGTAGTCTATAAGCAACATCCTATACAGGTCCCTAGTCGTAGGATTATCGAGACATGGTATCGATACTCCAGAGTAGACTAGTGTGTACGCTTCTCATCCCAGTTGGGGAGATGGTCTGTCCCACAGCCATCAGTACGTCGTACTGGAGATAGTATACAGGTGCTCGTTAGGTTACGGGTACACCGGACAGGACTCGCCGGGAACTGCAGGTTGGATTTATACCCATCGTCATATAGCAGTTCCCAGGTGACATGAGTACAGCTTAGTCCGTCGACTTGATATTGCTACTTCGCCTCGGGTGTGTTCCCACTGTACTTAGATTACTACCCTACCACGGCTCAAAGGAGTCGTGCAAACAGGTAGTAGTTGGGTGCAGTCCCGAAGCACTTGGAGGCAGTGGCGGTTAGACAGGGTTCGTCTCTCCCGGTATTGGGGGTTGATATCGCGCTGTGTATGGAGAGCCATTACGCAAAGTCCCTGGCCAGGGCAAGCGAGATTTACTGGTGGCTTCCAGTAGTTTCTCAAGGTGTAATGAGCTGCACTCCTACACGACTTATACCTCTATTAGGGGTCTGACGTTTACCGCCCCCTAAGCCCGATATGCGATTGTCCTAGACGAACAGACCGGACTGTACGGAGATTGTCACATCAGGCTCAGTAGGAGTTCGGATGGGTTTCCTCATCGGCCTTCTTATCGACATCTACCTGGGGACCGTTACGTACAGCCAGTGCCGCTTGCGGTCTGTGGTTAAACCCACTTCCAGCGTAGTGTTGAGTCTTTAGAGTCCCACACAGAGAGTTTCCCTGATTCGGGCGAAACGATATAGAGGTCGTATGGTTTTACGACAGAGTTCGGACGCATACGTGTTTTTACGCACGTACGATGTTCGGACAGTTTTTGCTAGTCGGCTTTGGTTTAAGCCAGATTCTAGTATCGGATTATTGGATTTAAATAGTCTAAAGTTTTTCCGTGTTTTCACGGATAGGAGGGGCGTTCTCGTAATTTGTCGGGAAGTTTCTAGAAGGATGATGACTTGGAGGCTAAGGTGGCATTTGCATTTATTGGATTAATGAGTCATGAGAGTGAATCATCCATGGAGTTAATGTTGCATTAATGTTTTAAATGACTCATGAGATGAATCACTCTATGAATTAATGAAGCATGATGACACATATTTATTTGTTATTCATTTTAATAAAATCATATGCTTCATATATTCAAATGATATCATTCATCCAAAAGGATGCTCATTCTCACCTTCTCTCTCCTCAAGCTCTCTCTCTTCAAACCCTAACCCTAACCTCTTATGTGTTGAGATCAAGGGTTAGCAAGACTTATTAATCCATAATCCTACTCTATATCCCCTAGGTTGCTTAGATTAGCACTTTGAGTAACCTAGTTACCTCAAGTTAGAGGTCAAGCTTGGAGTAGTAGCTCTCGGGTGGATCGTCTTTGACTCGAGGAGGCCGTTGAGGTGCCGACGTTCCATAGAGCCTACGAGAAGTAAAGGACGGCGATGAAGACCCGAAGGATAAGTAACGTGAGGTATAACTTCGAATCCGAGTAGTTAAACCTTTCGTAGTTTGCTAGTAATGGTTTAGACACGATCCGTGTGCTCAAGTCCGTGTTACAAACCTTTGATAATTGTTTTTCATATATTCCTCCTCCCCGCAAGCTTGTGGGGTCGTGACATGGACTTACACCCTCTTCTCTTTTCTTTTCTAAAAACACGTATTTCTAAATACCGACGGAATCGGATTAATCCGATGTCCGATCCAGTTCTTTCTAAAATTTCAACCTTTTCTTAAATACAATCATACTAAATCATTACATGTTGACTATTAATCATTAACAAACAACTTGAACAAGTTTCATAACAAATTATTTCTTTTTGTAATTTTTATAGCTCTTTTTCAGTAAAATACCATGTAGTTTCATTTCGACATTAAAACATCACAATCTTGCTATACTTCTAATTAGATCATGAGGTAATGACCAACCTTCTCACAACACTCATATGCAACATAGCACAATACCTTTCGGAAATATAGAATACGGGAAAACGAAACTTTACATATAAATACCATTTACTATTAAAACCGTTTTCTACAAGATTGCGTATTTTTATAAATCTTTGCAAAGCACCGCTATAACCCATTTTGGGGAACCCGACTGGGATGGTGCAGATTATCGCACATCCCTGGACTTAGTAGTGTAAGATGCAGACCTCCGCAAGGAGCATTCGGTCTCAAAAGATTTAAAATACAAATATCTTAAGAAAAATGAGATTTCTAGAAAATAATAAAATAAAATTATTTTTATAAATATATATATATATATATATGTATGTATGTATGTATATGTATTATCAAAATATCTATTTTTTCTAGAAAATAATAAAATAAAATTATTTTTATAAATATATATATATATGTATGTATGTATGTATATGTATTATCAAAATATCTATTTTTGATATAATATAAATATTCCAACTTTTCTAAAATCACAAGAATCACTTTACATTAAAATATCATGAATTCCATACAAGTTCAATATTACAATTAAATACCCTATAATATAAAATTAGGTTATTTTCACTAGAAATATCACAAATATAAAATCTACATCTATGACAACTTTAAAGACGATAAATAAATACTTGGGGTGTATTTTGAAAAGTATACAAATTAGTTTTACATAAAACCCCCTCAAGTTCTATAAATTACCCTAAGGACCCTAGTAAATATAGGTTTAAGCGGGACCAGTCTCTTGAGCCTCAGGGAGCTGGAGATATGGGTGCTTACCTATCTAAGGTAGACAACTTAACAACGGTGTTATCAACACGGTAATCGTTTTTGAAAAAGACACAAATCCTGCCGTCCATGTGCAGCGGTTACCGATAACACCAAAACAATCAGGACTTCAATTTCTTTTATAACTGTTCTGACTCAGACTGAGTCTCATTAATAATCTGACTTGAATATGATTCAAGTACAATCTACAATACTACAATTCAACATTAATCCATGAATCCATATATTCCATATATTCAATCTATTCAAGCTGTATTGACCGAACTGAACCATGGATATACTTCCATTTACATGATTCTCCAGTTACATCCATGATTCTCCAGTTAAATCCATTTAATGATATCATGGTTTCGGTAAGTCATCCATATATACAAGACAATACAATTTACAATACAACACAAATAATACAATCAATACTTCGCGGGGTTTAAGGGGTAGATTGGTACGGAAGGTGTTAGAAGTGGCACGAGACTGCAAGATTAAGACACCTAACCTGAATCCAATTGCCATTGTTTCGGGTTGTATAACGGAGCCTTGTACATTCCGTTTGCCCTAGTATCTAGCATATAGAGACTACTCTCGTATACACTGGTATCCTTCTGTACCAAGCTACAAACAACAGCGTCAACACTAATTACAACTTTAAAATATACTCTCTCTCTCTCTGTCTATTATATTTCTCCCTTATCTTTGGGACTTACCGAGCGATTGTTCGCTGACGACATTCCTTCTCTTTCTTCTTTGGAATGTTGTCAGGTGATTTGGATCTTCCGGAGATCGAGCCCAGCGCTGAGGACTTCGACCAGTTTACTGAAGACCCAGAGCTTTAGTTCATTGTACACATTTTCTTTCAGTACTTTACATTTCTGTTATGCCACTGTTTAGGCATCGCTTTATTCCATGTATTTACTTTTCCATGTATTGTAAAAACAATGTGAATGAATAAAGTTGTTGTTTTATTATATCTTGTCTTTTGTGCATTTATATTTATATTGCTTAGATACGCTTAGCGTATTTACTTCACAGTAAATACGTAGCGGCCTCGTTGCGTCCCCTTCACCGTATTCCGAGAAGCGGAGCGTGACAGTCTCGGCAAGTCTAATAACTACAATCTATATAATATACATTACGGGGTTTAAAGGGGTAGACTGGTACGGAATGTGTTAAAAGTGGCACGATGATGGACACTAAAAGACACTTACATGAACATCCATTGCTGTTGTCCCGTGGGTCTTGACGGGGCCTTATACTACCAGGTTAACTTAGTCCACATGAAAAGTTGGACTCCTCTCGTATATACTGACACCTTCTGTACCAAGCTACAAACAACTACGTTTGTTTAACAAACATATACCTGTATAAATTATCAGTTCTTCCCTATCTACTTGTTCTATTCTATTCTTTCTTTTGGGACTCACCGAGCGCTAGTTCGCTGACGACATTCCTGTTTCTTTCTTTCTTTGGAATGTTCGTCAGGAGGACCCGACTCTCATGAGACCGAGTCCAGTCAGGAAGATTTGGAGCAGTTCACAGAGGAGCCAGATTTCTAGGCTTTTACTTGTACTTATTTTCTTTTCAGTTAATATGCCACGGTTTAGGCATCGCTTTCTATCATTGTACTTTTCTTTTCAGTTGTATGTAAAGAAAGAATGTTAATAAAAGTTGATGTTATTATTACATCTCTTGTTATTCTTGTGTATTCATTTATATTGCTTATTTACGCTTAACGTATTTACTTCTGAGTAAATACGTCGCGTGCCTCACCACGTCCCCTTCTCCGTATACCGGAAAGTGGGATATGACAATATGGTAGAGGCTGCCCTAAGTGATAGTATTTCTACTGAAGATGACATTCCTTCCAGTTAAGGACCGCGTGCGGATAAGTATGAAAAGTTCATGAATGATGCTAGAAGACCAATTTATGAGAATGCAAAGTATTCCACCCTATCATGGTTCGTCCAACTTTTCTAGATTAAGTGCCTAAATGGATGGAGCAACAAGCCATTCACGATACTTCTGAAGTTCCTGAAAGATTCTATGCTCTCGGGAAATAACGTGCCCGACAGCTGGTACGAAGCCCAGAAGATGATGTCTGATTTGGGTCTGAAGTGTGAGAAGATTCATGCATGTCCTAAACATTGTGTGTTGTACTGGAAAGAGAATTCAGATTTGAAAGAGTGTCCAACATGCGGAGAGGCCAAGTATAATCCGAAAGAATCTGATAAAAAGCCCGATATACCTGTCAAGATATCACGACACTTTCCCATAACACAGAGGCTGTAGAGGCTATTCAGGTGTAAGAAAACAGCCGAGGAAATGATTTGGCATCACCGTGCTGCTCCTAGCGAAGATGGAAAAATGAGTCATCTAAGAGATTCACCGGTATGGAAGGATTTCGATAGGAGGCACGAAATATTCAGTAGTGATTCTCGCAATGTCAGGCTCAGACTCGCTATTGATGACTTCCGCCCATTCAACAATATGGTTGGAAGTCACAGCACATGGCCCGTTGTAATGATAGTTTATAATCTATCGTCTTGGTTGGCTATGGATCAATCCTACTTTATGATACATCTTCTTATTGACGGACCAAACTCACCAGGAAACAATATCGACGTCTATCTCCGACCTCTGATCGATGAGTTTAAATTTTTATTCATTGATGGTGTAAATACTTACGATGCAAACACATATACAACTTTCACAATGCGTGCAGCTTTAATGTGGACAATTAATGACTTTCCTGCGTATGGAATGCTATCAGGTTGGTCCGTACATGGTCACAAAGTATGCCCTTATTGCCATCAATATATAACATCGAAATGGTTGAATTTTAGCAAGAATGCTTGTTATTGCGGTCATCGGCGTTCTCTGTCACTAGACCATCCCTACAAGTTAGACACTGCTCACTTTAATGGTCATCAGGAGCTTTTTGGGCCTCCAGCCTCATTGTCCGGAGAGAACGTGATTGCTCCGAGAATGGCTAGAATAATGTGACCTTCGGGATAGATCGGGCAAAACAGGTCAAACCACCATACTGGAATAAGTTAAACATTTTCTATGAGCTTCCGTATTGGTCAACAAATTTAGTGCGTCATTATCTGGACGCCATGCATATAGAGAAGGGAGTATTCGAGCACGTACTCAACCTGCTTCTTTGTAAAGACGGAAAATCAAAAGACAACCTCCGTGCTCGGATGGATCTTCAGGACTGAGAAATTAGAAGTGAATTGCATTCTAAACCGATAGCGGGTAAACCGGGCAAGTTTGTACTTTCCAATACCGCGTATCATATGTCACAACAGGAGAAGAAAAGGTTCTTGCAGGTGTTGCATGATTTGAAAGTTCCCACAGGTTTCTCAGGATCATTTAGCAAGAAGATAAAAATTGTGAAAGGCAAGATCGATGGGCTGAAAAGTCATAATCACTATCTTATTGATTAGTCTAAAATATTGCACATTTGAATGAACATTTTTCCTTATTATTTTTAAGTACTAAAAGATATTTATTGTAATTATAGAACATATGAGGGTTTATGTGTAAAAAGTTTATTATCATATATTTCTACATTATAATTAACATAATGAGAGAAAATACATGCATATAATATTTATATAAAATATTGTAATTAAATATGCATATCATATCAAATATTTCTAATCAATATTCTTAACATATAATATCATATAAAATGATTAGGATAATATCTAAAAAATACCAAATATTACTAACACCATGACTTGAGATATTGTGCAGATATTAGATCAGGACTGGAATCCAAGAGAGCCGAGATGTCAGAATCAAATCTGCCGAAATATGGAAGCAAATCATAAGATTTAGCAACGCCAGATACACATAGCATTATTTTCAGAATCCAGACAACGAAGAGATTTCCAAATGTCAACATATGAGAGTAAAAAAAATCCCAGATAATGATCCATCCAAAGTGCCGCGGTTGGGCGGCCAATGAGCAAGATTCGCGGCGGATCCGCGGCATATCTAGAGCCGTAGGATTTCAAATTTTGTGGTTTGGATTTTATCTGCATATTCTCAAGTAGGGTATCTAGAGTTTCTAGTTTCTATGACTATATATAGGACCGAGAGCTTCACATCTAAAATGATCAATCCGAAGTGATCAAGAGGTCCAAAGCGATCCACGCATTCAGGTGATCATCAGCTAGTCATCTACCTCCAACAATAGAGAGTGAGAGCGAGAGCAAAAAACTAGGGTTCTTTGTAATCTATTTTCTACGGAGAGTTGTATGAAATAGTTGATTAATAAAGGTAGTGTTTTTATTATTTAATTCTTTTTGGACTTACTTTCTGCATTTAATTTCTGCATCTTAATCATGTTTTCTTCTTCATCATTTCTTCTATCTCAACCCATGAGTAAGTAATTCCTAACTTACTAGGGTTCGTAGGCTAGGGTAGATCAATAGATGATAAAATCATTTAACTTCTTCTATACATTTTAAAGTTTATAAACTTTAGCAAAACAAATATTAATATTCTTATCGGGCTCACTACTAATCTATTGCTAGTCACGATCATGATTTGAGATCTGTTTAATACTTATTTTGTTAAAGGTTAGATATGAATAGAGATCAATGCAAGGACAAGGGTTAAGAGTGGGGAAACCCTAGTTTCTTCCAAAAACCATAATCTACATTCATCGATCTAGTTTTAAACTATTAAAAGATAAAATGAGTCATTTTTAATTATTCATCCATTTCTACTAAATCCTATGAACCCCACAAGCCTTCTCTTTATAAATCTTACATCTGTTTCAAATAGATCTACAACTAATCACACTATCTTCTATCAACTCGTCTAAAGCAAGAAGAAGGTTCATGTTTCCCTGCGGACGACCCGTACTCATCGCGGCTAGCTACTAGCGACACCGTCTTGATTGCGGTTACTTTACGAACACACATTTTATCACAACAATCAAATGACGCCATTTTCGGGGAAACTGTTGTAATTTTTTTCTTGCTATTCGGGTTGAATTCTTATTAAATCCGGTAACCATAAAAAAAATCAAAACCTCATCTTGTGTATTTAATGATTATTGTGCGAGTTTTGCAAGAGAATCTAGAGTAACTGGAGCAAGCCAACAGAGAGTTAGAAAATTTCGACGAAGCCCAGAGGAGCATAGGGGTGCTCTGAAGAAAACTCAGCAGGAGAAGACTCCATTGTGTGGCGGAAATGCGGCAGAAGTGAGCTATTGGAGGCGGAACCGTGTCTCTCTGGTGGAGTTAGGCCCCCAAAATTCTCAGGTAATTTCTTCATATCTTTCTCTCTCCTCTAAAGCCTTAATAATCTGATTTTGACTGCATGATTCTTTGCAAAAATTGTCGCTCAAAAATCATTTTGCGTGTTTTTATATCGTATTTGATTGATTTCTATTTTAGAGAAGTGTAGTAACCGCAATCAATAACGGAGTCGTGTGTAGCTAGCCGAGATGAGTACGGGTCGTCCTTAGAGATATGTGGAATTTTTCAATCTTACTTTAGACGTGTTGAAAAAGAGAAAGAATAGAAGAATAAAGAATAGTGAAGAATAGTTTCTAGATCTACGTCAAACACGGATATAGAATACAGATCTAATTTGAATACGGATGTAGATTTTATAAGAAGATGGCTTATAGGGTTCGTCAGGATTTAGTAGTCACGGATGACTAATAAAGATTACTCATTTTATCTATTGATAGATTTAAAACTAGATAGATGGTGATGAATGAGAATTAGGGTTCTTGGAAGAAACTAGGGTTTCCACACTATTGACCCTTGTCCTTTCATTAATCTCTATTCATGTCCAGCCCTTAACAAAACAATTGTTAATCTAATCTCAAATCGCGGTCGAGACTAGCAATAAATTGGTAGCGCGTCCGATTAGGATGTTAACGATTCTTTTGCTAAAGTTTATAAACTTCATAAAACTTAAAAGAAGTAAAAGTATTTTCTCATTTATTGTTCTACCCTAATCCTACGAACCCTATCAAGCGGAGAATTACTCGCGCATGATGGAGATAGAAGAAGAACGGATAGAGAATGAGATCATAATGTAAATACAGAAAATAAATGCAAACTAATTAATCTAATGATCTACTTTTATTAATCAACTTCACAAGTACAATGCCTTCAAGTTTAGATTACAAGAGGAAGAAGAAGTTGCTCTCGATCTCTGCCTTGTATAAAGTAGATGCTTCAACGAATCTCACTTCGCTTTATCACGTCGAATCACGGATCTGTCGTGGATCACTTGTTCTTTGACGGTGATTTTCTTCGTGTAAAAGGTTGATGATTTCTAAGTTTAGCTCTCGATCCTTTATATAGCCCCAAAACCATAAACTATAGATTCCCAGAATTAGGGTTTGTTGTTGCAAATCAAAACTAAAAATCCCAAATTCTGACTCAGTGAATCGGCCGCGGATCTACCGCATTGATGCTAGTTTGGCCACGGAAGCACGGTTTGTTGGTAAGATCTTGGTTTCAGAATTCTGGAGCTGCTTCGTTGTGACACATGGAGATTTATTTGATATCTGGAATCTTCATATCTTTTCTGAGTCTCTGCCAGTATTAATTCTTCGATTTTATTTAATTTTATCGGCAGATTTTTGATTCCCGACATCTCAACATCTCGATCTCCTGACCTGAACTAAACCTTGCACAATATCTCAATGAATAATGTTAGTAATATTTGGTATTTTTTAGATATTATCCTAACCAATTTGATATGATATTATATTTTAGGAATATTGATTAAGGATATTTGATATAATATGCATATTTAAATTATCAAAATATTATATAAATATTATATGCATACATTTTACTTCATAATATTAATTATAATATATAAAAATATGGTAAATAGTATTTTTACAGATAAACCCAAATATGTTCTATATTTATAATAAACACCTTTAGATATTTAAGAAGAGTAAGAAAAATGATATATCAAAAGTACGATATTTTCGACTGAACAAATACCCCCAAACTTAACTTTGATCGTCCCAAGCAAACTTGTTATTCAAAAGAGGGAGAAAGGAAGAAGAAGAAGAAGAAAAACTAACCAGCACACTTTCGTAGGCAACACGATTGCACTGAGCACGTGCAACAAGCCGTTAAAACTCTAGATGTTCCTAGTAGGAGGAGTGTTGTCTCCTGAGGGTTTTCAGCGGACTACACCCACAAAATCTTATAGTAAAAGAAAGATGGTAAAACTTACATACAAAGATAAGAACCATAAAAGAACGAATTTGAAAAGAAGAGTTTCCAACTACACTAATTTTTCAGCTGCTATGAGCCCTATCTTAATAGTCGTGAAAAGATGTTAGAAATCACATCATCCCTAAATAAAACATCGCCTTTAGTTTTCCTCCCTATCTTTCTTCCAAATATCGATCATATACCCCTACGTGTGTGTAAAAGACATCCTTACACTTAGAGAATTCAATTCAAGCTATCATACTCTTGTCCATCTTCCTTAGTATTTTTTAGTCGGTGAATATTTTAGATGGAATTGCTCACACTCTTTCATGCGACCGTTAATACTTCTTGAGGTATTAACCGACCGATTACTAAATGTGCTCGCTCATTTTGACGTAATTCCTCGCCTTACAACACCTAAGGCTTAGCAGTGGCTCCCAAACCACTTAGTCTAAGGCACTAGGTGATAAAGCACCCTCGCTATATTTTTTTTATGCTGTCTTAAGCAATTACAAAACCAGTGTTCATTTTTTCTTCACCACTTATATTTTTTTTTCATACTAAGGCTTTTAGACAAGAGCATTTCAAGGTATCCTCTACTATCCCAAGTTTCAAGATGTGTGTAAGTGCGTATAGTAGGGTATCAACGTTCAAATGTTTGGCCTTAAGAATAGGGACTATTTTTCAGACTTATTTTTATCCTCAGATTAGCAATTTCCTTTATCTTACTAACCCTTAGGACAACGGCTCATAACTACTTATTACTAGTTTCGTTTAAGAAAACATCTAACTTTCTTACTTTTCTCAAACTATTCCTACCTTTCGAATGTAAATTTTTCACTTTCAAACTTTCATTATCAAATTTTTTGTGTGTTTATATATAGTATAATGCAAAGTAATGCATGAATAAGCACAAATCTCCCCCAAACCTGTTTACAGCAGTGTCCTCACCGATATCATCTGTTAATCTTAAAAAAACTGTAGACTTGGAAGGAAAAGTTAGTAACGGAGACATGAAATAGTGAAAGTAAAATTCTCCCCCAAACTTATTTTTGGATCACAATTTTATAAAAATTTTCTTTCAAGAGCCAAAATACCGCCCCCGCCCAAACTTGAGTAAAATAGTATTAAGCATTTAAAATTATGGGGGGGGGGTTAAAGTTATTGGTCAAAGTAAAACCTTACAAAGACCAAAAGTCAACACCAACCATTCAAAATTTTTATCGATGTAACGCACTGGTTGGTGGAAAATCAGAGATTTGAACAAGTGGGGAGATAGGAGGCGGTATGGTTTATGTCTCGGTTGATATAGACGAAACAATAATGGTGAACGGAAACGAGAATGTGGATGATTAGGAATGGGAAGAATGGTCACATTCTCGTATGGGATAAGAAGAAATGGCGGCGGTTCAACTTTTTCAGGTGGAGGTTGATTAATCACAAAATCCGTGTCGTTTACGAATGTGAGTTCGTCGGCGAAAATATCTTCGAAACTTTCATCGATGGTCCGATTGAACGTTTCAATGTCAATAAGTGTCGCGCCAGAATTCAACATACTTGATTTGTCAAAAATTATGGAGGCATGAGACTCGTAAAGCTTATCTACCTCATTTTCAAAAGAGTCTAAATCAAGTTGTCTTTTTAGAATTATCGAACTCGAAATATCGGATTGTGATTCATCAACACTTGCTATCATTAAAGTAAGATTAGAAGAAGAACCGGAGAAAGTGGGAGATAAAATGGGTAAACAAATTGGTGTGTCGATTATTGCTGAACCAAATGTGGGAAATGAATGCTGAATTTCGTTCTGCCTTTCGGTTATACATTTATCATCAACTTCAAGACGCATATGCGGTTCGGGAAGAATAGTTAAAGATTTGAGATGATGATCACACGGGAGTGAAAGGACCTGATAAATTGGTGGGACAAACTCATCCAAAATTTGTGTTCATCATCCCCAACGTCAATATCCTTAATCAAGTGTAGGTTACAAGTCTCAGACACCTCATCAAAAGCAGGGTTTTCAATCAATTGTGGTTTTAGAGTGGAGGTGTAGAGATCGCAAGGATTAGGTGTGGCTTCACTTGAAATGAACTCCTCACAATCGGGTAAATCAAACACTACAAAGTCACACAACTCATCAGAAATTCTATCTTCAATTGGTGAATCATTAGGTGCACTCGATAGATCTGTGAAACTGGAGTTGTGGATTTCAATTTGCGATGGGGAGGTTTGATTTGGAAGGGTGTACCGCTCTCTCTCACTACCCAAATTCTCAATTTGTCCTATGGCCGTATCATACATTGAAATTTTTTGAGCTGGTTCGAAACTAGTTACTCGTTCGTTTTGTTGTATGAGGGCGGCCATGCACTCATTCAATTCCTCTCTGGCGCGGCGCGACGCTACTACATATTCTTCCACGGTCCGTTCAAGAGTAGACATGGGTCGGTAAAGGGTTTCAGTATAAGATTGAAATTCTTGTGGATAAGTAAAATTCCCAAATGACTGATTAGAAGGAATGTCTAGAGAATGTGTAAAAGTCGGGTAGGATTGATAGGAATCGAATGGTTGTGAAAATTAGGAAGGAGTAGGATCAACATTGTGATAAGAAGAATATTGATATTGGTTGGTGAATTGGCGACTTTCAATAGATGTCATATATGCCACAAACCGAGCAGTAAAATCTTCTTTAAAAAGTGGTGGTGTTTGTTGTTCTAACGGTTTGACTGGATTGAAACTTTGGTCGTTAGTCCGCGCTATATACTCAGCGATGGACATGCGTTTAGGAGTTCCCTCACACACGTTAGATGGAGTATCAACATAAGAAAATGTAGAATATTGATGCGGTTGATAGGACTGTATGTGCACGGCGGCGCCCCGGCCGTCAATCCGACGCCAAAATACGGAAGCGAAAAACTTTAATTTTGCAAACTAGCAAACCGGCACTACCGCGCACTAAACACCCGGATCGGGCCATTAAACTAGTCCTAGCAAACTACAAGACGGGTTTGAGATATACCGAGTGATCCGAGTCCTCCGGTCTTCTCGTCGTCGTCCCGATCTCCCGCGAAAACTCCGGTCGTCGCCTCCTTGCCGGAAGGGCACCACATCGTCTGCATCTTTTACGGGCTCCCGCCTCTATACCGAGGCAACTCGGGCACGAAGCTGGCAAGTCGACGTGCCCAAGATTTGCTGTAGAATGTAGTGTAGAGGCTATGTCTCATTTAGGGTTTTAGTTGCCATGGAGGATGGAGGAGGAGGTTAGGAAAATTGGTGCTTTCAATTTTCTAGCAAGAAGAATGTGAGATGAAGAATAATGCCACATACAAAAATCAAACTCTCTCTTTTTCTCCCTCTCCAATTGTGGCCGGCCATATCAAGTGAGGAATGGTGGTGGAGTGAAAATATAATACAAGAGGGAGGTGAGTGTAGTATAAGGTGGAGGGTGACCACATCCAAACATCATGATAACAAAACTCAAATCAATATCTAATCCTTTCATATCTTAATTAATGCAAAGGAAAAGACTAAGAAAGCATCTCATGATTATGAACCATCATGAAGCCCCTCAAATGTATAAAGCCCCTCCTCAATAAGTTATTTGCAAACTTGCAAATAACCCCTTCCATCGGAAAGTCCGGCCGGGAAAGAACAAAGGAAAACCGGCCGGAACGGAATGCAAACTGGCAACCTCAGAAAACTGATCCTGTAATAAATTACAGGAAAACCCCGATACTGTGCATACACACCCGCATCTGTATTCTGTCCGGATACAAATGTAATGAGACAAAATCTACACAGTACTATACTAGGATCCGGCTTAAACCAAAGCCGGCTAGTAATATCTGTCCGATTCTGATCCGTGCAATACCGCACGTATCTGATCGAACCCTGCCATATCTCCATATGGCCTCTAGTACTAACCGTCCGATCCTGATCCGTGCAATACCGCACGTATCTGATCGGACCCTGCCATATCTCCATACGGCCTCTACAGCGTTTCGCCCGAAAGCTTGAGTAACTGAAAGTGTGGTGGACTCTAAAGACTCGTCAATACTATGGCTGTGGATTTAACGACCAGCACGTCAGAGGTATAAGACAAAACGTGACGGGCCACCAGCTATTGACCAAAAGGGACGTCGATGAGCGAACTCATCCTGACACCCTACTGAGCCTGTCAGTGACAATATCCGTACAGTCCGGTCCGTTCGTCTATGAGCATCGCATGGCGGGCCTAGGGGGTTGGTAAAAGTCAGACCCCCAAAAACGGTACAAGTCGTGTCGGAGTGTAGCCCAGAACACCCTGAGATACTACTGGAATACCTACCAGTAAATCTCCTGCCTTGGCCAAGGACTTCGTGTAATGGCTCTCCTAGACACAGCACGACCTCACCCCCAATACCGGGAGAGACGAACCCCTGAAGATCCGCTCACTGCCTCCATGTGGCTCGGGACTGTATCCAACTAAAACCTGTTTGCACGTCTCCTTTGAGCGTGGTAGGATAGTAATCAAAGTACAGTGGGAACTCACACGAGGCAAATGACGATCCCCAGGTCGATGAACTAACCTGTACACATGTCACCAGGGAACTGCTATCTGACGTCAGGTATAAGACCAACTAGTATGTTCCCGGCGAGTCCTGTCCGGTGTACTCATAACCCAATGAGCACCTGTATACATCTTAGGTGAACCAACTGACACCAGTGGCTTGTGAGACCGGCCACCGCCCCTCGTCGGGGTCTCGACTGTATACACTAGTCTACTCTGGAGAATCGATGCCCTGTCTCGAAACTCCCACGACTAGGGACCATTTAAGGATGTGCTTATAGACTGCCAGCTCTCACGTATATGATCGCCCTCATACTGCTGGCAGTCAAGCAAGAATCCTAGGGGCTCTATCAACGTGCAATAGCGACCTGTCAGGTCATCCAAAGCAGTACACGATGATAAAGGTAAACCAGATAGCATACTATCATCTTGAGTAAGACTGTCCTACCGGGATAGGTCCTCCCTCAATCATTGCAATCACGTGCCTGTGATCCAATAATTGACTCTGAGGGCACTATCTCCAACAATCTCCCACTTGCTCTCAAGGCTAATTATTGCGATGTCGCATACTTACAGCCCGTGTGATACCGAACACCCAACTCATCTACTAGTCAGTCTCACAAAACTCGTTTGCGAAACTATTGCGTTCGAGGAATAGCCTCAGTGAGTGGATCCGCTTTGATGTTTCTTTCTATGTCTCTCTATATCTCAAGTTCGGGGAGAAAGCCATCTCCCGAAATGAGCAATACCTGTCTTAGAATGTCTGGATGTCTGATGGGACCTAGCTCATAAATGAACTCCAAATCCAAACTTCTTAGACTGTACCGTCAACTGAACTTAATCAGTATCCTGCGCCATGCCTCCCTCAGTATTGCCTTGGATCACCTGTCCAAAATACTGCTCCTCGTCAGAGGGAAAACTATAACTCTGACAACCTCCTTGTCGTCCATGTCACCTTGGAAGCCTGGAATGATAACTGTCTCCTTAATGAAGCTGTCGTTATCATTTCCCTAGAACATCTACTTATGTTCTAAAGCTGCTCCCGACTGTTTCTCCAGGATTGGATCAATATCAACTTATTGCATCTAGTGCAAGAACAACATCTGGTGTGGTACTTGATATCTCATGATTGACTCAATTGCCTGAGCAAGTGATCTGCCAATCATGCACATCCCTCTCCCCTTTAGTCTGTAAGACACCTTTAGAGAGGGTGACTCCATCACCTGCAGGTACACTACCGTGCCAGGAGTCGTCCATTCTAAATACTCTTAGAATGCTGTCTAAGTACCCAGATTGGGAAACCACTCAAATCTAGATCTAAAACCATAGATCTAGTAACCAGTATGTCAGATATAATGTCCAAGTCCCATGCGGAGAAACCACTGTGTGACGACCAAAGTATAACCGATCGTAGTATAGGAATATCACTTCCTACTCTGTGTATGTCATTCAAATACCAGGACATCACACCCTACTACCTTCTCAACAGATCCATCCCCTATTCTGATGAAGTCAAACCTATGACTGTCACGTCAGAAATAGATGATCTATCTCCGCTATATCTGCTTTAGTCTATAAATAGACATAAGCTACCTGTCCACCAATGCTTCCGCTGCTCCCACTGACTACGACAACCCTCTGGCAGAGTCATATACACGTACACTTCTGAAGCGAGTTCAGAACGATGCTATACTCATCCTCCTGCCGGGTCTCACAGTCTGGAACAACAGCAATGGCAAGTGTGGGTTTAACAAGAACTTCCTTGTCACCGTCCTTGAGGCTACCGGAGTACCTCTCGGGTGCCTGAAGTTACCCATTGTATCTGCGGAGTGGCCAACGGAATGTCAAATCAGATTGAATCTTTAGGTTCCTTTCAAATCTTCAGTAATCGTTTGTGGTTCTGGAATCACTTCCAGTTCTACCATACTCCCACGACTGTTTTCTGAAAAAATCCATTTTTATTAAAACTGTGGCGAGTCAAGAACAATATCACTATTGATCTTTCTTATGGTAGAAAGTCAACCCTCGTCATAGCCTGGGTCAACCCACAAACAGCCATTACAGAAACGTGCCTAGAGTTATCCAGAGTCTGGTTTTAAGTATAAACCGGACAACTCCCCGTACCTCAACATCGTTAAGATATGAACTGTTCTATATCCAATATAGAACCAGAGGCACTGATTTAATTGAACCAGATCCAAATCATGCAACTGTCTCCAGTGCATGTCAACTAAATGGAAGGAGGCCGATCAGCGTTACTCAACTTAGGTATACTTCCAATCATGAGTAACCTGAAAGAGAAGCAAGATCTCTTTATCATTACTATCAACTGAATACCATTTGTTCCCCTCCGAACGGCGGCCTAGACTTTGCGTCCATGCCTGATTTTCGGGGAAGATGCTATTTGGTTTTATCCGTTTATCTCTCCGAAGATGCCAAGTTGATTTATGGCACCGTGTATCGAAGGTTTAGACGGATGCGGCCGATGTAGCAGACTTCGTCAGATTCCCCCTCAGGATGAGGGGTTTTTGATTATGGGGACGCTCTTCCCTGCAGGCGCAAGCCCCTGCAGTTAATTACGCTACCGCCTCGCGGTAACAACTTTCTCCTTCTCCAGAATTTCACTTCGTGTCGTGTGTGTTCATTTTGTTTGTGGTTGCCCGTGGATTGTATACGGAGACTGAGTAATGCCGTCGCCCGTAGGACGTGGATTAGTCCAAATCCGTATTTACTTAGATTTGGGTTTGGTGTTTTCAGTCTAAGGATGCATTAGTCGCATTGCGGCTAAGATCAAGTTAAACGTTCGTCAAGGATACGTTAGTCCTGTTTTAGACTAAGATCAACTCAACGTAGTGATTAATTTAATGTATGGCCATCGGGACTCGTCACCTCTCTGACGTCGTTGAAGGCTTACAACGACATGTGTCAGAGGAGCTCGGAGATGTTCCCTCGAACCAGAGTTGATTGGGAGTTTTATAATCCATTTGAATATTTAAGGATACGTTAGCCGTGTTTGGGGCTAAGATCAACTTAAACGTTTGTTAAGGATACGTTAGTCCAGTTTGAGACTAAGATCAACTTAACGGGACCGTTTAGATCCGATAAAAGAGCATTTGGGCTCTATTGTGCCAGTTTAGGGACGTTGTGGTCCGATATTAGTTTAGGGACGTTTCGGTCCGATATTAGTTTAGGGACGTCTCGGTCCAGTATTAGTTTAAGGACGTTTCGGTCCGATATTAGTTTAGGGATGTTTCGGTCCGATATTGGGTGTGTGGCCGTTGGGACCCGTCACCTCTTTGACGTCGTTGAGGAATTACAACGATGGATGTCAAAGGAGTTCGGAGATGTACCCTCGAACCGGATGTAGATTGATTTAGGAAAGCCATTTTGCTCAGCCAATTTAATTTAAGGACTTATGGCCACGATTGGGCTAAGTCCAGTAAAAAAAATGTCCAACATTGCTTTTGCATTTTCCTTTTATTTTTATTTGGGCTTTGCCCAGAAAAGATGCAGGGCATCAATTTGTTTTGGGCTCTGTTCTTTATGAATGATGCAGAGCATCAATTTTATTTGGGCTCAGCCCTTTTATTGCTTTGCAATTTTTTTGATTTGGGCCTGGCCCTTCAAGTAATGCATTGCATTTGTGCAAAGCACCAAGAATCTTTTAGATTCAAGGAAAGGAGTGCAGAGCACTTTTTATTTTCTTGATCTAGATTTAGATCAAAGAAAAGAAAAAAATCTTTTCTTTCTTTCTATCTCAGAGAAGCAGAGGTTCTCTAGCGAGTGCAAGGCACTATTTTTTATTATTATTATTATTTATTTATTTATTTATTGAAGATCACTGATCTTGTCTTTTAGATCAATGATCTATTCCTAAGAGAATTTTCTCTTATTTCAAAGGTTTTTACCTTCTTCTTTTTTTTTTGTTCTCAAGAAGTTCTCCAGAGCTCTTTTCTCTCTTTTTTTTTTAATCCAATTCTCTATATATCCTTTTGAAATGGGGTCCGGGGTCCTTTTTATAGTGCTCAAAAATCAGTTAAATTTGTTAAAAAGATCTTTTCTGAGTGATTCGGGGAATTTTCCCCACCGTTGGATCTTTGATCCAAAGGCCCCTGTTTTACAGAAGAAATCTTCTTGTTTGAACAAGAACAGAAAAAATATCCTTAAATTTTCACTCTGTTGTTGCGCAACTCACCAGCGTGTGACACGTGTCGCGCAGTGAGGCACTTACACAACAGCGCTTGCGCAACTGCGCAGACATGTGTCGCGCAGCCGTGCGCTTGCGCAGTTGTGCTTGCGCAACTGCGCAGACACGTGTCGCGCAGCCGTGCGCTTGCGCAGTTGAACGTTGCTTATGTTTTTTAAAGAGCCTTGCTCTGATTGGACGTACTGCCTTGGGCGTTGTGCTGCCGTATCAACTTCTGACACGTGGCGCGTTGCGCGCAGCGCACGGGAACTGAAGCGTTGCTTCAAAATTTGAATTTTCAAAATTCAAGCAGAGCCTTGCTCTGATTGGGGGAACAAATGCCCCCCCACCGTTGGGCTCACGTGGCGCGCACGTGAGTGCAGCGGTGGCAAGACCCCGACCGTTGGATCATTGAGATCAGGTGAAGAGACGCGGGCGTCTATAAATAGGACCCTTGGTCCTTTGTAATTCTTTACCAATTTCAAGAATTTGAATTTCAGAGCCTTGCTCTTGCTTAAGAACTTCCAGAGCCTTGCTCTTGTGAGAACTTCAAAGTTCTAGTTTTAGAATCACTCTAGGTAAAATTAATTAAATTAAATTAATTTAAATTAAATTTAGTTAACAGAGCCTTGCTCTTATAGATCTTTGATCTAAAGGAAAACCCCTTTGGGGTTTCTTCAACAGAGCCTTACTCTCAAAAAATTTACAGATTTACAGAGATCTGATCCATGGGTTCTAACCCATGAACAGAGCATTGCTCTTAGATCAAATGTAGATCTTTTTAGATCTGATAAACGGAGAAAAATTTTGTTTTATAAGTTTTCATGGATTTTTCAAGATTCCAAAACCCTAAAGATAAAATTGATGGATCTTTCCACTATTACCATAGAGCTATGCTCTTTTAAGGAATCTTGTTCCCCTGAGACCAGAGTTTGACAAATGTCACTCTGTGACAGAGCTTTGCTCTGAAAGAGAATATTTCTCCTTGTCTCTAGGGATTTCCCATCAGTGAGGATATTCTTTTGGGGACTTTTTCATTAGTTGACAGTCTCATCTAATGATGGGGTTGTCTTATTAAATGATGTACCGTCATCCAGATTTTGTGGGTCCCTCTTTTTGTCCCCTACCCATTACATCATAGTGTTGAGTAAGATTTCAAAATGCCAAGTGTCAGCACACTAACGGTTATTTTTATCTTTCTACAGGAAACATGTCTGACGACTTATCTTTCCCCTTTGTTCGCTCGGAAGGAGGGTTCCCCCATGCGCCGGTGGACCGGGTGGTGTTCGCCTTGATTAAAGATCATGATCCAGAGTGCAAGAGACTTCACTTGTGGGGAAGGTGGTACAGCCAAATCATCCAAGGCCGTCGCAGCTTCAGCTCCGCTTCGCCCTCTGAGCCCATAGTTACGATCCCTTATGCGGACAAGCCCCCGGTGGAGTATGCCATGGAGGTTAAAAATTGGAATGCCGACGACCTCCTTCAGCCTGCAATCGGTGTCATTCCGGTGCAGCCGCCGCCGGCTATAGATATCTTGGGGAGGCGAATCTGTCAGGGTGAAGCACGCCCTTGGGGACAGGCTTATAACATTGGATTGATCCCGCGGCCGCTTGCCGGATATTTGCAATGGGCCCGTTACATTTTGGCGACGAAGAGGGCTCTCCTGACGACGATTGGTTTATACTCAGCTGTCTACGTCTCGCTTTTCGAGTATCCCTCTCCTCCGACGTGGTGGATAAAGGCCTTCATTGAACAATGGAATATCCCCACCCATACCTTCCTGACAGCGGATAGAGAAGTCTCCATCTCTCTGGAGGAGTTTGCTGAGATTTCAGGTCTGCCAATGAGGGGAGAACATTACGAGGAGCTGCTTCCTCCTGACGAGTACGTCTTTGCCACCAAGCAGCTTGTATTTGACTTAACTCCGGAAAATGCCTTTCAACATCAGCACCCGGGCTTGGTGAAGGTGTTGGAGATTTATGAGGAACTCCATTTGGAATCGGGCGACCGGGGCGTCAGTTTCACGGATTTCATTGCTCGTTTTATCCGCCCAGAGTTCCTATCAGAGCAGGGCGAGAAGTTCGCTCAGCTTGCTGACCCCTTTGGTTTCGGCTTGGACCGCCGACCTTCATCGGAAAATGACCAGCGGGATTTTTATTTCCCCGGCACTGCCAGCGTCCCTTTCTCAGAGATCGCCGTTCCTGGCATGGATGAGGAGACTTTTTTCATAGGGTTCTTGGGTCTATGGCTATGCAGCTTCGCGCTTCCCATGCACCCACGCCTCATGCGGTCCTCTGTCTTTTACCCGGCGCATCGAATGGCGGCCGGTTTACAGTTATCAGTAGGGATCGCCGGGCTGGCTTACCTCTACAATGGACTTAGCGTAGCGGCGGATGCTAATGAGCCTGGGGTACAGCCTGCTAACTTCCCGATGCACTACTTCACTTCTTGGATGGAGCTGCATGTGCGAGGGGTGTTTGGTGCCCATAAGACTCCTCCGTTTTTTGAGAAATACAGACTCCCAAGAATCATGCGGTTGGTCGGGGCTTCAATTGTGGTTGCACCTCCGCGGGAGTCTAGGGGACTGCTCCTGCGTTCACATCTAGTTGGAGCGAAGACCTCTTTTGTGGATAAGGTCATCACCATAGGCTCCGAGACCACTAAGTCAGTGGTGTCGCTGCGTGATGACTTTAAGGGCGGGGTTTCTGTATTGAAGGCTCGGGAAATCCTTCACCTTTACTCCATTCGGCCGGGCTACCTAGTATTTAGGCAGAATGAGACGGCTCTCTTTATGAGATATAACCCACATCGATTTGCCCGATAATCGAGTTACAATCAAGGGATCCCGATGGAAGCCTTTCTGGAAACACCCGCGGCCAACCAAGGGGGAATAAGGAATGCTATGCATCATTTCACCCGGCTCAATACAGGCTCTTATTTTTTTTATCAGTGAGCCTAGCTGTGCCCCTAAAATAATCCATCCGTATGTAGCCCGGTATGCGCATGCTATGGGCCCAATTATTTTAATGGAGAAACGCTTGCTGGTTAACCGTAGGGGTGTGCCTCCTGGTGGTGATCGCAAGGCTCCCTTGCAGCCAAGGATCCAGGTCACCCTCCCGATGAAAGATGCCGGAGCTGACCGACCACGCGTGTTGGCCCCCCCGCGTGGATTGCCACTGCCTACTACGGTGGATGCACCGCCAGCGCCCCGTGCTCCCACGAAGACGGTTAAAGTGGTATCACCAGGGTCCGGTGCAGGAGCCGAGATCGGGACCCGCCGCCCTAAAGTGGCCGCCAAGCGCAAATCCGCTCCGGGTGGGTCTAAAGTTGGTAGACAGCAGAAGAAGAAGAAGTCCGCTCTTTCCCTCGACGCGATCCTCAGCTTAAAGCCTGCGGCTCCACCCGCCGAGGCCATATGTGAATACGGCAGCAATGAGGGTTTCGTGGTAGATCCTGCGGACACCAATCTGGCTGCCGCCATTGCAGCTTCGGAGCGATCGGCGAGGCTTGAAGCGATGTTAAGCAAACTCGCTGAGTCCGGTAATCATCAAACGCTTCATTTGTCATTTTATTGCACCTTGTATTATTATCTTTAACTAACATTTGCTTCATTTTCAACAGGTGTCTCTACTGAAGAGGCTATTGCTGCCTCCCTGAAAACCTTCCAGGAGGAGGAGGAGAAGCGTGCCCTAGCAGGCGCTGGTATGTTTCACCCCTTTCTCTTTCATACGGAAAGTTTGTCATTTTCTATGAAGGTCAACCTAACCTTCTTTTGTTTCTTTGCAGGGGTTATATCAGTTGATGCGGGGATCCTTCCCGAGCCTGTTACTGAAGTCCCGGCTTCGTCAAAGTTGCCGCAAGAGTCTCGGCTTGACAAAACGACGAGGGATGCCCTGAAAACCTTAGAGGCTTCCTTATTCACGGACGAGGACACCTCAATTAGGGAAGCTCTAGTGGCATCCGTCTCAACGGCTCGGGAGGAGCGGAAGCGGTTGAGACGCGAAGCAAGGGCGCGTAGAGCTGCTTTGGCCGCGGGAGCGGGTCCCAGTACCATTCCTCACGCTGACACTCCTTCTGGAGAGGCCCCTGTCGCCCTGTCTACTGCTTATAGGCAAGTGGCGCGCGCGGCCCGAAGTGCAAACAATAAATCCCTTTCAGGTAGCATCTCTTTCAGAACCTTGTTGTAAGAATTATTATAAAGCCATTGGCTCATATGCATTCCATCTTGCAGGACCAAGTCCGACTGAGGGGGAGGCGGAGACCGTCGGACCCCAGGAAACGGCGGAAGCGGTGCCTGCCGAACCTGAGCCGACGGTGGGCACCGTCGTCGGGGCCACGGTGCCTGAAACAGAAGTTGAAGGATCCGCCGCCGAGAAGGTCATTGATGCCGCGTCTGAAGTGGCGGCAGATGAGATGACTGTCGAGCCGAAGGCAGTAGAAGTCGAGGCGCTTGAGGCTGGAGACGTCACGGTGCCAATGGATGAGACAACCGTGACCGCAGAAACCGAGGGAGTATCGGGTGAGGCGGCCACGATTCCTGAGGAGGAGCGAACCGCTCTTTCTCAGGAATCTGGTAATACTCCGATCATAGCCCTCCCCGTGTTTGGTTCCTTGCCGTCTCCCGGGTCGCGAGCACAACAACGGTTCCCATCGAGTCGGGTGATGAGGCTACGGGCGGTGGTCTCATGTCGATGGATGAGGGGATTGCTTCAGTTTCTGCTGGTAGCTCGTCGGGTAAAAAAAAAAAATTTATCACCAGCGTTCCCCCTTTTTTCTATATATCTTGCGATCTTTTCTGACAAGCTTGTCTTTGCAGGCGCGGCCAGTGCCGATGCTCCTTTGCTCGAGGGGGCACCGTCGACTACCGCTCTGGTGGTGGTCACCTCCCCGCCTTCCCTTGTACCATCACGGATGTTGGAAGGTATGGATTCACGACTCATGCATTAATCTTTCAAAAATGTAGCTTTGTACTAACGTTATACCATTGTGCTTTTGCAGGAGTGCTCTTCGATCATTTATATCATGTGTTGCTCCCACACTTCTCTTTCCCATCCGAACTCGCTTCTCCCTCTGGTGGCGCCGGTGAGTATACCTTCACTATAATATCCTTACTTACCCCCTTTTTTTTTTCTAGCAATGGGATAATTTCTGACTTTTCCTTTTCTTTATTGCAGTGCCACAAATCGAAGGAGGGGATGCAAGGCTTGCCGCGCCACCGGCCCTTCCGGCTTTACCGTCCGTTGCAGCTGGTATAATAAATTTCCTTTTTTGGTAACCCTTCAACATCTTCCGAACCATCGTTTAACCATTTTTTGTTTTGCAGCTATTGTTCCGGCTCCGGTCCCCTTTGAGGCTCGCGTTCTTTCACCGGCAGGCCCTTTCTTGAGACGTCCATCTTCCATGGGTGCTGTGATGAGTTTGGGCATGCTGAGCGGGTACATTGAAGAGCTTAATATGGATGCTCTCCCTTCTGCCGTAGATTTTGCTGTGGAGGTTAACCCGATGTTGGCGGCGCTCGTAAATTTTCATAACGAAGGCGTCGTCGAATCTTGGGTTAACCACTGCAGGGGGATCGAGGCTTGTCTAAATCGGCTGGAGTCGACACGCCCTTCTCCCGAAGTTTTAGTTCTGAGCACCCAACGCACAACTTGGCTCGAGCAAAGCACTTCGCACCTCCGCCACTTGGAACAAGAAGCAGCTTCAAGACTAAGGGAATGCCAAAAGACCTCGAACGAAACGGCCCATCTGCGCGCTGAGGTTGAGGCAAATGCTGCCCAAGTGAAGACTATCTTCGAGGGTCTCTTGGAGCGTATCTCCCATGGGCTAAACTTGAAGCGGAAGCTTGACGTAGCTGAGCGCAATATCCCAAGTCGGGAGGCTGCCTATCAGGCCGTCAGGGAGCAACTTGCGTCGGTCTTGCAGCAGCGAGCCCAAGTGGAGGCAGAGCTGGCGGTGGTAGCCGATCGAGAGAAGACGTGGAAGGAAGTATGCGAGCAATTGCTAAATCTATGCAAGACGCTTCCTTCCCAGTAATTTCTCCTTGTATCATTTGTACTTGTAAAATATATGTATATATATCTTTTTTTTATTCTTTAGTACAATGTATCCTGTACCCAGTCAATATTCATGAATAAAAGATACACATTTTTGTAACGTCCTGTGTCATTTCTTCGCCTTTTTCACTCTTTTCAGCACGACATATTTAATGTACCTTATTGACAGATAACTTCATTTCTCCCAGAGATAACGATGGCCTAGACTGCAGGTTCAGATCTGCCGCCTAGGACTTTTCAACTCTATGAGCCGTGAGGGTCTCGTAGAGACTTTTCTTCCTACGGATCGAGAGGATCTCGTAGGCGGGCATTTCTCCTTAGGAATCGTGAGGATTCCTAAGTGTGGTTTTCTCTTATAAGTCGTAGGGATCTTATAAGAGGATTTTTCCTTCTCACGAGTCAAGAGGACCCGTAAGCGGTTATTTCCCTCCTTATCGAAACTCGATTTTAGAGAGTGAGTCCCGCGTATAGTGTGCAAGAGACCATTTTAGATCGACTTGTAGGGTCCCATTGTTCAGGAAGCAAGTTCTCCTACCTCTGATGCCTGAGGCTTCATTTTGCAGATTAAGAAGCAAGTTCAATTTGTTGAAGAAATCCCTTTTCTGAAAGATTTGGCGGGATTTCCCTCACAATCGGATCTTTGATCTAAGGGCTTCTGTTTTACAGAAGATAATAACCGAAAAGATTTCTTCAGAACCTTTTTGTTTAGCGCGAATGCTCCAGGATATGATGCGTGTCGCACAGCACACAGTGCAGCGCAACTGCGCTAGCACATCTACGCCGACACGTGTCATGCAGCGCATGACGCATACGCCGCTGAAGCGTTGCTTCCCTTGGTTTTGCTTGAAACAGAGCTTTGCTTTGACTGGGTGCGCTGCTTTGGGGTGCTGCGCTGATGCATTTGCGCCGGACACGTGGCATATGGTGCGCAGCGCAACACAACTGCGCTAGCGCTTCCGTGCTGAAGCGTCGCTTCTTCAAGACAGGACTTTGCTCTGATCGGGGAAGGACGAAGCGTCGCTTCATCTCCTGTCTCGGAATTCGAACGGAAATTCGCTCCAATTAGGGTGAACTGCCGTGACAACTCTTGGAAGTCGAAGAGGCACTTGAGGCCTATAAATAGGACCTTTGGTCCCCTCCAGATACTTATCATCTTCCAGATTTCCATTTTCGAAGACTTCAGAGCTTTGTTCTTGCCTTTAAGAACTCCGGTGCCTTGCTTCTTTTTTTTTTAAAGTTTTTTAGAAAAACTTCAGGTAAAATCGATTCTTAGATTAATCTTAAACAGCAGAGCCCTCGTCTAGTGGGTTTCATCTTTGAACATAGTTTTGCTCTGTAGGAATTTAGTCATCCATGTATATTATTGCTTTTCTATTGTTGATCTTCCTGTAATATTTTCTCCAGGCATAATGGCGGCGGTGCATCTATACAGTCTGCACGAGTTCATTACCTACGATGATATCCGCGCTCAGGGTCGTCAACAAAACCAGAAGTTTACAGACGCCGAATGTGCAAAAGTTATGGGTCGTCTGAACGCAAGCGGTGGTTGGCTATTGCCTCGGCGTTCGGCTCTTTTGAAAGTTGTGCTGGGAGCAATATGGAGGGCACTTCCTGGTCTTCATGAGGCCTTACCACTCAATGCCCTGGATGATGCCGAGGACAAGGTGCATTCAGTGCACCTGACAGGGCTGATCTCGAGGAAACGACGGAATGACCTCGTTGACATCCTGCATCAAGTGTTTCAGCAGACGACGATCATTGCTGCTTATCAAAGGTCGGAAGGGCTCGCCGATGATATCGACACCGAGGAGCGTGAAAGACTGCGCATAAGAATAATTAGAAAGGCCAGAAGAACTCTGGATGGCCTTACTTTTGATTTCCTCAATCCGTGCCCCGGATCCGAGGTTATACCGTTGTAATAATTCGAACAATGTTTCTTATTCATTATTCTTATGCTTGTAAAACTCTTAGCGGTATGAATGAAAACCCTCCCCTTTTCTATTTCAGCTTGTCTTATTTCGTGTCCTGAGTGTTCTGTCCATGCATAAATGAATGCGTCCTGCATGCCAAATCAAATGTAGAACGGATATTCTTTCTGTCATCTTCTTTCTTTTAATGTCAGTAGGCTGTCTTAATAACCATGGTTGATGGATGTCTAAAACGAGTATTCCGACTTCCTCAGGAAATAGCGATGGCTTAGGCCGCAGGTTCAGTTTTACTGCCTAAGACTTTTCAATTCTATGAGCCGTGAGGGTCTCATAGAGGCTTTTCTCCCTACGGATTGAGAGGATCTCATAAGTGTATTTTCTCCTTAGGAATCGTGAGGATTCCTAAGTGTGGTTTTCTCTTATAAGTCGTAGGGATCTTATAAGAGAATTTTCCCTCTTACGAGTCGAGAGAATTCGTAAGCGGTTGTTTCCCTCCTCGTCGAAATTCGACTTCGGAGAGTGAGACCCGTGAATAGTATGTAAGAGACCATTTTGGATTGACTTGCAGGGCCCCATTGCTCAAGAAGCAAGCTTTTCAATCCTTGCTGTCTGAGACTTCTTCTTATAGATTGAGACGAATCGGGAATTTGCTCGCGGAGAGGGTGATGGCTCTGCGAGTTGACATGAGTTAAGAGGCTCTCATCACGGAGTGTTTGTATCCGTGAGTCGAGGAGTTTGCCAGGGATTATTTGTTTCTAGAGCGCCAAGGATTATTTGTTTCCTTGGGGTTTGAAACGAGTCGAGGATTCCCACGGAGGCGCTGGTGGCTCGGCGGGTCGACGCGAATCAGGAGGCTCTCGTCAAGGAGTGTTTGTATCCGTGAGTCGAGGAGTTTTGCTAGGGATTATTTGTTTCCCAAGCGCCAAGGATTATTTGTTTCCTTGGGGTTTGAAACGAGTCGAGGATTCCTACGGAGGCACTGGTGGCTCTGCGGGTCGACGCGGATCAGGAGGCTCTCGTCAAGGAGTGTTTGTATCCGTGAGTCGAGGAATTTGCTAGGGATTATTTGTTTCCCAAGCGCCAAGGATTATTTGTTTCCTTGGGGTTTGAAACGAGTCGAGAATTTCCCACGGAGGCACTAGTGGCTCTGCGAGTCGACGCGGATCAGGAGGCTCTCGTCAAGGAGTGTTTGTATCCGTGAGTCGAGGAGTTTGCTAGGGATTATTTGTTTCCCAAGCGCCAAGGATTACTTGTTTCCTTAGGGTTTGAAACGAGTCGAGGATTTCCCACGGAGGCACTGGTGGCTCTGCGAGTCGACGCGGATCAGGAGGCTCTCGTCAAGGAGTATTTGTATCCGTGAGTCGAGGAGTTTGCTAGGGATTATTTGTTTCCTAAGCGCCAAGGATTATTTGTTTCCTTGGGGTTTGAAACGAGTCGAGGACTTCCCACGGAGGCACTGGTGGCTCTGTGAGTCGACGCGGATCAGGAGGCTCTCATCAAGGAGTGTTTGTATCCGTGAGTTGAGGAGTTTGCTAGGGATTATTTGTTTCCCAAGCGCCAAGGATTATTTGTTTCCTTGGGGTTTGAAACGAGTCGAGGATTTCCCACGGAGGCACTGGTGGCTCCGCGAGTCGACGCGGATCGGAGGCTCTCGTCAAGGAGTGTTTGTATCCGTGAGTCGAGGAGTTTGCTAGGGATTATTTGTTTCCCAAGCGCCAAGGATTATTTGTTTCCTCAGGGTTTGAAACGAGTCGAGGATTTCCCACGGAGGCACTGGTGGCTCCGCGAGTCGACGCGGATCAGGAGGCTCTCGTCAAGGAGTGTTTGTATCCGTGAGTCGAGGAATTTGTTGAAGACACTGGTTTCTTCGGAGTTGGACTGAATCGTCGAGATTTGGCTTCGTCTTCTGGCGGAGCCTGTTGGGAAAGTATGGTTCCCTCTTTGTTTACGCCCTTGGATTGTATACAGGGATCGATGTGATCTTAGCTGTAGGGCCAAAGTTTTATCATCATCATTTTTTTTTGTTTTATCTCCGCGATGCTCTATCATTTCAGCTTTTATATCGCGAAGGTCGCGATTGCCCAATCATTTCGGCTATTTTTCGCGGTGCCCAATCATTTCGGCTATTTATTTTATTTTTACTCGCTGCTTTTTATTGCGAGTTGCCCAATCATTTCGGCTATTTTGCATGCATACGTTTTTACTTGCTGCTTTTTATTGCAAGTTGCCCTATCATTTCGGCTATTTCGTATGCATGTGCGGCCTATTGGCTTTTCGCTGTAAACCAATTTCAGCATCAGCACCACTACAACTGGGATATTGCCAGGAGCGAATCATCATTTGCCTCTGTCGTTGTCGAACAAAGGAGGCTTAGCGACTAGGGTTAAGGTCCTGTCGACTAAGGCTTTTGACTTCATGAGCCGTAAGGGTCTCACAAAGTTATTTCTCCCTATAAGTCGTGAGGATCTTGTAGGTGTATTTTCTCCTTAGGAATCGTGAGGATTCCTAAGTGTATGTTCCTCTGTAAGTCGTAAGGATCCTACAAGAGGGCTTTCTCCTTGTAAGTCGAGAGGATTTACAAGGGTCGTTCACCATACGAACATATCCCCAGTCACGGATGGGACTTGGTTAGGGAAATGTTTATTCACGCCCATGGATTGTATACAAGGGTCAGTATTGAGCCACTTGTAGGGCAATATCGGAAGTTGTAGGGGTTGCTTAAGCACAGATTTAGGTCTCTGTAACTTAAGACTTTCAACTCTTATGAGCCGTGAGGGTCTCATAAGAGAGTTCTCCTTACGAGTCGTGAGGATCTCGCAAGTGTATTTTCTTCTTAGGAATCATGGGGATTCTTAAGTGTGTTGCTCCCTTGTGAGTCGTAAGGATCTCACGCGGGTGGTTTCTCCTTACAAGGTCGAGAGGACCCCATAAGTGTTTCTTAACGAGGTTGCGCCCTTTCGGGTTTTCACAAATACTCGCCGGTAGTCCTGCTGTTTTTACTCACGGAGCCCTTTCGGGTTTTCATCCGTGCCCATTTTGCTTATGGACATACCGTTTTTTTTAATTATTTTTTAATTATTTTTTTATTTTATTTTATTTTATTTTATTTTATTTTTTTACAAGGTCGCGCCCTTTCGGGTTTTCACGAACACTTGCCGGCAGTCCTGCTGTTTTTACTCACGGAGCCCTTTCGGGTTTTCATCCGTGCCCATTTTGCTTATGGACATACCGTTTTTTTTTAATTCTTTTTCATATATATTTTTTTATTTTTTTCTTTCTCTCTCCTTTTTCTTTTCTCGTCTGTCTAAAGATACTGCGGTAGTAGTTTTAAAGACGTTCCGGTCTGCTATTAGTTTAAGGACATTCCGGTCCGCTGTTGAGAAGCTGGCTACTGCTTATACGATTTGAGCCTAGGAAGATAGCGAGCGGACATAGTCGTCGTCATCTATCGTTGACCTAGGCTGTGGCTCATTAAGCGTAGTATTTCTTTAGGAAGCGACTGTTTATTGGTCTGAAAGGCCTTTCACCGTGCATGTCCATGAGTAGATAGGCCCCACCCTGGTAAACTTTATCTATGATGTATGGGCCTTCATAGTTCGGCTCGAATTTTCCCCGCTTGGCGCGATTGGGGATCATAGGCCTTTTGACCACTAGCACGAGTTCGCCTTGGTGGAATGTCCTCGGTCGGGTCAATCTTTCGTATGAGCGCATCATCTTTTCTTTATAAGCTTCCAGATTTTGTTGCGCTATGAGCCTAGTTTCATCAAGGGCGTCAAGCTCCTCAAGACGAAGGTGAGCATTTTCTTCGTCTGTTAGCTCGTGGTGAACTGCCACTCGTAGAGAGGGTAACTTTATCTCGAGAGGGAGTACTGCTTCGGTACTGAACACCAACGCGTATGGCGTTGTGTTTGTGGCTGTCTTGAACGTGGTTTGATACGCCCAAAGAGCTTCTTGCAGTCTCTCATGCCAGTCTTTCTTATTTCGGGACACTGTTTTCTTTATAATTTTCGTCAAGGTCTTGTTGAAGGCCTTGGCGAGACCGTTAGCTCGTGGATTATAGACTGAGGAATATCTCCAGTCTATGTTATGCTGCTGTGCGAAGCGGCTGATTTTATGACTTCGGTAGGCTGGCCCGTTATCGGAGATGATCCGCCTCGGTGTTCCAAACCGATATATGACGTGCGTTTTGAAGAAATGGAGGATATTCTCCATCTTCACTTCTCTCAATGGTACTGCTTCTGCCCACTTAGAGAAGTAGTCAGTCGTCGCTAGGATGAAACGATGTCCTTTAGATGATGCTGGCTCGATGGGGCCGACTATATCAGTCCCCCACATTTTGAATGGCCAGCTAGCTACCGTTGGATGCAGCGGATTTGGGTGCTGGTGGATGAAGTCCCCATGAATCTGGCATGAGTGACATTGCTTCGCATATTCGATGCAGTCTTGAATCATCGTGGGCCAGTAATAGCCCATCCGTTTGATCTTCAACCTCATCTTTGGACCTGCTTGGTGAGAACCGCAGATTCCGTCATGAACTTCCTGAACGACTCTTTCCGATTCATCTGGCCCTAAGCATCTCAGCCACAGAGAATCGAATGACCTCTTGTATAGAGTATCATTGACGAAGGCGAAGGACAGAGCTCGTTTTATGAGTTGATGTCTTGCGGACGCATCTTCGGGCATTTGGTGGGACTTGAAGTAGTCTATAAAGACTTCCCTCCAATCCTCAACCTTCTCATGTTCTTTTATTTGCAAGGTCGCTTGTTCAGTCACTCCCTTCTCTTCGGGTGATTCCGAAGGTATTTCTGCGGGGGCGAGCACCTGACGACTTTGTACCATGATTCTAACGTCATCGAGGTTCTCGTCAGCCATTTCTTTAGCGAGTTTGGCCAACGCGTCCGCTTTGCTGTTATCCGCGCGTGGTATGCTCTCCAAAGTATAGGAGAGAATTTGGGTTAGCAGTTGTTGCACCTTTTCACCATATTTTACTAATTCCGGTTTGCATGTTTGGTAATCGCCGTTTACTTGACTAACGACCAGTTGCGAATCTCCGTATATGAGGAGGTTTTCAATTCCCATGTCAATGGCGATCTCGAGGCCTGCTATCAGAGCTTCGTATTCGGCTTCGTTGTTTGTCATCGGTTCCGTCAGGGAGAACGCGTAGCGCATTATCCCTCCTTGTGGAGTTATAAAGATGAGTCCTACCCCCGATTTGATTATAGGGGTACTTTGTTTGCGCTTCTTCACGGAAGATGCTCCGTCAAAATAAAGCTCCCATCGGGTATTATCACCATCGATCGCATCAAACGCATGTTCGTCTGGAAGATCGCAGTTTAAAGGAGAGTCGGCTGGTATCGGGTGCTCAGCAAGGAAGTCAGCGATGGCCTGGCCTTTTACTGCTTTGAGTGGTCGATATGCTATCGAGAATTCCATTAAGAGAAGGGCCCATTTAGCGAGTCGTCCTTTCAATATGGCCTTTGACATTAGATATTTGAGAGGGTCTACCTTTGAAATGAGATAGACTTCATGCGCTAATGCGTAATGTCTAAGCTTTGTTATTGCGAAGATCAACGCCAGGCAGTGTTTTTCAATGGGGGAATAATTGCTTTCTGCCCCCAGCAGCACTCGACTTAAATAGTAAAGTGCTCTTTCTTTCCCCTGGTCATTCTCTTGTGCCCATAATGCGCCCAAAGAACCTTCAAGGGCGGTCGTGTAAAGAATGAGAGGCTTTCCCTTCACTGGAGCAGCCAACACTGGAGGGTTTTGCAGGTACTGTTTGATCTCGTCTAGTGCGCTTTGGCACTTTTGATCCCAGACGAACGGGGTTCCCTTCTTCATCAGGTGGCTGTAAGGGCGGCACTTTCCCGAGAGGTTGGCTATAAATCGCCGTATGTACGCGAGCTTTCCTTGGAGAGACCGCAGCTGTTTGAGAGTTCTCGGAGGAGGCATTCCCATGATTGCCTTGATCTTGGACGGATCTATCTCGATACCTCGGTGTCGAACGACGAATCCCAGGAATTTGCCCGAGGAAACCCTGAATGCACACTTCAGAGGGTTCATCTTCAAGTTGTATTGTCGAAGACGTTGAAATACGGTCTTCAGATGCTCGAGATGTTCCTCATATGATTTGCTTTTAACAACGAGGTCGTCGATATAGCACTCAACAATTTCATGTATAAGGTTATCGAAAATCTTTGTCATGGCCCTTTGGTAGGTTGCACCGGCGTTCTTTAAACCGAAGGGCATCACCTTGTAACAGAATATTCCCAAAGGAGTCCGGAAAGCCGTATGTTTCTGGTCTTCAGGATGCATTTTTATTTGATTATATCCTGATGAGCCGTCCATGAATGAGAAAATCTCATGCGTGGACGTGTTGTCTATCATCAGTTCGGTGACTGGTACTGGGAAATCATCCTTCGGGCAGGCTTTGTTGAGATCCCTAAAGTCCACGCATATGCGCACCGTACCATTTTTCTTCATCACTGGGACGATATTAGCAATCCATTCAGGGTATTGAACCTCTTGGATAAAGCCGGAGTCTATCAGCTTTTTGACTTCCGCGTTGATGCTCATTTCGAGCTCAAGACGCATTCTTTTCGGCGCTTGTTTGACCGGCTTGACACTCGGGGATATTGCCAGTCTATGCACAGCAACTTCTGGATCGAGTCCCGGCATCTCGGAATAGTTCCATGCGAAGCAATCTTTATGCTGTACAAGGACGTCCTTTAACGCAGCCACCTTTTCCTCGGACAGCAGCTCGCTAACGAATGTCGGTCGCGGATCGTTTATCGTCCCCAACTCAATTTTCTTGAGGTTATCCGCAGTGGTATGTATGCCGTCCTCCAGTTCTTTCGGAGCTGGGGGAAATTCTGAGATCACCTCATCATTGCTGTTTTCGAAGCACCAGGGAAGGCTGTCCACATTCTCGGACTCCTCTTTTAATATCGTTATCATACGACAGGTGCGAATTTTCTGCCAATCCCAATGTGGAACTGGTTCTTCTTTCGTGGCTTTAGGCTCGTGCTTTTGTGGTGGTGCTACCCTCCAGTTGTTGGACAGAGCGAATTTACCAAGCTGATATTGATCTTCGACCCAATTCTTGAAGGTGAAGCAATCTTCAAGAGGATGACCTACTACTCGATGGTAAGAGCAATAGTCCGGGTGTGAGGCTTCGCCTGCTTGTTCGGGGTGCTTGGACTCTGGCAATGTAAGCATTTGATGTTTTAGAGCAAGCTCAAATATCTTCCTTGTTTTGTTCCGAGGAAAAGAGTATGCTCGACTCATTTTCTTCATGAGAGCTAAGTCAATAACGTTCGACTCTCGGATACGTGGTTTCTTAGCTCTGCCTTGTGATTGTTGAGCGTCTTTTCTGCCCTCTGACTTGTTTTTGCTTTCGCGTCGAGCAGGTTGAGCGGCCTTTCCATCCTTCACGGCCTGTCGGAGAAGGCGTTGCGTTTTGGCTTTCTCATAGATGGCCGTCTCGCGATTGTGGTCGTCTCGGACTTTTTGACCAGCTTCCCTTATAAGCCTGTCCATTTGTTCTTCAAATGATGGACCGGGCACTTTTTCATCAGGAGCTTTTACTGACTTAGGATTAGCGTCCTCCCATTGAGCGTCCGCATCTTCATTGAAGTCATACATAACATAACAGCTATTTACCAGCGCTCGTTTCTTTAGCCGGATGTACCCAAGCTCTTTTGTTTCCATTCTCCCGTTAGGCAGTTTGCGTTGGGTCCCGGGAACATTCCAGACCCTGTCATAGAATTTAGCCTCTCTAACGGTCTGTCTGAAGGATATCCCCTGGCGTTTCAGCAGTCTCTTCAAACCTTCGGTATAATATCTGGGAAGACGGATAGGCTGAAGCCTGTCGAGCGTGGGATCCACGCCATGCCAAACTTCTTTTTCCACCTTGTTTTCTTCAGAACGGTAGAATAGGATTGCCTTCTCGCCTTCCCGCCCGGGAGGGATATAAAATGTCTGCAATTCTTCTACGCTGTTGGTGTTGAGTGCATCTAGTTCTTTGTAATGTTCAAGCGGTACCATGGTTATCTGCAGACTTCGCTCTTCATCAGCGGAAGCCCGTATTGAAGGCCGAGCAGAGAATACGACATGGACCTCATCCTCTGATTCACTACCAAAGACCAATGTAGGAGTGGATGGTCCTGACTTGTTATGTTGGGGCGGACCCGAATAAACGATCTCCTCTTCTTCCTCGGTATCACTGCCGAAGACAGGGATGGTGGCGTTAGTTTTATTTTCCGGCCTGTGACACTTCTCCGTGTCTTCGAAATCCGGCAAGAAGTATTTGGCATCTTCGTATTTGCGGACCTCGTTCACAGAGAACGGGTTCAGTTCTCCCGTCACGGTATACTCGAAACCATCCTTAAAATACTTCATACACTGATGTTGTGTAGAAGGGATGATGTTGTACTCGTGTAACCATGGTCGGCCGAGCAAAGCGTTGTAGCATGTCTTGGCATCTATGACGTGGAACTTAATGTCCGTGACGAGTAATCCGAAGCGTAGTGTCAGTATCACAGATCCAAGAGTCTTTGACGATTGGGAGTCGAACCCGGATATGGTGATCTTGTCCCGAGCAAGGTGCTGGACGCTCATGCAGATTTCCTTCAACACCCGCACGTTGAGTAGGTTAACAGACAACCCGTTATCGATCAGAATTTTGCCTATCTTTATATCATGGCAGTATCCCGAAACATAGAGAGGGCGATTGTGTTCGGAAGTCCCAAGTAGAAGGTCCTCATCGCCAAAAGTAACATCAGCTGTGTGTACTTCCTCCAACTCATCCTTCATCTTTTCCTCGGCCAGGCATGCTTGGAATTGTTCCGGGTCTTGGAGTGCCTTAATCAATGAATCTCTCGCCTCTTTTGATAACAAAAGGGCGTCGAGAATGCTGAGTTGCGAGGGCAGTTTCCTCAGATGTGCTAAAACGTTGTAATCCACTTTATTCCTCTTTAGCGGGTTCTTGGCGGTTAACTCTTCCGCAACTCGATCATCCAAGACGATGTCATCAGAGGCCTTCTCTTTCCCTTTGTCTTTCTTGTTTAAGGGTCCAAGATTCTTTTCAGGTAACGTCCGGTTGCGTAGCTGTATATTCTCGCAAGCCTTTGGTCCTTCTTCTTTTCCCGAAGTGGATTCTTTAAAGAGGGGGCCAAGCTCTAGCTCCTCATCAGAATCGCTCCCGAATACAGGTACTTGTGATTCCCCGGCGTCAATCATGCAACAACCACTGCTAGTTTTATCAAGCACTTCGTTTATTCTGTTCTGCTCTCGGCGGGCTTTGCGCTTTTCCCGCTTAAACTGTTGCCGGTGAGTAACATATCCTTGCCACCACTTACCGAAAGCTTTGCACTCTTCGGTGGGATGCGACACCTTCCGATGGTACAAGCAATAGGAGGGGTGGTTTTCCATTTCACCCGTAATGTTTTTCTCGGAGGGTGGTAGCTTCATACCCATCGACACAGCCTTAGCAAATCTCTTCTTTATCTTGAACTTGATTTTATCTGTGGTGGGTGTATTTTGTTCTAGCGGGAGTACCGCAATTCTTTCGCCAAGGAGCTGGCGTTTGGCCCTTTCGAATATAACCGCTTCGTTATCCTGATCAGTTTTGCCCTTTAAGAACGCCTGATTTAGGAATGCATCAATCACTTCATCTGACGGCTCCAGAATTTTTAGCGCAGGCTCTGCCCCCAACTTTTCAGCGCGAGGAGTCTCCTCATCGCTTGTGGATAAATGGGAAATCACATGGCAACTTGCTACATGTTCTTCAGATTCATTTGACGAACTACCTCCCTCATCTTCTGCTTGGAAGACGTGGTTGAGGAACTCTTGCAATGTGACGGGAGTCCGCGCCTTCTGGTTGTACTCTTCCAGCGCGTCAATTTGCTTTTGCAAGTCCGTGCGCCTATCGCTAGGCTTCACCGGTTTCTTGGCCTTCTTCTTTTTCTTCGAAGACTTTGACGACTGGCTACTAGTGCTTGAACCCCCATCATTGGTCTTTGGAGTTGGACGTGGCTTTAACATCCCCTCGACGACCTGCGGTTCCAATGGGCTTTTCCACTTGATCGCCGGACATGTCCGAAGATCATTTAGCATCCTCTTCGTTTTTGATGATAATACAACCTCCCACGGAGTTTCTTCAATGACAGAGTATGTTGCCCCCGGCGTATTCGTCCCTTTAGAGGTGTGGGGCTGCGGGGGATTCACCTTCCATTTGTCAGATAACGCAAATTTTCCCTGTCTATACTGGTTTTCAAGCCAATTTTTGAAAACGTAACAGTTCTCAATCGGATGGCCTAGCACTCGATGATAGGGGCAGTAATTAGGTTCGTTGACGTCACTTGGTTGCAACGGACGTTTTGGATCTGGCAGATTTATGAGTCTGTTGCGTAATGCCAGCTCGAATAACCTCTTCGTTTTATCGCGGGGAAAGGAATAAGGATGTCCCATCCTATCTTCGAGGGGTACGTAAGGGCGCGTATTGTTTGGACGAGCAACCGGCTTCAAGTCGTTCGGTTGTTGTTGAGCATTAGCGACAATGATCGCTTTTCCCTTCCCTTTGTCAGTTCGGGAATCCGGTTTTGGGAGAGGGGGTTTATGGCCCATCTGGTCCATCTGCGCCAGTTTGTCAATCAAAGCCTGGAAGGAAGTCGGCTTGAAAAACATCATAAACTGTGAGATGGTTGCTTGTGGATCAAGAGTTCCAACAAACATTCCCACCGCAGGGGCTTCTTCTATGCGCTGCTCACATTTTGACCATAGATTACGCCACCGTATAGCGTACTGAACCCATGTCTCGCCGGGTTTTACCCTAGCGTTAATCAGTGCCGTCATCGGGGTACGTTCACTGGCACTTGCAAAGCGTTGAGTAAACAGCAACTCCATCTCCGCGAAGGTTTTAATAGAATCATTAGGGAGTTCAGAGTACCACTCGAACGCCGTATCTGATAGACTTCCGACAAACTGGCGGAGCAAAAGCTTGTCATCGCCGCCGGTGTTACCGCAAAGCGCCCTGAACTGGGCGACATGCTGGTGGGGATTGCCAGTCCCTTTGTAGACATGAAACTTGGGAATTGTGTAACCCGGCGGGTACTTGATTTGGTCATACCAGCCTGGATATGGTAGCCCCATTTTTACGACGTGGCTGGCTGCTTCGGCCGCATGATGAACCTTTATTTGCTGGGCTATGTATTCGTCCAGATCAGTCTTAGAGATTGTATCCTCTTTAGCAGTCAATAGAGCGGGCTGCGGATTTAATGTATCTCCCTTATCATCTCCAAGGACGGTTAGGGGTTCTTCAGCGGGAGGATCTTGTTGTATCATCATCCCTATCATGTCCTGGAAGAGGAGGCCCATCCGCTGTATGTTGGCCGCTTGTTCAGCAGCCTCTTTGTCCCTCTTTTCCAGTACTCGGCGAAGGAACTCGGCGTCAGTCTCTTCCTCCTGGCGCTCATCTAAGGACGCCTCAGGGTTCTCTTTTGGCCCAGTGAGTGCAGCCATTGTGGTCATCATCTCCTGGATCTTTTGTTGCTGCTCCTGAGCCTTGGTCACTGATCGGGTGAGCGGTCGGTGACCCGTAGAAGTACGGCTTTCTTCCTTTCCAGAAGCCATATAAACCGTATGAACAATTATGCCCCCTGACTTGGGGCGTTTAGGTTCACCGATTTTAAACTTTTCCGCTGACACGGGAGCTTTCTCTGGCCTCCTTCTTTTGTGGGCCATCGAGGTTAAAGGAGCCGTTGGAGTGGGCATCCTAGCAACTGTCACCCTCTGCTGTTTAATGGGGCAGTTTTTGTTATTTTCCACCTTCGCCTTTTTCTGGTGACGCAAGTGGTCTGGATCGATCATGGAGTCTTGAACTCTACGCCAAACCTTGTAAACTTTTGAGGATAGCCGTTGAGGGAGCTGTTCTTATTTTGTTTCTGGAACTCTCTCCGCAGGTGGAGGAGATCTTTTCAAGGTAGCGGTTGGAGAGTTCTTACGCACTCTCCTCAGTAGTTCAAAGCTGTTCCCAGTTGGAACAGCAGCGTTGACTTCCACCATTGGAGCGGGTGGAGTTATCCCTGAGGGGGAGTTGCCCCCGGCTTTCCTCACTCGTCGCCAATGGCGACGTCGCGCACGACGAGCCGTTGGGACTGGCTCAGAAATTGAGATGGTTTCTTGTTGCCCCCTGTTTGAGTGTGGGGTAACTGCCGATGTCAGCCTCTCGAAGACTGATGCCTTTTGACCAGTTGGGGGAGGAGTGGGAACCGTCAATCTTGCGAAGACTGACTCTCTGATGGGAGAAGCCGCTTTAACGATTTCCGAAGCAGCGGCCGTTGCCCTCTTTGGGACGGCCACTTTATAGTTCTGACCTAGCCTGGTGAAAACGGAGGCTGTCGGTTTAGTAGCGGGCGACCCGTTGACAGGGGCTGTCGGAACAGTGAGCCGGTTGAAGACCGACTTTTTACCCACTTCCGGTGCAGGTATTGGTGCAGAAAAGCTTGCAGGTGGGATCATAGTCCCGAAGAACAAGCCGGTGGTGGCTTGGGTCACTTGGTCTACCGGCAGAGTAAGGAAGGAAGTCGCTTGGGGCCCATATGCTACACCTCCTGGTGAGGTGGAGTGTCCGTTGCAGCGGCATTTCGAGCAGTTGGTACAGCTAGAGGCCATTGAATCTTGAATTCTGCGCCAGGTAAAAGACCAAATCTTAGTAACTTGAAATCCGAAGACAACCATTTAATGAACCACGATTGGTTCGCGAAGACGACACACGAAGTGTGGAGTGGAAAGAGGAAGAGGTCCCACCGGGCGTGCCAGAATCTGTTCCCTTCCGAACGGCGGCCTAAACTTTGCGTCCATGCCTGATGTTCAGGGCAGATGCTATTTGGTTTTATCCGTTTATCTCTCCGAAGATGCCAAGTTGATTTATGGCACCGTGTATCGGAGGTTTAGACGGATGCGGCCGATGTAGCAGACTTCGTCAGATTCCCCCTCAGGATGAGGGGTTTTTGATTATGGGGACGCTCTTCCCTGCAGGCGCAAGCCCCTGCAGTTAATTACGCTACCGCCTCGCGGTAACAACTTTCTCCTTCTCCAGAATTTCACTTCGTGTCGTGTGTGTTCATTTTGTTTGTGGTTGCCCGTGGATTGTATACGGAGACTGAGTAATGCCGTCGCCCGTAGGACGTGGATTAGTCCAAATCCGTATTTACTTAGATTTGGGTTTGGCGTTTTCAGTCTAAGGATGCATTAGTCGCATTGCGGCTAAGATCAACTTAAACGTTCGTCAAGGATACGTTAGTCCTGTTTTAGACTAAGATCAACTCAACGTAGTGATTAATTTAATGTATGGCCATCGGGACTCGTCACCTCTCTGACGTCGTTGAAGGCTTACAACATGTATCAGAGGAGCTCGGAGATGTTCCCTCGAACCAGAGTTGATTGGGAGTTTTATAATCCATTTGAATATTTAAGGATACGTTAGCCGTGTTTGGGGCTAAGATCAACTTAAACGTTTGTTAAGAATACGTTAGTCTAGTTTGAGACTAAGATCAACTTAACGGGACCGTTTAGATCCGATAAAAGAGCATTTGGGCTCTATTGTGCCAGTTTAGGGACGTGGTGGTCCGATATTAGTTTAGGGACGTTTCGGTCCGATATTAGTTTAGGGACGTTTCGGTCCGATATTAGTTTTAGGGACGTTTCGGTCCGATATTAGTTTAGGGACGTTTCGGTCCGATATTAGTTTAGGGACGTCTCGGTCCGATATTAGTTTAAGGACGTTTCGGTCCGATATTAGTTTAGGGACGTTTCGGTCCGATATTGGGTGTGTGGCCGTTGAGACCCGTCACCTCTTTGACGTCGTTGAGGAATTACAACGATGGATATCAAAAGAGTTCGGAGATGTACCCTCGAACCGGATGTAGATTGATTTAGGAGAGCCATTTTGCTCAGCCAATTTAATTTAAGGACTTATGGCCACGATTGGGCTAAGTCCAGTAAAAAAAATGTCCAACATTGTTTTTGCATTTTCCTTTTATTTTTATTTGGGCTTTGCCCAGAAAAGATGCAGGGCATCAATTTGTTTTGGGCTCTGTTCTTTATGAATGATGCAGAGCATCAATTTTATTTGGGCTCAGCCCTTTTATTGCTTTGCAATTTATTTTGGCCTGCTAGGCCTTTTTGATTTGGGCCTGACCCTTCAAGTAATGCATTGCATTTGTGCAAAGCACCAAGAATCTTTTAGATTCAAGGAAAGGAGTGCATAGCACTTTTTATTTTCTTGATCTAGATTTAGATCAAAGAAAAGAAAAAAATCTTTTCTTTCTTTCTATCTCAAAGAACCAGAGGTTCTCTAGCGAGTGCAAGGCACTATTTTTTATTATTATTATTATTTATTTATTTATTGAAGATCACTGATCTTGTCTTTTAGATCAATGATCTATTCCTAAGAGAATTTTCTCTTATTTCAAAGGTTTTTACCTTCTTCTTTTTTTTTGTTCTCAAGAAGTTCTCCAGAGCTCTTTTCTCTCTTTTTTTTTTTTATCCAATTCTCTATATATCCTTTTGAAATGGGGTCTGGGGTCCTTTTTATAGTGCTAAAAAATCAGTTAAATTTGTTAAAAAGATCTTTTCTGAGTGATTCGGGGAATTTTCCCCACCGTTGGATCTTTGATCCAAAAGCCCCTGTTTTACAGAAGAAATCTTCTTGTTTGAACAAGAACAGAAAAAATATCCTTAAATCTTCACTCTGTTGTTGCGCAACTCACCAGCGTGTGACACGTGTCGCGCAGTGAGGCGCTTGCGCAACAGCGCTTGCGCCACTGCGCAGACACGTGTAGCGCAGCCGTGCACTTGCGCAGTTGTGCTTGCGCAACTGCGCAGACACGTGTCGCGCTGCCGTGCGCGCAACTGCGCAGACACGTGTCGCGCAGCCGTGCGCTTGCGCAATTGTGCATGCGCAACTGCGCAGACACGTGTCGCGCGGCCGTGCACTTGCGCAGTTGAACGTTTCTTATGTTTTTTAAAGAGCCTTGCTCTGATTGGACGTACTGCCTTGGGCGTTGTGCTGCCGTGTCAACTTCTGACACGTGGCGCGTTGCGCGCAGCGCACGGGAACTGAAGCATTGCTTCAAAATTTGAATTTTCAAAATTCAAGCAGAGCCTTGCTCTGATTGGGGGAACACCATTGACAAGTATCTACATTTTCGATCACTTTGAAGAATCCCGATACTTGCTACACCTGGTTCTCTACTCTATTCAAATACCTATAACTTCTCAAAATTCGGACCCTGTGTTTCCACGAAACACCTATCTAAAAAACTAGAGAAGTCATAAGTAAACCGAATATATTACGAGGACCAACCCCACTGTCCTGATGGACCCTGGACAACATACAATACTCTGTATAAGTCCCTTGAGTCTGATAACTCATTCACTGTGTGTTGTAGGTTGAAAACTGTACTTATGGTTAAGAAGAATTACACCGTTGTTCAATGCTCCTTACCTAACCATCCACTGATATAGGTAAATGTCGTAAACATAATTTCAAAAAGGTATATCTCACTCTATAAAAATAGACGTACAAATATATCAATTTGAAATTGGTGCATAAAAATGGATATTCAAAACCAAATATTTGCCGTCTGGCAAACAACCCAGGTGACTTCCTCAAATATCACCAATTACAACGAATTCCGATATAATGAGGATGATCACCTAATTCCCAATAACTTACTCCCACTCATCATCTGTAAAACCATACAGATGCGAGAATCATACCTAGTAAATACATACCCTGGAGCAAGTGTCTAATCGGGAAATCAGTTTTCTTTTAACAGTACACAGTGAAACTGAAACATTGAAATGTTTCGTTGGGGTATCCTGGTATTCATAGCAATGCCTCTTCCATTATCCAGATTCACGACTGTAACCGTGTAATTCTTTCTGCCCCATGCTCTTATGACCTTGACTTTGGCCAACAAATCATAAGTCACATGTCAAGTTCTACCCATCATTCTCCAGGTTGATTTGAATCCACCCGTACCTACCCTTGACTTTGGCCAACAAGACAGTACGACTGTTCCAAACCAACGCATCTATCTATGCTGCATATGAATAACCAACAGCTACCAAACACTGTGCCTTGACTTTGGCCAACAAACACAGCTTGAATACTATTGACTACCCATATGAAACGACGGAGGGCTACGAATGGTTTCTGGCGAAAACCTTTAACGTAAAGAACTTGATATCGTTGAAGGAACGGATAACTTTTAAAAATATAGTGACGAAGACCTTTGCTAAAGAGGTCACTCCCGGTGAAGGGATCTCGGCTCTTTCCCCGTAGAATGAGGTGCAGGATATTCCAACTGAATACCACGGTGCAAAGCAAAAGTAATCGGCTATAGTGAAGTTATTGCCCTGACGCAAACTTTTTGTCCAAGGGGTCACTCCCGGTGAAGGGATCTCGGCCCTTGCCTCGTCGACTGAGGAGCAGGATATTCCAGCCGAATACCACGATGCAAAACAAAAGAGAACGTCCTTGCAATAACAGCTTTTTGAAAAGTGTTCTAACAACATCAGATTAGGTTTGTTTTAACTTGCATTGATCCGAATCAACGCAGTCCCATCAATTGATCACACCACAAAGAACGAAAATATACTGATGTACGTATATGTCATCCGCATTCGCCACTGGGTCCCGTCATTACCCGTTAGGTTAGCTAACTAACGACAGAGCGGGGATTGGACTAGCGCGGATGCAAAACATATACAACATCTACTAATATATATACCAATATATTATATTCGCTCAAGGCGTGATAAAATGCAACATCACAGAAATGTACAGCATCACAGAACAATACAGATATCTGGGATCCCCGGGTTTCACAGAGCCACTACTGAAACCCGACGTTCCCCTGGTCGTGTGGATAGCCTGTGCAATGAAATCCTAGACCCCTACAGGCGCGGCAAGTTACCCGCCAAAACCTGAAGCGAGGCAGCCCCCTTCAGCAACGTGAATGGACCACCCAGCACTTCACGGAATCCGGTAACTTGGGCACCCCTCCTGGGTCAACCTGTACCCCCTACGAGTGCGGTGAACAGCCCGCCAATTCTAGAGTGAAGCCCCCTCCGTCTCAATGCCATGAGATGCGGGCTTGTTGCCCTCTAGAACCCGGCTATCCGTGCACCCCTCCGCGGAGCAATCCTAGTACAGAAAGTAAAATATACATACAACGGGTACATCGACCGTAACCTGGCCGTGCCCCAAAATAATAATACAATCAGGCAGTGACGGCAGTCCACATGTCGGACGCTCACCCCGCAATATCAAATGTACATAATACAACAAAAACTGTACTAGCATTGCATCCAGGCTATCCCCCACGACCGATCCGCAACATCACAACAAAATCACAGAACATCAACGTGAATGTCACGTTCGCAAATCCGTTTAACCGGGCTATAGCAGTTAGACAGGATTTACCGATCAAGTGACATTCACGGTCGCAGATATAATGTAAATACTGTGAACTAATGTGTTTTAAATATTCGATCGAACAAAATTTACCAAGTGGGCCCCCAATCATTACTGTAGCAATTACAGAAAATCTGGGCCCAAACAAAGTGTACCAAAACCCCTATTTTCAGCCCACAAGCCCACTGCAAAGAAATGATGACATGAACCCACATTCCTGCGGCGGAACCTCGGCCAAAGAGGGGTTATGGCCGCGGTTCCGCGGTCGTACAGAGGGATCGGGTCATCAAATTTTTCCAGTGTTCTTAGAACTCCCTGCACATCATTCTGAGACAACCTGAAAAATTTTTGGACTCCAAAAAATTTCGACAGAAACTGATAGTACTTGAAAACGCGGTTTCGGGATTTTGTTCGATCGGAAACGTAAAACACATTAGGCAAAGCTAGACTAAGTTAATGGCGAGGCTCTGATACCACTGTAAGTGCACGGCGGCACCCCGGCCGTCAATCCGACGCCAAAATGCGGAAGCGAAAAACTTTAATTTTGCAAACTAGCAAACCGGCACCACCGCGCACTAAACACCCGGATCGGGCCATTAAACTAGTCCTAGCAAACTACAAGACGGGTTAGAGATATACCGAGTGATCCGAGTCCTCCGGTCTTCTCGTCGTCGTCCCGATCTCCCGTGGAAACTCCGGTCGTCGCCTCCTTGCCGGAAGGGCACCACATCGTCTGCATCTTTTACGGGCTCCCGCCTCTATACCGAGGTAACTCGGGCATGAAGCTGGCAAGTCGACATGCCCAAGATTTGCTGTAGAATGTAGTGTAGAGGCTATGTCTCATTTGGGGTTTTAGTTGCCATGGAGGATGGAGGAGGAGGTTAGGAAAATTGGTGCTTTCAATTTTCTAGCAAGAAGAATGTGAGATGAAGAATAATGCCACATACAAAAATCAAACTCTCTCTTTTTCTCCCTCTCCAATTGTGGCCGGCCATATCAAGTGAGGAATGGTGGTGGAGTGAAAACATAATACAAGAGGGAGGTGAGTGTAGTAAAAGGTGGAGGGTGACCACATCCAAACATCATGATAACAAAACTCAAATCAATATCTAATCCTTTCATATCTTAATTAATGCAAAGGAAAAGACTAAGAAAGCATCTCATGATTATGTACCATCATGAAGCCCCACAAATGTATAAAGCCCCTCTTCAATAAGTTATTTGCAAACTTGCAAATAACCCCTTCCATCGGAAAGTCCGGCCGGGAAAGAACAAAGGAAAACCGGCCGGAACGGAATGCAAACTGGCAACCTCAGAAAACTGATCCCGTAATAAATTACAGGAAAACCCCGATACTGTGCATACACACCCGCATCTGTATTCCGTCCGGATACAAATGTAATGAGACAAAATCTATACAGTACTATACTAGGATCCGGCTTAAACCAAAGCCGGCTAGTAATATCTGTCCGATTCTGATCCGTGCAATACCGCACGTATCTGATCGAACCCTGCCATATCTCCATACGGCCTCTAGTACTAACCGTCCGATCCTGATCCGTGCAATACCGCACGTATCTGATCGGACCCTGCCATATCTCCATACGGCCTCTACAGCGTTTCGCCCGAAAGCTTGAGTAACTGAAAGTGTGGTGGACTCTAAAGACTCGTCAATACTATGGCTGTGGATTTAACCACCAGCACGTCAGAGGTATAAGCCAATACGTGACGGGCCACCAGCTATTGACCAAAAGGGACGTCGATGAGCGAACTCATCCTGACACCCTACTGAGCCTGTCAGTGACAATATCCGTACAGTCCGGTCCGTTCGTTTATGAGCATCGCATGGCGGGCCTAGGGGGTTGGTAAAAGTCAGACCCCTAAAAGCGGTACAAGTCGTGTCGGAGTGTAGCCCAGAACACCCTGAGATACTACTGGAATACCTACCAGTAAATCTCCTGCCTTGGCCAAGGACTTCGTGTAATGGCTCTCCTAGACACAGCACGACCTCACCCCCAATACCGGGAGAGACGAACCCCTGAAGATCCGCTCACTGCCTCCATGTGGCTCGGGACTGTATCCAACTAAAACCTGTTTGCACGTCTCCTTTGAGCGTGGTAGGGTAGTAATCAAAGTACAGTGGGAACTCACACGAGACAAATGACGATCCCCAGGTCGATGAACTAACCTGTACACATGTCACCAGGGAACTGCTATCTGACGTCAGGTATAAGACCAACTAGCATGTTCCCGGCGAGTCCTGTCCGGTGTACTCATAACCCAATGAGCACCTGTATACATCTTAGGTGAACCAACTGACACCAGTGGCTTGTGAGACCGGCCACCGCCCCTCGTCGGGGTCTCGACTGTGTACACTAGTCTACTCTGGAGAATCGATGCCCTGTCTCGAAACTCCCACGACTAGGGACCATTTAAGGATGTGCTTCTAGACTGCCAGCTCTCACGTATATAATCGCCCTCATACTGCTGGCAGTCAAGTAAGAATCCTAGGGGCTCTATCAAAGTGCAATAGCGACCTGTCAGGTCACCTAAAGCAGTACACGATGATAAAGGTAAACCAGATAGCATACTATCATCTTGAGTAAGACTGTCCTACCGGGATAGGTCCTCCCTCAATCATTGCAATCACGCGCCTGTGATCCAATAATTGACTCTGAGGGCACTATCTCCAACAAGGACTTGGAGTGAGGGGGCCAACTGTTTCTTTCGGCTTGCTCCCTCCGGTCTCTTAAAGACATGGTAGAGTCGGATGGTATACCGAAGCGATTACGATCACAAGAAATATCTGGTTCTGGATAGAAAAGCTCGGCAAGAGTTCTTTTATTTGGGTTACCCATTATAAGAAGGTGAAAAGAAAAGAGGGTGAAAAGATTTAAGCTCTATTTTGATTGTTTTACTTTGAAAGTGGGACTTGAAGGTTGACTCGACAAATCACAAAATGCACAAGCAAACCCTAGAACTAAGGTCACCTAGGTCATACACTAGACCGCTCCTAGAGGTCCAAAGGACAAGCCGCAGGATCAATCCTTTACCACCTCTTTATAACTCTTATGGTCAGGTAAGTGCCAGGTAAGTGGGAGGTATCCGCTATACGAATCACCGAAAATAGCGGGCCTAATTAAGTAACCACTTGCCTAGACACACTTGCCTAGACACCACAAAAAAAACGCGGATAAGCGATAGATTACCCATGACCTTTCTCTGTCCTATTTGAGCGCGACGGTCCTTAGAGTCTTAGTCTAGATATTTTTTAATTAAAATAGGGTGATGCGGATGCTCGTTTAATGATTTGTGGGGCCTAGGAAGGGTGATGAAATCCCTACCTAATCTGAATTTTGGTCCCGCCCCTTAAAATCCGTATTAAAATATGCAAAAATAACCTACAAAACAAATCACACAAAAAGATTTTTGAGCGGCAATATTTTGCAAAGAATCCTGCAGAAAATATATTATTGGATTTTTCAGAGGAGAGAGAAAGAGTTGAGGAAGATACCAGAGAAATTTGGGTGCACGATCCCTCAAGATCACCGAGCTTCCGCCGCCAAAAGTAAGGTTGGACCGCGGTTCCGCCGCAATAGGGAGAGTTCTTTTGAAAATTTTTGTTACGGGTGCCTCCTTTGGTCCTCTGGTCCTCTCTGAAAGTCTCTGAATTTTTATCTCCTCGCTACAGTGACTCCAGATTCCCTCGCACAAATCGCACACTAATTGTTAAATATGCAAGATGCGGTTTTGTTTTGTTTTATGATATAGATCGAATAAGAATTTAACACGAATAGTAAGAATAAACGCACGTATCCTCGGCAATGACGCCATTTGATTGATTTCTATTTTAGAGAAGTGTAGTAACCGCAATCAATAACGGTGTCGCGTGTAGCTAGCCGAGATGAGTACGGGTCGTCCTTAGGGATATGTGGAATCTTTCAATCTTACTTTAGACGTGTTGAAAAAGAGGAAGAATAGAAGAATAAAGAATAGTGAAAAATAGTTTCTAGATCTACATCAAACACGGATATAGAATACAGATCTAGTTTAAATACAGATGTAGATTTTATAAGAAGAGGACTTGTAGGGTTCATTTGGATTTAGTAGTCATGGATGACTAATAAAGATTACTCATTTTATCTATTGATAGATTTAAAACTAGATAGATAGTGATGAATGAGGATTAGGGTTCTTGGAACAAACTAGGGTTTCCACAATATTGACCCTTGTCCTTTCATTAATCTCTATTCATGTCTAGCCCTTAACAAAACAATTGTTAATCTAATCTCAAATCGCGGTCGAGACTAGCAATAAATTGGTAGTGCGCCCGATTAGGATGTTAACGATTCTTTTGCTAAAGTTTATAAATTTCATAAGATTTAAAAAAAGTAAAAGTATTTTCTCATCTATTGTTCTACCCTGATCCTACGAATCCTATCAAGTGGAGAATTACTCGCGCATGATGGAGATAGAAGAAGAACGGATAGAGAATGAGATCATAATGTAAATACAGAAAATAAATGCAAACTAATTAATCTAATGATCTACCTTTGTTAATCAACTTCACAAGTACAATACCTTCAAATTTAGATTACAAGAGGAAGAAGAAGTTGCTCTTGATCTCTGCCTTGTAGGAAGTAGATACTTCATCGAATCTCACGTCGCTTTATCACTTCGAATCGCGGACCTGTCGTGGATCACTTGTTCTTTAACGGTGATTTGCTTCATGTAAAAGGTTGATGATTTCTAAGTTTAGGCCTCGGTCCTTTATATAGCCCCAAAACCATAAACTATAGATCCCCAGAATTAGGGTTTGTTGTTGCAAATCACAACTAAAAATCCCAAATCCTGACTCAGTGAATCGGCCGCGGATCCGCCGCATTGATGCTAGTTTGGTCGCGGAAGCGCGGTTTGTTGGTCAGATCTTGGCTTCAGAATTCTGAAGCTGCTTCGTTGTGACACATGGAGATTTATTTGATGTCTGGAATCTTAATATTTTTTCTGAGTCTCTGCCAGTATTGATTCTTCGATTTTATTTAATTTTATCGGCATATTTTTGATTCCCAACATCTCAACATCTCGATCTCCTGACCTGAACTAAACCTTGCACAATATCTCAATGAATAATATTAGTAATATTTGGTATTTTTTAGATATTATCCTAACCAATTTGATATGATATTATATTTTAAGAATATTGATTAAGAATATTTGATATGATATGCATATTTAAATTATCAAAATATTATATAAATATTATATGCATACATTTTCCTTCATAATGTTAATTATAATATATAAACATATGGTAAATAGTATTTTTACAGATAAAACCAAATATGTTCTATATTTATAATAAACACCTTTAGATATTTAAGAAGAGTAAGGAAAATGATATATCAAAAGTGCGATATTTTCGCGATATTTTTGACTGAACAGGTTTGTTTGTGCATATCTAAACCGGACATTAAGGGGCAATAACCCAAATCCAGATTAGGTGGGGATTTCATCACCTTTCCTAGGCCCCACAAATTACAAAACGAGCATACTTTCACCCTACATTAATTAAAAAAATATCTAGACCAAGTCTCTAAGGACCGTCGCGCTCAATTGGGACAGATGGGGGTCGTGGGTAATCTTTCTCTTATCCGCATTTCTCTTGTGATGTCTAGACAAGTGTGACTAAAAAAAGTGGTTACTTAATTAGGCCCGCTATTTTCGGTGATTTGTATAGCGGATACCTCCCACTTACCTGGCACTTACCTGATCACAAGAGTGATAAAGAGGTGGTAGAGAATTGATCCCGCGACTTGTCCTTTGGAAGTTTAGGAGCAGTCTAGTGACTTGACCTAGGTAACCTTAGCTATAGGGTTTGCTTGTGCATTTTGTATTTGTTGAATCAAGCCTTACGTCTGACTTTTTTCAAAACAAACTTTCTAAAAATCGTTCTCACACACTGTCACGCGTGCTAAACCCGCTTAGTGCATGATCAGCTGGACACGGGATTCTAGCGCCCGTCTTGTCCGCATCTTTGCTATCGACTCCGAACTTAGTACTTCTTCATCTTCTATTTCCCCTCCACCCACCACATCTCCCGAAATGGGTGGATCTCCATCGGGATTTAACAATACCACCCTGCCACCACCCATAGGTGCGCAGAATCCACCACACGTCTCTCTCCAATAAAGATGCTACCCCGTGCGTGGAACCCTTCCTACTTGTCTTGCTCTTCCACCGGCCAATGGGGATAATTTCAAAATTAAACCCCACTTCATCAATTTGTTGCCTAAATTTCATGGGCTTGAATCCGAAAACGCATACGTTTTTATCACCAAATTCGAAAGCGCATGCGCAATGATGGGTACAACCCAACTTTCAGGGGATGCTATGCGATTACGTCTTCTCCCTTTTACCTTGTGCGACCTAGCAGAAAAATGGCTTTATAGCACTGCTGTACATTCTATCGCCAAATGGGATGAATTCGTTATAGCATTCCTTAAGAAATTTTATCCCAATCACAAAATCGCCAGTGTTCGAAGCGAGATTAACCAGTTTATCCAACTTTCCAATGAACCATTCTGGAAATGTTTTGAGCGGTTTAAGGATCTTCTTCTACAATGTCCCCATCAAGGAATTGATAGATAGCAACTTTGCCGAATTATATACGAGGGTATTAATCCTGCCATGAAACAAATGCTTGAAACCATTTGTCAATACCATTTCATGTCTAAAGACGATGGCGAAGCTTGACAATTCCTAGAAGATCTCGCCGAACAAACCTTACAGTGGGAAAGCGTTACAATAACTTCATCTTCATCTAGGGCAGGTATTCATCAGTTCGATATTTCCATCGCAGTAAAAGCCGAAAAGGCCGCGATGCAAAAGAAACTTGACGCCATCGAAAACAAATTCTTGTCTGCCTCCCTAAACCAAGTTACGCTCCCCAAAACCGTGTGTGGTTGTTGTTCTGACCCATCACATTTAACGGAAGAATGTCCTTTAAATCCTCTATTTCAAGGTCAAGAACAAACTAATGCTGCTTTTCAGCAACGATCTAGAAACGATCCTTATTCTTCCACATACAATCAGAGATGGATGAATCATCCTAATTTTGTTTGGAACCAAAACCAAACTCAAAATCAAAGCCATTTCCCAAGCAACTATCAAAGGCCTCCCCCACAGCAACAGCAGCCACCACAACAAAATCAGCATCCCTTTCAACCGCAACCTTTTCAAAACCCGGCTAACAACTTTGATACTTATAATAATATTTCAACGGCCGGTACCGATAAAACCTTTGCGCTTGAATGTAATTTAGAAACGTTCATTAAACAATCCACGCAAACAACGGCTAATTTAACGTCTACTATCTAAACGTTAGTGCAACACAGTGCTTCCTACAGTGAAAGCATAAAATCGATAGAAGTACAACTTGCTCAGTTAAATGCCTCGACGAGCGAGAGAGAGAAATGGAGACTTCTATCTCAATCTCTATCAAATCCTGGCCACTCACAAAGCTCAAATATCATCCTTCAAAATCATAATGTGAGTGCCGTAACTACGTTGAGATCGGGAAGAGTGATGAATAACAATGTTGGTAAACAAGTTGAAGTTGATGACATTGATGAAACCCCGGCTACTACTTCTACTCCTATTTCGTTTAATCCAATATCTTCTTCCGAGCCTATTCTCCGTTTTCCACTAGGCTCGAACCCTCAGCCCATTTTCTTAAAGGAATTACCATCTACGACCATCCCAAATCCAATTTTGGGATCTATTCTATCCCCCACAAACTTCTCCTCAAAAGTTGGACCAACTCTTATTGATAAAGCTCCTTTTCCACACAGGTTGAGGGCCAACAGACCAAGTCCCCAAATGGAGAAGATTGTGGACATTTTAAAACAAGTTAATATAAATATTCCTCTCCTAGATGCTATCAAACAAGTTCCGTCCTACGCGAAAATTTTAAAGGACTTGTGTACTAGGAAGAGAAAAACTCAAGTACCTAAAAAGGTTTTCTTAGCGAGAAATATGAGCAATTCTCTTACCCAATTGGTGCCTACGAAACGTAAGGACCCCGGTTGTCCTACAATATCTTTAACCATTGGGGGTAAAAATATCAATCGTGCTCTACTCGATTTAGGTACTAGTGTTAACTTGCTGCCGTATTCTGTTTATGAGCGATTAGGTATAGGAGAGTTGAAACCTACGCATTGCACTCTCCAGATGGCCGATCGATTTATCACCCAATCTCGGGGTGAGCTAGAGGACGTGTTAATCAAAGTCGGGGAATTTTTATTCCTTATGGATTTTATAGTCATAGATACACAGCCTGTAGTAAACCCACGGAACCAAATTCCGGTGATTCTAGGTCGACCTTTCCTAGCAACTTCAAACGCGATAATCAATTGTCATAACGGTTCAATGAACCTGTCTTTTGGGAAGATGACAATTGAGCTTAACATCTACAAGTTAGGAAGCCAACCATCTGAACCCTATGCTCATGTATGTTCTGTCGAAAAGATAGCTTCCGACCGTTGCGAATTTGAGGAGCTTCACGATACTGATCTCGACGCCACTTGTGCGTTATTATTTGATCCTACTATTTATTATACACGTGAAGACCCTTCTGTCGACAAGTCCACACCTAAGTTCGAACCCTTTGAGTTGTCGAATGATTTAGTCGAGCTATCCGAGTATCATAACTTCCTTTCCGATGAGATTATTGATTGAGTAGAATTCTTGATGTGTAGTATGAAATTGTAAAGAAATCACAATCAAAAATTATTTGACCGCAATCAACTACGGTGTCGGATGTAGATTGTAAGTGAGTGCGGATCGTCCACAGGGACAGTGTAATCGTTCGTCTTTCGAATTAGATGAGTCGAAACTTTAAAGAAAAGAAAACAAACAATTCATGATTTAAATTTTGTATTTCAAGAAAAAGAAAATATCTAGATCTAATAACAAGAAAAGATAGAATCAAGAATTTATAGTTTGTTGATTTTTCCAAACCAAATATCAAGAATCGAAATGAGGCTCGTAGGAATCGATAGGATCTATAGATGTGATGTAATCTTACAATTACGTATTCTTATCCTTCGATGAATTGATACTAGATCGATGATAATCGATGAGAATTAGAGACTTCTTGTGAAACTAGGGTTTCATCTTATCTCTTGTTCTTTCATTGATACCATTCATATTCTAGCCTCTAGTAAATTCAAGAAACGATCGTAGATCCCTAATTTCGAGCGATCACAATCAAGAAAGCATCGCTACGAAACTAGGTCATCGATTCTTGAACTTGCTAGGGTTTACAAAACTCGTAGGACTTAAAAATCGTATTTAGATTTGTTACATCATCATTCTACAATCGTCTCGACTCCTTTACGAGCGGAGTTTTACTCACACATCACAACAAGAACAACAATTACAAATTGAGATCTAATCATGATGCAAGAATTAAAAGAAAGCAAGATAAAAGAATTTCACCTTTTATTTATATCAACAATTTCGTTACAATCACTCGAGAACTACAAGAGGAAGAACTTGATCGTTGACTTGGCTTCGCTCGTCTCCGTGGATCGCGGATCGGCTCGGATCACTTGCCCGATTGAAGATCGGCTCGGCTCCTAAAAGGTTGAAGGCTTCTTGCTTGATTTGGTACTCAAGATCTTGGATTTAGAGTGGAATTAGGGTTAGGGTTTTGCACAAGCTTTGTCACGAAACTTGTGGAAGAAGATGATGAAAGAGGGAATTTTAACTAATGAAGATTAAAGAACCACCTCCACCCTTAGATTTAGGCTCCTATTTATAGATAACTAACCCTAGATCTAGGATTTCAAATTCTAAGTTTCCCTCCAAAAGTTTGTTGAGAGAATTCAAATTTCCCTCCAAAAGTTAGTTAGAGGAGAAGGTTCTAGATGTGATTAGTTAGGAGGAGCTTCTAGAAGAGGATTAATTATGAGCTTAATTAGGATTAGCCTTCCTTAATTTTCTTTGCTGATCTGGCAGAAGACTTTAGAGAATTATGGGATTTTACATATCAGAAAGCACTGTGGGCCCTGGGAGAAGAATTGTTCCCCAAAATTCATCGGCTGACGTGGCAGAACCGCCGCGCTTGCGCGGCTAAAGGCTGGCTCCCGCCGCGGAAGCGCGGCGCTCTTGGAGAGTTGGAGCTTGTGGCTTCTGGGTTGAACTTGGGCTGTTGTATTGTGCTTTATGTGATATATAGAATTTAATATCTCCTTTTGTATTGCTACCAGATCTCAGGGCTTTGAGTTGGCGTAAATTTGATCAGCTCTTTTGCTTTTTCTTCCGTATTTCCTGCACATACTCAAGACAAGTGTTGCGCAAATACAGAAATGATGCGATGCCATGAAATGCGGTTAATTTCCTTTAAAGTGTCGGTTTAAAAGTCTAATACATGAAATCTCATATTTTGTGACGGATTTGCTAATATGTAGAATATGAATGCCGAACACTTCTAAATGTATGCAAATGTTAAGGAAATTGCCGGCTAAAATATACAATATTTTCGACTGATCAAATACCCCCAAACTTAATTTCGATCGTCTCGAGCGAATGTTTTATTAAAAAGAGAAGGAGAAAATAAAGAAAGAGAAAAACTAACTAGCACACTTTCGTAGGCAACACGATTGCACTGAGCACGTGCAACAAGCCTTTAAACCTCTAGGTGTCCCTAGTAGGAGGAGTGTTGTCTCCTGAGGGTTTTCAGCGGATTGCACCCACAAAATCCAATAATAAAAGGAAGATCATGAATATTACATTTAAAGAAGAGAATCGTAAAAGAAAGACTTTGAAAATTAGGGTTTCCAACTAAGCTAGCTTTTCGGTTGTCATGAGCCCTATCTTAATGGTCATGAAAAGATGTCAGAAATCACGTCCTCCCTCAATAAAACATCGTCTTATTCTTCATTCCTATCTGTTTTCCAAACATCGATCATATAACCCTGCGTGTGTGTAAAGACATCCCTACACCCGGAGAATTCAATTCAAGCTATCATACTCTTGCCCATCAGCCTCAGTATATATATATTTTTTTTCGATGAGCTCACACACTTTCATGCGACCGTTAATACTTCTTGAGGTACTAACCGACCGATTACTCATGTGCTTGCTTATTTGGTGTATTTTCCTAGTCTTGCACCACCTTAGGTATAGCAGTGACTCCCAGACCAGTTGACCTTGGGGCACTAGGTGAAAAGGCACCCTTGCTATATATTTTTTTTTATTTCCCTCGGTGAAAACAAAACCAGTGTCCATTTTTCTCACCATATATTTTTTTTTGTTTTTTTCATACTTTTGGCTTTAAGACAAGAGCATTTCAAGGTATCCTCTACTATCCCAGGCTTTAAGATGTGTGTAAGTGCGAATAGCAGGGTATCAACGTTCAAAATGTTTGGCTTCCAGAATAGAAACTATTTTTCAGACTTATTTTTATCCTCAGATTAGTGACGTCTTTCATCTTACTAACCCTTGGGACAACGGCTCATAACTACTTATTACTAGTTCGTATAAGAAAACTTCTAATTTTCTTAGTTTTCTTAAATTTTTCTAATCTCATGGATGTAACTTTTCACTATCTAAACTTTTATTATCTTATTTATGTACAAAAAATATTTTTATCGTTTTGAAAATTTTTAAATTTTTATAGGTTTTTCAAAAAAAATGTTTTGTGCTTATGCAAATGATATGCAAATGATGCGAAAATAAGCACAAACCTCCCCCAAACTTGTTTTCAACAGTGTCCTCACTGTTGCCTTCTGCTAAATCTGAAAAAAAACTGTAAGCTTGGGAGGAATTTATTAGTGGGGACAAAAATTTAAGTGAAGACCCTCCCCGAAACTTATTTGTGGCTCAAAATTTTGTAAAAATTTTTCTTTTTAGGAGCCAGAAAAACATACCCCCCCAAACTTGAGTTATGCAATGTAAATCTTTTAAAATCACAAGTGGGGGTCAAGAATCATTGGTCGATGTCAAGCTTTGCAAAGACCAAATGTTAACACCAACCATTCAAAAATTTTATCAATACAATGCTCTGGTTGGTGGAAGAAGAAGAAGTGGGGAAAGGTTAAGTGGTGGAAGAGAGTGTATGTGCGTCTCGTATTGGAGAGACGATGCAATGAATGTGATGGATTGCTCGCATTCTTTTTACAAGTCAAAAGAAGGGGTGGAGGTTCAATTTCATTGATTGGGAGATGATTCATCTCAACACCCGTGTCATTCAAAAATGCGAGTTCATCAGCGAAGATCTCCTCAAAAGTTCCATTAATACCCCGGTGAATAATGTCATCACAAAGTGCGGGGTGATCTTCAGACTCTAAGAACAGTTCATAATCCGTGTTAATTGTTGACCCGGACATCTCAGTGGAAGAGTCCGTATATGTATGATACATAGTTGGGTCAAACAATAACATATGAAAAGAGTCTAGATCAATATCAGGAGGATCATTAAATTCGCTGCTGTCGACATCCATTAAGTCGACAGAACATACCTGAGCAATAGGTTCGGAGGGTACACTTCCCAACTTGTAAATGTTCAGTTCTATTGACCTATTTCCGAAAGATAGGGTCATAGAACCGTTACGACAGTTGATAATAGCATTGGAAGTGGCCAAAAAGGGGCGACCTAAAATCACCGGAATTTGATTCCGTGGGTTCGCTACAGGTTGTGTATCAATTACAATAAAATCTACCGGGAATATAAATTCTCCGATTTTTATTAACACATCCTCCAGTTCACCCCTAGGTTTGTTGATAGATCGGTCAGCCATCTGGAGAGTGCAATTGGTTGGCTTCAACTCTCCGATCCCTAGTTGCTCATAAACTGAATAAGGAAGCAAGTTAATACTAGCGCCAAGGTCTAATAGAGCACGGTTGATGTGTTTTTCCCCGATAGAAACGGAAATAGTAGGATATCCTGGATCCTTACGTTTCCTCGGTAATTGTTGGGGGAAAGCCGTGTCTATTGTTTTTTCCATAAAAATCTTCTTGGGCACTGGATTCTTCCTCTTCCTAGTGCACAAGTTCTTAAGAGTTTTTGCATAAGACGGAACTTGTTGGATGGCATCTAGGAGAGGGATGTTGGTGTTTACTTGCTTAAAAATGTTCATAATCTTCTCCATATGTGGACTCGGTGTGTTAGCCCTTAACCGATTAGGATAAGGTGCTTTAGCAATAAGCGCTGGGTCCATCATAGGAGAAGGAAGTGTTTGTGGAATCGATCCCATAATAGAAGTGGGGATCGTCCGTGGAGGGGTAAAAGAGGTGGGCTGTAGTGGCGAGCCTTTTGGGAAATGGAGAATAGGCTCGGAAGAAGATGGTGGGGTAGAAGAACTGGGATAAGATGTTTGTGTGTGAGGAAAGGTCTCAGCCGGGGTGTTATTGATTGATTTATTAGTATCATCAAACTCTTCCCCAACATGAGTGTCAAGCACTCTTCCAGATCTCAACGTGATTGTATCCACATCATGTAAATAGCTAGAATTGGGTAAAGGTTGAGCTGGAAGTTTCCCTTTCTCTCTTGCACTCATTTCAGCTTTTAAACGTGCAATTTCTTCTTCCATCGATTTAATACTCTCGCTTTGGGACGCAGAGTTTTTCTTTATATAATCGACAGAAGACTTCATTTCAGCCGAAACTTGCATGATATTTGTTAAGACCAAATTCATGCATTGTGCAATTGAATAGGATTCATCCGTTCCGGTCAACTGCAAAGGACTAGATGGTGCAAAAGTGTTGACCGGATTTTGAAAATTTTGTGCTTGAAAGGGGTGCTGACTCAATTGTGGTGGTTGCTGTTGTGGTGGAGGGGCCCCTTGGAAATTGTTTTGGGTTGGAACCGTGTTTTGAAATTGGGATTGGTTCCAATCAAAGTTAGGGTGATTCCTCCAACCCTGATCATATGTGGAGGAAGATGGATTGTTTCTAGGTCTTTGAAATACGGCATTGGTATGCTCATGACCTTGAAACGGGCATTCTTCCGTCAAGTGAGACGGATCAGAACAACAGCCACATACAGTTTTGGAGAGTGATATTTGACTTAGGGCGGCGGCTAAAAATTTGTTTTCCATAGCATCAAATTTCTTGTGTAAAGCTGAAATTTCAGCTCTAATTTCTATGGAAATATCATTGCCATCCCTAGATGATTGACTCACACCCTCCCACTGTAAAGATTTTTCTGCGAAATTTTCTAAGAATTCCCAGGCTTCCCTATCATCTTTGGTCATAAAATTGCCTTGACACATGGATTCAAGGGTCTGTCTTGTGTAAGGAGTAATGCCCTCATAAATGATTCGGCACAGTTCCCATCTCGGGATGCCGTGATGTGGACATTGGATTAACAGATCCTTGAAACGGTCGAGACATTTTGAAAATGTTTCATTTGGAAGCTGGGTGAATTGATAGATTTCGCTACGGACTCGAGCTGTCTTTTGATGTGGGTAGAATTTCTTAAGGAATGCTTTAACGAATTCGTCCCAATTTGAAATGGAATGTGCGGTAGTGTTATATAGCCACTTCTCGGCTAAATCGCACAAGGTAAACGGGAGAAGACGAAGACGGAAAGCATCCACAGACAACTGTGAGGTACCCATCATTGCGCATACATTTTCAAATTTCGTGATAAACACGTATGCGTCTTCAGACTCGAGACCGTGAAATTTTGGTAGAAGGTTGATGTATTGGGGTTTTATTTGAAAATTTTCCCCGTTGGCTGGTGGAATGGAAAGACAGGTGGAAAGTGGGCCTCGTGTAGGATAACATCTCTCTTGGAGAGAGATGCGAGGTGGATTCTGCGCACCAACGGACGGCGGCAGAGTAGTGGAAAAGAAGTTCGATGGAGGTGGATCCATCGATGTGGGTGTGGTGGTGGGTAAAAGAAAGGGTAAATGTAGAAATACCGACTTTTGGGTCGATGAGGGAAACGCGGACTAACGGGCACTAGAAACCTGTTGTCCAGCCTATCTTGCACTAAAAAGGGTTAGTACAAGTGGCAGCGTGAATTTATAATTAGGGAAAATGATAAATGCGGTGTTTGTTTTGAAAAAGAATACGGACTTTTGAAAAAATGATGCAACACAACAAATGCAACACACAAAACCCTAATTCTAGGGGTCACCTAGGTCAAATCTCTAGACCGCTCCTAACTGCCAAAAGACAAGTCGCAGGATAGAATCCTCCACCGCCTCTTTGTCCCCCTGTGGCCGGATAAGTGCCAGATAAGTGGGAAGGAACCACCACTACAGTGGGCCTAATTAATAACCACTAGCCTTAGACACACTCGCCTTAGGCACCACAAGAAAACGCAGATAAACAATGGATTACCCACGGCCTTCTCTTGTCCTAATTGAGCGCGACGGTCCTTAGAGTCATCTCTAGATTTCTTTTAATTAATGAGGGTCAATGCGGATGCAAGTTTTGCGATTTTCGGGGCCTAGGAAGGGTAATGAAATCCCCACCTAATTTGGATTTGGTCGTGCCCCTTAAATTCCGTATTAATATGCAACAACCACAAGAATCAAAAACACGCACAAATTTTATTTTGCTTTTGCGCGCAGCGATTTATTTGCAAAGAAACCTGCAGTAAAATTGTTATTGGAGCAGACAGAGGAGAAGGTAAGAAAGTGAGAAAGTTACAGTGAAAAATTGGTGCAGTGAACAGTCGACAGAGGCGCGGATCCGCCGCGGATTGGGGGTTCTTGCCGCGGATGGGCGCTCTTCTGGTGGAATCACTGTACAAATTTTCTTCAGGGAGCTTCTGTTCAGCTGCTGAGTCCACTGGAATTTTCAGAAATTTTTTTCTCCAGCTCCAATGATTCCAGATTTTCTCGCAATCAAATCACAACATACGTATTAGTGTTTGCACGAATTTTTGATCTAAAATTTATAATGGAATAAATTGCTCAACTCAAATTTCAAAATACGAACTATTAGCGCACTATCCCCGGCAACGGCGCCATTTGATTGTTATATTTTCTTGATTGGATGTAAAAGTATCGAATCAAATAGTCCCCGGCAACGGCGCCATTTGATTGAGTAGAATTCTTGATGTGTAGTATGAAATTGTAAAGAAATCACAATCAAAAAGGTTGAAGGCTTCTTGCTTGATTTGGTACTCAAGATCTTGGATTTAGAGTGGAATTAGGGTTAGGGTTTTGCACAAGCTTTGTCACGAAACTTGTGGAAGAAGATGATGAAAGAGGGAATTTTAACTAATGAAGATTAAAGAACCACCTCCACCCTTAGATTTAGGCTCCTATTTATAGATAACTAACCCTAGATCTAGGATTTCAAATTCTAAGTTTCCCTCCAAAAGTTTGTTGAGAGAATTCAAATTTCCCTCCAAAAGTTAGTTAGAGGAGAAGGTTCTAGATGTGATTAGTTAGGAGGAGCTTCTAGAAGAGGATTAATTAGGAGCTTAATTAGGATTAGCCTTCCTTAATTTTCTTTGCTGATCTGGCAGAAGACTTTAGAGAATTATGGGATTTTACATATCAGAAAGCACTGTGGGCCCTGGGAGAAGAATTGTTCCCAAAAATTCATCGGCTGACGTGGCAGAACCGCCGCGCTTGCGCGGCTAAAGGCTGGCTCCCACCGCGGAAGCGCGGCGCTCTTGGAGAGTTGGAGCTTGTGGCTTCTGGGTTGAACTTGGGCTGTTGTATTGTGCTTTATGTGATATATAGAATTTAATATCTCCTTTTGTATTGCTACCAGATCTCAGGGCTTTGAGTTGGCGTAAATTTGATCAGCTCTTTTGCTTTTTCTTCCGTATTTCCTGCACATACTCAAGACAAGTGTTGCGCAAATACAGAAATGATGCGATGCCATGAAATGCGGTTAATTTCCTTTAAAGTGTCGGTTTAAAAGTCTAATACCTGAAATCTCATATTTTGTGACGGATTTGCTAATATGTAGAATATGAATGCCGAACACTTCTAAATGTATGCAAATGTTAAGGAAATTGCCGGCTAAAATATACAATATTTTCGACTGATCAATTATCATTCGGAATATCGATAAAAGTTTTGAAGATATTTTTCCGAAGAACTCGCATTCCTAGAAGACATGGGAGTTGTGATGAATCAACCCCCACCCAAAGAAGTTGAACCGCCACCCCTTTTTCTTATCAAGAACGAGAATGCGAGTATTGCACCATCACTGTTTTGTCTCTACCAATCAAGACGTAAACCAAATCGATTACGCCTCTTATCTCCCCACTTCTTCACATCTATGACCTTCCACCAACTATGTTGTTACATCGATAAAATATTCGAATGGTTGGTGTTGACTTTTGGTCTTTGTAAAGCTTTTCATAGACCTATAACTTTACCACCTCCTTATAATTTTAAATGCTTAATACTGTTTCACTCAGGTTAGGGGAGGAGAAAAATATTTTGGCTTCTGAAAAAAAACAAATTTTTTTTAAAATTGTGAGCCAAAAATAAATTTGGGGGAGGATTTCACTGTCATTAATTCATGTCCGCGTTACTAATTTTTCCTCCCAAGTCTACAGGTTTTAAGTTTAATAGATGACATCAGTGAGGACACTGGTGCAAATAGGTTTGGGGGAGATTTGTGCTTATTCACGCATCATTTTGCATTATACTAAATAATAGCACAATTTTGTTTTGATAATGAAAGTTAGAAAGTGAAAAATACATATGATAAGAAGGAAAAATTTAAGAAAAGCAAGAAAATTAGATGTTTTATAACGAAGCTAGTAATAGGTAGTCATGAGCTGTTGTCCCAAGGGTTAGTAAGATGAAAGGAATCACTAATCAGAGAATAGAAATAAGTATGAAAAATAATCCCTATTCTTGAGTCCAAATATCTGAACGTTGATACCCTACTATACGCACTTGCACACATCTTGAAACTTGGGATAGTAGAGCATACCTTGAAATACTCTTTTTTTAAAAACCTTAGTATGAAGAATATATATATATATATATATATATATATATATATATATATATATATAAACAAAAATAAAAAAAATGAACACTGGTTTTATAATTACTTAAGGCAGCATAAAAAAAATTATAGCGAGGGTGCTTTATCACCTAGTGCCTTAAACCAACTGGTTTGGGAGCCACTGCTAAGACTTGGGTGTTGCAAGACTAGGATATTTCTAATTACGCCTAAAAGAATGAGCGCATTGGTAATCGGTTGGTTAGTACCTCAAGAAGTATTAACGGTCGCATGAAGAAAATGTAAGCAATTCCATTTGAAACATTCACTGACTAAAAAGCACTAAGGAGGATGGACAAGAGTATGATAACTTGAATTGAATTCTCTAAGTGTAGGGATGTTTTTTTTACACATGTAGGGGTATATGATCTATATTTGGAAGAAAGGTAGGGAGGAAGACTAAAGGCGATATTTTATTGAGAGATGATGTGATTTCTGATATCTTTTCATGACTATTAAGATAGGGCTCATGGCTACTAAAAAGCTAGTGTAGTTTGAAACTCTTATTTTTCAAGTTCTTTCTTTTATATATATATATTTTTTATCTTTGTTTGTAACTTTCATCATTTTTTTTATTATGGGATTTTGTGGGTGTAATCCGCTGAAAACCCTCAGGAGGCAACACTCCTCCTACTAGAGACACCTAGAGGTTTAAAGGCTTGTTACACGTGCTAAGTGCAATCGTGTTGCCTACGAAAGTGTGCTAGATTTTTCTTTTTTTCTTTTTCATCTCTTTAATAACTAGTTTGCTTGGGACGATCAAAGTTAAGTTTGGGGGTATTTGATTAGTCTTAAATATTGCACATTTGAATAAACATTTTTCCCTATTATTGTTAAGTACTAAAATGTGTTTATTGTAATTATAGAACATATGAGGGTTTATGTGTAAATAGTTTATTGTCATATGTTTCTACATTATAATTAACATAATGAGGGAAAATACATGCATATAATATTTATATAAAATATTGTAATTAAAATATGCATATCATATCAAATATTTCTAATCAATATTCTTAACATATAATATCATATAAAATGATTAGGATAATATCTAAAAAATACCAAATATTACTAACACCATGACTTGAGATATTGTGCAGATATTAGATCAGGACTGAAATCCAAGAAATCCGAGATGTCGGAATCAAATCTGCTGAAATATGGAAGCAAATCATAAGATTTAGCAACGCCGAAGACTCAGAGCATTATTTTCAGAATCCAGATATCGAAGGGATCTCCAAATTTCAACATAAGAGAGTAGAAAAAATCCCAGATAATGATCCCTCCAAAGTGCCGCGGTTGGGCGGCCAATGAGCATGATTCGCGGCGGATCTGTGGCATATCTAGAGCCGTAGGATTTCAAATTTTGTGGTTTGGATTTTATCTGCATATCCTCAAGTAGGGTATTTAAGGTTTCTAGTTTCTGTAACTATATATAGGACCGAGAGCTTCACATCTAAAATGATCAATCCGAAGTGATCAAGAGGTCCAAAGCGATCCACGCATCCAGGTGATCATCAACTAGTTATCTACCCCTAACAAGAGAGAGAGAGAGCGAGAGCAAAAAACTAAGGTTCTTTACAATCTACTTTCTTCGGAGAGTCGTATGAAATAGTTGATTAATAAAGGTAGTGTTTTTATTATTTAATTCTTTTTGCACTTACTTTCTGTATTTAATTTCTGCATTTTAATTATGTTTTCTTCTTCATCCTCTCTTCTATCTCAACCCATGAGTGAGTAATTCCTAGCTTGCTAGGGTTCGTAGGTTAGGGTAGATCAATAGATGATAAAATCATTTAACTTCTTTTATACATTTTAAAGTTTATAAATTTTAGCAAAACCAATGTTAACATTCTTATCGGGCGCACTACCAATCTATTGCTAGTCACGACCACGATTTGAGATCTGTTTAACACTTGTTTTGTTAAAGGCTGGACATGAATAGAGATTAATGCAAGGACAAGGGTTAAGAGTAGGGAAACCCTAGTTTCTTAATCCTAATCTACATTCATCACCATCGATATAGCTTTAAACTATTAAAAGATAAAATGAGTCATTTTTAACTATTAATCCATTATTACTAAGTCCTATGAACCCTACAAGCCTTCTCCTTAAAAATCTTACATTCGTTTCAAATAGATCTACAACCAATCACACTGTCTTCTATAAACTCGTCTAAAGCAAGAAGAAGATTCACGTTTCCCTGCAGACGACCCGTACTCATCGCGGCTAGCTACTAGCGACACCGTCTTGATTGCGGTTACTTTACGAACACATATTTTATCACAACAATCAGTTATTATGGAGCACCTTCTCCTATTAGCCTTCAGGACTTCCCTTCCTGAATTGGTTGGTCTAGTAATCAATGACCTTCGTTGCATTTTTAGAGAATTGTGTGCTAAAACCTTAGATATTGTGACGCTGAAGAATCTAGAAAATTCTATTTCATTAATACTTTGCAAGCTTGAGCATTTTTTCCCACCGTCATTCTTCGATATCATAATACACCTGCCGGTTCATTTTGTAACCGAGGATAAGTTTGCCGGACCAGTACAATATCGATGGATGTATCCCGTTGAAAGGTAAGTGGAATTTTTCGTTTCACGCAATTTGTAAAATTAGTTTTGTCCTATATGCTCGTATTTATTTATTTAACATATTTTTCTTTAGGTACCTCTACACTAAAAAGTATATACGCAATAGAAATCGACCAGGGGGTTCTATCATGCAAGGTTATCTTCTAGATGAAATAACTACATTTTGTTCCCGCTATTTTGATGAGAACATTGAGACGAAGCTTAACCAGTGTTCAGTCGAAAATACTGCACTTTCAACACGACAATTTCCTTACTCTTTCTAATCATCTAAAGGTGTTTGGTATAAATATAACACATATTAGAAGTTTATCAGCAAAAGACCATTTAACATGTATTATACATTATAACCGGCATTATGAAGGAAATTGTGTGTAAATATTTCATGCATATATTCTGTCTCTCTCACATTCTTTACTGAGATCTTGTGCCAGATTATTCAGGTCAAATAACAGGAATCAGAAATTTGCCGAAATAATAAATGAAACCAAAGAATCAAATACTGGCAGCAACCAAGAAAGAATTATAAGATTCCAGACATCAAAAGAATACTTCAAGACCAACACCAGAACACTCCAGAAGAAGAAATATATGATCCCACCAAATGGCCGCGGTTCCGCGGCCGAGTCAAGCTGATCCGCCGTGGATCCGCGGCCGAGTTGAGGGCTCCGGTGAAGAAATTTCTCCAGAAGCTTCCCTGGAGCTCCTTAGCTTGTTGAAGACGCTCCATTGTAACAACCTTGCTCTGGAAACTTCCCTCCAACAGCCTACCTTCTTGAGGAAGCTCGATCTAGCTTCTAATGGAAGATTGGTGAAGGGCTATATAAAGGAACTAAGCCTTCATTTTAAAGGGTCGAACAATTCATTACACAAGTTGAGTGACACAACTTGTAGCTCCAATTCAATTTCAAATCAAAATCCAAATCAAGATTCGTTGAGAAGTACATCAAGCGACGATATCGAAGATCCTTTACGTGAAGCCGATCATCATCTAGAGTGCGAGATCCTCGACAGGTCCAAGTTTCACGAATATCGAGCAAAGCAAAATTCGACGGATAGTTACCTCTTCAAGGGAGCAATGGAACCTCGGATTGAAGGAATGTGTAATTAGAAGTTGATTAATAAAGGTGATTCAATCATTAATTCTCGCTTTCTTTAAATTCTTGCATTATGAAATTTCTACTTCTCGATTCTTTTATTTTCATGATGCATGAGTGAAGCACCGCTTGTTAAGGATTTGAAGGAGATCGGTAGATCAAATGGTGATGAAATCCTAAACTAGTCTTAAGTCTTATGAGAATTATGAACTTTAGGAAAAAGAATCATCAACGACCAAATTTGGAGCGAGATCACCGTTCTTGATAATTTCGTTGCAATTTGGGATTAAATGAGTGATGATTCTCTTTGCTAAAAGTTAGATTTGAATGATGATCAATGAAAAGACAAGGGATAGTGAAGGAGAAACCCTAGTTTCTCCAAAAGATCCCTAATCTTCATTCATCGCCATCGTTCTAGCTATAATTCATCAATAGATAAGATTAGTAATTTTTAGTATTCATCATTACTACTAATTCCTATCAAGTCCTACAAGCTATTCTACATTTTCTTGATAACTAAAATTGAATTTGGACACTTTCTTGATTACTAAATCTTAAATTCTTTCATGATGTTTCTTGAAAATATTTTATCGAATAAATCTTGATTCATCTTCTTGAATTTTTCTTTACTATTTTCTTTTGACTCAACTAAAGCAAGAACGAATAAACCACGAATCTCAGTGGATGATCTGTATTCATTAACGAACTACATCGACACCGTTATTGATTGCGACTATAAATTCTTTGATTGTGATAACATTTTACAACACATCGAGAAATGATCAATCAAATGGCGCCGTTGCCGGGGATCCGTGCGTAATTTATTCGTTTTTGCTATTTGAGTTGAAACATTATTATTCCATCAGAATTTTAAATCAAAATCGCATTGTGTGCTTACCGATTAGTGTTTGAATTTTGCGAGAAAATCTGGAATCATTGTACTAAGGAAATCAAGATTCAGAGACTTTCTGAAGATTCCAGAGGAGCAAAAGAAGCTGCAGTAAAAATTTAAGCACCTAGGTCTTCAATTGAACCGCGGATCCGCGGCTAATTGAGTGTTTTTGCGGCGGTTCCGCCGCCGTTTAGGTGGTTCATTGGTTCAGATTTTTATGGTATATTCTCTACTTTCTTATCTCTTCTTTGATCTGTCCAATAACAACTTTTCTGCAGGATTCTTTGCAAAATTTCGCCGCTCAAAAATAAAATTTGTTGCGTGTTTTGATATTGGTTGTTTTGCATATCTTAATACGGAAATTAAGGGGCAAAGACCAAATTCAGATTAGGTGGGGATTTCATTACCATTACTAAGCCCCAAAAATCACAAAACTAGCATCCGCATCACTCTCATTAACTAAAAGAATATCTAGACAAGACTCGAAGGACAGTCGCGCTCAATTAGGACAGAAGAAGGTCATGGGTAATCTATTGCTTATCCACATTTCTTTTGTGGTGTCTAAGGCAAGTGTGTCTAAGGCAAGTGGTTACTTAATTAGGCCCGCTACTTACGTTGCGGATACCTCCCACTTACCTGGCACTTACCTGGCCATAGGAGGGATAAAGAGATAATAGAGGATTTATCCTGCTATTTGTTTTCTGGAAGTCTAGGAGCAGTTTAGTGACTTGACCTAGGTGACCGTAGATCTAGGGTTGATTGTGCATTTTTGTGTTAATTTTCAAAATACGTCTTTTTAAAAAACAAACCACTTTATCTAATTATCACAAACACTGCCACTTGTGCTACAACTGTTTAGCACATGTTAGGCTGGACACGAGATTTTATTGCCCGTCTTGTCCGCGTTTCTTTTATCGACCCCAGAATCGGTAATTCTTCATCTTCTTTCCTACCACCCACATTATTGACCGAGATGGACGAATTTCCATCAAATTTTCACAACACCACTTTACCACCAACCACAGGTGCACAGAATCCACCACGCATCTCTCCCCATGAGAGATGTTATCCTATTCGTGGTCCCCTTCCCACTTGTCTTTCTACTCCATCAGCCAATGGGGATAATTTCGAAATCAAACCTCAATTCATCAAATTGTTGCCAAAATTTCACGGGCTTGAAACCGAAGGCGCATACGTTTTTATAAACAAATTCGAAAACGTATGTGCTATGATGGGCACTTCATAACTTTCTGTGGATGCTATGCGTTTATGTCTTCTCCCTTTTACTTTGTACGATTTAGCCGAGAAGTGGCTTTATAACACAACCGCACATTATATTTCAAAATGGGACGAATTCGTTGTAGCATTCCTTAAGAAATTTTATCCAAATCATAAGACCTCCCATGTTAGGAGCGAGATCTTCCAATTTACCCAACTTCCCAATGAACCCTTTTGGAAATGCTTTGAACGATTTAAGGAACTGCTTATCCAATGTCCTCATCACGGATTCAGTAGATGGGATCTTTGTCGCATTATATATGAGGGCATTACTCCTTAGACAAAGCAGACGCTTGAAATCATGTGTCAAGGCAAGTTCATGACTAAAGACGATGGTGAAGCTTGGAAATTCTTGGAAGATTTTGCTGAAAACACTATGCAATGGAAAAGCATTAGATCACCATCGTTTAGGGAAGGTAACCATCAGCTCGATGTTTCCATCGTCTTGAGAGCCGAAATGGCTACGATACAAATGAAACTCGACGCTATAGAAAACAGAATCTCTTCAGCCTCCCTACACCAATACACGCTTCCCAAAACTGTGTGTGGGTGTTGTTCTAACCCATCACATTTGACGGAAGAATGTCCTTTGAATGTACTGTTTTAAGGTCAAGAACACACTAATGGTGCTTTTCAACAGCAACCTAGAAACGATCCTTATTCTTCCATTTATAATCAGGATTGGTGGAATCACCCTAATTTTTCTTGGAACTAACACCAAAATCAAAATCAGTTCCAAAGCAATTATCAAAGACTCCCTCCACAACAACAGCAACCACCACAACTGAGTCAATATCCCTTTCAACCGCAACCTTTACAAAACCCGGCCAACAACTTTGATCCTTCTTCTGCCGGTACCGATAAACCCTCTGCACTCGACATGTTCATTAAACATTCCATGCAAACGAATGATATTTTAACGTCTTCTATCCAAATGTTACTTCAAAACACTGTCTCCCACGGTGAGAGTATTAAAGCAATAGAAGCACAAATTGCACAGTTGAATGCCGCGATGATTGCTAGAGAGAAAGGGAAACATCCATCTCAACCCTTACCAAATCCAGGGTACTCACAGTATAATGTAAATGCACTTACTACGTTGAGATCTGGAAGAGTGTTGAATAACCAAGTCGGTGAACAGGTTGATATTGATATTGATATTGAGGAATCAATAAATGATACCCCGGCTTCTTCTTCTTCTTATCCTACTCCGTCTAGTTTACCTTCTTCTTTCGAGCCTATTCTCCGTTTTCCCTTAGGCTCGTACCCTCCACCCACTTCATCCTTTCCATCCCTACAAACTTCTCCACATATGTTGGACCCCACCCTTATTGATAAAGCCCCATTTCGAAATAGATTGAGGGCCAACAAACCTAACGCACAATTGGAGAAGATTGTGGATATGTTTAAGCAGGTTAACGTAAACATCCCTCTCCTAGATGCGATTAAACAAGTTCCGGCTTATGCGAAAATACTTAAGAACTTGTGCACTAGGAAGAGAAAAACTCAAGTGCCCAAAAAGGTATTCATGTCGAGTAATGTAAGCACAGCTTTTACACAGCAATTACCCAAGAAACGTTAGGACCCAGGGTGTCCTACAATATCCATTTCTGTTGGGGGTAAAAATATCAATCGTGCTCTACTCGATTTAGGTGCTAGTGTTAACCTGCTTCCATATTCTGTGTATGAGCAATTGGGTATCGGAAAATTAAAACCATCGCAATGCACTTTACAAATGGCAGATTGATCTATCACCCAACCAAGGGGTATGTTAGAGGATGTGTTGATAAAAATCGGGGAGTTTATCTTCCCTGTAGACTTTATTGTTCTAGATACACAACCTGTAGCGAACCCACGGAATCAAATTCTGGTGATTCTAGGTCGACCTTTTCTTGCGACTTCCAACGCTGTAATCAATTGTCGAAATGGTTCTATGACCCTATCCTTCGGGAATAGGTCAATTGAACTTATCATTTACAAGTTGCGAAGTGAAGCCTCCGAACCCTATGCTCATGTATGTTCTGTCAACATAATGGATGATGACAGCAGCGAATCTGAACAGCTTCACGATACTGATCTAGACTCCCTTTGTACGTTGTTGCTTGACCCCATTATGTCTTATACACATATGGACCCTTCTATCGATCTGTCCTGGCCAACATCTAACGCTTATTCTGAACCTTTCATAGAGTCTGAGTATCATCCCGTTCTTTCCGATGACATTATTCTTCGGGATATCGATGAAAGTTTCGCTGATGAACTCGCATTCTTAGCTGACACGGATTTCACGATTAATCAACCTCCACCTAAAGAAGTTGAACCACCTCTCCTTCTTCTTGACAATCACGAGAATGCGAGTAATCCATCATCACAATCATTGTGTCGTCTCTCCAAATCGAGACGCAAACATTTTCTATTACACCACTTATCTCTTCCCCACTTCTTTCTGGCTCTATATAACATGTTCTTCTACCAACCAGAGTATTACATCGATAAAATCTTCGAATGGTTGGTGTTGACTTTTGGTCTTTGTAAAGCTTTGCATTGACCAATAACTTTACCCCCTCTTAAAAATGCTTAATATTGTTTAAATCAAGTTTGGGAGGGTTTATTTTTGGCTCTTGAAAATAAATGTTGTCCTTAAAAATTTTGAGCCAAAAATAAATTTGGGGGAGATTTTCACGTCTATTTATTCTTGTACCCCGTTAATAACTTTTCCTCCCAAGCCTACAGGGTTTTTGAGATTTAAAAGATGACAACAGTGATGACACTGCTGTAAACAGGTTTGGGGGAGGTTTGTGCTTATTTACGCATCATTTTGCATTACACTTTGCATAAGCAAAAAAAATTTCAATTTTTTTTCTTTTATAATAAAAGATTAGAAAGTGAAAAATTACATTTAAAAGATTGGAAAAATTTAAGAAAACCAAGAAAATTAGATGTATTCTTAGACGAAACTAGTAATAAGTAGTTATGAGATGTTGTCCCAAGGGTTAGTAAGATGAAGGAAGTCACTAATCTGAGAATAAAAATAAGTCTGAAAAATAGTTCCTATTCTGGAAGCCAAACATCTGAACGTTGATACCCTACTATACGCACTTACACACGTCTTGAAACTCGGGATAGTAGAGGATATCTTGAAATGCTCTTGTCTAAAAGCCAAAGTACGAAGAAAATAATAAATGAAGCATAAAAGTATAAAATGGTGAAGAAAAATGAACACTGGTTTTGTAATCACTAAGGCAGCATAAAAAAATATAGCGAGGGTGCTTCATCACCTAGTGTCTTAGACCAACTGGTTTGGGAGTCACTGCTAAGCCTTAGGTGTTGCAAGACGAGAAAATTATTAATTACGCCTAATATGTGAGCACATGTAGTAATCGGTCGGTTAGTACCTAAAGAAGTATTAACAGTCACATGAAGAATGTGTGAGCAATTCCATCTAAATATTCACCGACTAAAAAGTACTGAGCTAGATGGACAAGAGTATGATAGCTTGAATTGAATTCTCCTAGTGTAGGGATGTCCTTTACACACACGTAGGGGTATATGATCGGTGTTTGGAAGAAAGGTAGGGATGAAGAATAAAGGCGATGTTTTATTGAGAGATGATGTGATTTCTGACATCTTTTCATGACTATTAAGATAGGGCTCATGACAACCGAAAAGCTAGTGTAGTTGGAAACTCTGATTTTCAAAGTCTTCCTTTTATAATTCTTATCTTTATATGTAACTTTCACAGTCTTCCTTTCATTATAGGATTTTGTGGGTGCAATCCGCTGAAAACCCTCAGGAGACAACAGTCCTCCTACTAGGGACACCTAAAGGTTTAAAGGCTTGTTGCACGTGCTCAGTGCAATCTTGTTTCCTACGAAAGTATGCTAGTTAGTTTTTCTTTTTCTTTTTCTTTTTCTTTTCTCCTTCACCTGAATAAAAGAGTTTTGGTTGGGATGATCAAAGTCATGTTTGGGGGTATTTGTTCAGTCGAAAATACTGCACTTTCAACACTACAATTTCCTTACTCTTTCTAATCATCTAAAGGTGTTTGGTATAAATATAACACATATTAGAAGTTTATCTGCAAAAGACCATTTAACATGTGTTATACTTTATAACCGGCATTATGAAGGAAATTGTGTGTAGATATTTCATGCATATATTCTGTCTCTCTCACATTCTTTACTGAGATCTTGTGCCAGATTATTCAGGTCAAATAACAGGAATCAGAAATCTGCAGAAATAATAAATGAAACCAAAGAATCAAATGCTGGCAGCAACCAAGAAAGAATTATAAGATTCCAGACATCAAAAGAATACTTCAAGACCAACATCAGAACACTCCAGAAGAAGAAATATATGATCCCACCAAATGGCCGCGGTTCCGCGGCCGAGTCAGGCCGATCCGTCGTGGATCCGCGGCCGAGTTGAGGGCTCTGGTGACGAAATTTCTCCAGAAGCTTCCCTAAAGCTCCTTAGCTTGTTGAAGACGCTCCATTGTAACAACCTTGTTCTGGAAACTTCCCTCCAACAGCCTAGCTTCTTGAGGAAGCTTGATCTAGCTTCTAGTGGAAGATTGGTGAAGGGCTATATAAAGAAACCAAGCCTTCATTTTAAAGGGTTGAACAATTCATTACACAAGTTGAGTGATACAACTTGTAACTCCAATTCAATTTCAAATCAAAATCTAAATCAAGATTCGTTGAGAACTACATCAAGCGACGACATCGAAGATCCTTTACGTGAAGCCGATCATCATCAAGAGAGCGAGATCCTCGACAGGTCCAAGTCTCACAAAGATCGAGCGAAGCAAAATTCGACGGATAGTTATCTCTTCAAGGGAGCAATCGAGAGCAGTTCTTGTAACCTCGGATTGAAGGAATGCGTAATTAGAAGTTGATTAATAAAGGTGATTCAATCATTAATTCTCGCTTTCTTTAAATTCTTGCATTATGAAATTTCTACTTCTTGATTCTTTTATTTTCATGATGCGTGAGTGAAATGTCCGCTTGTTAAGGATTTGAAGGAGATCGGTAGATCAAATGGTGATGAAATCCTAAATTAGTCTTAAGTCTTATGAGAATTATGAACTTTAGGAAAAAGAATCATCAACGACCAAATTTGGAGCGAGATCACCGTTCTTGATAATTTCGTTGCAATTTGGGATTAAATGAGTGATGATTCTCTTTGCTAAAGGTTAGATTTTAATGGTGATCAATGAAAAGACAAGTGATAGTGAAGGAGAAACCCTAGTTTCTCCAAAAGATCCATAATCTTCATTCATCGCCATCGTTCTAGCTATAATTCATCAATAGATAAGATTAGTAATTTTTAGTATTCATCATTGCTACTAATTCCTATCTAATCCTACAAGCTATTCTACATTTTCTTGATAACTAAATTTGAATTTGGACACTTTCTTGATTACTAAATCTTAATTTCTTTCATGATGTTTCTTGAAAATATTTCATCGAATAAATCTTGATTCATCTTCTTGAATTTTTCTTTACTATTTTCTTTTGACTCAACTAAAGCAAAAACGAATAAATACACAAATCTCAGTAGACGATCCGTACTCATTAACGAACTACATCGACACCGTTATTGATTGCGGCTATAAATTCTTTGATTGTGATAACATTTTACAACATATCGAGAAACGATCAATCAACCAGCATCAGAGAATTCAGGACGGGCCATATGGTAAAGCTGATTATAAGAGAGTAGACACTATATTTATCAACAAAATATATCGGTTTATCCTCCTCAATAGCGTATATCTTAAAGAAATTAGACAGTAATTTTTTTTGGATTAATTGTTTTATTTGTGTTTGTGTGTATATGAAATGATATAATATTAATATCATAATTTATTGTTGAGAACAGAATTCATATTAATTAGGTACGTGAGGGGCATCCTGATTGGAATGATGAACGATTGGAAAAATATCATCAGGAAAATTTTTGCGATTGGGTTGCAGATTATGTAAGTTGTTTGAATAACATGTTATTGCTACCAGTCTTAATCTAAACTTATATCGTTATGTATTTACCGTAAAAAAAAATTTGTCAGATCCACGATCCAAACTTGTTTGCATCATTAGAGAGAGATTCAAGATATTTAGCTCAGTTTCCTAGTATGGAGGTTGTATATTATAAAGGATTTGGTGTCTTTGGATACAAATTTGAAATTAAGGACATAGAAATATCTCTAACCACTCAGAATAGTGGGATTGCGACGGTAGGATCGGATGGTGTGATTTATTATGGATACTTAAATTGCATACTTGGCATCCAATACCCTGGACGATCAGAACCATTTTATATATTTCAGTGTATTTGGTACGATACACGAACCGATACGGATAAGTGGAGAAACAATCTCGGGACTTGGAAAGATGAATATGGATTGACTAGTGTGAACACACTTTGATTTTACGGTCAGGACGATCAATTTATCTTTTCGAACCAAGCGTTCCAAGTATACTACTCACAATGCTTGAAGCATCTGGGATGGAGTGGCGTATGCCGTTGGAAACCCAGGGATGTTTACGATGTCCCCGAATTCGAGGATCGTATGGAGGACGACGATGAGGATGAAGAAGAGAGAATACTTAGAGTACTCCGGCCGTCTGTTTCAAAAGACGGGTTGTCTTCGGCTGACCGTGAAGTTACGTGGGTTAGAAATGATATCGATGATGAAATCCAAGTAGATATGTCTAATGTGTCTATGAAACGAAAAAGGTTATCAGTAATGTTATATTATTACTTCACATTTCTACGATTTATACATATATTGCATGCATATGTAATGATTGTACTCTTATCTAGGTCCGATGATGACGCCCGGAGCAGCGAGGGGCAGCAGGAGCACCAGCCACGGCAGAGGCAGAGGCAGAGCGGTTCTGCCGCCCGAGGAGCTGCGTAGGGAGCTCTAGAGGGCTGGTGTTGCACCCCGATCGGTATCCCCTTCGGATGACTCCTTCCGTATGGACTTTGCCACACCTCCAGGTATATTGCACGCATATTCATTTTGAATGTAATATTATAGATATACACGCATATTTATTTCAAAATTACTTATCTAGTCAATGTTTAATTGTCTAGCTGTTGGTGGTGCGTCCACATCAGAGACAGAGGTCACTACCGCACCTGTAGGTATGTATATATATCCTATAGTGTATGCATATTGATTTAGAATGTTATATCATAAATATACACATATTTTTTTGCTCTTACTTAGATTATCATTTTTTGATTGTCTAGCTGTAGGTGGTGCCTCCGCATTTCGGGCAGAGACCACCACCGCACATGCGGGTATGTTTGTATATCCTATATTGCATGCATATTGATTTAGAATGTTATATTATAGATATACACATTCTTTTTGCAATTACTTATATAATCTATTTTTAATTGTCTAATTATAGGTGGTGCATCCACATCTGGCGCAAAGGCCACCCCCGCCACTTCCATACCCTCCGTTCAGTCTGCAGGTTAGTATGAATAAATATAAAATATTTAGTCATTTTACATATCCTATAAGAATAAACAAGAACTTCATGTAATTTTATCGTCAATATTTATTTTCTAGTTGGAGGGAATGCGTCCACGTCTGGGTCACCGGCTGTTCCTCACCGGAGGAACTATCGTCCCACTCGTGCTGCTGCCCGGGCCCAGGCTCATGCTGCTGTAATTGGAGGTATATATCGCAGCTCAATTTTCGTTAATCCTTGATTTATTAATACCGTTTTTTCTTAATATTGCTTATCTTGATATTTCTTGTAGATGCAGGGCAGCCCCATCCCGAGAGGGGGACTTGAAGGCCGAATCAGTCCCACAGGCTGAGGCCCGATAGAGCTAGGGGGAAGAACCATTCTCTTTCTTCTTTACCCCCGATTATCGCTATACTGGCGATTATGCCGAGCGGTTCGGCCAGTATATGGGGGATGAGAGTCGTATTCAAAAGAAGTATCAACTTCACGTTGAGTGGGGCGATCAGCACCGGCGCTCATTTGCCCTCTTCTGGGATCAAGCTCGGGTATTAATATATATATATTCATTTGATTTGTCCAATAAATTTATTATTATTTAACACTTGCAATTTAAATATATTATTTTTTTTGTATTTGCAGTTGGATTACAACTTTCAGCATGTACCCGACCCTGATCACCCTGAGAGAGTGCTCGATCTTCACACTCTGTACCCAGGCCTGATGAAGAATATGCAATCTAAGGTCCGATACAATAGGAACGAGATGAAGATCGACTGCTATTTGGTATGGCTGGCAACCCCCGAGGCAGAGAGAGCGGCTCTCCTACATACTCCGGCCTTTGCGAGTGTCGACGTAGATACATGGCCTCTCTTGTGCCAATATTACGACTCTCAGCGTAAACAAGTTTGTAATTTAAAAGTAATTCATTGTTTAGTATATAATTTATTTTTTGTATTGTTTAATTAGAAAACTAAATCTGAATGTGTTGTGCAGAAACATGTCGATCAAAATAAGGAGAATAGGAAGTCGGCGAAGAGGTGTCGCCCCACTTATACAGGTGGCTCGAGGAACATTACTCGTGCCATGGAGGCATCGGTAAATTACAATAGGTCTATTTTGATATAATGTAATATTAAGAGTTATTTTATAATATATGTAAATTTTAGGCGAATTGCAGAGAGCTCAGACCTTGGCGCAAGGTGGTATACTAAGCGGGCTGACCGCGTATCTTGCCGTCCACGGCACCTCGACAGATCCCGCCACGGGCGAGCTTCGATTCTCCGATAGTGCTACCCAGGAGTATTGCGTAAGTATTAATATTTATTCTAATTTGAATGAAATTTTTGTTTTGATAAATTCAAAATTAAATGATATGCTTATATTTTAATGGTTAATGTGGGTGTAGGAGCGGGTGGTGGAGCAGGCGGAGGCATCGGGGATCGATTTTAGTGGATAGACCGTTCCGATGCTACTGACCCCAGTCCTAGCTGGGCCCATATGAGGTTGGTCTCCACTCCGGCGGTTACTTCCCCTATCCCCGTGAGTGACGTCTGGAGCATGATGTTGCTGTCTTGAAGACCACCGTAGAGGAGTTGAAGGACATATTGATACGTATATTACTTAATAGTAAAATATTATATCACATTATAGATAGTAACATATGCAATATTAGTAGCCTGAGCTTATTTGGTTGTAGACATAGTTTTGATTAATCATACTTACATAAAACTACCTAATTAAATAAGCTATGGTTTTCCAAACTAGATACCCAAACTAGGCATATGTCCCTAAGTATTCTTAGATTATGGTTTCGCAATAACCTGATAATGATACGAATTCGACTAAAATCTAATACACTGTTCTTATTCGTTTATTACACAAAATTTAACAGATTCGGCAGGCTAGTTCGGCTGCGGCTCCACATGCATCTCCTTCGGCTGCGACTTCATAAGCCACTACCTCGGTTACGGTTGCGCAGACCACTTCTGCAGCTCCATAGCCCGCTCAGACTCCCGCACAGTCCGCTCCTTCATTTGTCGAGTTTTTGATGACTCAGGGTTGCACCGAGGAGCAGATGCGCCAGATTACGGCGATTATCAGAGGTGGAGGAGCTGGACCGAGTTAGGGTACCTTCTTTTATATTTTTGAGTATGTATGTACTTATCTTATACATATTGTATATATTTTGGACGATATTGGTAGTTGTTTGCTTGTTCACGATGATTTAGATTGATATCGTATTCTGTTTGTTTATTTCTTTTATATATTATGCGTGAGATATTGATTAGGAATATTTCTGTATTTGGTTATATGATATATATATTATTGTGCACAGGGCGGGGAAAAAACAGGAAACCCTTTTTTTAAAAAACCATGATATTTTGTCCCTATGGCGTAGGTGCAATGTTTGCCCCTACACAATTCGCCGTAGGAACAAAATATCAGGATACCTGATATTTTGTCCCTATAGACTCAGTAACAGGCGTGGAACTTTCCCTTACGGATTAATCTGTAGGGGAATCTATCTGGACCTATGGATAAATCCGTAGGGGAATCTATCAGGCCCTACGGATAAATTCGTAGGGGCAAGTATTTTATTTTATAAACCAATAAATTAAATAAAGATTATATCCTTACGGAGTAATCCGTAGGGATAAATGCCCCTACGGAATAAGACGTAGGGGCAATTATTACTCCGTGGTGGCATGTTCAGGGCGAAAACTTGCACTTGCGGCCTTTGGACCTACAATGGAGTTTTATGTCCCTACGGAAATATCCGTAGGGGCAGTGGTTTGCCCCTGCGGCTAAATCCGTAGGGGTAACCCATTATTGTAGTAGTGCACAATCCACAACCTCAATCTCTGTCCCAGGCCCACTTCAGAGTTTTAGTGCAATTAAATTGCAATTTGAATACACATTCTCACCATAATCAAGTTTTGTCTTTAATTGATTACTTGTGTATTTAATACATTTATTCCATTTTTTATATTTCACCAAACAAAATTTTTAATTAATAATACTTTGGAGGACATTAATTTTCTCATTATATATGTGAGCTCAAAAATAGCGGAAGAAGATCTTTTCATGTTCTGAGCGTATGTGCAGGTCATGTTGTTAGATGTGCCTCACATTCGATCCCCTAAGATTTCCTATTCGAACATCCGGACTTATCACGAACTTACATGGAGATTTGTTGTCATCTACAAGTCAGACATTTGCCAGTCTCAGCGCCAGACGTTTACCTACGCACTGTATGCACGAGCATATTTTAGGCAGACGTTTGTCTCGATGAGGTTCTGACGTCTGCGCTCTGTGTTTTTGGAAGACAGATTCTGACGTTTGTCCATCTCTTGTTCAGACGTCTGGTTTACGTTCTATTAGTTCGTGATTATAAAGACAGACGTCTTCCAATCTCTTGTACAGACGTCTGCCGTTTGTCTGGACCGGATATTTCCTTTGTTTGGAAATTAGTTATTTGTGGAAATATTTTGCATGTTGTATATATAATAGCTTATTTTATACATAGATCTTGTGCCTTTTGTTGATTTGTGAGAACCCATTGATAATTGTGAGAGATCAAGGGTTTGAGAGGGGTTTGTATTCTCCATCGATTTTTACCCCTATGATATTTGATTATTAATAAATCTTCGCCCCCGCCTATTTGTTTTGTGGTTACTATTCATATTTATATTTTGCTTGTGATTTGATTTTCTTCTCGTTATCAATTGTGTGTTTTCTTTGTGATTGCCTCGTATACGCAACAAACTGGTATCAGAGCTATTGTTGTATTGTGTAATTTTTTGGTTAAACCATTAGGTCTTTAATTTTGCGATTTAGGTTTACGGTGGGCAACGACAACTACATCCGCTTCCCAACTTTCTTAGATCGTGATTTTGAAGTTTTAGGGTTCGTTCGTACTCAAGCTATTTTGATTTGATCCCACATCATATTTCCAACAATCATGAAGTTCGATATCGAGAAGTTCGATGGAAATTTGAGTTTCTGTTTGTGGCAAGTCCGTATAGTTGCAGTTTTGACTCAAAACAATTTGAAGAAGGCGATTCATAGGAAGAATAAAAAGCCTTCTACTATGACGGAGGAAGCTTGGGAGGAGATGGATGAGAAGGCCCCCGCGGCTATCTACTTGTGTTTGACTAACAAAGTTCTACAAGAAGTTTTGATGGAGAAGACGGCGGAAGATTTGTGGAATAAATTGAAGGAGTTATATTTAATGAAATCTCTCACGAATAGACTCCTATTAAAGAAGCGTCTCTACACACTTCGTATGTCAGAAGGCTCTCCAATAAAATCTCACGTTGGTGAGTTTAGTGTGATCATTACGGATCTGGGTAAGATCGACATTAAGATTGATGATGAAGATCAAGTTTTTCTCTTGTCGTGTTCTTTGCCACTCTCTTATAAGTACTTCCGTGACACTATAATTTATAGGCGAGACACGATATTAATCAAGGATGTCCAGGAGAATTTGATGAATAAAGAGAAGATCGACAAGGAGTTGACTTCCACCTAAGCGGATGGTTCATCGTCTAGCTTATTTGTTCGAGGGCGAGTGGAGAAAAGAGATCTGGAAGCAAATAGGAAGAAGTTGTAGTCAAAATCCAAGGTTAAAAACGTGACATGCAATTATTGTAAGAAGAAAGGGTAATTCAATGTCGATTGCTTTAAGTTGCAGAACAAGCTGAAGCAAGAAGACAAATAGAAGAAGGGGTCTTCGGCTCAAATGAGTATAGCGGAAGGAGAAGAAGATCTTCTTGTGGTCCTTAATAGCGCACATCGATTCAGGAACGAATGGATTATGGATTCAGATTGTTCCTACCACGTGTGTCCCAATAGGGATTTGTTTACCACCTATGAGTCCATTAATGGTGGAGTGGTTTTGATGAGCAACAATAGTTCGTGTCGAGCTATTGGCAAAGGGACAATCCAAGTCAAGATATTTGAAGGTGTTGTGAGGATATTGACGGAAGTCAAGCACACACCTGATTTGAAGAAGAATCTTATCACATTGGCTGCACTCGACGACAAGTGTAACAACCCAAAACTTTCTGTACAATTTTTTTCAAAAATACAGAAAATGGTACATGAGCTTGAACACAAGTTAAAAGTTTGATTTGCTTTTGAACAGCAAGAAGGAGCTTGTAGCTCATTGGTAAGACCTTACACTGCTGAACCAAAGCACCAGAGTTCAAATCCCATCAGCCACACATTATTTTTATTTAATTTTCTTTTAATCTTTTAAAAGCCCAAGAGTCTACATGTGCACAACCCGTAAAAACCAAGAGTCACACATAAAACAAACGAGTCCACTGCAGTAGACCAAGCGACGGGGACACGTGGCGAGGAGACCCGGCCCGACTCGGGCCGGCGACTTGGGTGAATCGGCCGGCACCGCTTGTTCTGGTGAGTCCAAACCCCGATTTTCTTGACTGCTCTACAACCTTTAGCCTACCCCACTCCCCCTGCACTATTTAAAATCTCTGAAATTAAACAGAGAATTAAAACACACCTTTTAATTTTTTTAAATGCAAAATTAAATACAATTTTTATCACACCCTTTCACTACCCTAAACCCTAGATTTTTCTTATAAATACCACACATAAAATCACCCCTTCTCACTCCCAAATGCCTGCCCAAACTCTTAAGAAAATTCCCAATACTTTTTGTGTGCAAGTGGAGTTAGCAAAGGGTGAAGCTCCGACGAACTTCTGACGACAATCCGAGGAGTTTCCGGCGACGAAACGACACACCGGTGTTTCCCCAAACTTTCTCTTCCTCCTCTCTTGATCCTAATCCAGTAAGTCCCCCTTCTCTCTCTCTCTCTCTTTCTCTTCCTATTCTCAAATTTTTAATCCTTAAAACGTGTCGGAAGCGGAGTTATCCGGCCTCCGATTCTCTTTTCTTTAATAAAATACTATATTTTCTTATTAACAAACCTACAACTTTTGATATATTGTTTAATACTCATTAACTAAGACAATAAAACAAGTTTGACATTAAAATGATAACCATAGCAAGTTTTATTCCACTTTTACAGTAAAATACCTTTATGTTTTATATCGACATGTTTATACCTTTTAACCATGCTAGTTTTAGAAAACTCATGAGGTAATGACCTACCTTCTCACAACACTCTTATGTAACATAGTACGATGATATTTGGGAACATAGATTTGGGAAAAATACGATTTTACACATAACTACCTCCGACTTATAAAAATCTTTTTCTATAAGATGTGTATTTTTAACAGATCTTTGCAAATGCGCCGCTACAACCCATTTTGGGGAACCCGTTCGGGATGGTATGGATTATCGCACATCCTCGGGCTTAGTAGTGCGAGATGCAGACCTCCGCAAGGAGCATACGGTCTCGAAAGAATAAAAATACAATTTTCTTTAGAAAAATGTGATTTCTATTATAAATAAAAATTATATTTTTAATAAATAAATATATATGTAATTAACATCAAAATATCTATTTTTAATATTTATAATATTCCACATTTTCAAAATTCAAGAAAAACATTCCATTTACAAGAAAATAGCATACAACTCCAATATTACAAATAAATACCATATATTATGAAATTAGGTTTATTTCACTAGAAATGTCACATTGATAAAATATGCATCCATGAAAACTCTAAATACGATAATAAAATACTTGAGGTGTATTTTGAAAATTATACAAAATTATTTTTACATAAAACCCCCTCAAGTTATACTAAATTACAATAAGGACCCTAGTAAACATAGATTTAAGCGGGACCAGTCTCTTGAGCCTCAGGAAGCCGGAGTTATGGGTGCTTGCCTATTTAAGGTAGACAACTTAACAAATGGTGTTATCAACACGGTAATCGTCTTTGAAAAAGACACAAATTCTGCCGTCCATGTGCAGCGGTTACTGATAGCACCAAAACATAATTCAGGATTCAATTTCTTTTCTAATTGTCTGACTCAGATTGAGTCTCAATATAATCAATCTGACTTGAATATGATTTAAGTATGAAATTACAAAATTACAATTCAATATGAATTCATCCATTCAATCTAATCAATCTATATTGACTGAACCGAACCATGGATATATATCCATCTACATGATTCTCCAATTACATCTATTTACGGATATCATGGTTTCGGCAAGTCATCCATCTATACAATTTAATTTACAAGACAATACAATACAAACAATACAAACAAGACATTGCGGGGTTTATAAGGGGTAGATTGGTACGGAAGGTGTTAGAAGTGGCACGAGACTACAACCATTAAGACACCTAACCTGAATTCAATTGCCGTTGTACCGTGGCTGAACGGTTCCTTGTATTCCGTCCACCGTAGTCTCTGGTCTATTGAGACCCTTCTCGTATACACTGGCCTCTTCTTTACCAAGCTATAAACAACAGCGTTAACAATATAATACAACTTTAAAGGCTACACACTCTCTCTCTGTCTACTCTACTTCTCCTTTATCTTTGGGACTTACCGAGCGATTTATTCGCTGACGACATTCTCTTTCTTTTCTTTGGAATGTCATCGGGTGATTCGGACCTTCAGGAGATCGAGCCCACCTTCGAGGACTTGGATCAGCTAGCGTTCGACCCGGAGCTCTAGTTCTTTGTACACATTTACATTCTGTATTTTCCATTTCTGTTATGCCACTGTTTAGGCATTGCATTCCATTCCATGTATTTACCTTTCAGATGTATTGTAAAAAGAATGTTAATAAATAAAGTTGTTGTTCATTTATATCTTGTCTCTTGTGTACATTATATTTTATATTGCTTAGATACGCTCAGCGTGTTTACTTCTGAGTAAATACGTAGCGGCCAGTCGCGGCCCCTTCGCCATATATCGGGAAGAGTGGCGTGACAGGTTTTGTTGGCGGCCATCAGAGCTGTATGTGTAACGTTTTGAAAATCGTTTCGGTGAAATTTCGAAAAATCGGTAAAATAAGGTGGTTTTCTGTAAAAAGTCAAAATACAAATATCTTATTATAAAAATTAAATATACATATTCTAGTTATGTAATTGCTATTATTTGGTGTTTATTGAGCCGCTGGTGAAATTTCAAATTTTCTGAAAAAAATATTATTTTATTATTATTTAAGCCGTCACTAATACATTTAATTAGGGAAAATTACAAATTGGAATGAGTTGAAACAAATTTTGTGCATCATAAAACATTAAATAAAATTTTATCATGTGATTTTTGGAACGAAATTATTTTCTAAAACGGTTTAGAAATTATTGAAGAAAAAAGGCTTTTTTTTAGCGTAAATGGATGTTTGGGGTATTGTATTTATCATTTTTCATCACCCCACACCCGTACCCACACCCACACACCCTCACTTACTCCTCCCCATGGCTGAATTCAGCAGCCATCATATTTTTCCCCACTTGATTTTCAAAGGAAAAGATATGAAAGAAAAGAAAAGAAAATGGGTGAATTAGGTGGACTTTTGACTTTGGTTGACCTTGACTTTCACCCCCACTTTCTCTACCTCCCTCTCTCTCCTCTCCCACTCCAATTCAGCCGACCTCCCTCCCTCCTACAGCAGCAACACCCCCCCCCCATTCCCCTTCTCTTTTCTCTTCAAAACTTCTTCAAAAATTGCCCCAAAATCCATCAAAAAAATCCCAAAACCCAAATCCGACTCCTACCCATTTTAGCATAGCCAAAATTGCATGGATCTAGGGAACAAGATTCCAATTTGGGAGGCTATGTGTGTGCTTGTGGATCTTCATATGTTTTGGGTATAATTCTAAACATTTTTGTTGCTTAAATTGTTACTAATGTCTTAAGCTAAATTGATTAAGTGTTAATTTGGATATGTGAGTTTAATTGCAAGTTTTGAAATTCAAGTTATGAATTTGAATGCAAGTTAGGGTTCTGTAAAATTAGTGTATGGTTGTGTGTTATATTTAGGCTTTTGTCATGTTAATACGATATTAGTAGCTTGTGCTAATGGTTAGTTTAAAATTGTGTTAAATTGCTAATTTGCTTACTAGGTTTTTGAAATTGGTTAAATACTTGGGATTAAAAATGTGTTTAGGTTTTTCATGACTTCATTAACTTTATTAAGTGTGGTTTAATGCTTTAGATCATGGAAATCCAACCTAGATTGTAGTTTGTGGATTTTTGCTTTGAAATTGTTAAATTTTAGGTATTTTGTAAACTAGAATATTAGGGTTTTTGGAATTTAATGAGATTAAATTCCGGGAATTGTTTATATGACTTATTTAAGATATTTAATAAGTATATTGGCTGCTACATTCATTTAAACGTCATGTTTTGTACAAAAACGGCGAATTGTGCTTGCTAGATTTTCGGAAAAATGACTTTTTAAGTGAAATTGGGGTTTTTGTGAGTTTTAACCTGGTTTATATTAAAATTAGTGTTCGTGAATGTGCAAATGAGTGTGATTGGATTTTTCTCGATGGTTTGACGTTTGTACATCGACATCGAGGGTTGGTTTGACTATTCTTGCATGCGTAGGCGATAGGTTTGGACCTATGCGTGATACGCGTGCCGATTTGATTTTCGTATGCCGTTTCGATTTCGAATTTAGTTTTAATGCGATATGGTGCGTTATGATATGTAGGTAACCCCATGTGGACTTCGAGACGACAAGCAAGCGCGTGGCGACGTCGGCACCGACGGGCGAGGACCAGGTGAGTAGATTTATATCTACGGGGAGAAGTCGGGTGGATGGCGTATAGCACCCCCGCAATTCGTGGTGATGTATACGAATACGTATACACACACATATATATTGTTTATATATTGTTTGAGTATATTGATGATAATATGGATATTTGGTGTTCTTGGATGATTTAGTGTCGTGAAACCCTAGAGTAGTGGTCGCACTACACATGCACCCACCAACCCATACTTGCATACTTTCTTCCTTCTTTTGTGCTTTACGGAAAATATAGTTATGTGTTCACATGGGTATGGGACTATGTGTTCACATACGGATTTGAGGATGATATTTGGGTTTGAGATGAGTCGATGAGATTTGTATTGAGGTTGTGAATTCGGTGACCTAGCAGGATTCGTATTTGAGATACGACATGACGTTGTAGCGGGTCCTTGACGTAGTGTTTCACACACGTCCATTCATACTTAGGCGGTATCAGTATTGTGCAAGACATAGGTCAGTACCCTAGACTATGATCTTGGATAAAGAGGATACTAGGTGAATAGTAGGATGAATGTGATATTGACCCGTACCCAGATTTGGGATGTTGTACGACGGATTTACGTACGAGCTATATTGATGATTGATCCGCACTCTTGACTTGGGATGCCTGATTATAGATATGGTATCGGATATGATATTATTGAGGCAGGATCACCGACTATACATATACAGGTATGTATATGGATCGACTCAGATGTTAGGCGGTTTCCTTACCTGTAGTTCAGCTTGTTAGTTCAGCCGTATAGTTTAGTGTAGTTGTTAGATTAGATTAGACTCCTACCTATTTCAAAACTAGCGGATCGTGGGTATTTTAAAAGACAGGTCAAGGGATCTACGGATATTTTCAAAAGACGTATCCTTTCTTAAAAACCACCGTAGCCCTATTTTCAAAACCCCGCGGTTCGGGATATTTCAAATGGCACCATTTGTAGGACTTATATTAGATTAATGCAGATTAGTTATAGTTGCGTCTAGTTTTTAGCTCCCGCTCATTTTGGTTGCTCGCTCCGCATCGCATATTTACATTGTTATTTCACATTGCATTGTTGACATCATGCTGTTAGGACACCAGCACCATTACCGATGATGCGTATGTACCACGTACACTTATTTGCCGGCTCACACACATCTTCATCGGTAATTGCCATGTCACGTACACCTTAGAAAATATTATTGCTTGACATAGCCTGTTAACTAATAGTTAGACATGATATTAGTGTACTTGCCTTATATCTTAGTTTAGACATTGTAGTGATTACCTGCTACTTCATGCATACTGTTATTCATCGTTATGCCGCATTCATGGATTCTCATGCATATATTCACTATTTTACGTGTTATTGAGGTTTTGGATTCGGATTTCCATGAGATTTTCTGGATTTGGAGGAAAACCGCAAAAACATAAATAAACCTTTTCTCTCTTTTAAAATAAAAAGTGCGGTTTTCCTATGATGTATGAATCGTCCACCATGAGTTTGCTGATGGATTTCGAGACCCGATTCGAGGAGTGGAGGAACCGTTTCGGGTACATGGTGGACCCGGTATGGTACCCCGGGGCAAGATGAATGTGGTGTTGACGTTGAGCCTGGCAGGGGACAGATTACCTACCGGTGATATTACCCGACACGTCGGATATCCGGTGGATACCGTCGTGGTCTTGAGATGGATGGTAGGGGCCGGTCTGGACTGACGGCGCCCTAGATATTGAGATTGAGACATTGATATTTCGAGACAGTGAGGTTTATGTTTTGTGTCGATGCTAGACACGGTTGATACTGATTTTATTTATGATACCTCACTTTAAAAGTATAGAAATCTCACTAATTTATGAAAACAGTTTCTTCATTTACATGTATTCTGTTTTCATGCATTCATACCTCACTCATATGATATATTGCTACCTGAGGCACTGACACGGGCACATGAGTTTACACTCGGGTTAGATATTTACCCTAGCCTTGTTATAGGCTACGTGTTATTCATATATTTGAGGATATATTATGATCATTGACCTAGGTTGCGTTATTTATACGATTTCTGTGCGTAGATGTTTTTCTATTCACGAGTTGGCAACTCACCCCCGTTGTGCCCCAGTTTCTTGCAGGTTTGCCGTACAGGTTTCATTACGGCTTTGCGGGCTCAGTTTCATTCGGGTGACTTGCTAGTAGGTGGGTTTTTCTTGTATCGTACCCATCATATTACCTTGTATAATATTATTCCGTTGTACCTAGTAAATTCCATCAACCAAACATGTACTTATTGAGATAGAGACCAGTGTTGTTTATTCTTTCGACCTTAGAGTCGCTCGTTATATTTCTGGTGGTTTTGAGTTTCCTTTTGAGTTTTGATCCTCGCCGTTGGCGTTGTATATTATATTGCTTGTGTGGTTGTGACCGTCGATTGACGAAGAGCTAGCTCCCGCTTGGGGATGCCTTTTTCTTGATTTCGTATACTATTCATGTTGTATCCCGTTTGGGGGCCAGTATTTACAAAGGAGACTCTGCCGAAATTTTCAGTAAAATTTTGATGTTTTAAAAACCGCATAATTCGGCTTATGCTATTGAAATTACTTGCTTTAAGTTGGTTTTTCCTGCACTCTACTACTTTTCTTGGTTTGGATTTCTGGGTTTTCGGTTTACTTAGATTACGTACGTCTCGAGACGTTCGTAGTTTAAGTGCCGGTCATGTTCCGTACTTTCGGGTCGTGACAAAGTTGGTATCAGAGCGTTAGGTTTTACCTTCGGAGCGTAGGATGACCCTTGGTTGATGGAATAGGTGACTAAAGTAGAGTGACGTACCGTTGGTATGTTCCGCGGCATATTTACGACACGCCACTCCACTTATGAAGCCTTAGGATGTACATTTCCTTGTTCAGTATTATATTCCTTCCTGATCTAGCCTCATCGGTACCAGTTTGGTTTTGCTGCTACGGTTACGGGCAGGGAGAGCTACGGCTAGAGTTGCGGTCAGCACAAGCTCGTCACGAACGAGGACTGACCAGGGCGAAATTCCGGCGACACATGATTGCAGAGAGGTGTCTTTTTATTGTGTTTTCGCACCACGAGCGTTGATCGATCACTGTATGAGATTACTCGGACAGACAGATCAGCACCAGAGGATTGAGCCAATGTTAGAAGGTCGCTAGTCACCCACGGATGAATGACTGAGACATGTGATTCTTTCGCCTACCCGATGAGAGGTCATCAGATAGATTGATTCCAGCTAGAGACGACTTCACGCGGAGACGTTGGGAGTCGACAGAGACGATCGAATGTCAGAAACCTATTATTCCAAGTTTAAAGTAGTCGGAAAGACATGCAGGCAATTCTATGGTCCCTCTAGAAGAATGAAACCCTAACTCGACTTAATGACCGTGTGAAAGCCTTTGAACCTTCGGGTTTGCGGCAGTTCTACGGCGCCATTAGTGAGGCTTGGGTTTGCCCTTCTACGGCTGGACCACCGATGCTGTGGTATGTACTCGATACTATTAAACTGTACCCAAGATGTTGAGCTCTTAGGGGATTATGAGGTTTTGACGAATCGATTGGATGGCTCGACTTAATTCGGATGCTAGGTGGTGAGATGCATTTCTTGGGAGATTCCAGATACGAGAATAGCCGTTGGGGCTCAGTCCATGCAGCCACGACGTGACGAGTCCGAAGCAGTCGACATTAGAGAAAAAGTGGAGTAAGAGGTTCGTACATACCTGGATATGATGACGTTCCCCTACGCCGACATCAGAGATGCGATGCGTATGCCGAAGCATTGTACTTGGATATACCTTCCAGAAGGAGTCGCGATGAGTATGCAGTCGTTCCAGAGCAAGATGCAGATATAGGAAAGGACAACGACTTCCGGACAGTTGGCAGAGACGAGGCATGGAATAGACCGTGAGCAGGATTCCTTCCAGGCCACTGATGCAATGATATTTGCACCCAGGATCAGATGTGTCACGTGCATTCAGAGAGCCAGAGGCCGACGCCAGTGATATGCTGCCTTGACAAGGCCGATGAGCCGATGGATTGTGAGATTGGTAATCCACGGAGAAGACTTGGACCCAGGAGTGGTCATGTTACGCACACCAGCAGGCCAGAGTTCACGATCATCGACGAGACGTCCCACTAGTGACCGCGACAGTTGGCCCGAGATTCTTAGAGAATGCACTTGAGCGGTACTGTTCCGCCATTATTGATTTCGATATTTTGGGTGATTTATTCGTATGATTTGATTTTGATGATTGAGGATTTACGATCTTTGCACAGTGTTGCACTTGATATCGTTTTCGTGCTTTAGTTTCACATGTTTGTGATTTTACGGTTTTAGACATTTGAGTTGATTTTGTGCGTATGTACGCATACGAATTGGTTTTTGCACTCAGTATAATTCACATATGCTTGCAGTGCAGTGATACGCATTTTGTGCACTTAGATGCACTGGACTTCGATTTCGATTGTGATACTCGATGTTTGTTTTATGCACCTTGTGCACCTGATTTGATTTTACGCATGTTCGGCGCTTGATATTGGATTTCATGATTTCGTGCATGATGGATGCCCCTGGTTTTGGGTTTTTGCGCATGGTTGAGTGAAGGTTTTGAGATACGATTTTGGTGCATACCAGATGCACTAAATCGAGATTCTTCGTGCATGTTAGATGCACCTGGTTTTGCAGTCAGGCACACATGTTGCCTACGACAGATGTTTCGTGCACACCCGATGCATTTAGATGTTGTTTCTGTGCGCATGTATGGCACATTCATGGATTTTGATTTCCGTGCGCACCAGACGCACGTAGCATTCATGTGCATATTTTGGGATTGATTTCGTATAGAGCAGTACGTTTTTATGATATTGCTATGTGTTTTCGTACTGAGCAGGACTAGTCAGAGGACAGTACCTGAATATATTTTTGGATGCATTGATAGTTATTGAAGGGATTTCCAAAAAGCGAGCTATAGCCTCAGTATTTACCTACGTGTCTGATATGACACGAAATGTTTAAAACAAGGAGACCCTTCTAAATTGTTTCCAAAACGGCGGAACGTACATTTCAAACAAAGGTATATATGTATATAGTTATTTTCTTATGATAGACGTCCGCCACTGTGCAGTGTTATACGCATTGCACAGCGACTTAAAGAGATTTGGCATGCATTTCCTTCAGATACTTACAGATATAGATTCGATGTTTACATGTATAGTTTCGAGTTATATCATATTGGTTTGATTTAGATTTGGCATTGATGTCTTCTCCATGACTCCGATGATTGCGGGATGCTTGACGGAGTTTTGATTTGAGTTATATACTCATTTTTCAAGCGCATGCGCTGCGCTACGATTTGTTTTATGTATTTACAATTTCGGAGCCCCGACGACTTGATGGTTTTCTTAGATGTTTAGTATTTGGGGGAGTTTGAATTTAAATTCGGGGACCGAATTTCTTTAAGGGGGGAAGATTGTAACGTTTTGAAAATCGTTTCGGTGAAATTTCGAAAAATCGGTAAAATAAGGGGGTTTTCTGTAAAAAGTCAAAATACAAATATCTTATTATAAAAATTAAATATACATATTCTAGTTATGTAATTGCTATTATTTGGTGTTTATTGAGCCGCTGGTGAAATTTCAAATTTTCTGAAAAAAATATTATTTTATTATTATTTAAGCCGTCACTAATACATTTAATTAGGGAAAATTACAAATTGGAATGAGTTGAAACAAATTTTGTGCATCATAAAACATTAAATAAAATTTTATCATGTGGTTTTTGGAACGAAATTATTTTCCAAAACGGTTTAGAAATTATTGAAGAAAAAAGGCTTTTTTTAGCGTAAATGGATGTTTGGGGTATTGTATTTATCATTTTTCATCACCCCACATCCGTACCGACACCCACACACCCCCACTTACTCCTCCCCATGGCTGAATTCAGCAGCCACCATATTTTTCCCCACTTGATTTTCAAAGGAAAAGATATGAAAGAAAAGAAAAGAAAATGGGTGAATTAGGTGGACTTTTGACTTTGGTTGACCTTGACTTTCACCCCCACTTTCTCTACCTCCCTCTCTCTCCTCTCCCACTCCAATTCAGCCGACCTCCCTCCCTCCTACAGCAGCAACAGCCCCCCCCATTCCCCTTCTCTTTTCTCTTCAAAACTTCTTCAAAAATTGCCCCAAAATCCATCAAAAAAATCCCAAAACCCAAATCCGACTCCTACCCATTTTAGCTTAGCCAAAATTGCATGGATCTAGGGAACAAGATTCCAATTTGGGAGGCTATGTGTGTGCTTGTGGATCTTCATATGTTTTGGGTATAATTCTAAACATTTTTGTTGCTTAAATTGTTACTAATGTCTTAAGCTAAATTAATTAAGTGTTAATTTGGATATGTGAGTTTAATTGCAAGTTTTGAAATTCAAGTTATGAATTTGAATGCAAGTTAGGGTTTTGTAAAATTAGTGTATGGTTGTGTGTTATATTTAGGCTTTTGTCATGTTAATACGAGATTAGTAGCTTGTGCTAATGGTTAGTTTAAAATTGTGTTAAATTGCTAATTTGCTTACTAGGTTTTTGAAATTGGTTAAATACTTGGGATTAAAAATGTGTTTAGGTTTTTCATGACTTCATTAACTTTATTAAGTGTGGTTTAATTCTTTAGATCATGGAAATCCAACCTAGATTGTAGTTTGTGCATTTTTGCTTTGAAATTGTTAAATTTTAGGTATTTTGTAAACTAGAATATTAGGGTTTTTGGAATTTAATGAGATTAAATTCCGGGAATTGTTTATATGACTTATTTAAAATATTTAATAAGTATATTGGCTGCTACATTCATTTAAACGTCATGTTTTGTACAAAAACGGCGAATTGTGCTTGCTAGATTTTCGGAAAAATGACTTTTTAAGTGAAATTGGGGTTTTTGTGAGTTTTAACCTGGTTTATATTAAAATTAGTGTTCGTGAATGTGCAAATGAGTGTGATTGGATTTTTCTCGATGGTTTGACGTTTATACATCGACATCGAGGGTTGGTTTGACTATTCTTGCATGCGTAGGCGATAGGTTTGGACCTATGCGTGATACGCGTGCCGATTTGATTTTCGTATGCCGTTTCGATTTCGAATTTAGTTTTAATGCGATATGGTGCGTTATGATATGTAGGTAACCCCATGTGGACTTCGAGACGACAAGCAAGCGCGTGGCGACGTCGGCACCGACGGGCGAGGACCAGGTGAGTAGATTTATATCTACGGGGAGAAGTCGGGTGGATGGCGTATAGCACCCCCGCAATTCGTGGTGATGTATACGAATACGTATAAACACATATATATATTGTTTATATATTTTTTGAGTATATTGATGATAATATGGATATTTGGTGTTCTTGGATGATTTAGTGTCGTGAAACCCTAGAGTAGTGGTCGCACTACACATGCACCCACCAACCCATACTTGCATACTTTCTTCCTTCTTTTGTGCTTTACGGAAAATATAGTTATGTGTTCACATGGGTATGGGACTATGTGTTCACATACGGATTTGAGGATGATATTTGGGTTTGAGATGAGTCGATGAGATTTGTATTGAGGTTGTGAATTCGGTGACCTAGCAGGGATCGTATTTGAGATACGACATGACGTTGTAGCGGGTCCTTGACGTAGTGTTTCACACACGTCCATTCATACTTAGGCGGTATCATTATTGTGCAAGACATAGGTCAGTACCCTAGACTATGATCTTGGATAAAGAGGATACTAGGTGAATAGTAGGATGAATGTGATATTGACCCGTACCCAGATTTGGGATGCCGTACGACGGATTTACGTACGAGCTATATTGATGATTGATCCGCACTCTTGACTTGGGATGCCTGATTATAGATATGGTATCGGATATGATATTATTGAGGCAGGATCACCGACTATACATATACAGGTATGTATATGGATCGACTCAGATGTTAGGCGGTTTCCTTACCTGTAGTTCAGCTTGTTAGTTCAGCCGTATAGTTTAGTGTAGTTGTTAGATTAGATTAGACTCCTACCTATTTCAAAACTAGCGGATCGTGGGTATTTTAAATGACAGGTCAAGGGATCTACGGATATTTTCAAAAGACGTATCCTTTCTTAAAAACCACCGTAGCCCTATTTTCAAAACCCCGCGGTTCGGGATATTTCAAATGGCACCATTTGTAGGACTTATATTAGATTAATGCAGATTAGTTATAGTTGCGTCTAGTTTTTAGCTCCCGCTCATTTTGGTTGCTCGCTCCGCATCGCATATTTACATTGTTATTTCATATTGCATTGTTGACATCATGCTGTTAGGACACCAGCACCATTACCGATGATGCGTATGTACCACGTACACTTATTTGCCGGCTCACACACATCTTCATCGGTAATTGCCATGTCACGTACACCTTAGAAAATATTATTGCTTGACATAGCCTGTTAACTAATAGTTAGACATGATATTAGTGTACTTGCCTTATATCTTAGTTTAGACATTGTAGTGATTACCTGCTACTTCATGCATACTGTTATTCATCGTTATGCCGCATTCATGGATTCTCATGCATATATTCACTATTTTACGTGTTATTGAGGTTTTGGATTCGGATTTCCATGAGATTTTCTGGATTTGGAGGAAAACCGCAAAAACATAAATAAACCTTTTCTCTCTTTTAAAATAAAAAGTGCGGTTTTCCTATGATGTATGAATCGTCCACCATGAGTTTGCTGATGGATTTTGAGACCCGATTCGAGGAGTGGAGGAACCGTTTCGGGTACATGGTGGACCCGGTATGGTACCCCGGGGCAAGATGAATGTGGTGTTGACGTTGAGCCTGGCAGGGGACAGATTACCTACCGGTGATATTACCCGACGCGTCGGATATCTGGAGGATACCGTCGTGGTCTTGAGATGGATGGTAGGGGCCGGTCTGGACTGACGGCGCCCTAGATATTGAGATTGAGACATTGATATTTCGAGACAGTGAGGTTTATATTTTGTGTCGATGCTAGACACGGTTGATACTGATTTTATTTATGATACCTCACTTTAAAAGTATAGAAATCTCACTAATTTATGAAAACAGTTTCTTCATTTACATGTATTCTGTTTTCATGCATTCATACCTCACTCATATGATATATTGCTACCTGAGGCACTGACACGGGCACATGAGTTTACACTCGGGTTAGATATTTACCCTAGCCTTGTTATAGGCTACGTGTTATTCATATATTTGAGGATATATTATGATCATTGACCTAGGTTGCGTTATTTATGCGATTTCTGTGCGTAGATGTTTTTCTATTCACGAGTTGGCAACTCACCCCCGTTGTGCCCCAGTTTCTTGCAGGTTTGCCGTACAGGTTTCATTACGGCTTTGCGGGCTCAGTTTCATTCGGATGACTTGCTAGTAGGTAGGTTTTTCTTGTATCGTACCCATCATATTACCTTGTATAATATTATTCCGTTGTACCTAGTAAATTCCATCAACCAAACATGTACTTATTGAGATAGAGACCAGTGTTGTTTATTCTTTCGACCTTAGAGTCGCTCGTTATATTTCTGGTGGTTTTGAGTTTCCTTTTGAGTTTTGATCCTCGCCGTTGGCGTTGTATATTATATTGCTTGTGTGGTTGTGACCGTCGATTGACGAAGAGCTAGCTCCCGCTTGGGGATGCCTTTTTCTTGATTTCGTATACTATTCATGTTGTATCCCGTTTGGGGGTCAGTATTTACAAAGGAGACTCTACCGAAATTTTCAGTAAAATTTTGATGTTTTAAAAACCGCATAATTCGGCTTATGCTATTGAAATTACTTGCTTTAAGTTGGTTTTTCCTGCACTCTACTACTTTTCTTGGTTTGGATTTCTGGGTTTTCGGTTTACTTAGATTACGTACGTCTCGAGACGTTCGTAGTTTAAGTGCCGGTCATGTTCCGTACTTTCGGGTCGTGACAGTATGGAACCCTACCATGCAGTTCAGTTCTGCGTATACAACCTAAGCAATATAACACAAGAACCAGCAACTGAAAACATTATTTATAATTCAAATTCCTTGAATCTTCCAATTCCATATATTTTGAATCTATCCTAACCCTAATCTTTCTTCCAAGGTTATGGATTCCCCAAACAACCCCAGCACAAATGTCAACAACACTTCCCCACCACTACCACTTACTCCTGCCGTCATTGCTCCGATCAATGAGCAGACGGTACTGCTTGAGGCGATCCGCAGCCTCCTGGAAGGACTGCAGCAGCAGACTGCTATATTATTGAACCGTCCAGAAGCAGAAGCAACTGGCATGAAACGCTCTGCCACCCAGATAGAAAGAGGAGCCCATCCTATACAACCTTCTGAACCCAAGAGATAGAAAGAAATAATTAACCGATCAAGTCCAAGTTTTTGTTTCTACTGCAAGAGGGCTGGACACTTGTGGAAGGACTGTAGGCGCGCAAAAGGTCTGTGCCTAGTTTGTGGCGCATCCGATCATGGAATTGGAACCTGTCCCTATAGACGCAACTCAGCTTACATACCCACCAACTACTTGCAGCGGCCAGTTATCCAGGCTCCTGCACCTCGTCTAGCACTCCCAGCTCCACCTCCCGCACAACCTACTCGCCAATTCCATCAGGCTCTAAGGAACATGCCTCGAGGGCAGAGAAACATGCCCCAAGGACAGAGGAATGTGCCTCTGGTTAGGAGGAATGTAACACGGCGTCAGGCTTTCCTTTTAGCGGCTGAAAAACCAGAGGCCGTAGACCAAGGTAACCCTGGTAATTCCTTTCAACATTTTCAAACCCTTGAATCATTCTGTTACTTTTCAGTCACAAAACTTTCCTTGAATCTGTTGCACTTTCCTTTTATAAATTTCGAGGACGAAATTTTTATAAGGAGGGTAGAATGTAACAACCCAAAACATTCTGTACAATTTTTTTCAAAAATATAGAAAGTGGTACTTGAGCCTGAGCACAGGTTATAAGTTTGATTTGCTTTTGAACAGCAAGAAGGAGCTTGTAGCTCATTGGTAAGACCTTGCACTGCTGAACCAAAGCACCAGAGTTCAAATCCCATCAGCCACACATTATTTTTATTTAATTTTCTTTTAATATTTTAAAAGCCCAAGAGTCTACACCTGCACAACACGTAAAAACCAAGAGTCACACATAAAACAAACGAGTCCACTGCAGTAGACCAAGCGACGGGGACACGTGGCGAGGAGACGCGGCCTGACTCGGGCCGGCGACTCGGGTAAATCGGCCGGCGCCGCCTGTTTTGGTGAGTCCAAACCCCAATTTTCTTGACTCTTCTGCAACCTTTGGCCTATCCCACTCCCCCTGCACTATTTAAAATCTCAGAAATAAAACAGAGAATTAAACACACCCCCTTTTAATTTTTTTAAATGCAAAATTAAATACAATTTTTATCACACCCTTTCACTACCCTAAACCCTAGATTTTTCCTATAAATACCACACCTAAAATCACCCCTCCTCAGTCCCAAATCCCTGCCCAAACTCTCATGAAAATTCCCAATACTTTTTGTGTGCAAGTGGAGTTAGCAAAGGGCGAAGCTCCGAAGAACTTCCGACGACAATCCGAGGAGTTTCCGGCGATGAAACGACACACCGGTGTTTCCCCAAACTTCCTCTTCCTCCTCTCTTGACCCTAATCCAGTAAGTCCCACTTCTCTCTCTCTCTTGCTATTCTCAAATTCTTAATCCTTAAAACGTGTCGGAAGCGGAGTTATCCGGCCTCCGATTCTCTTTCCTTTAATAAAATACTACATTTTCTTAATAACAAACCTACAAATTTTGATATATTGTTTAATACTCATTAACTAAGATAATAGAACAAGTTTGACATTAAAATGATAAGCATAACAAGTTTTATTCCACTTTTACAGTAAAATACCTTTATGTTTCATATCGACATGTTTATACCTTTTAACCATGCTAGCTTTAGAAAACTTATGAGGTTATGACCTACCTCCTCACAACACTCATATATAACGTAGCACGATGATATTTGGGAACGTAGATTTACGAAAAATACGATTTTACACATAACTACCTCCGACTTATAAAAAACTTTTTCTACAAGATGTGTATTTTTAACAAATCTTTGCAAATGCGCCGCTACAACCCATTTCGGGGAACCCTTTTGGGATGGTGCGGATTATCGCACATCCTCGGGCTTAGTAGTGCGAGATGCAGACCTCCGCAAGGAGCATACGGTCTCGAAAGATTTAAAATACAATTTTCTTTAGAAAAATGTGATTTCTATTATAAATAAAAATTATATTTTTAATAAATAAATATATATGTAATTAACATCAAAATGTCTATTTTAAATATTTATAATATTCCACATTTTCAAAATTCAAGAAAAACATTCCATTTACAAGAAAATACCATATAACTCCAATATTACAAATAAATACCATATATTACGAAATTAGGTTTATTTCACTAGAAATGTCACATTGATAAAATATAGATCCATGAAAACTCTAAAGATGATAATAAAATACTTGAGGTGTATTTTGAAAATTATACAAAATTATTTTTACATAAAACCCCCTCAAGTTATACTAAATTACAATAAAGACCCTAGTAAAGATAGGTTTAAGAGGGACCAGTCTCTTGAGCCTCAGGGAGCCGGAGTTATGGGTGCTTGCCTATTTAAGGTAGACAACTTAACAAACGGTGTTATCAACACGGTAATCGTCTTTGAAAAAAACACAAATCCTGTCGTCCATGTGCAGCGGTTACCGATAGCACCAAAACATAATTCAGGATTCAATTTCTTTTCTAATTGTCTGACTCAGACTGAATCTCAATATAATCAATCTGACTTGAATATGATTCAAGTATGAAATTACAAAACTACTATTCAATATGAATTCATCCATTCAATCTAATCAATCTATATTGACTGAACCGAACCATGGATATACATCCATCTACATGATTCTCCAATTACATCCATTTACTGATATCATGGTTTCGGCAAGTCATCCATCTATACAATCCAATTTACAAGACAATACAATACAAACAATACAAACAAGACATCGCGGGGTTTATAAGGGGTAGATTGGTACAGAAGGTGTTAGAAGTGGCATGATACTGCAACCATTAAGACACCTAATCTAAATTCAATTGCCGTTGTACCGTGGCTGAACGGTTCCTTGTATTCCGTCCACTGTAGTCTCTGGTCTATTGAGACCCTTCTCGTGTACACTGGCCTCTTCTGTACCAAGCTACAAACAACATCGTTAATAATATAATACAACTTTAAAAGCTACACTCTCTCTCTCTGTCTATTCTACTTCTCCCTTATCTTTGGGACTTACCGAGCGATTTGTTCGCTGACGACATTCTCTTTCTTTTATTTGGAATGTCGTCAGGTGATTCGGACCTTCAGGAGATCGAGCCCACCTTCGAGGACTTGGGTCAGCTAGCCTTCGACCCGGAGCTCTAGGTCCTTGTACACATTTACATTCTATATTTTCCATTTCTGTTATGCCACTGTTTAGGCATTGCTTTCCATTCCATGTATTTACCTTTCAGATGTATTGTAAAAAGAATGTTAATAAATAAAGTTGATGTTCATTTATATCTTGTCTCTTGTGTATATTACATTTTATATTGCTTAGATACACTCAGCGTGTTTACTTCTGAGTAAATACGTAGCGGTCAGTCGCGGCCCCTTCGCCGTACACTGGGAAGCGGGGCGTGACAACAAGGGTTACAAGTTTTCCGTTGAAGATGGAATTTTAAAGGTAACCTGTAACACCCTGTCTATTTTGTACTCCAATATCCGTAATTAAATAAAAAATTGTTTCCATATAATTTTTCTAATTGTATTTTTATTTATCTTTATTATTTTTTCCAAACCCCAATTACTATTTTATTATCCTAATAGCATAACCCAAAACCCATAACCTGACACCAAAAAACCAAAACCCAACATTCAAAAGCCCAAAGCCCTCAGTCCCCAAGCCCGACCCCATATCCTACTTCCCAAATTGTAACCCTTCTCTTTTATTTCATTAAAAATTCAAATTCCCCATAATTCCCGTTAACCCAATTAAACCGTTTACTTCTCATTCAAATTTCCTATTAATCACCATATAATTAACATTGATTTCTCTTAATCACCCAATCTCTTTCTCTCTCTCTCATTCTTTAATTATGAGCCCGCCTCTCTTTCAAACCTCATTCTCTCTCTTTCACCCTCACTCCCTCCTCTCTCAAAGCTCACCGTGGCCAACATCCGATATCCAGCCTCCGTGAGCAAATCGCAGCCTCCCCCTTCCCTCACAACTCCACCAACATCCCATTGCCTCCTCATCACCTCTTCCCGATCGACGACCCAACCTCGAACTCCTCCTACCGCCTCCGTCGTCTGCCGCCACCCACTGCCGTCGCTCTATCACCTTGCCGCCACCTGCATCGCCGCAGCCGAGCCAACGCAGCCCCAGCCAACCGAGCTCTACACCAAACTCTAGCCGAGCCAGGCATTTCATTGAACACGTTTGCCTTTGTCGTTGCCCTCGTCGCTGTTAACAGCGCCATCGCCATCCAGGTAGTTGTCTCTGTTGCCGTGGACGTCACCATCATCGAGCCATTGGAACATTTGACTGGGCCCACAGTTGGATATAGTTCCCTCAAGGAAATTATTGTAATCGCAGGCAAGCGATTATGATGATTAAGGGAGGACCTATACGGGTAGAACGGTCTGTTCCCCGCCGAAACACGGAGACGAGACCGCGTTGGTTCGTCTTGCCTGAATTTCGAGGGCGGATGCTATTTGGTGCTATCTGTCCACCTCTCCGAAGATGCCAAGTTGATTTATGGCACCGTATATCGAAAGTTTAAACGGATGCGGCCGATATAGCAGACTTCATCAGATTCCCCCTCATTGAGGGGTTTTTGATTGTGGGGACGCTCTTCCCTGCAGGCGCAAGCCCCCGCAGTTAATTACGCTACCGCATCGTGGTAACCACTTTCTCCTTCTCCAGATGGTCACTTCGTGTCATGGGTGTTTGTTTTGTTTTTGGTTGCCCGTGGTTTGTATACGGAGACTAATTTATGTTGTCGCCCGTAGGGCGTGGATTAGTCCAAATCCGTATTTTCTTAGATTTGGGTTTGGGGTTGGGTTTAAGGATACGTTAGTCTCGTTTGAGACTAAGATCAACTTAAATGTTTGTTAAGAATACGTTAGTCTAATTTTAGACTAAGATCAACTTAACGGGATCGTTTAGATCCAACAAAAGAGCATTTGGGCTCTATTGTTTAGTTTAGAGACATTGCGGTCGATTACCAGTTTAAGGACATGGTGGTCCATTACCAGTTTAAGGACATGGCGGTCCAATGTTAGTTTAAGGACATTTCGATCCAATGTTAGTTTAAGGATATTTCGGTCCAATGTTAGTTTAAAGACATTACGGTCGATTGTTAGTTTAAAGAAATCCCGGTCGAGGTTAAGGGCATCATAGTCCGTGAGTTTAAAGACCTCACAGTCAAGGTTAAGGACATCATAGTCCGTGAGTTTAAAGACCTCACAGTCAAGATTAAGGACATCATAGTCCGTGAGTTTAAAGAGCTCACAGTCAAGATTAAGGACGTCGTAGTCCGTGAGTTTAAAGACCTCACAGTCAAGGTTAAGGACATCATAGTCCGTGAGTTTAAAGACCTCACAGTCAAGGTTAAGGACGTCGTAGTCCGTGAAATATATGGTTGCCAGGACCCGTCACCTGTCTGAAGACGTTGAAGGATTACAACGACAAATATCAGAAGAGTTTAGAGATGTACCCTTGAACCAATTTTGGTTAAAAGATCTGTGGTCCAATTTGGAACTAAGATCTGTTAAAAGATTATGAGCATGCGGGCTCAATTAATATGGGTTGTGGACTTATGGCCAGTCTTGAGCTAAGTCCAACAAATGTTTAACATTTTATTGTTCAGGGCTGTTGAGCCTTTATTTGGGCTTGGCCCTTTTAATAATGCTGAGCATTAGATCCTGACATTTTTTTTGTCTTGTACTGAATGCATAGTATTCATCAGAACAATGTGTGTTCTGACAGCGTGCCACATGGCGCGCCAGGCGCTTTGCGCCAATTAAAGAGCGCATTGCGCTTCTGCCAAGTAGCGCACACGAAAAGGACACGTGTCGTGCTTGGCGCTAAGCGCCATTTTATAAGCGCATTGCACTTTCAATTTGTGAGCGCGTTTCACTAGTTTAGTGGCGCACCAGTGAGTGACACGCGGCGCGCTTGGCGCTGAGCGCAGTGCACTATTTCAGAAGCGCAAAGTGCAAGTTGTATGTGTGGTTGACACGTAGCACGTTTTGGCGCTGAGCGCCGGTCCAAGAAGCGCAAAAGTGCAGTTCATGAGTGCAAGGCATTTTTCAGTAGCGCAAAGCGCATTTGATCAAATTTATGATCAAGGAACAAGTTTATGTTCTTTTCTCTTTTTTTTAAAGGAGGCTTTGCCTCAAGATTCAAGAACAACAGTTCTTATTTTTAGAAAAGGCGCTGCCTTTGTAGATAAATGATCTGTGAATGAAATAAATACTTCTTTTGCTTTTTTTATGATGAGATCTTTTGATCTCTTATTATAGAAGACCTTGGTCTTTTGTAGATGTATGATCTTTTAAGAAGATAATTCTTCTGTTTTTATGAGATGATTTCATCTCTTTGTTCAAGAATCATTTTTTACCTTGAAGAAATATTATTCTTTTGCTAAGAGCTTGCTCTTCTTTCTTTGAGTTTTCTCAAAGTTTGTAGGGGGGTTTTCTCTATCAGACGTGAAGTCTTGGAGCCTTTATATAGGGCAAATTGATTTGTTAAATCATTAAAGAGATCTTTCTCAGATTGATTTGGGGATATTTCCTCACCGTTGGATCTTTGATCCTAGGGCTTCTGTTTTATAGAAGACAATCTTCTTATTTTTAACAAGATTGGAAAAATCTTTCCATAATAGAATTTTAATTTTGATTAATTAATGATTTATCATTATTATTAGATCGTTTGATCTAACGGTGGGGAATTTTTAATTCTAGCACTGGCGCACCCGTATTTTACACGTGGTGCGCTGCTCAGAGCGCAGCGCACTTTGCACTAGCGCACCTACGTTTGACACGTGGCGCGCAGCGCAGCCTGCGCTAGCGCACCTGTGTTTGACACGTGGCGCGCAGTGCAGAGCGCTGGATCTAAAGCGTTGCTTCAATTTTTGAATTTTAAATTTTAAAACAGAGCTTTACTCTGATTGGGGTGCGCTGCCTAGGGCGCAGCGCACCTGGCGCTAGCGCACCCATGCTTGACACGTGGCGCGCAGCGCGCCTAGCGCCGGATCTGAAGTGTTGCTTCAATTTTTAAATTTTGAATTTCAAAACAGAGCTTTACTCTGATTGGGGGAAAAAATGCCCCCCACCGTTGCGCTGACGTGCACCACACGTGAGTGCAACGGTGACAGCATCTGCGCCCTTGGATCAACTCAGAAGCTGAAGAGGCCTTTCAATGCCTATAAATAGGACCTTTGGTCCCTTAGATGATTTTCATCTCCTTTTTGAGAATTATCTCTTCTGAAAATTTCATTCTCCCACAGAGCATAGCTCTCTTGTTTTAAGGACTTTTTAAGAGTTAGAACTCTATCAAAACTTAGGTAAAGTTTAAATTTTTTTAATAAATCTGGGTTTTACCCATTAACAGAGCCTTGCTCTTCATAGATTTTTTTTATCTAAAGAAAACCCATTTAGGGTTTCATTAATAGAGCTTTGCTATCTTGGAATCCATGGATCTAAGGAGATCTTTCCTGGGGTTTCTTAGCCCATTAATGAACAGAGCTTTGCTCATGAAGAACTCTCAGAGTTTGTTCATAGATTTCAGAATTTTTAATTCATTAAAACTCTTATTTTAAATCTTCTGATGGTTATTCCATCATTTCTTCAGAGCGAGGATCTTAGCATTCTCGAAGAATTTTTAATTACCCTCATAATTGACTTTGACTGGTGTCATTCCTGTTTGCAGAGCATTGCTCTCGAGGAATTTAACTCCTCTGTCCCGAGGGATCTTTCTTAAACGAGATTCCCTTTTTAGAATCTCCCACGAATTCAAATTTGTTAGGTATCATAATAAGAATTTGTTTTCTCCATGGGGATATCGAGAATCGTTTAAATCCCTTTGCTCGTTTTTCCTCATTACTAATCTTTTAATGATGTTTCCTTTCAGGCACTATGGCTGTTCATTTATATAGTCTGAACGAGTTCATTTCTTATGAGGATATTCGCGTACAGGGCCGTTGCCAAAACCAAGAGTTAACAGATGCCCAATGTGCGGAGATTATGGATCGTCTGCATGCACGTGTCGGTTGGCTGCTTCCTCGCCGTTCCGCTCTCCTGAAAATCGTAGTGGGATCAATTTGTAGAGCACTTCCTGGGTTTCACAAGGCCATGCCGCTTAATGGGCTGGATGATGCCGAAGACAAGGTGCATTCAGTGTACCTGTCGGGGATGATCTCGAAGAAGCGGCGAGATAACCTCATTGACATTCTGCATCAAACTTTCCAACAGACGACGATAGTCGCATCTGTTGGATATAGTGCCCTCAGAGTCAATTATTGGATCACAGGCACGTGATTGCAATGATTGAGGGAGGACCTATGCCGGTAGGACAGCCTTACTCAAGATGATAGTATGCTATCTGGTTTTTCTTTATCATCGTGTACTGCTTTAGGTGACCTTACAGGTCACTATTGCGTGTTAATAGAGCCCTTGGGATTCTTGCTTGACGGCCAGCAGTATGATGGCGATCATATACGTGGGAGCTGGGGTCAATAAGCACATCCTTAAAAGGTCCCTAGTCGTGGGAGTTTCGAGACAGGGCATCGATACTCCAAAGTAGACTAGTGTATACAGTCGAGACCCCGACGAGAGGTGGTGGCCGGTCTCACAAGCCACTGGTGTCAGTGTTAGTGTATATGCCCTAGAGGCCATTACTGTATCATACTAGTTTGTATATTACTTAATGGAAGCTTGGGATATTCACCTTGTATATACAATCTTGCTCAAAATAGTAGTATGCTACTTGGTTTGTTTCTACTTCAATGTGTACATGTGTTTATTTTAGTATATCACCTATGCACATTAGTGGAGCCCTTAGGATCTTTGCTTGATTACCAGCGTTGTGATGGCAGTCACACTAGTGGGGGCTGGGTAATCTATAAGCACATCCTTATGCAGGTCCCTAGTCGCAGGACTATCGAGACAGGGCATCGATACTCCGGAGTAGACTGGCTCATGCGCTTCTCATCCCATAGTGGGAGATGGTCTGTCCCACAGCCATCAGTACGTCGTACTGGAGATAGTATGCGGGTGCTCGTTGGGTTACGAGTACACTGGACAGGACTCGTCGGGAACTGACCGGTTGGTATTATACCTATCGTCAGTTATCATTTCCAGGTGATATGAGTACAGCTTAGTCCGCTGACTTGACACTGTCACTTCGCCTCGAGTGTGTTCCCACTGTACTTTGATTACTACCCTACCACGGCTCAAAGGAGTCATGCAAACAGGTAGTAGTTGGGTGTAGTCCCGAAGCACTTGGAGGCAGTGACGGTTAGACAGGATTCGTCTCTCCCGGTATTGGGGGTTGACATCGCGCTGTGTCTAGGAGAGCCATTACACAAGTAGTCCCTGGTCAGGGCAAGCGAGATATACTGGAAGGCTTCCAGTGGTATCTCAGGGTGTATTGGGCTTCACTCCGACACGACTTGTACCGCTATTAGGGGACTGACGTTTACCGCCCCCTAGGCCCGCCATGCGATGTATCAGACGAACAGACCGGACTGTACGGAGATTGTCACATTCAGGCTCAGTAGGAGTTCAGATGGGTTTCACCTCGTCAGTCTTCTTGTCGGCATCTACCTGGGGACCGTTACGTACAGCTAGTGCCGCTTGCGGTCTGTGGTTAAACCCACTGCCAGCGTAGTGTCGAGTCTTTAGAGTCCCACACAGAAAGCTATTCGCCTTTAGGCAAAAGAGTAGAGGTCGCATGGTTTTGCGACAGGTCGCATGGTTTTGCGACAGGGTTCAGTCACATCCGTGCACTTGTGCACGTTTAGTGTCCGGACAGTTTACACTAGCGGGCTTTGGTTTAAGCCAGATCCTAGTGTACGTATTGGGATTGGTTTTATCCAGTTTGTATTCGTGTTCCTCGGAACGCGGATGCGGGTGTGTATGCACAGTTGACGGAGAAACAGAGGCAGAGGATTCTCATTAGGGTTATTGACCGTTGACTGTTGACTATTGACTTTTTGCTCAACCCTAATGAGAATATGATATATGATTAACAATAATAATAATTAAGTATTGTGGTGACATGGTTGTTGAGGGGTTGACTTTGTTGACTTGTTGACTTTGTTGACCAGTTGACTAGGTTGGACTAGTTGACCATCATGATGACAATGGCTATCATTTCATCGCAAAGACTTTTCACTTGCTTGTTCTCTTGTGCAATATGAGTGCATGAAATGATATAGCCATTTTGACTTAAACCATTTACACAATACTTGATTACTATTTTTGTGATAATGGCTTTGGATTATGAGAGCCAAGAGAGAAAAGTCATTCTCATTCTATCATTTTCATTCTCTCTCTTGTGTTCTTGAGCTCTCATCTTCTTCCTCTTGCTCTCCCTCTCTTTAGTCTATGGTTCACTTGTCTCATGTGTTGAGAATCAAGAACCATAGAGAAAATCACAACACACTCTTCTCTACCCACTCTAGTTCATAAGGTTTAGCAAACCAAGTGAACTAGTTTCTTCAAAGACCGAAGAAGAAGCCAAAGGTAGAAGCTTTCAGGTGGATCGATCTTCGGCGCAAGGAGACGACGGGGTGAAGCCGATCCGGACAACCATCGAGGCTTGAAGACGAAGGAGTTCAAGAAAGAAAGGTATAACCCCCTAACCGAGTAGTTAACAACTCCTAGTTAGGTTGTTAGTTAGATGTTTAACCGAGATCCGGTTTTGAGTCCATGTTACCGCCTCTAGAAAATTGTTTTTCACCAAATTCCGCATGCCCGAAAGTATCGGGAGAGGTAGCATGGACTTACAGTGGTATCAGAGCCTAGTTAAACTCTATCTAACATGTTAGCATAGTAGCTAGAAATTCGATCGGAGAAAAAGTCCCGAAATAAACCCGAAATTCAAAGTTGCTGTCGATTTTTAAAGTTCTGTAAAATTGATAAATTTCATCTTAAAAATCGGCTCAGGGTTTTTATTAAACACCTACGAAATTTGGTCCCACGAACCGGTCAAAGCGCCGCGGAAACGCGGCGGGAGCACGCTCCCGCCGCGGTTCCGCGGCCGAGTTGACTCGGCCGAGGTCCAAATTTTGTGCAGTGTTTTTATGGGGTTGTTTTGGGATTTTTGGAATATGTATTTTCTGCCCAGATTTTCCAGAACGAAAATTTTGTGTTTGGGGCCTGAAAATCCGTATTTTTTATCAAACTTCTAAAAGACTTAAGCTGACGGGTTTTTCTGTGATATGATATTTGTATTGAACGTCTGCTAATCGCTATATGTCGATTAGTGGGAGTTATACAAATCTGTGATCTGTAATGTTATTGGTTTGTGTATATGAATTCATTGGATTGTCGTGGGTGAATAGCCGGGGGTTGTGAGACGAGAGTTTTCTTTTCTTTCAATTCATGTAAAATTTTAAATTGATGTAATTATTATTTGTATGGCCGCACAACCGGGTCAGGGTTGTAGCAGTCATTGTATAATTTCTTTTTACTGTTTTTGCTCCTAGGATAGACCCATGGAGGGGGTGCACAAACTACCGGGTATGCCGAAGTGCCGAGTGGCCTACTCACGGAGATGAGGGAGGTTGCTTCGCTTCGGGTACTTGGCGGGTAGTTTGCCGCATCCGTAGGGGTCTTGGGTGGGGTATTGGCTATTCACCGTGACCGTGTAATCTGCTTTTCGTTACAGGCTCGTACGAATTGCGGGTTCCTAGTATATCCAATGTGTTCATCTGTGATTTGAAATGGCTATCATTGCAGTATATATATATATATATATATGATATTATTTAGGCGTTGCTTATGTTTTACAGCCGCGCTAGCCCAGCCCCCGCTCTGTCGTTAGTTAAGTAACCTAACGGGTAATGACGGGGCCCCGTGGCGAATGCGAATGGCATAAGCGTACGTCATATTTTGGTTGTTTTCTGCAATGGTAGGATTAAATGATGGGACGCATTAAAAGAACTAATGCAAGAATATCACGCATTAAAAGAACTAATGCAAGAAAAATAAACCAAGTAAAAGTCGTTGGAACACTTTCACAAAACCACTCGGTTCTTTTCAAAACTAACTTTTAAATGCGGAGCTTGAGCCACTTCTTTTAAAAGCTATCTCGTTCCATCGATTATATCAAGTTCACTACGTTCACGGTTTAGCCAAAACCATTCGTAGCCCTCCGTCGTTTCACATGGATGGTCAATAGTATTCAAGCTATGTTTGTTGGCCAAAGTCAAGGCATAGTGATTGGTAGCTATTGGGTATTCATGTGCAGCATAGATAGATGCGTTAGTTTGGAACAGTCGTACTGCCTTGTTGGCCAAAGTCAAGGGTAGGTGCGGGTGGATTCAAATTAACCTGGAGAACGACGGGTAGAACTTGACATGTGACTTATGATTTGTTGGCCAAAGTCATGGTCATAAGAGCATGGGGCAAAAATCCACATCGGGAGTTTCAAAAGAACTGAAACTTGCTAGTGTTGCATACCATTTGGAGTGTGATGATTCTGGTAGGATTCCTTCAGTTTCGTCACGCAATGATATTTGGATCCCAATCCTACTGTGAGTATATGCTACTCCTCGGGAAATTTCTCACTTAACGATCAATGCTATAAACCAAGTAGGTGTCTAGAAAGGTGTTAGCGGTGCTACGCCCCCAGGGAAAAGAGGTTATTTAATTAAGGAACTTCGCGAAAGCGTTGGAAAACCTCCATCGAAGTACCGACACTGGCCTGGCTGAACGGTTAAGCAAGTATTATACGGTGAGATTGATCCTGACTAATTCTTCCTTTTTGGTTTGAGGAGGGATTCGAGAAACAGTGGGAGCCATCCTGTTTAGACAAACTAAAAACATTCTAAACTTGCAAGAGCATCATACTGAGTGTTTCTTCTCTCTCCTAATTGCAGCGACCAATCGACATGACTGGACTTAAGTTACTTCTAGATAAAAACATACTGACAGGGCCAAACTATAAAGATTGGCTCAGGAATGTCAAGATGGCAATCACTTACGATAAGCTGGGGTATCTTCTTACCACCAAAGCTCCTCCTGTCCCAGGTCCCAAAACCAGCGTCGCACATAAGGAAATCCGTAAGATCTGGGAACTAGATTGCGCGAAGGCCAAGTGCCTCGTGCTTGCCTCTATGGACAACGAACATCAGAGGAGGCATGAGAATATGGACCTCGAATCCATATTTCTCCATACAAAAGAATTGTATGGAGAGCAGTCTCGTATCGCAAGATACGAAGTGTCGAAGAAGTTATTTTCGGCAAGGTTGGCCGTCGGATCATCGGTAGCGGAACACGTGCTTAAGATGATTGGCTACATAGAAGAGCTCGCGGACCTTGGGACCACGTTGGAGAATGAGCTCTATACGGACTTGATTCTCCAGTCCCTTCCTTCCACTTACGCCTAGTTTATCCTGAACTTCAACTTACAAGAAAAGAAAGTTGAACTTTCAGAACTCCTCAACATGCTGAGGAGTGCAGAGGGCACCCTATAGAAAGGTAGGGAAACATCCACTTTGTTTGTAGGAGGATCTTCCTCTTCTAGGTCCAAGGCGAAAGCCAAGAGAAAGAAGAAGAAAGCCCCCGCCAAACCAAGGGGCGGTGTTAGTAAAGTGGATACGAAGGGAAAGGCAAAAGCAACAAAGAAAGTGGGAAAGCTTGTGGATAAGGAAGAATGCTTCTATTGTCATAAGAAGGGACACTGGAAGAATGATTGCAGGGCTTGGAAAGCCAGAACACATGATCTGAAGCAGGTTGCGGCTTCAGCTTCAGGTGTGTATATTATTGAAAACTGTCTTTCAATAAACTCTACTTCCTGGGTATTGGATACCGGATCAGGATCTCATATCTGTAATTCTTTGCAGGCGTTGAAAAACCGTAGGGTTTTGAAGGCAGGTGACATGACCCTCAAAGTTGCAAACGGAGCTAGCATGGATGCTAAGGCCGTGGGGGACTATCACCTGGGAATGTCAGATGGACATGTTTTGGTTTTGCGTAATTGCTTTTTTGTACCCAACGCAACTTGTAATATCATTTCTGTATCTTTGGTTTCTAAAAAAGGTTATGAATTTGCGTTTGTAAGTAATGTTGTAAACATTCACCTTAATCAAGTTCTGATTGGGTCAGGTACATTGAGCAATGGTATATACGTATTAAACCAACCACAGATTTTCAATGTCCAGAATACACACAAAAGAAAGTCTCCGGAAATAAATCAGACTTTCTTATGGCATTGTAGACTGGGTCACATCAATGAGAGAAGGTTGAAGAAGTTACATACAGAAGGATATTTGAATCCGTTCGAATATCAATCGTATGCCACTTGTCAATCCTGTCTCAAAGGAAAAATGACAAAGACTCCGTTCACTGGACACGGAGTAAGAGCGAGCGAGCTCTTAGGACTCGTACACGGCGACGTGTGCGGTCCAATGTCTACACATGCGCGAAGCGGTTATTCTTACTTCATTACTTTTACGGATGACTTTTCAAGGTACGGTTATGTCTTCTTAATGAAACATAAGTCCGAAGCCTTTGGAAAATTCAAGGAATATAAGAATGAAGTAGAAAAACAAACAGGCAAAAGTATCAAGATCCTAAGATCGGATCGAGGTGGTGAATACTTGAGTGCCGAGTTCCTGGACTATTTAAAAGAGAACGGAATTCTCTCTCAGCTTACTCCTCCATACACTCTGCAACATAACGGTGTATCGGAGAGACGGAACCGAACCCTATTGGATATGGTACGGTCCATGATGAGTAACGCTGAGTTACCGCGATCATTCTGGGGGTATGCGCTAGAATCAGCCGCATACCCTTTGAACCGAGTTCCCACTAAGACTGTGCCTACTACACCATATGAGATGTGGTGTGGGAAGAGACCCTATCTTAATCACATTAAGACATGGGGAAGTCCAGCTTTTGTTAAAAAGCAGCATGCGGACAAGCTCGAGGCACGCTCAGTACAGTGCAAGTTCGTACTGCGAAGAGGAACAAAAGGTTTTTGTTTCTCGTCATGCCTACTTCTTGGAAACTGAGTTTTTGGAAAACCAAATAAGTGGGAGCACAGTAGAACTAGAAGAAATTCCAGAACCACGAGCTATTACTGAAAGCTTAGTGGAACCAGAGGGTTCAAAAGAACAAGACATTCCTACGCCGCTCCGCAGGAGTAGTAGGCAGTCTCATCCGCCCGAGAGATACTACGGTTTTCTCATAGACGGGGATAGAGAGGATTGCATCATAGATTACGATGAGCCTACTAGCTTCCAGCAGGCCGTTCAGAGCGTTGACTCGGTAAAATGGCTGGATGCAATGCGGACCGAAATGGAGTCCATGTACACCAACAAGGTATGGACGTTGGACATTGCTCCAGACGGGGTAAAACCCGTAGGATGCAAGTGGATCTTCAAAAGGAAGATTGGTGTAGATGGACAGGTTGAGACCTATAAGGCTAGACTTGTTGCAAAGAGTTTTCGTCAAAGACCTGGTTTGGACTATGACGAAACCTTTTCTCCAGTGGCTATGTTGAAATCCATTCGGATCCTTCTTGTCATTGCTGCCTTTGCACGATTATGAGATCTGGCAGATGGACGTAAAGACTGCTTTTCTAAATGGAAATTTAGAGGAGTGTGTCTATATGGACCAACCAGAGGGTTTCATTCAGAGTGGGAGCAGCGGAAAGGTGTGCAAGTTGCTTAAGTCCATCTATGGACTAAAGCAGGCATCGCGGAGTTGGAACATCTGTTTTGATGAGACGGTCAAGGAATTTGGCTTTATCAAAAATCCAGATGAACCATGCATCTATAGTAGATTTGTAGCGAGAACTGCAGTATTCCTCGTTTTATATGTGGATGACATTCTCTTAATAGAAAATGACATTCCTATGCTACAATCTGTCAAGGGGTTCTTGTCACACAGGTTCTCCATGAAAGACCTGGGTGATGCCTCATACATCCTGGGGATCCGGATCCATCGTGATAGATCCAAGAGGATATTAGGACTTTTACAGTCCAGGTACATCGACACCATACTGAAAAGATTCAGTATGGAAGATTCCAAGCGCGGTAACCTACCGGCTTGTCACGGGATCACCCTCTCTAAAGAGATGTCTCCCAAGACTGATTTGGAGAGGGATCGCATGTCTATTATACCCTACGCTTCTGCGGTAGGCTCTATAATGTATGCGATGTTGTGTACCAGACCAGATGTAGCTTATGCACTAAGTGTGGTAAGCCGGTATCAGTCAAACCCTGGGGAGAAACACTGGATAGCGGTAAAGAACATTCTCAAGTACCTGAGAAGGACTAAGGAGATGTTCTTGGTGTATGGCGGAAAAGACCTCCAGATCGAGGCCTTTGCTGACTCCAGCTTCCAGAGTGACAAGGATGATTCCAAGTCCATGTCGGGTTTTGTCTTTACCCTCAATGGAGGGGCGGTGTGTTGGAAGAGTTCCAAACAGGAAACCGTTGCAGACTCGACGATGGAAGCGGAATACATCGCTGCATCTGATGCCGCAAAAGAAGCTGTCTGGATGAGGAAGTTCTTGAAAGAACTTCAGGTGGTTCCGTCCATTGTTGATCCAATACCTCTGTATTTCGACAACAACGGGGCTATAGCTTTAGCGAAGGAACCCAGGTCCCATCAGAGATCCAGACACATCTTAAGGCGGTATCACCTGATCAGGGAGATCGTGGATCGCCAGGAGATCGAGGTTCGGAGGGTTGCTTCAGAAGATAACACTGCAGATCCATTCACCAAGGCCTTGCCCCAGACTCAGTTCGAGCGGCTGATCGAGATAATAGGTCTTCGATACGCCAGTACATGGCCTTAGTGCAAGTGGGAGATTGTTAGTGTATATGCCCTAGAGACCATTACTGTATCATACTAGTTTGTATATTACTTAATGGAAGCTTGGGATATTCACCTTGTATATACAATCTTGCTCAAAATAGTAGTATGCTACTTGGTTTGTTTCTACTTCAATGTGTACATGTGTTTATTTTAGTATATCACCTATGCACATTAGTGGAGCCCTTAGGATCTTTGCTTGATTACCAGCGTTGTGATGACAGTCACACTAGTAGGGGCTGGGTAATCTATAAGCACATCCTTATGCAGGTCCCTAGTCGCAGGACTATCGAGACAGGGCATCGATACTCCGGAGTAGACTGGCGCATGCGCTTCTCATCCCAGAGTGGGAGATGGTCTGTCCCACAGCCATCAGTACGTCGTACTGGAGATAGTATGCGGGTGCTCGTTGGGTTACGAGTACACTGGACAGGACTCGTCGGGAACTGACCGGTTGGTATTATACCTATCGTCAGTTATCAGTTCCCAGGTGACATGAGTACAGCTTAGTCTGCTGACTTGACACTGTCACTTCGCCTCGAGTGTATTCCCACTGTACTTTGATTACTACCCTACCACGGCTCAAAGGAGTCGTGAAAACAGGTAGTAGTTAGGTGCAGTCTCGAAGCACTTGGAGGCAGTGACGGTTAGACAGGATTCGTCTCTCCCGGTATTGGGGGTTGACATCGCGCTGTGTCTAGGAGAGCCATTACATAAGTAGTCCCTGGCCAGGGCAAGCGAGATATACTGGTAGGCTTCCAATGTTATCTCAGGGTGTATTGGGCTTCACACCGACACGACTTGTACCGCTATTAGGGGACTGACGTTTACCGCCCCCTAGGCCCGCCATGCGATGTATCAGACGAACAGACCGGACTGTACGGAGATTGTCACATTCAGGCTCAGTAGGAGTTCAGATGGGTTTCACCTCGTCAGTCTTCTTGTCGGCATCTACCTGGGGACCGTTACGCACAGCTAGTGCCGCTTGCGGTCTGTGGTTAAACCCACTGCCAGTGTAGTGTCGAGTCTTTAGAGTCCCACACAGAAAGCTATTCGCCTTTAGGAAAAAGAGTAGAGGTCGCATGGTTTTGCGACAGGTCGCATGGTTTTGCGACAGGGTTCAGTCACATCCGTGCACTTGTGCACGTTTAGTGTCCGGACAGTTTACACTAGCGGGCTTTGGTTTAAGCCAGATCCTAGTGTACGTATTGGGATTGGTTTTATCCAGTTTGTATTCGTGTTCCTCGGAACGCGGATGCGGGTGTGTATGCACAGTTGACGGAGAGACAGAGGCAGAGGATTCTCATTAGGGTTGTTGACCGTTGACTATTGACTTTTTGCTCAACCCTAATGAGAATATGATATATGATTAACAATAATATTAATTAAGTATTGTGGTGACATGGTTGTTGAGAGGTTGACTTTGTTGACTTGTTGACTTTGTTGACCGGTTGACTAGGTTGGACTAGTTGACCATCATGATGACAATGGCTATCATTTCATGGCAAAGACTTTTCACTTGCTTGTTCTCTTGTGCAATATGAGTGCATGAAATGATATAGCCATTTTGACTTAAACCATTTACACAATACTTGATTACTATTTTTGTGATGATGGCTTTGGATTATGAGAGCCAAGAGAGAAAAGTCATTCTCATTCTTTCATTTTCATTCTCTCTCTTGTGTTCTTGAGCTCTCATCTTCTTCCTCTTGCTCTCCCTCTCTTTAGTCTATGGTTCACTTGTCTCATGTGTTGAGAACCAAGAACCATAGAGAAAATCACAACACACTCTTCTCTACTCACTCTAGTTCATAAGGTTTAGCAAACCAAGTGAACTAGTTTCTTCAAAGACCGAAGAAGAAGCCAAAGGTAGAAGCTTTCAGGTGGATCGATCTTCGGCGTAAGGAGACGACGGGGTGAAGCCGATCCGGACAACCATCGAGGCTTGAAGACGAAGGAGTTCAAGAAAGAAAGGTATAACCCCCTAACCGAGTAGTTAACAACTCCTAATTTGGTTGTTAGTTAGATGTTTAACCAAGATCCGGTTTTGAGTCCATGTTACCGCCTCTAGAAAATTGTTTTTCTCCAAATTCCGCATGCCCGAAAGTACCGGGAGAGGTAGCATGGACTTACAGTCAGTTGGTTCACCTAAGATGTATACAGGTGCTCATTGGGTTATGAGTACACCGAACAGGACTCGCCGGGAACATGCTAGTTGGTATTATACCTGATGTCAGATAGCTGTTCCCTAGTGACATATGTACAGGTTAGTTCATCGACCTGAGATCGTCACTTTTCTCGTGTGAGTTCCCACTGTACTTTGATTACTACCCTACCACGGCTCAAAGGAGTCGTGCAAACAGGTTTTAGTTGGGTACAGTCCCGAGCCACATGGAGGCAGTGAGCGGATCTGCAGGGGTTCGTCTCTCCCGGTATTGGGGGTGAGGTCGCGCTGTGTCTAGGAGAGCCATTACACGAAGTCTTTGGCCAAGGCAAGAGATTTACTGGTAGGTATTCCAGTAGTATCTCAGGGTGTTCTGGGCTACACTCCGACACGACTTGTACCGCTTTTGGGGGTCTGACTTTTACCAACCCCCTAGGCCCGCCATGTGATGCTCATAGACGAACGGACCGGATTGTACGGATATTGTCACTTACAGGCTTAGTAGGGTGTCAGGATGAGTTCGCTCATCGACGTCCCTTTTGGTCAATAGTTGGTAGCACATTACGTATGGCTAATATCTCTGACGTGCTAGTGGTTAAATCCACAGCCAAAGTATTGACGAGTCTTTAGAGTCCCCCACAGACAGTTTCTCAAGTTTCGGGCGAAACGCTGTAGAGGCCATATGGATATATGGCAGGGTTCGATCATATACCTGCGGTATTGCACGGATCATGATCGGACGGATAATACTAGCGGGCTTTGGTTTAAGCCGGATCCTAGTATTTTACGTGTAGATTTTTTCTCATTGCATTTGTATTCGGTCGCAATACAAATGCGGTTATGTATATACAGTCGCGGGGTTTTCCTGTAATTTATTACCGGATCACTTTTTGAAGTTGCCAGTTTGCATTTCGTTTCGGCCATTTTTTCTTTGTTCTTTCTTTGGCTGAAATTTGGTGTGGAGGGGGTTATTTGCAAATGTGCAAATTAGTATTGTGGAGGGTGGTTTTTGTAAGTAGTTGTTCCATGATTGTTCTACCATCCTTCGACTTCTTTTGTTCATCATTACTTGACTTTAGTGATGAGAGGGTTGATGGAGTGGGGACTTGGTTGTGATCTTTTTTTTTCTCATCATCACTCATGATTCACTCTTGCATGATTAACCTCCCTCCTCTCTCCATCTTGGCCGGTCACTTCTAGTGTGGAGGCTGTCCAACATTTTTGGTGTGAGAATTGGTCTCATTTTGTTTGCACAAAATCCCTTTTGGTTCATCTAAAAAGCTATCTCCATCTCCACATTCATATGGCAACTTCTGATAACCCCATGAGACATAGAGTTCTACACTTTTCTACAGCAATCTTGGACACGTCGGCTTGCCAACTTCGTGTCCGAGTTGCCTCGGTTCAAGAGGTGGGAGCTCATAAAAGGATTCGGCGATGTGGTGCCCTTTCCGACGAGGAGATGAAGACCGGAGATTCCGCGGGAAGATCGGGATGACGACGAGAAGACCGAAGGACACGGATCGCTCGGTATATCTCTCTACCCATTCTCTAGTTAGCTAGCATTAAGTTAATGGCCCGATCCGGGTTTAAAGTACGTGGTAACGCCGGTTTAAAAGTTTAAAGAAAATTTTCGTTTCCGCATTTTGGCCTCGGAATGACGGCCGGGGCGCTGCCGTGCACTTACATTAGTATCAGAGCCAGGCCATTAACCTAGTCTAGCTTGCTCTAACGTGTTTACAAGTTCGATCGAACGGATTTTCCAAAAACTCCATTTTCAAGTCCAGGTTTCTGTCGAATTTTTGCTGTGCTCAAAAAATTATTTTGTACATTGCAAAAATACGTGCAGGGTTTTATAAGAATTCTGTGAAAATTTGGTCGGCTAAAATTACTGTAGCGTGGCGGATCAGCGGCCAGAACCACGTTTTTGCTGCGGATCCGCCGCTGAACTGTGGCCAAACTGCACCAAATTTCTACAGTGGGTTTCTGACATGGAAATAGGGTTTCTGGTATATTATTTTTGGGCCCAGATTTATTTTGAGTGCTACAGTAGTACTAGGGGCCCACTTCGGGAAATTTAGTCGATCAAAAATTTTAAACATGTTAGTTCACAGTATTTACATTATATCTGCGACCGTGAATGTCATTTGATCGGTAAATCTTGTCTAACTGCTATAGCCCTTTTAGACGGATTTGCGAACGTGACATTCACGTTGATGTTCTGTGTTGTGCTGCGATGTTGCGGATTTGTCGTGGTGGATAGCCTAGATGCAATGGTAGTACAGTTTGGTTGTATTTGTACATTTGATATTGCGGGGCGAGCGTCCGACATGTGGACTGCCATTACTGCATGTTTTTATATTATTCTTTTGGGGCACGACCGGGCTGAGGTCGATGTACCCATTGTATATTTTACTTTCTGTATTAGGATTACCCCGTGGTAGGGTGCACGGATAGCCGGGTTCTAGAGGGCAATGGGCCCGCAACTCATGGCGTTGAGACGGAGGGGGCTTTACTCTAGAATTGGCGGGTTATTCGCCGCACTCGTAAGGGGTACAGGTTGACCCAAGGAGGGGTGCTCAAGTTACCGGATTCCGTGAAGTGCTGGTGTAAGTCCATGTCACCCAGGTCTTTCATGGAGAACTTCTGTGACAAGAATCTTTTGACTGACTGTAGCATAGGAATATCATTTCCTATTAGGAGAATGTCATCCACGTACAAGACGAGGAATACAACAACTCTCCCTACAATCTTACTGTATATGCATGGTACATCTGGATTTTTGACAAAGTCGAATTCTTTGATAGTATCATCAAAACAGATGTTCCAACTTCGCGATGCCTGCTTTAGTCCATAGATGGACTTAAGCAGCTTGCATACTTTACCGCTGCTCCCACTCTGAATGAATCCCTATGGCTGATCCATATAGACACACTCTTCCAAATTACCATTTAGAAAGGCCGTCTTTACGTCCATCTGCCAGATCTCATAATCGTGGAAGGCAGCAATAGCAAGAAGGATCCGAATGGATTTGACCATAGCCACTGGAGAAAAGGTTTCGTCATAGTCCAAACTAGGTCTTTGACGGAAACCCTTTGCAACAAGTCTAGCCTTATAAGTTTCAACCTGCCCATCTACACCAATCTTCTTTCTGAAGATCCACTTGCATCCTATGGGTTTTACCCCATCTGGAGCAATGTCCAAAGTCCATACTTTGTTGGTGTAAATGGACTCCATTTCGGTCCGCATTGCATCCAGCCATTTTACCGAGTCGCCGCTCTGAATGGTTTGCTGGAAGCTAGTAGGGTCGTCATTATCAATGACGCAATCTTCTCGATCCCCGTCTATGAGAAAACCGTAGTATCTCTCGAGCGGATAAGACTGCCTACTACTTCTGCGGATAGGCGCTGGTATGTCCCTTTCTTCTGAAACTTCTTGTTCTACCAAACTTTCAGTAACAGCTTGTGGTTCTAGAATTTCTTCCAGTTCTACCGCGCTCCTACTCTTCTGATTCTCTAAAAATTCAGCTTCTAAGAAGTGGGCATGACGAGAAACAAAAACCTTTTGTTCCTCTGCGTAACAGAAACAATATCACTTGGAGTTCTTTGGATATCCCATAAACTTACACTGTACTGAGTGTGCCTCGAGCTTGTCTGGATGCTGCTTTTTTACAAAAGCTGGACATCCCCATGTCTTCAGGTACTGAAGATAGGGTTTCTTCCCACTCCACATCTGATATGGTATAGTAGGCACAGTCTTGGTTGGAACCTTGTTCAAAAGATATGCAGCTGATTCTAGTGCATAACCCCAGAAAGATCGCGGTAACTCGGCCTTACTCATCATGGAACGGATCATATCCAATAGGGTTCGATTCCTCCTTTCCGATACACCGTTGTGTTGTTGTGTGTATGGAGGAGTAAGCTGAGAGAGAATTCCATTCTCTTTTAAGTAACCCAGGAACTCGGCACTTAAGTATTCACCACCTCGATCAGATCTCAGTGTCTTGATACTTTTGCCTGTTTGGTTTTCCACTTCATTCTTGTATTCCTGGAATTTTTCAAAGGCCTCGGATTTATGCTTCATTAAGAAGATATGTCCATACCTAGAGAAATCATCCGTAAAAGTAATGAAGTAAGAATAATCTCCTCGCGCATGTGTAGACATTAGACCGCACATGTCACTGTGTACGAGTCCCAAGAGCTCGCTCGCTCTTACCCCGTGTCAAGTAAACGAAGTCTTTGTCATCTTTCCCATGAGACAAGATTCATAAGTGGCATAAGATTGATATTCGAACGGATTCAAATATCCTTCTCTATGTAACTTCGTTAATTTTTTTCATTGATGTGACCTAGTTTACAATGCCATAAAAAAAAGCCTGATTTATTTATGGAGACTTTCTTTTAAGTGTGTTCTGGACATTGAAAACCTGAGCTTGACTCAATACGTATATACCGTCATCTAATGTACCGGACCCAATCAGAACTTGATTTAGGTGGATGTGAACTACATCGCTTACGAATGTAAAATCATATCCCTCTTTTGAAAGTAAGGACACTGATATGATATTACAAGTCAAACTAGGTACATACAAACAGTTACGTAGAATCAATATCTGCCCACTTGTCAAACCTAGGCGATATTCTCCCACGGATTCAGCGTCCACGCTCATTCCGTTTGCAACTCTGAGAGACAAATCACCTACCCTTATAACTCTACGGTTTCTCAAAGCATGTAATGAATTACAGATATGAGATCCTGCTCCGGTATCTAGTACCCAGGAAGTAGAGTTAATTAACAAACAGTTCTCAATTACAAACACACTTGAGGCTGAAGCCACAACATGCTTCGTATCCTAGCTACTGGCTTCCAAAGCCCTGTAATCTTTCTGCCAATGCCCGTTCCCATAACAATAGGAACATTCCTCCTTAGCTACACCAAGTCCCGAAACTTTTGCTCTTCCTTTTCCTCCTACTTTACTGACACCGTATATCGGCTTTGTAGAGGTTTTCTTCTTTTCACCCTTTGCTTTCGCCCTGGATGTAGAAGAAGAAGGTCCCCCATTAAGCAGAGCTTGTGTCTCCCTGGTTTCTTTCAGGGTGTAAGTAGAGGGTAGGGACTGTGGAAATAAGTCAGTGTATGACCTGTTTCCCAACGTGGTCTCCAGGTCCTTGAGCTCATCAATATAGCTAGTCATCGTAAGGACGTTGTCCCCTACAGATGACCCGACAGCCGACCTCGCTTGATTTAATTCGTTCGAGGTCTTATATCTTTCGATATGAGATTGCTCTCCATATGAATCTTTGTTATGGAGAAAGATGGAAACTAAGTCCATCTTCTCGTGCTGCTTCTGGTATACACCATCAACTGAAGCCAACACGAGGCACTTGGCTTTCGCTTTATCCTTTTCCCTTGTCTGACGGATATCCATATCCGCAACGGTGGAAACTGGACCTGGGACGGCGGGATCTTGAGTAGTAATAGGGTGGTCCAGCTTGTCATAGGCAATGGACATCTGGACAGACCTTTGCCAGTCATATAAGTTAGATTCAGTCAACTTGTTATCTAGATGTAACCTAGTCATGGTCACAAGGTCGCTGCAATGAGAGAGAGAGAAGAAAACACTTTAGCATGATGCTCTTGCAAGTTTAGATTGGTTTTTAATTTATCTAAACTGGATGGCTCCCACTGTTTCTCAAATCCTTCCTCAAACCATAAAAGAAGAATTAGCCAGGACTATTCTCACTGTACAATACTTGCTTTAACCGTTCAGCCAGGCTAGTGTCGGTACTCCGAGGGAGGTTTTCCAACGCTTTCGCGAAGTTCCTTAATTAAATAACCTTTTTTCTCTGGGGGCGTAGCCCCGCTGACACCTTTCTCGACACCTACTTGGTTTATAATATTGATCGTTAAGTGACGCATCTCCTGATAAGTAGCATATACTCACAGTAGGATGGGGATCCAAATATCATCGTATGATAATGTTGAAGGAATCCTACCAACATTCATCAAACTCCAAATGGTATGCAACACTAGCAAGTTTCAGTTTCTTTAGAAACTCCCGATGTGGATTTTTGCCCCATGTTCTTATGACCTTGACGAAGGCCAACAAATCATAAGTCACATGTCAAGTTCTTCCCATCATTATCTTGTTAATTTGAACCCATCCGTACATACCCTTGACGAAGGCCAACAAGGTAATATGACTGTCCCAAACCAACTCATCTATCTATGCAACAAATGAATACCCCAGCAGCTACCAAACACTATGCCTTGACAAAGGCCAACAAATATAGCTTGAATACTACTGACCATCCATAAGAAATGACGGAGGGCTACGAATGGTTTTGGCAAAACCGTGAACGTAGTGAACTTGATATAATCGAAGGAACCTGATAGCTTTTTAAAAGGAGTGGTTAAAGCTCCGCAATTAAAAATTCTGCTCTTTTAAAATAACCGAGTGGTTTCTTTTAAATGTGTTCCAACGATTCAACTTTGTTTTATTTTCTTTGCATTAAAATAATGTGTCCCATCATTTAACCTATCATTGCAGAAAACAATGAAAATACAACGTCCTCTTATGCCATCCGCATTCGCCACTGGGTCCCGTCATCACCCGTTAGGTTACTTAACTAACGACAGAGCGGGGGCTGGGCTAGCGCGGGTGTAAAACATAAGTGACGTCTAAATAGCTATCATATATAGATATTGTACATTCGTCAGACGCAATAATAGGCATTCTAGAACTCAGATAAACATTATTGGATATACAAGCAATCCGCGTTTGCTTTGAGCCTGCAACAAAAGACGGATTACACAGTTGTGATGAATAGCCTTTACCCCACCCTGGACCCCTACGGGTACTGCAAACTATCCGCCAAGTACCCGAAGTGAAGCGGTCTCCCTCAACAACGTGAGTAGGCCACTAAACACTTCGACGTACCCGGTAGTTTGTGTACCCCACCTTGGGTCTATCCTAGGAGCAAAAACAGTAAAATGAAATAATACAACGGTGGCTACAACCGCAACCTGGATGTTCCCAGCAAAATAATATTACAACATATTACAATTACATTTGAATGAATGAATATAACAACCCATCTCAAACCCTGGCTAATCATCACAACAGTTCAATACAGTTCATATACACAAACAGTAAACATTACAGAAATGTGCAACCCCCTGCCAACCGACATACTAGCGGTTGGGGGAGGTTTACGAACACATTAATCATTACAGATAAAACCCGATTAGCAAATAACTTAGAACATCGATCGAAAACCATTTTCCGTGTCTACCCCAATAGCAAGCCAGCACTGAAGTAACCTGGGTAGAAACAGAACATACAGGAAACCAAAACACCAAGAACTATGAATAACAGAGCAAATCCGAGTCAACTCGGCGTTGACTAGGCGGTGGATCCGCGGCCAAAAGAACTTTCTTGCCGCGGATCCGCGGCCGTCTTGCCGAGTTAGTGGCTCGTATTTTCCCAGTATTCTTATAATACCCTGCTGTGAATTTTTAGGCATATCAAATAATTTTTCTGACACTTTTAAAATCAACAGAAACTGTTAGGGTATACGGGGTGTTGTTTTCGTGCTTTCCGTCGATCGAACTTCTAATTAGTTGCTAACAAGCTAGTAATGGTTTAGTTGGCTCTGATATCACTGTAAGTCCATGTCACGCACCCCACGAACTTGCGGGGAGGCGGAATATATGAAAAACGATTATCAAAGCTTCGTAACACGGACTTGAGCGCATGAATCGTATCTAACCCGTTACTAGCAAACTACGAAAGGTCTAACTACTCGGATTCGAAGTTATACCTCACGTTACTTGTCCTTCGGGTCTTTATCGCTGTCCTCCACTCCTTGTAGGCTCCTTGGAACGTCAGCACCTCAACGGCCTCCTCGAGTCAAAGACGATCCACCCGAGAGCTCCTACTCCAAGCTTAACCTCTAACTTGAGGTAACTAGGTTACTCAAAGTGCTAATCTAAGCAACCTAGGTGATATAGAATTGGATTATGGAAGTATTAGTCTAGCTAACCCTTGATCTCAACACATGAGAGGTTAGGGTTAGGGTTTGAAGAGAGTGAGCTTGAGGAGAGAGAAGGTGAGAGTGATAATCCTTTTGGATGAATAAATCATATGTGTATATATGAAACATATATCATATATATTAAATGAATAACAAATAATGATATATCATCATGTTTCATTAATGCACTAAGTGATTCATCAAATGAGTCATATAAATCATAAATGATTCATTAACTCCATGTATGAATCACACCATGACTCACTTATCCAATTAATGCAAATGCCACCTTAACCCCCAAGTCACCATGCTTCAAGAAGCTTCCCGACAAATTACGAGAACGCCCCTCCTATCCGTAAAAACACGAAAAAACTTTAGACTGTATAAATCCAATAATCCGATACTAGAATCTGGCTTAAACCAAAGCCGACTAGTAAAAACTGTCCGAACATCATACGTGCGTAAAAACACGTATGCGTCCGAACCCTGTCGTAAAACCATACGACCTCTATATCGTTTCGTCTGAAGTAGGGAAACCGTCTGTGTGGGACTCTAAAGAATCGACATTACGCTGGCAGTGAGTTTAACCACAGACCGCAAGCGGCACTAGCTGTACGTAATGGTCCCCAGGTAGATGTCGATAAGAAGGCCGATGAGTAAACCCATCCGAACTCCTACTGAGCCTGCTGTGACAATCTCCGTACAGTCCAGTCTGTTCGTCTAGGACTATCGCATATCGGGCCTAGGGGGCGGCAAGCGTCAGTCCCCTAAAAGCGGTATAAGTCGTGTCGTAGCGTAGCCCATTACACCTTGAGAAACTACTGGAAAACCTACCAATAAATCTCGCTTGCCCTGGCCAGGGACTTTGCGTAATGGCTCTCTGACACAGCGCGATATCAACTCCCAATACCGGGAGAGACGAATCATGTCTAACCGCCACTGCCTCCAAGTGCTCGGGACTGCACCCAACTGCTACCTGTTTGCACGACTCTTTTGAGCCGTGGTAGGGTAGCAATCTAAGAACAGTGGGACACACTCGAGGCGAAGTAGCAGTGTCAAGTCTGCGGACTATGCTGTACTCATGCCACCTGGGAACTGTTAACTGACGACGGGTATAATCCCAACCAACAGTTCCCCGTGAGTCCTGTCCGGTGTACCCGTAACCTAACGAGCACCTGTATACTATCTCCAGTAAGACATACTGATGGCTGTGGGACAGACCATCTCCACAACTGGGATGAGAAGCGTACACACTAGTCTACTCCGGAGTATCGATGCCCTGTCTCGATAATCCAACGACTAGGGACCTGAAAAAGGATGTGCTTGTAGACTACCCAGCCCCCACTAGTGTGACTGCCATCACAACGCTGGTAGTCAAGTAAGATCCTAAGAGCTCTATCAATACGTATACTCACATATTAAGATAGATAAAACCAAGTAGCATACTACCATTTTTAGCAAGACTGTTATATAACTGTGAATATCCCAAGCTTCCATTAAGTAATATACAAACTAGTATGATACAGTAATGGCCTTCTAGGGCATAAACACTAACAGCTGGGTGGTCCATTCACGTTGTTGAAGGGGGCTGCCTCGCTTCAGGTTTTGGCGGGTAACTTTCCGCGCCCGTAGGGGTCTAGGAGTTCATTGCTCAGGCTATCCACACGACCAGGGGAACGTCGGGTTTCAGTAGCGGCTCTATGAAACCCGAGGATCCCAGATATCTGTATTGTTCTGTGATGCTTATTACATTTCTGTGATGTTGCGTTTTATCACGCCTTGAGCGAATATTATATATTGATATATACTAGTAGATGTTGTATATGTTTTGCATCCGCGCTAGTCCAGTCCCCGCTCTGTCGTTAGTTAAGGAACCTAACGGGTGATGACGGGACCCAGTGGCGAATGCGGATGGCATATACGTACATCATTATTTTCGTTCTTTATTGGTGTGATCAATTGATGGGACTGCATTGATTCGGATCAATAGAAGCTAAACAAACCTATTCTGATATTGTTGGAACAATTTTTCAAAAAGCTGTTATTGCAAGGACGCTCTCTTTTGTTTTGCACAGTGGTATTCGGTTATGAATATCCAGCATCTCAGTCGACGAGGCAAGGGTCGAGATCCCTTCACCGGGAGTGACCCCTTGGACAGAAGTTTGCGTCAGGGCAATAACTTCACTATAGTCGATTACTTTTGCTTTGCATCGTGGTATTCAGTTGGAATATCCTGCACCTCATTCTACGGGGAAAGAGCCGAGATTCCTTCACCGGGAGTGACCTCTTTAGCAAAGGTTTTCGCCACTATATTTTTATAAAAAGCTATCTGGTTCCTTCAACGATATAAAGTTCATTACGTTAAAGGTTTTTCGCCAAAAACCATTCGTAGCCCTCCGTCATTTCAGAAAGGTAGCACTTAGTATTCATGCTATGTTTGTTGGCCTTAGTCAAGGCATAGTGTATGGTAGCTATTTGTTACTTTTCTGTTGCATACATAGATGCGTTGGTTTGGGGCAGTCGTACAGCCTTGTTGGCCCTAGTCAAGGGCTTGTACGTGTGGGTTCAAATTAACCTGGACAATGACGGGTAGAACTTGACATGTGACTTATGATTTGTTGGCCTTAGTCAAGGTCATAAAAGCATGGGGTAAAAATCACATCGGGAGTTTCTAAAGAAACTGAAACTTGCCAGATATGCGCATACCTTCTGGAGTGTGATAACGTGAGTGGATTCCAACACGTTATCATGCGATGATAGTTGGATCCCGATTTCCACTGATGAGTTGGTTTACTCCTCGGGTGATCCCGACTAATTCTTCTTTCAGGTTTGGAGGAGAATTTGACGATACAGTGGGAGGTTTCCTGATTAGATAAATTGGTAACCATTCTGATCTAGGTTAGAGTGCATGCAGAGTGTTTCTTTTCTCTCTCTCTTTGGCAGCGACCATGGCCCAACCCTTGACTATGACTCAGTGACCAAGTTGACCGAACCTTCTTAAAACACTGGCTTTTGGATTGTCAGAGTTGCATACCTCATTGCCACTCTTTCTTTTACCCTTTTCTCCAGAACACCCCGTATTACTACGAACGTCCACTTCCATTGGATAAAACCATCGTATGGTTATATACGAACTCGAAGGAATTTATTCGAAGATGGTTTCCGGTTCTGGAGAAAACGAATAGGACTATTCAGTTGTCTTTTCTTTTTACATTCTCTCAGGTTGCGAGTGCTCCTTGGATTAGGGGATAGTACACCTATTACGCCAATTGGATAGTCTTCTTCCAAACCATAGGCAGGTGCCGAAAGGTGGGGAATGAAGAAAACCAATTGGCCTAACAATGGTGTACAGAAGGTATTAAGTTAAGACAAATAAAGGGGTTAGAAAGAGGGCAAAGTAAATTGCGACTGCTATTCACGACTAAACCAAGTATTTCTTCGCCAATCCTATATCACCTTTGTATTTCTCCAGAACACTCCGTATCACTACAAAGATCCACAGTTATTTGGATACTCCATCGTATGGTTATATACGAACTCGAAAGGAACGTGTTCCAGTTCGGGGATGGATTCTGGTTCAGGAGAAATAAGAATAAGGTTTATTCGGTTGTCTTTTATCTTCACCTTCTCTCTCATTGCGAGTGCTCCTAGGATTAGGACAATATACCCATTATACTTATTGGATACTCTTCTTCCAAACCATAGGCTGGTGCCAAACGGTAGGGAAGGAAGAAAACCATTTAGCCTAAAGGGGTGTACAGAAGGTAATGACTAAAGACATATAAAGGGATTTGGAGAGATGGCAGAGAAATATACGGTTATAGTTGTGAATCTGATAATGGAAGAGGCATTACTAGGAATACGCAGATACCCTATCGAAACATTTCAATGTTTCAGTTTCACTGCGTACTGTTAAAAGAAAACCGATTTCCCAATCATATCTTGCTCCAGGGTATGTATTTACCAGGTATGATTCTCACATCTGTATGGTTTTACAGATGATGAGTGGGAGTAAGTTATTGGGAATTGGGTGATCATCCTCATTATATCGGGATTCGTTGTAATTGGTGATATTTGAGCAAATCGCCTGGGCTGTTTGCCGGACGACAGATATTTGGTTTTGAATATCCGTTGTTATGCACCAATTTCAAATTGATATATCTGTACGTCTATTTTTATAGAGTGAGATATAACTTTTTGAAATTATATCGATGACATTTACCTTTATCAGTTGATGGTTAGGTAAGGAGCATTAAACAGCGGTGTAATTCTTCTTAACCATAAGTACAGTTTTCAACCTACGACGCACAGGGTTTGAGTTATTAGACTCAGAGGACTTATACAGAGGATTGTATATTGTCCAGTGTCCATTAGGACAGAGGGGTTGGTCCTCGTACTATATTCGGTTTACTTATGACTTCTCTAGTTTTTATACAAGTGTTTCGTAGAAACACAAGGTCCGAATTTTGAGAAGTTATAGGTATAAGAATAAAGTAGAGAACCAAGTGTTGCAAGTATCAGGATTCTTCAAGGTGATCGAAGATGTAGATACTTGTGTATGGTATTCAGTTGATAGTAATGATTAAGAGAACTTGCTTCTCTTTTAGGTTACTCATAATTGGAAGCACTCCTAAGTTGAGTAATGCTGATCGGCCTCTCTCCATTTAGTTGACATGCACTGGAGACAGCTGCATGATTTGAATCTGGTTCCAATTAAATCAGTGCCTCTGTTTCTGTATTGGATATAGAACAGTTCATATCTTGACGATGTTAAGGTATGGGGAGTTGTCCAGCTTATGCTTAAAACCAGACTCTGGATAATGCAAGGCACGTTTCTGTAATGGCTGTTTGTGGGTTGACCCGGGCTATGACGAGGGTTGACTTTCGACCATCTGGAAGATCAATAGTGATATTGTTCTAGACTCACCACAGTTTTAACAAAAATGGATTTTTTCAGAAAATAGTAGTGGGAGTATGGTAGAACTGGAAGTGACTCCAGAACCGCAAATGATTACTGAAAATTTGATAAGAACCTAAAAATTCAATCTGGTTTGACATTCCATTGGCCACTCCGCAGACAAGGTGGGTAACCTCAGGCACCCGAGAGGTACTCCGGTAGCCTCAAGAACGGTGGCAGGGAGGTTCTTATTTACCCAGACTTTCTATTGCCGTTGTTCCAGACTGTGAGACCCGGCAGGAGGATGAGTATAGCGTCATTCTAAACAAGTTTTAGAAGTGTACGTGTATATGACTCTGTCAGAGGGTTATCGTAGTCAGTAGGAGCAGCGGAAGCATAGTGGATAGGTAGCTTATGTCTATTTATAGACTAAAGCAGATATAGCGGAGATAGATCATCTATTTCTGATGTGACAGTCATAGGTTTGACTTCATCAGAATAGGGGATGGATCTGTTAAGAAGGTGGTAGGGTGTGATGTCCTGGTATCTGGATGACACACACAGAGTAGGAAGTGATATTCCTATACTACGATCGGTTATGCTTTGGTTGTCACACAGTGGTTTCTCCACATAGGATATAGAGATAATATCTGATATTCTGGTTACTAGATCTATGGTTTTAGATCTAGATTTGGGTGGTTTTCCAATCTGGGTACTTAGACAACATTCTAAAGGTGTTTTAGAATGGACGACTCCTGGCACGGTAGTATACCTGCAGGTGGTGGAGTCACCCTCTCTAAAGGTGTCTTGCAGACTAAAGGGGAGAGAGATGTGCATGATTGGCAGATCACTTGCTTAGGCAATTGAGTCAATCATGAGATATCAAGTACCACACCAGATGTTATTTTTGCAGTAGATGCAATAAGTTGATATTGATCCAATCCTGGAGAAACATTCGGAAGCAGTTTTAGAACATAAGTGGATGTTCTAGGGATATGATAACGACAGCCTCATTCAGGAGACAGTTATCATTCCAGGCTTCCAAGGTGACCTGGATGACAGAGTGGCTGTCAGAGTTATAGTTTTCCCTCTGGCGAGGGGCAGTATTTTGGACAGGTGGTCCAGGCGGATACTGAGGGAGGTATGGCGTAGGATACTGATTAAGTTCAGTTGACGATACAGTCTAAGAAGTTTGGATTTGGAGTTCATTTGCGAACGAGGTCCCATCAGATATCCAGACATATTCTAAGACAGGTATTGCTCATTTCGGGAGATGGGTTTCAACGCGAACTTGAGATTAAGAGAGACAAAGAAAGAAACATCAGAGCGGATCCACTCACTAAGGCTATTCCTCGAACGCAATAGTTTCGCGAACGGGTTTTGTGAGACTGATTAGTAGAGGAGTTGGGTGTTCGGTATCACACAGGCTGTGAGTATGCGACATCGCAATAATTAGCCTTGAGTGAAAGTGGGAGATTGTTGGATATAGTGCCTTCAGAGTCAATTATTGGATCACAGGCACGTGATTGCAATGATTGAGGGAGGACCTATGCCGGTAGGACAGTCTTACTCAAGATGATAGTATGCTATCTGGTTTATCTTTATCATCGTGTACTGCTTTAGGTGACCTTACAGGTCACTATTGTGCGTTGATAGAGCCCTTGGGATTCTTGCTTGACGGCCAGCAGTATGATGGCGATCATATACGTGGGAGCTGGGGTCTATAAGCACATCCTTAAAAGGTCCCTAGTCGTGGGAGTTTCGAGACAGGGCATCAATACTCCAGAGTAGACTAGTGTATACAGTCGAGACCCCGACGAGGGGTGGTGGCCGGTCTCACAAGCCACTGGTGTCAGTTGGTTCACCTAAGATGTATACAGGTGCTCATTGGGTTATGAGTACACCGGACAGGACTCGCCGGGAACATGCTAGTTGGTATTATACCTGATGTCAGATAGCAGTTCCCTGGTGACATGTGTACAGGTTAGTTCATCGACCTGAGATCGTCATTTGTCTCGTGTGAGTTCCCACTGTACTTTGATTACTACCCTACCACGGCTCAAAGAAGTCATGCAAATAGGGTTTAGTTGGGTACAGTCCCGAGCCACATGGAGGCAGTGAGCGGATCTGCAGAGGTTCGTCTCTCCCGGTATTGGGGGTGAGGTCGCGCTGTGTCTAGGAGAGCCATTACACAAAGTCCTTGGCCAAGGCAAGAGATTTACTGGTAGGTATTCTAGTAGTATCTCAGGGTGTTCTGAGCTACACTCCGACACGACTTGTACCGCTTTTGGGGGTCTGACTTTTACCAACCCCCTAGGCCCGCCATGCGATGCTCATAGACGAACGGACCGGACTGTACGGATATTGTCACTGACAGGCTCAGTAGGGTGTCAGGATGAGTTCGCTCATCGACGTCCCTTTTGGTCAATAGCCGGTAGCCCGTTACGTATGGCTAATACCTCTGACGTGCTAGTAGTTAAATCCACAGCCAAAGTATTGACGAGTCTTTAGAGTCCCCCACAGACAGTTTCTCAAGTTTCGGGCGAAACGCTGTAGAGGCCATATGGATATATGGCAGGGTTCGATCATATACCTGCGGTATTGCACGGATCATGATCGGATGGATAATACTAGCGGGCTTTGGTTTAAGCCGGATCCTAGATTTTACAGTGTAGATTTTGTCTCATTGCATTTGTATTCGGTCGCAATACAAATACGGGTATGTATATACAGTCGCGGGGTTTTCCTGTAATTTATTACCGGATCACTTTTTGAAGTTGCCAGTTTGCATTTCGTTTCGGCCATTTTTCCTTTGTTCTTTCTTTGGCTGAAATTTGGTGTGGAGGGGGTTATTTGCAAATGTGCAAATTAGTATTGTGGAGGGTGGTTTTTGTAAGTAGTTGTTCCATGATTGTTCTACCATCCTTTGACTTCTTTTGTTCATCATTACTTGACTTTGGTGATGAGATGGTTGATGGAGTGGGGACTTGGTTATGATCTTTTTTTTTCCTCATCATCACTCATGATTCACTCTTGCATGATTGACCTCCCTCCTCTCTCCATCTTGGCTGGCCACTTCTAGTGTGGGGGCTGTCCAACATTTTTGGTGTGAGAATTGGTCTCATTTTGTTTGCACAAAATCCTTTTTGGTTCATCTAAAGAGCTATCTCCATCTCCACATTCATATGGCAACTTCTGATAACCCCATGAGACATAGAGTTCTACACTTTTCTACAGCAATCTTGGACACGTCGGCTTGCCAACTTCGTGTCCGAGTTGCCTCGGTTCAAGAGGTGGGAGCCCGTAAAAGGATTCGGCGATGTGGTGCCTTTTTCCGACGAGGAGATGAAGACCGGAGATTCCGCGGGGCGATCGGGATGACGACGAGAAGACCGAAGGACACGGATCGCTCGGTATATCTCTCTACCCATTCTCTAGTTAGCTAGCATTAAGTTAATAGCCCGATCCGGGTTTAAAGTACGCGGTAGCGCCAGTTTAAAAGTTTAAAGAAAAGTTTCGTTTCCGCATTTTAGCCTCGGAATGACGGCCGGGGCGCTGCCGTGCACTTACAGCATCTTATAAAAGGGAGGGGGACATTGGCGAGGATCTCGACACTCGTGAGCGTGAGAGGATGCATACGAGAATAGTCAGAAAGGCCAGAAATATTCTAGACGACCTAACTTTCGAATTCCTCAATCCATGCCCTGGCTCTGAGGTTTTACCATTGTAATCATTTTGATGATGTTTTCGTTTACTGCTTTCATGATTGTAAGAACTTTTCGAAGTATGAATGGTAAATTTCTCTATTCAGCATGTTTTATTTTATGTACTCAATCTTTTGCACATGCATGGACTGATATGCTTTGAACGCTTAATCAAATGTGAATCAAATGTTTTCCTTGCTGTCACTTTCTTCTCTTCTTTTGTTATCAGCATGTTACCTTAGCCAACATGGCCGGCAGATGATAGGGTGAGCCTCTTGTTTTGGCTTCTTCAAGGGGTAGTGATGGCTTAGGAAGCGGGTTCAGATCTGCTGCCTAAGACTTTTCAAGTTTATGAGCCGTGAGGGTCTCATAAAGACTTTTCTCCCTACGAGTCGAGAGGATCTCGTAGGTGTATTTTCTCCTTAGGAATCGTAAGGATTCCCAAGTGTGGTTTCTCTCGAGAGTCGTAAGGATCTCACAATAGAATTTTTCCCTCTTACAAATCGAGAGGACTCGTAAATGGTTGTTTCCCTCCTTGTCGAGATTCGACTTTGGAGAGTGTGGTCCGTGAATAGTATGCAAGAGTCCATTTTGGACCGACTTGTTAGACCCCAGTGCTTAGGAACAGGTCCTCATCCCCATTGCCTAAGGCTTTGCCTTACGAGTCGAGACAAATCGAGAAGTTCTCGCAAGAATGTCCTAACGTCACAGTTAACCTTTGCTCTTTACGACACAGGTCCGTTAGGGTCTGTGTGCTAGGGTTTTTCCTGTCGTACCGTCGCGTCGGCTGTGTATCCCTCGATAGGAAATCTTGCTGTTTGAGTAGCCTTGTGTCTGTCGTGTCTCTGATCCCTCGGGGGCTGGACAAGACGTCTTCAAGCAATCTTCTTAGGCAGTTTGACCGTCAGAAGAGCAAGCGTTAGGAATTTTGCCATGCCGCTTTTTACTTGAAGTTAGGCTCATTTTGGAGAGCCCCGATGAGTCATAACCACTCCGCGCTGGTGTGGGATGATCTCCGATAGTCTTTCAGGTTTTATATGAGTTGTCGTCAAGACCCTGAAGCTAAGAATTTGGCCTTTGCTTCGTTTGCTGGCATTGCGTCTACTGTAACGAGACGAATGACGCGGTTGTCTCTAGGTTGCGGGTGAACCGTCGAGGTTTGGAACTAGGGATTTTGCCGTAGCTCCGTTGTTTGATTGTTGCGTATAGATCCTGCTGGAGGAAGAACGCTGTAGTGACATCTCGTCTACTGTATCGAGACGAACGTCGAGGTGGCGACCACTCCGCGCTGGTGTGGGATGATCTCCGATAGTCTTTCAGGTTTTATATGAGTTGCCATCAAGACCCTGAAGCTAGGAATTTGGCATTTGCTTCGTTTGCTGGCATTGCGTCTGCTGTAACGAGACGAATGTCGCGGTTGTCTCTAGGTTGCGGGTGAACCGTCGAGGCTTGGAACTAGGGATTTTGCCGTGGCTCCGTTGTTTGATTGTCATGTCTGAATCCTGCTGGGGGAAGAACGCTGGGGTGACAACGCATCTGCTGTAACGAGACGAATGCCGAGGTGGTGACCACTCTACGCTGGTGTGGGATGATCTCTAATAGTCTTTCAGGCTTTATATGAGTTGCCGTCAAGACCCTGAAGCTAGGAATATTGCCTTTGCTTCTTTGTTTTGGCACGTCCGAATCCTGTTGGAGGAAGAACGCTGGGGTGACATCGCGTCTGCTGTAATGAGACGAATGCCGAGGTGGTGACCACTCCACGCTGGTGTGGGATGATCTCTGATAGTCTTTCAGGCTTTATATGAGTTGCCGTCAAGGCCCTGAAGCTAGGAATTTGGCCTTCGCTTCGTTTGCTTGCATTACGTCTGTTGTATCGAGACGAACGTCGAGGTGGTGACCACTCCATGTGGGATGATCTCCGGTAGTCTTTCAGGTTTTATATGAGTTACCGTCAAGACCCTGAAGCTAGGAATTTGGCCTTCGCTTCGTTTGCTTTAGCGTGTCCGAATTCTGTTGGAGGAAGGACGCTGTAGTGACATCTCGTCTGCTGTATCGAGACGAACGTCGAGGTGGTGACCACTCCATGTGGAATGATCTCCAGTAGTCTTTCAGGTTTTATATGAGTTACCGTCAAGACCCTGAAGCTAGGAATTTGGCCTTCGCTTCATTTGCTTTGGCGTGTCCGAATCCTGTTGGAGGAAGGACGCCGTTGTTGACATTGCGTCTTCTGTAACGAGACGAATGCTGCGGTGGAGTTAGGATTTTGCCGTCACTCTGCTTTGTTTCGACCATGAGGTCTTTCGTTGACGTTGCATCTGCATCCTGCTGGACTGCGAAGGAACGCCGTTGTTGAGATTGCGTCTGCAGTAACGAGACGAATGCTGAGGTAGAGCTGGGATTTTGCCGTCACACCGCTTTGTTTCGACCATGGGGTCTTTCGTTGACGTTGTATCCTGCTGGACTGCAAAGGAACGCCGTTGTTGACATTGCGTCTGCTATAACGAGACGAATGCTAAGGTGGAGCTGGGATTTTGCCGTCACTCCGCTTTGCTGACCATGGGGTCTTTCGTTGACGTTGCATCTGCATCCTGCTGGACTGCAAAGGAACGCAGTTGTTGACATTGCGTCTGCTGTAATGAGACGAATGCTGAGGTAGAGCTGGGATTTTGCCGTCACTCCGCATTGTTTCGACCATGGGGTCTTTCGTTGACGTTGCATTTGCATCCTGCCGGACTGCAAAGGAACGCCGTTGTTGACATTGCGTCTGTTGTAATGTGACGAATGCTAAGGTGGAGCTGGGATTTTGCCATCACTCCGCTTTGCCGACATTGCTTCTGCTGTAACGAGACGAATGTCAAGACGGTCTCTAGGTCGTCTGTGAACCATCGAGACTTGGAACTATAGAATCTGCCGCGGCTCCGAGATTGATTGTCGTTGTGTCGCTTCCGTGCCTTGCTGGCATAAGAAGGAACACCGTTGCTGATCTTCTGGGATGCAGATGTTACTGTTGATATCTGACTTTCCCTTTTGACAGGATCTGGTGGGGGACATATGGTTCCCTTTTCGTTTATGCCTATGGATTGTATATAGGGGTTAGTATGGACTCACCTGTAGGGCAAAAGTTTTATTCTTTCATTTTTTTTATTTCCGCGATGCTCTATCATTTCAGCTTTTATATCGCGAAGTTCGCGATTGCCCAATCATTTCGGCTATTTTTTGCGGTGCCCAATCATTTCGGCTATTTTTGTATTTACTCGCTACTTTTTATTGCGAGTTGCCCAATCATTTCGGCTATTTTTGTATGCATATATTTTTACTTGCTGATTTTACTGCAAGATGCCCCATCATTTCGGCTATTTCATATGCATTCGTGGATCGTTAGCTTTTCGCTGCGAGTTTGGGATTTGATACCGATTTAGGTATCAGCATCGCTGCAACTGGGATATTGCCAGGAGCGAATCATCAATCGCCGTAAAAGGGCTTGAAATCTGATACCGATTTAGGCATCAGCATCGCTACAACTGGGATATTTCCAGGAGCGAATCATCATTTGCCGTTGTCAGTTCGAACAAAGGTGGCTTAGTAAACAGGGTTAAGGTCCTGTCGACTAAGACTTTTTGACTTCATGAGCCGTAAAGGTCTCATAAAGGTATTTTTCCCTACAAGTCGTGAGGATCTTGTAGGTGCGTTTTCTCCTTAGGAATCGTAAGGATTCCAAAGTGTGTGTTTTCTTGTAAGTCGTAAGGATCTTACAAGAGTGTTTTCTCCTTGCAAGTCGAGAGGACCTACAAGTGTTGTTCGCTATGCGAGCATATCCCAGTCTCTGGTGGGACTTTGTTAGGGAAATGTTTATTCGCGCCCGTGGATTGTATACAAAGGTCAGCATTGAACCGCTTGTAGGGCAGCATTGGAGATTGTGATGGCTTAAGAACAGGTTCAGATCCCTGTAGCTTAAGGCTTTTGAACCCTATGAGCCTGGGGGTCTCAAAGGGGAATTCTCCTTACGAGTCGTGAGGATCTCGTAAGTGTAATTTCTCCTTAGGAATCGTGGGGATCCCTAAGTATGTTGCTCCCTTATGAGTCGTAAGGATCTCACGCAGATATTTTCTCTTCACCGGGTCGAGAGGACCTTGCAAGTGTCTTTTAACGAGATTGCGCCCTTTCGGGTTTTCACAAAACTCGCTAGTAGCCCTGCTTTTTTTACTCACGGAGCCCTTTCGGGTTTTCATCCGTACCCGTCTCGCTTGTGGACGTATCCTTTTTTTTTCTTTTACCACGTCAGCCTGTGAATGCCGCGGGTTTGTAGTAGTTTAACGACGTTTCGGTCATCAGCCAGTTTTAGGACATAGTAATCCATCGTTAGTTGAAGAACATTTCGGTCCGTCGTTAGTTTAGAGAAATTTCGGTCAATAGCCAGTTTTAGGACATAGCTGTCCTTCTCTGCCATATTTGAGGCGAATTTCTAGTTTACGGACTTTTCGGTCCATAGCCAGTTTTAGGACATAGCGGTCCTTCGTTGCCATATTTGAGGCGAATTTCTAGTTTACGGACTTTTCGGTCCATGGGGCTTTCTCTATGAATGAGCATGATGCCCCCGGCTTGTCCACTTTTTTAGGGGCGTGAGGTTGTGGCGGGTTCACCTTCCAGTTTTCGGACAGCGCGAACTTGCCCTGTTGATATTGGTCTTCAACCCAATTTTTGAAGACGAAGCAATCTTCGATTGGATGTCTTACTGCTTGGTGGTAAGGGCAGTAATTAGGATTGTTGAGATCGCCTGGCTTCAACGGACATTTCGGATCCGGCAGATTGATGAGTCTATTACGCACTGCCAGCTCGAACAGTCTTCTCGTTTTACCCTGGGGAAACGAGTAAGGACGTCCCAGTCTCTCCTCGAGGGATGGGCGTGGACGCACGTTATTTTAGCGAACAACCGGCTTTAAGTTGCTCGGCTGTTGTTGAGCGTTGGCGACGTTGGTTGCTTTCCCTTTGCCCTTTTCATTCCAAGGCTCCGTCTTTAAAGATGAAGGCCTATGGCCCATCTGGTCTATTTGGGCCAGCTTGTCAATCAAGGCCTGGAAGGTGGTCGGCTTGAAGAACATCATGAATTGGGAGATAGTCGCTTGAGGGTCGAGGGTCCCCACGAACATGCCTACCGCCGGCACTTCTTTGATGCGCTGCTCGCATTTTGACCATAGATTCAGCCATCGAATGGCGTACTGAACCCAGGTTTCTCTAGGTTTCACCCTGGCATTGATCATTGCCGTTATTGAGGTGTGTTCACTAGCACTCCCGAATCGCTGGGTGAACAGCAATTCCATCTCTGTAAAAGTTTTGACAGAGTCATTGGGCAGTTCCGAATACCATTCGAACGCCGTCTCCGCCAAGCTGCCGACGAACTGACGAAGTAACAATTTGTCGTCACCTCCGGTATTGCCGCAAAGAGCTCTGAACTGAGCGACATGTTGATGGGGATTGCCTGTCCCCTTTTATACATGAAATTTAGGGATCGTATATCCCGGCGGATACTTTATTTGATCATACCAGCCTGGATATGGTCGTCCAGTTTTAATGACTTGGTTGACCGCTTCATTCGCTTGATGAGCTCGTATTTGTTGAGCTATATAATCATCGAGCGTGGCTTTAGAGATGGTCTCCTCTTTGGCTGCTGAACAAGCTGGAAGAGGGTTTGACGTCTCCGCTCTGTTGTCTTCGAGGATAATCGGGGGATCTTCAGCTGGGGGATCCGGCTGTAACATCATCCCGACCATGTCTTGGAATAAGAACGCCATTTGTTTTATGTTGGCAGCTTGTTCCGCTGCCTCTTTGTCCTTTTTCTCGAGGATTCTTCAGAGGAATTCGGCATCAGTTTCTTGTTCCTGACACTGCTCTGAGGACGCCTCCGGACTTTCTTTTGGCCCAGTGAGTACGGCCATCTGTGTTAGCATTTCCTGGAGCTTCTGTTGTTGCTCCTGGGCCTTTGTTATAGATCGCGTAAGCGGTCGATGACCTGTGGAGATACAGCTATCCTCTTTTTCGGATACCATATAGACGGTATGCACCACCATGCCCTCAAACTTAGGGTGTTTAGGCTCAGTTCCCTTGACGTTTGTCGCAGACATGGGAATTTTCTCCGGCCTTCTCCTCTTATGGGCGGTCAAAGTTGAGGGGGCCGTTGTAGTGGGCACCCAAGTAGCTGTCGCCTTTTGTGGCTTGACAGAGTAGTCCTTCTCTTACCGAACCTTCATCTTTTTATGTCGTCGGAGATATTCTTGATCTATCACGGAGTCTTGGACTTGACACCAGACCATGTTAATTTTAGAGGACAGCCGTTGAGGGGGCTGCTCCAGCTTCACCTTTGGAGCATTCTCCACAGGTGGAGGAGATCTTTTCAATACGGCAGTTGGCGAGTTTTTGCGCGCCCTCCTTAGCGGTTCAAAGATGTTCCCAGTTGGAACAGCAGCATCGATTTCCACTGTTGGAGCCGGCGGAGTCAGTCCAAAAGGAGAGTTGCCCCCAGCCTTCCTTACTCGGCGCCAGTGGCGATGGCAAGCATGTCGTGTAGATGGGATTGTCCCAGGGGTGACTCCCTCATGCCCCCTGTGTTGGTCAGAAGTTGCCGTTGTCAGCCTATTGAAGACTGATGTTCGCTGAGTGGGGATGGCCAGCCTATCGAAGGCAGACATCCGAGTAGGGGAAGCAACCTTGATGATTTCGCCGGGAACAGGAGTTGAAATAGTCAGTCTTGTGAAGACCGACCCCTTTGCAGGAGAAGCCGCCTTGGCGATTTCGGGAGTAGGAATGGCTATCCTTTTTGGGATAACCTTTTCTGGTATTGCGAGCTTCTTCATGGGCCCAAATGAGCGTTGGCCCAGTCTGTCAAAGACTGAGGCGTTGGAGCTGGACGACCCGTTGAGAGGGGCCGCATTAGTTGTAAGCCGATCAAATGCCGACTTCTTTGGAGCTTCTTGCAACGGCATTGGGGCATTGAAGCTCATGGGTGGGAGCATGGTCCCGAAGAATAGCCCAGTGGTGGCTTGAGTTACCTGCTCCACTGGCATCTTGAAAAGGGAGGCTGCTTGAGTCCCGTAAGTTATTCTTCCAGCAGGGACGGAGTGAGAGTTATTGCCGTTAGTGCAGTTTGAAGCCATTGATCTTCTGCTTTTTCTGCAGGGAGAAAGACACCAAATCTTAATACCTTTAATCCACAGGCAACCATAGCAAACCGCGATTCGTTCGCGAACCCGACACACGAAGTGTGGAATGGAAAGAGGAAAAGGTCCCACCGAGCGTGCCAGAATCTGTTCCCCGCCGAAATACGGAGACGAGACCGCGTTGGTTCGTCTTGCCTAAATTTCGATGGCAGATGCTATTTGGTGCTATCCGTCCACCTCTCTGAAGATGCCAAGTTGATTTATGACACCGTATATCGAAAGTTTAAACTGATGCGGCCGATGTAGCAGACTTCGTCAGACTCCCCTTCATTGATTGGTTTTTGATTATGGGGACGCTCTTCCCTGCAGGCGCAAGCCCTTGCAGTTAATTACGCTACCGCATCGCGATAACCACTTTCTTCTTCTCCAGATGGTCACTTCGTGTCATGGGTGTTTGTTTTTTTTTTGGTTGCCCGTGGATTGTATATGGAGACTAATTTATGTTGTTGCCCGTAGGGCGTAGATTGTTCCAAATCCGTATTTTCTTAGATTTGGGTTTGGGGTTGGGTTTAAGGATACGTTAGTCTCGTTTGAAACTAAGATCAACTTAAACGTTTGTTAAGGATACGTTAGTCTAATTTTATACTAAGATCAACTTAACGGGATCGTTTAGATCCAACAAAAGAGCATTTGGACTCTATTGTTTAGTTTAGAGACATTGCGGTCGATTACCAGTTTAAGGACATGGTGGTCCATTACCAGTTTAAGGACATGGTGGTCCAATGTTAGTTTAAGAACATTTCGGTCCAATATTAGTTTATGGACATTTCGGTCCAATGTTAGCTTAAAGACATTACGGTCGATTGTTAGTTTAAAGACATCACGGTCGAGATTAAGGACATCATAGTCCGTGAGTTTAAAGACCTCACAGTCAAGGTTAAGGACATCGTAGTCCGTGAGTTTAAAGACCTCACAGTCAAGGTTAAGGACGTCGTAGTCCGTGAGTTTAAAGACCTCACAGTCAAGGTTAAGGACTTCGTAGTCCGTGAGTTTAAAGACCTCACAGTCAAGGTTAAGGACGTCGTAGTCCGTGAGTTTAAAGACCTCACAGTCAAGGTTAAGGATGTGTAGTCCGTGAGTTTAAAGACCTCACAGTCAAGGTTAAGCACGTCGTAGTCCGTGAAATATGTGGTTGTCGGGACCCGTCACCTCTCTGAAGACGTTGAATGATTACAACGACAAATATCAGAGGAGTTTAGAGATGTACCCTTGAACCAATTTTGGTTGAAAGATCTGTGGTCCAATTTCAAACTAAGATCTGTTAAAAGATTTATGAGCATGCGGGGTCAATTAATATGGGTTGTGGACTTATGGCCAGTCTTGGGCTAAGTCCAACAAATGTTTAACATTTTATTGTTCTGGGCTGTTGAGCCTTTATTTGGGCTTGGCCCTTTTAATAATGCTGAGCATTAGATCCTGACATTTTTTTGTCTTGTACTGAATGCATAGCATTCATCAAAACAATGTGTGTTCTGACAGTGCGCCACGTGGCGTGCCAGGCGCTTTGCGCCAATTAAAGAGTGCATTGTGCTTCTGCCAAGTAGCGCACATGAAAAGGACATGTGTCGCGCTTGGCGCTAAGCGCCAGTTTATAAGCGTGTTGCGCTTTCAATTTGTGAGCGTGTTGCGCTAGTTTAGTGGCGCACCAGTGAGTGACATGTGGCGCGCTTGGCGCTGAGCGCCAGCCCATGAGCGCCGTGCGCTATTTCAGAAGCACAAAGCGCAAGTTGTATCCGTGGTTGACACGTTGCACGTTTTAGCGCTGAGTGCCGGTCCAAGAAGCGCAAAAGCGCAATTCATGAGTGCAAGGCATTTTTCAGTAGAGCAAAACGCATTTGATCAAATTTATGATCAGAGAACAAGTTTATGTTCTTTTCTCTTTTTTCTAAAGGAGGCTTTGCCTCAAGATTCAAGAACAACAGTTCTTATTTCTAGAAAAGGCGCTGTCTTTGTAGATCAATGATCTGTGAATGAAGTAAATACTTCTTTTGCTTTTTTTTTATGATGAGATCTTTTGATCTCTTATTATAGAAGACCTTGGTCTTTTCTAGATCTATGATCTTTTAAGAAGATAATTCTTCTGTTTTTATGAGATGATTTCATCTCTTTGTTCAAGAATCATTTTTTACCTTGAAGAAATAGTCTTCTTTTGCTAAGAGCTTGCTCTTCTTTCTTTAAGTTTTCTCAAAATTGTAGGGGTTTTTTCTCTATCAGACTTGATGTCTTGGGGCCTTTATATAGGGCAAATTGATTTGTTGAATCAGTTAAAGAGATCTTTCTCTGATTGATTTGGGGATATTTCACCACCGTTGGATCTTTGATCCTAGGGCTTCTGTTTTACAGAAGACAATCTTCTTGTTTTTAACAAGATTGGAAAAATCTTTCCATAACAGAATTTTAATTTTGATTAATTAATGCTTTATCATTATTATTAGATCGTTTGATCTAACGGTGGGGAATTTTTAATTCCAGCGCTGGCGCACCCGTGCTTTGCACGTGGTGCGCTGCTCAGAGCGCAGCGCACTTTGCGCTAGCGCACCTACGTTTGACACGTGGCGCGCAGCGCAGCCTGCGCTAGCGCACCTGTGTTTGACACGTGGCGCGCAGCGCAGAGCGCTGGATCTAAAGCGTTGCTTCAATTTTTGAATTTTAAATTTTAAAACAGAGCTTTGCTCTGATTGGGATGCGCTACCTAGGGCGCAGCGTACCTGGCACTAGCGCACCCGTGCTTGACACGTGGCGCGCAGCGCGCCTAGCGCCGGATCTGAAGCGTTGCTTCAATTTTTAAATTTTGAATTTCAAAACAGAGCTTTGCTCTGATTGGGGGAACAAGGTCTTACTCAAAATGATAGTATGCTATCTGATTTGACTTTATCATTATGTATATTTCTTGTGTGGTATAGTCTATCACTATTACATATTCATAGAGCCCATATGATTCATGCTTGACTACCAGGGTTATGATGGAGATCACACTTGTGAGAACTGGGTAGTTTATAAGCACATCCTTAAATGTCCTTAGTCGTGGTAATATCGAGACCGGGCATCGATATTTTAAAATAGACTAGTTTATACATTTCTTGACCCCGATGAGGGGCGATAGCCGGTCCCACAGCCATTGGTGTCAGTCAGTCACCAAAGATTGTATACATGTACTCATTGGGTTATGATTTACACTAGATGGACTCGCCGAGAACATCCTAGATGGTATTATACCTGTGTCAGATAGCAGTTCTCAGATGACATAAGAACAGCGTAGTCTGTCGACCCGAAATCGTCATTTGTCTCGAGTGTGTTCCCACTGTACTTTGACTGCTACTCTATCACGGCTTTAAAGAGTCGTGCAAAGAGGTACCTTTTGGGTGCAGTCCCGAAACACTTGGAGGCAGTGAGCGATTGAGAGGATTCGTCTCTCCTGGCATAGGAAGTTGATGTCATGCAGTGTACAGTTAGCTATCACCATAAGACCTGGGTCTAGGCGGATGGGATTTACTGAGTGTGATTAGTAGTTTCTAGATTGGTGATAGGGCTTAACACTGGCATAACTTATCAGATTATTAAAGGTCTGACGTTATCCACCCCGTACACCGGATATGCGATACTCTTAGAAGAACATACCGAACTGTATGATAAATGTCGCTGATAGGCTCGGTAGGATTTCGGATGAGGTTGCTTGTCAATCTCCTTTTCGACAATATCTGGGTAGCCGTTACGTACAGCTAGTGCCGCTGACGTGCTTGTGGTTAAACCCACTGCCAGCGTATTGTCGATTTTTTAAAGTCACACACAGAGAGCTTCCGGTTTTGACGAAATGTTGTAGTTGCAGTACATTAGTACACACTTAGGTTCGATTAAAACTAGTGTATTTTATACACTGACGGTAATCGGACGATTTTAATACTAGCCCGCCTTTTTAGAAAGGCGGATATTAAATCATGTGTCGATTTAATATTTTATACATATATATTATATATGTATTTACTAGTATTAAGTCACTGTTAATTAATCTCTCTTTTATGTATTTTAAATACCTTGGATAACAATTACAAGTATATGTATTTAGTATGCTTTATTACATATATATATTGTTTTTGTTTATTCTTTTCCTTTTATTTTATTAAGCTTATATTATTTCTTGGGCATAACATATCCTCACCATATTATAGTATGGTGACATGTATAATAAAGAGGAGAGTTGGAAACTTGGATGGTTGGTTTGATCCGAGGGCTTGAATTGTTTTGGGAGAAAAATATATTTGTAACTTTCTTTAGAAACGGTTAAGCTTTTTTTTTTTTTTGATACTCTCTTTTTCATGAAAGCTCCCATCTTCTTTCACCTCCTCACTTTACACCTTAGAAAAGAAAAAGGAAAAAGGAAATAAAAAGAGAGAAAATCAGTGGTGAGTTTTAACTACAACTCCTAACTAGTTAGTTTAGCATTCTGACTACTTAGGTTATCTCAATTTGAGATTGGAGCCAAAATTCTTAAACTTTCAAGATGGATCATCTTTGATGGAGGAGATGTGCATGCAAGTTTGTTCCATGGAGCTTTAAGAGGCCTACAATGGAGTACAACTGTCACGTCCCGCTTCTCAAAATGCGCAGACTACGGTACGTGACAGAGCCAACCATGCTACCTGTGGCTAGGAAACATCCCTCCACAGTCACATTACGTCTGTCTATAGAATATCAAGAACAGTTAAATATAAAAATCTATTTAGTACATGTCCATTTGCCACAGTAAATAAAGTCAAGAAAATGCATAAGCGGAAATGAATCAAATCCAATAAACTACATCTGAAACATGTCCCAATATATGCTCACATCAAGAAATAAAACTGCGGAAAAGAAACTAAATAAAACATCTCTAAATAACACATGTTCAATTCCTCACTGCTCGGCTTGATGGCTAAAGTACTCCTGTTCAGCCTGCGATAAAGGTAGAGGAACTGTGCCATACAAAACCCATATGTCAATGCGTCATAATACCAAAGCAACAATGATAACAAGGATGTAATGATATAAGTAAACATGAATATAAATGAATAACACGGACATGAATATAAATGAATAACATGGATATGAAACAGTGAGGTATGTGTATGTAAGTGATATGTGATGTGTAACCTAAAACTATGCTTCTAGGTTATCTATTCTAAAAGTCTTTGAAATCAATTAATGTAATTCTCATCGTCACCCAATAGTATATATCTCGTTCATTCCCCACGGGATCACGGTAACATGATTTATTCCGTAACGCCCGGAAAAACGGCAAACAAGTAATTATTCCGTAACGCTCGGAAAAACGGTAAACAGGTAATTATTCCGTAACGCCCGGAAAAACGCAAACATGTAATTATTCCATAACGCCCGGAAAAACGGAAAACATGTAATTATTCCGTAACGCCTGGAAAAACGGAAAACATGTAATAATATCCTCTTGAGTTACGTTTTGATTACATTCTTGATTTCCCCTTTCCCCCAGGTTTGTGTTCAAGTCAGGTATTGCCAATATAGATCTAATACCAACACAGGATCAAGTATGTACAGTTCTCGTCTATGCAGACAACAAGTCATGTCCGTCAGGACAACACGTCAATGTTGTTGGCATTGGTAACAATATCCAAGTAACGAGTCAGGTAGTGTGTTGTGAACATGTCATGTGATGCATATGTATCAAATAGATATCTGAATGTGAAACTGTAATCGATAATGAAACACAACTAATGTCAGGATACATATGTGTCTATCTGTAATAACCATTTATACGTCCATGACCATGTATGATGCAAACTATATAACACGTTGTACTAATGTAATAGTATACTGATATCATGATGTTCTGACATGTAATTAAATATGTTATTATCAGTACGGATACGAACGGATATCGTAAAACTGTAAATCTATAACATTTGCTGTATAATAAAACACATGTACTATTTTTATTCATATAGACATCGATATATTAACATAGCATGTTGCAAGATAAACTTGCCTGATCGGATCTTACGTCGGAATACGTACGTCACGTTCGACGTCGGATAAACGTCACGATGCAAACTCACGCTCGTGCAGGACTGGACCTGGTTGATCTGACGTGATGTCTACGCTGGATGACGACGATGACTGGGTTGTCTGGATTGTCGGCGTTGCGTGCGACTCCAGCGAAACAATCAAGAATCAAGAAAGAAAAGAAGAAGAAGAAGACTAGGGTGTGGTTGCTGGTGTTCTGGGGTCTGGTGGTGAGTTCTGGGGAAGCGAGGACATAGGAGAAGACGACGGCGATGATGGGCTGTCGTCAACGACGATGGCAGAAGGAATTTCTTGAGTTGGTGTTGGGTTCTAGGGTTCTCGGGGATGGTGGTGGTGGTGTATGGTGTTGGGGATCGGAGAGGGGGTGAAGAGGTGATGGTGGTGATGACGGCGAGATGAGGGTGATCGGTGGTGAGGTTTCTAGGGTCGCGTCGGGGCTGTGCAGGAATCTTGGTCGGGGTTGTGGGTTCTCAGGGAGAAGGAGAAAAGGGATGAGGAGGTGAAGGTGGGGGTTAGGGTGATGGCGACGGCGAGTCGCCGGCGATGAGGGTGGGAGTTTTCGGGACGGGGTTTGTCGTGGGTGCAGGTGGTGTCATCGGGTGCAGAGTTTGGGTTCATCGGGGTTGCTGCAAGGATGTCGGGGAGAAGGAGGAAGTGGAGGTGGTGGAGGTTGTGATGAGGTGACTACGAGGGTTGGCGACGATGGGAGGTCCACGACGAGATGAGGGGTGCAGTTTTCTTGCGACGAGAAACAAAGAAGAAAAAGGAAGAGAGGAGAAAGAGAGTATGTTAACAATTATTAGGTTAGATAATATAAATATATATTATATAGGAGAGAGAGGCAGAGGGGTAGAGAGAGAGAGAAACGGTGAGATGCCGGGGAGAGAGAGAGGATAAAGAGAGACAGAGATAGGATAATTAGTAATTAGTTTAAATATATTATATATTATATACAGTATACTAACTGTTAGTTAAGGATTTTAAAAAAATATTATAATATATATATATATATATATATATATATATATATATATTCTGGGTTTAAACAGCTAATATCAAATTACTCCAAAAAATATCCGGGTCTCTTCTAAAATTATAGTTTTAAAATATGGATAATATACGTATCAGTTAAAACCATAATGCGATGTCCGGTTAATAAATATGCATACCCCCAAGAACGGATATACGTAACGATCCAAACGAGTCTGTTTTAACAATCTGTACATGAACACGATATACGGATGCAACCATATGGTATGGGGTATGGTAACATGCAATGCTAGATATCAAAAATTATTATCTGGTTATAATTTGTATTATTTAAAGGATATGCAGATACTAAATATATCATACATGTATATAGAACCTAGAGGTGTACGGATCCTCTGTACTAGTAAATATGACGTAATCTTTAACCATGATGGGTTTCAAGCATGCGGGTCTGGTCGGATACTAACCACATATACCAAATGTATTATCCGCACCCAAAAACAATAATAATCAAGGAGTTGTCGCAAGATTAGGAAAATACCCAAATAAAATATCGTATAAATGCACTAGGGTGTTACATTATACCCAACTACAAAAAAATTTCGTCCTTGAAATTCACAGAACAAGAAAAGACAAGAAAACACGGATATAAGAAAAGATGTGTGGAAACTTCTGTTGAATCTCGTCTTCACGTTCCCAAGTAGATTCTCCGGGCGAATGATTCTCCCATGAAACAAGTTCTAGAGGGATAAGCTTGTTCGTGAGGACTTTCTCTCGTCGATCCACTATCGCCATTGGTCGTTCTTTGTATGTTAAGTCCTCCCTTACTGTCAGCTCCGAGTGATCTAGGACGTGCGTCTCATCTTGAACATACTTGCGGAGTTGAGATAGATGAAACACATCATGAATACTCGCCAAGGATGGTGGTAAAGCCAATCGATAAGCTACTTCTCCAACATGCTCAATAATACCGAAAGGCCCCACGAATCGAGGACTAAGCTTGCCTCAACTACCAAATCGAATCACTCCTCTGGTCGGTGATATCTTCAAGAATACAAGATCACCAACTACAAACTCCAGAGGTCTTCGTCGATCTTGTGCTGCCTTCATATGATTTCGGATCGTGTTGACTTTCTCCATAGTTTGCACAATAAGATCCGGTCCCAATGATCTTCTTTCTCCAATATCGTCCCAACAGACGGGCGAGCGACACTTGCGACCATATAATGCTTCGAATGGAGCCATCTGTATAGTCGCCTGAAAACTGTTATTATAAGAAAACTCCACCATGTGTAAATGATCCTCCCATGAACCCTTGAAGTCTAACATGCATGCTCTCAACATATCTTCAAGAGTTTGGATCATTCGTTTAGACTGGCCATCTATCTGAGGATGATAGACTGTGCTAAACTTCAAACGAGTCCCCAAACTTTCTTTTAGACTCCTCCAAAAGTGCAATAAAAATCGGGTATCATGATCGGAAACGATACTCACAGGTACTCCATGCAATCTCACAATCTCTTGCATGTACTGTTCTGCTAAAGCTTCTGTCGACTGACCAACTCGAAACGGTATGAAATGAGCGGCCTTGGTCAATCGATCAACAATCACCCAAACTGCATTATTGCCCTTTGGACTCCATGGTAAAACTGTCATGAAATCAATGGTTATATGTTCCCACTTCCATTGAGGAATCGGAAGTGGTTGCAACAAACCAGCTACCCTTTGATGTTCAGCCTTGACCTGCTGACACACCAAGCACTTCGATACGTAGCGAACAATATCTCTTTTCATGCCTTCCCACCAGAAATGTTGTCGCAGATCTCTGTACATCTTTGTGTCTCCCGGATGCATGGAATATGCGAAACTATAAGCTTCCTTCATAACTTCTTCACGAATATCTCCTTTCGGCACACATAGACGACTGTCATATCGTAACGAACCGTCTTCATGAATTAATAAGTCCGTTCGAAGTCCCGCTTCTACTTGTTCTCGAAACTTCTGCAATCTTGGATCGTGCGACTGTGCCGCTTTAATGTTATCGATCAAGGATGAATGTACTTGCAACTGCATCAACTGTCCTGAAGAATTTGGCAGTACAATCTCCAATTCGAATATCTGAAAATGATCTATAATTTTCTTCTGTGCAATCAAAATCCATATTGCTGCCAACCGACTTAGAGAATCCGGCACTACATTAACTTCTCCTGGATGGTATTTTAGATCAAGATCATAGTCAGCCATCAGCTCCAACCATCTACACCGCCTCGTGTTGAGCTCTTTCTGTGTGAACACATACTTTAGGCTCTTGTGATCGGTAAACACTTCTACCCTTTCGCCCAATAAGTAGTGTCTCCAAATCTTCAAAGCAAACATCACTGTTGCTAGCTCCAAATCATGAATTGGGTAATTCTTCTCATGAGTCATCAGTTGTCTTGACGCGTAGGTTATAACCTTCCCATTCTGTATTAGAACACATCCCAAGCCTTTTCCAGATGCGTCACTGTGAAAAACCAACCCTCTGGAACCGTCTGGCACCGTCAAGATAGGAGCGGTGGTCAATTTTTGCTTCAACGCTTCAAAAGTTGACGCACAATTCTCCGTCCATACGAACGGTACCTCCTTTCTGGTTAGCTTGGTCAATGGTTCTGCTATTTGAGCGAAGTTCTCCACAAACCTTCTATAATATCCAGCAAGCCTAAGGAAACTTCTGATCTCTGCTACGTTCTTTGGAATCAGCCAATCATGAACTGCCGTAATCTTTTCAGGGTCAACGGCAATTCCATCTTCAGATACGACATGACCCAAGAACTTTATTTCTTCAAGCCAAAACTTGCACTTGCTCATCTTAGCATATAACCTTTCTTGCCTCAACATTTGCAGTGCGATTTTCAAGTATTCTGTATGCTTTTCTTTACTCCTCGAATAGACCATAATATCGTCAATAAACACCACTACGAACTGGTCCAGGTACGGTGAAAATATTCGGTTCATCAAGTCCATAAATATTGCTGGTGCGTTCGTGACTCCGAATTGCATCACTAAGTACTCGTAATGCTCATATCGAGTTCGGAACGCCGTCTTGTAAATATCTTCTGATTTCATCCGAACTTGATGATATCCGGATCGCAAATCCAGCTTCGAGAATACCTTCGCGCCACTGAGTTGATCGAATAATTCGCCGATACGAGGGATCAGGTACTTGTTCTTAATAGTCACCCGGTTTAACTCTCGTACTACTGCTGGGGCTTCCTCCTTGCCTACTTTCATCGATGAAAGAACGACACTAGTCGGCCTAGCCCTAAATTCGACTGGTCCGACAGATCTGCTACCTCCCGAAAATATCAACTCCGGATGTCTAGGAATCTGGAAAATCACTTTCTTTGCCCTACAATCGATGTGAGCATGGAAAGTGCCAAGAAAATCCATTCTCAAGACAACCTCGTAGCTGCCAGTATCGATAACTAAAAAATCCGCGAATAACTCTCGTCCGCAAATAACAATCGAACAATCCTTGCACTCGCTATAGATATAATTTTCTCATTCCCGGTGTGTATGTCCCAAGACAGGGCCGCATGTGAAAACGAGTGTGCACTAATAAACTTGGACGACATAAAACAATGGGATGCACCTGAATAGAATAATGCCAATACGGGAAAATTATAAACGAGTAGGATAGTTCAAACTACTTCGTCTAAAGCCTTGGCCTCCTCGGTCGTCAAAGTGAAGGCCCATGCTTGATTAGGCCCCTGAGTAATCTGCTCCTGTCCATGAATCTTCTTCTGCGGTGGCTTTTGAATATCGTCCCTCAATCGTAGCTCTGAAGGGCAAGCATTGATGGTATGGTCAGCTGATCCTCAAACAAGACAGAGTCCAAGCCTCCTTCGACATTCTTTCCAGAAATGACCCGGTCGTTGGCAGCAGTCACAAAATACATTTCCTTTCTAATCGGATACCGCGGGCTTCTTCATAGGCACTGTAAGTCGATGTTACACACCCCACGAGTTCGCGGGGAGGCGGAATGTGCAAAAAATGATTTTTACAAGTTTCGCAACACCGACTAAACTCCAGGATCTTTACTTGAACCTTAACTAACTAACTAAAAGAGGTTTAACCACTATAAATAAAGTTATACCTCCTAGTATAAAGTCTTTTGGGTCTTCTTGTTCTCCTACTCCTCGTCTTAAGCTCTTCGAAGTGTACGGATCGCGCTTGCTAGGTCGGCCTCCTCGAGGCAAAGACGATCCATCCGAGATTCTACAGTTCGAGCTCAAACCTCAATACCGAGGTAACTAGGGTACCTAGTTCGCTAAACTAAATAGTCTAGAGGATGTAGAGAGTGATGATGGATTAGTTTGTCTCAAGAACCCTAGGTTTCTCAACACATGAGACTTTTAAGGTTTGAGGAAGAAGGAGAGGAAACTTGGTGTCACGACCCAATTTAGGCACATGACCGGCACTTAGACTACGTAACGTCAACAGGCGTAACGCAATCTAAGTAAGCTGAAAACCCAGCAATCTAAACCATATCAAGAAGGAAAAGATAGAACTCCTTTAAAAACTCGATGCAAAACTTTAAACTTAAGTTTGTTTTCATAAAAATTCCGGCAGCACCTCCTTTGTAAAAGCTAGCCCCGAAACGGATACAAACATAAGATATAAGTAAAGCATCCCTAAACGGGAGTAAATCTCGCCCAACGGTGGAAACAACCGCCACAACAGATATACGACGCCGTAGCGAAGAAATGAGATAATCCACATAAATAAAGGCCGGCTCACACGAGCACGACAACCAGAGTCATCAGAATATACAACATCGATCCTCACAACTCGTCTCTAAGTCAATACATGAAGGTGGTAGATGGAGAGTACTAGATACAAGAAATATACAATGTACATCATCGGATAACCGCAAAGCACCTAAAGCAAAAGGCCTCACAGCCAACCGTAGCGGTATCCGCAAAAGTAGAGATAATAAGGCACCCTGCCGCGACTACTCTGAGGATCAGACCTGCAAAACACTGCGGCACAACGGGGGTGAGTTTCCAACTCGTGAATAGTAAATAATATCATACCGAAATCGCAAGTATGCACTAACAGCGATAATCTATTATTGTAATCTGATAGCATAAGTATGGCAATATGTATATGCAACAGTCATGAAAGGTACTCTATCAGGTACTACTAATACATGAAGCAATGCATATCAAATAAAAGAGGAGTATGGGATAAAACATATCATCCTCACGGAATCCTCATCGTGGCAGGACCGGTGTCCATCAAGACAATCTAAATTCCAAATTCCTCAAATCGGCCCTCAGATCGGCCCTCATAACCTGTAAATCTCATGGAACCTAAGTGCCCAACATCGGCGCCCGAAAACATCATGAAATACTCGTGTCCAACATCGACACGTAAATCCACATATCGTATCTGTACATCTCACGCAACCTAAGTGTCCAACCCGACACTCGAAATCCTCGAAACCTAAATGTCCAACCTCGACACTCGCAATCCCCATATCATATATCTCACGGAACATAAGTGCCCACCATCGACACTCGAAATCCCCAAATCCATATATCTCTCAGAACATAAGTGCTCGACATCGACACTCAAAATCCCCAAATCAAGAGAAACCGGGTTTTCAAAACAATACACATTTCTTGAAATATCCCCGCGGTTCTCAAATCCGGAAAATCACATGAAATCCATATCTCAATGTGTAAATCCATGTAATATGATGTATGCAATATAGAACAACAATATGAGTATATCAAGGGAAAATCTGCTATTTAATTGCATCAAGTCATTAAATATATCACGCGGTTGCCAATTATCCAAATCCAACGCAACATCATATAACGGTGAATATATAGCTATAGCAAGGTATATGTGTAAGCATGTAGGTATGCATGTATGCTACATTTCGTGTGCACCATCGCATAAGAATCAATGCCTCAATGTCGTTAACCAATAGCAAAGTATATCATATGAATATTTGTGTTGTGCGTATCATGGCAATTACCGACAGTATGTGTGTAGCATACAATTGGTGCTCGTGCAACATGGACTGTCAATAATAGTGCAGTGTACAATGGGTATAGGTTCAGGCACAATAAGTAACTATATGTAATGAAGTTCATGCACCATCTATATATGTGCATATAAATATACGGGTAATATCATATCATATCTAACCCTGACGCTTAACGCCATACGGGCGATTTCCCCGTAGATGTTGAATCTACTCACCGACAATCACAGGCTAGGTAAATCCAATCACCTGCTTCCCTTTCTTCGCAGCGTCCGAAGTCCCCGCCTGCGATCCTATTAACACAAAACATAACAAGTGCAAATCTCATAAATCGATCAATATCACGTACACAATACGTTTGACCGACGCACCAACTCCATTCCAACTCGCAAGTGTTCGTCTAAAGGCTAACGTGTGTAGCGACACACCAAAACCAGCCCAAATGTAGCAGCAACACAAGATCACAAACTGTGTCGGATAACGTAACATGCGTACTCAAAACACCAGAATATAGCAAAGTGGTCCCAGATTTTTATACACAAACAATTGGTGAAAGTTGCAAGTGCCGCGAGACTACATACAACCATAAAGACCCCACGTCAAAGAACCAACACCCCAGCCCCCACTCTGGCCGCAATTTGCGGCCAGAACCAATAAATCTGAGGCCCAAAAATGAAGGGGTGGTCTCAGATTTTTATGGTGGGTTTTAGGTTACAACACTAGGTTACTGTGATAGGAACTTTTCCAAAAAACACCTGGTTCTACAGAAAATCACAGAGACATCAAGTTGACACTAAAAATACGATATTTTCACAAAATGCTACCTTTAGTGTTCTAATCCATAACTACAAGGCAACATAACAATATAACTCCTAAATATCAGTTTGAGGTTATTACCTAGCCACTCTTGCTCAAAAATCCTAGCTTTCCAAGCTCCAAGGCAACCAAGTGGCTAAATCAAGACTTTGAAGTGTTTAAATGGGATTTTTTGTGAATTTTACAAGGTTTTGTGAGGGGGTAGTGAGGTTTTAGTTTGGGAGTGAGAAGATGAAGAATAATTGAGAGTGAGAGAGATTAAATGATGAGATGTGAGTGTTGGGTGAACCAAAGCCTTACACTCACTCTCTCCCTCACCTAATAAATGCACACATTAATGCCTTATGACTCATTAGCCACCTCTCTCTCAATCCAAACAAGATATTTCTCTCACACAAAATATCTTGGGCAAGGTTAATTAGGACATGGATTAATTAAGGTGTCTTGGTCACTTAACAAGATTAACACTAACTAACCCTCATATTAACATGCACGTGTGTATGCAAGCCATATCAAATAATAATAAAATATTAATTAATTGATATAAAATGTGAGGAACCCGATTTGGTAAACTTTTTATTGAAAACCCTCATTAAAGCTTAATTAACACTAATCGCATTCTAAGGTGTTACAATCTCCCCCTTTAAAGAAAATTCGTCCTCGAATTAAAATTCTTACAAGCGTATCTTCAAAGAGATGAGGGAACTTCCTCCGCATCTCACTCTCGGCCTCCCAAGTGATCTCCTCACTAGTCGGGCTACGCCAAAGAACCTTCACGGATGGCAAGACCTTTGACCGAAGTTTCTTCACCTGCCGATCCAATATAACTGTCGGCTGCTCGGTGAACGAAAGATCGTGCTCAAGATGAACGGTCTGGTGCTGAATCATGTGAAAAGGATCATGAAGGTATCTACGAAGCATTGAAACATGGAACACGGGGTGGACATCCAGAAAACTGGGCGGGAGCGCCAAATGATAAGCAACGGTACCAACTCACTCAAGGATCTTGAAAGGACCTACAAATCTGGGACCGAGCTTCCCCGTTCTCCCAAATCTCATAACGCCCTTCATCGGAGAAATCCGCAGGAATACATGATCCCCCACTACGAACTCAAGTTTGCGACGACGACGATCGGCATATGACTTCTGTCTGCACTGGGCCGCTCTCATCCTGTCCTGAATCAGCTGGATCTTCTCCGTAGTCTCCTGAACTAGCTGGGGATCCAAAATCCTACTCTCACTGAGTTCGGTCCAACAGACTGGCGATCAACACTTACTACCATACAAACCCTCGAAAGGTGCCATCTGAATAGTCTCCTGAAAGCTGTTGTTGTAGGAGTACTCAATCAACGGCAAGTGACGATCCCAACTGCCACCAAAATCAAGCACGCACGTCCGAAGCATATCGTCTAGAGTCTGTGTCGTCTGCTCTGACTGACCATCGTTCTGCGGATGGAAAGCGGTGCTAAAACTCAACCGGGTATCCATAGCTTCCTGAAGCTTCTGCCAAAGACGGCTAGTAAACTGGGTGCCCCTATCGGATACAATGCATGTGGGAACGCCGTGCAAACGCACAATCTCATCTATATACAACTGAGTATGCTGAGTATAACCAAAAGTGGTCTTCACTGGAAGAAAGTGAGCCGCTTTCGTCAACCGGTCAACAATCACCCAAATAGAGTCATGCCCCCGACTGGTCCTGGGTAGACCCACAATAAAGTCCATAGAAATCTGCTCCCATTTCCACTCAGGAATGGGTAAAGGCTGCAACTCTCCAGCCGTTCTCTGATGCTCAGCCTTGACTTGCTGATAAGTCAGGCACCTCAAAAGGAAGTCTGAAACATCGCGCTTCATCCCTTCTGACCAGTAAATGTCTCTCAAGTCATGATACATCTTGGTGGAACCTGGATGACCGCTAAAGGCTGACTGATGTGCCTGCTCTAGGATCTCGCGTCTCAACCCATCAATATCTGGTACACACAAGTGAATCCCATAACGTAGCACACCCTGGTCAGCAATCAAGAACTCCGAATCTGTAACCTGCCGAACAAGCTCAAGAATCTCAGACAAATGGGCATCGCTGGGCTGCACCTCACGGATACGATCAAGTAGAAGTGGACGGACGCGGACATGAGCAAGTTGTCCCCCCAGTGGAAGTAAACTCAAACTGAACTCTACCATCGCACAAGATCTGCCAATCCGCAGAAGACTGTCTCTGAACTGCGCTCAACTAGGACACGCTACCCCCGGGCCTACGACTCAAAACATCAGCTACCACATTTGCCTTGCCCGGATGATAAAGGATCTCACAATCATAATCCTTCACAAGCTCCATCCACGGGCGCTGTCTCAAATTCAGGTCCCGCTGCTGGAAGATGTAATTCAAGCTCTTGTGGTCCGTGAAAATCTGGCATGACTCCCCGTACAAGTAGTGTCTCCAAATCTTCAACGCAAAGACCACCGCGGCCATCTCAAGATCGTGAGTGGGGTAATTCTGCTCGTGCTTCTTCAGCTGCCTAGAAGCATAAGCAATCACTCTATCATGCTGCATCAGTATACAACCGAGCCCCACTCGAGACGCATCGCAGTAAACAACAAAACCACCCGATCCAGAAGGCAAAGATAGAACTGGTGCAGTCGTCAACCGAGTCTTCAAATGCTGAAAACTCTGCTCGCATGCATCAGTCCAAAGAAAAGAAACCCCCTCCAGGTCAGTCTGGTCAGCGGTGTAGCGATACTCGAAAAATCCTGCATGAATCGGCGGTAATAACCAGCTAAGCCCAAAAAGCTGCAGACCTCTGTCACGGATACAGGTCTGGGCCAAAGCCGTGCAGCCTCGATCTTCCTTGGGTCCACAAGAATACCGTCTCCCGTCACCACATGACCCCAGGAAGTCAACTCTATCAAGCCAAAATGCGCACTTTGAGAATTTAGCATACAGCTGGTGCTCTCTCAATATCTGCAGAGCAATCCTCAAGTGATGTCCGTGCTCCTCTCGACTCCTAGAGTAGACCCGAATGTCATCAATAAATACAATAATGAACCGGTCGAGGAACGACCTGAAAATCCGGTTCATCAGATCTATGAATGCTCCTGGGGCATTGGTGAGTCCGAACGACATCACCATAAAGTCATAATGCTCGCAGCGTGTACGAAAAGCAGTCTTCGGAATGTTATCATTCCGAACCCGCAACTGATGATAACCCGAACGCAAATCAATCTTAGAAAAATGTTTCGCACCCTGGAGCTGATCAAACAAATCGACAATGTGGGGTAAAGGATACTTATTCCGCACCGTAATTTAGTTCAATTGACGATAATCAATACACAACCTCAAACTGCCGTCCTTCTTCTTGACGAACATAACAGGAGCTCCCCAAGGAGAAACACTCGGACGCATAAGTCCCTTATCAAGCAACTCTTGCAATTGATCTTTATGCTCTCTAAGCTCTGCCGGACCCATTTGGTAAGGCGGTATAGAAATAGGCCCCGTGCCAGGAATCAGATCAATGCAAAACTCAATATCGCGCTATGGCGGCAAACCAGGTAACTCATCGGGAAAAACGTCGGGAAACTCTCGCACGATAGGAACCCGGTCCAACGACCCTACTGTAGCTCCAGTATCACAAATGAAAGCCAAGAATCCCCGACATCCCCTCCTCAAAAGCCGACTAGCGCAAAGGGCCGAAATCAAATTGTGAAGGGCGACACCACGGTCCCCCTGCACAACCCGAACAGACTCGCCCGGAAAACTAAAACTGACTGTCTTTTCACGGCAGTCCACAGACGCATAACAAGTTACTAACCTGTCCATGCCAAGGAGAACGTCGAAGTCCAACATATCTAGAAGGATCAAATCGACGGACAAATCTCTATCTCCAATCTGAACGGCACACGACCGAAACACATGTCGCGCGACGAAAGAATCGCCAACTGGAGTAATCACATAAGCGGCTGATCTAGCAAACACGACTCTCGGCCCAACCTCGGCACGAAGTGCGTAGAAACATACGAATGCATAGATCCCGGATCAAACAAAACATGTGCCTCAAAAGAACATACAGAAAGAGTACCTGAAACCACAGCATTGGACGCCTGCGCATCCTGATGAGTCAAGGCAAACACCCGAGCCTGCCCACTACCAGCGACTGGCTGACCTCCTCCTCTGCCACGCCGTCCCCTCGGAACAAAATCGCTGCGACCATGACCTCTCTGAACATGAGTCTAATATCATATCATATCTACCCCATGGCCCTCATAACCTGTAAATCTCATGGAACCTGAGTGCCCAACATCGGCACCCGAAAACATCATGAAATACTCGTGTCCAATATCGACACGTAAATCCACATATCGTATCTGTACATCTCACGGAACCTAAGTGTCCAACCCGACACTCGAAATCCTCGGAACCTGAATGTCCAACCTCGACACTCGCAATCCCCATATCATATATCTCACGGAACATATGTGCCCACCATCGACACTCGAAATCCCCAAACCCATATATCTCTCGGAACATAAGTTCCTAACATCGACACTCGAAATCCCCAAATCAAGAGAAACAGGGTTTTCAAAACAATACACATTTCTTGAAATATCCCCGCGGATCTCAAATCCGGAAAATCACATGAAATCCATATCTCAATGCGTAAATCCATGTAATATGATGCATGCAACATAGAACAACAATATGAGCATATCATGGGAAAATCTGCAATTTAATTGCATCAAGTCATTAAATATATCACGCGGTTCCCAATTATCCAAATCCAACGCAACATCATATAACGGTGAACATATAGATATAGCAAGGTATATGTGTAAGCATGTAGGTATGCATGTATGCTACATTTCGTATGCACCATCTCACAAGAATCAATGCTTCAATGTCGCTAACCGATAGCAAGGTATATCATACGAATATTTGTGTTGTGCGTATCATGGAAATTACCGTACAGTCCGGTCTGTTCGACTAAGAGTATCGCATATCGGGCCTAGGGCGGTAGCCGTCAAATCCCTAATAGCGCAATAAGTCATGCCGGAGTAGAGTCCAAAACACACTGAGAAACTACTGTAGTACCTACCAGTAAATCTCGCTTTCCCTGGCCAGAGACTTTTTGTAATGGCTTTCCGAACAGAGCGCGATATCAACCCCCAATACCGGGAGAGACAAATCCTATCTAGCCGCTGCCGCCTCCAAGTGCTTCGGGACTGCACCCAACTACTACCTATTTGCATGACTCCTTTGAGCCGTGGTAGGGTAGTAATCTAAGAACAGTAGGAACACACTCGAGACGAACTAGTTGTACTCATGTCATCTGGGACCTACTATCTGATGATGGGTATAGTACCAACCAGCAGTTCCCCACGAGTCATGTCCAGTGTAACTCATAACCCAATGAGCACCTGCATACTATCTCCAGTACGACGTACTGATGGCTGTGGGACAGACCATCTCCCCTGCTGAGATGAGAAGTATATACATTAGTCTAGTTTAGAGTATCGATGCCCCGTCTCGATAATCCTACGACTAGGGACCTGTATAAGGATGTGCTTATAGACTACCCAGCCCCTACTAGTATGACTTTCATTACAGCGCTGGTAGTCAAGCAAAGATCCTGAGGGCTCTATCAATATGTATTAGCGATACGTTAAAAGAAACATATACACATATTAAGATAGAATCAAACCAAGTAGCATATCGAGAAAGACTGCTATTATATCCATGTATATACCAAGCTTCCAAAATGTAATATACAAACCAGTACTATATAATAATGGCCTCTGGGGCATATATCACTAACAATCTCCCACTTGCACTAAGGCCATATATTGGCATATCGCAGACCTATCATCTCGATTAGCCTCTCGAACTGTGTTTGAGGGATGGTCTTTGTGAGTGGATCTGCAGTGTTGTTCTCCGAATCTACTCTCCGCACATCGATCTCCTGGCGATCAACGATCTCTCTGATCAGGTGGTACCGCTTCAAGATATGTCTGGACTTCTGATAGGAACTGGATTCCTTTGCTAAAGCTATAGCCCCGTTGTTGTCACAATACAGAGATATTGGATCAACAATGGACAGAACCACCTAATGTTTTGTTATGAACTTCCTCATCCAGACTGCTTCTTTTGTGGCGTCACATGCAGCAATATACTCCGCTTCCATCATCGAGACAGCAACGGTGTCCTGCTTGGAGCTCTTCCAACAGACCGCCCCTTCATTGAGGGTAAAGACATAACCCGACATGGACTTGGAGTCATCCTTGTCACTCTGGAAGCTAGAATCAGCAAAGGCCTCGATCTGGAGATCTTTTCCGCCGTACATCGAAAACATTTCCTTAGTCCTTCTCAGGTACTTGAGAATGTTCTTTACTGCTATCTAGTGCATCTTCCCTGGATTTGACTGATACCTGTTTACAACGCTCAGCGCGTAAGTTACATCTGGTCTGGTACATAACATTGCATACATTTAGAGCCTACCGCAGAAGCGTAGGGTATAATAGATATGCGATCCCTTTCCAAATCAGTCTTGGGAGACATCTCTTTGGATATGGTGATTTCGTGACAAGCCAGTAGATTATCGCGCTTAGAATCTTCCATACTAAATCTTTTTAGTATGGTGTTGATGTACCTTAACTGTGAAAGTCCCAACATCCTATTAGATCTATCACGATATATCTGGATCCCCAGAATGGAGGAGGCATCACCCAGGTCTTTCATGGAGAACCTTTGTGATAAGAATCTTTTGACTGATTGTAATATTGGAATATCATTTCCTATCAAGAGAACGTCATCCACGTACAAGACGAGGAATAATACAGTTCTCGCTACAATCTTACTATAAATGCATGGTTCGTCTGGATTTTTGATAAAGCCGAATTTTTTGACCGTCTCATCAAAACAGATATTCCAACTTCGCGATGCTTGCTTTAGTCCATAAATGGACTTAAGCAACTTGCACAATTTCCCGCTGCTCAACTCTGAATGAAACCCTCTGGCCGAACCATATAGACGCACTCTTCTAAATTTCCATTTAGAAAAGCGGTCTTTACGTCCATCTGTCAAATCTCATAATCGTGGAAGACAACAATGGCAAGAAGGTTCTGAATGGATTTGAGCATAGCTACTAGAGAAAAGGTTTCATCATAGTCCAAACCAGGTCTTTGACGAAATTCTTTTGCAACAAGTCTAGCCTTATAGGTTTCAATCTGTCCGCCTACACCAATCTTCTTTATGAAGATCCATTTGCAGCCTACGGGTTTTACCCCTTATGGAGCAATGTCCAAAGTCCATACTTTGTTGGTGTACATGGACTCCATTTCGGTTCGCATTGCATCCAACCATTTTACCGAGTCTCTGCTCTGAATGGCTTGCTGGAAGCTAGTTGGATCATTATCGTCGATGATGCAATCCTCTCTATCTCGTCTATGAGAAAACCGTAGTATCTCTCAGGTGTATGAGACTGCCTACCAGTCCTGCGGAGTGGCGCGAGGATATCCGGTTCTTTCAAAACATCTGGTTCCACTATGCTTTCAGTAATAGCTTGTGGTTCCAGAATTTCTTCCAGTTCTATTGCGCTCCCACTTATTTCTTTTTCTAAAAATTGATTTTCCAAAAAGTGGGCATGACGAGAAACAAAAACCTTTTGTTCCTCTGCGTAATAGAAAAGATACCCTCTGGAGTTCTTTGGGTATCCCACAAACTTACACAGTACTGAGCGTGCCTTGAGCTTGTCCGCATGCTGCTTTTTTACAAAGCTGGACATCCCCATATCTTCAGATACTTAAGATAGGGTTTCTTTCCACTCCATATCTGATATGGTGTGGTAGGCGCAGTCTTGGTAGGAACCTTGTTCAAAGGATATGCAGCTGATTCTAGTGCATAACCCTAGAAGGATCGCGGTAACTCAGCATTACTCATCATGGAACGTACCATATCCAATAGGGTTCTGTTCCGCCTTTCCGATACACGTTGTGTTGAGGTGTGTATGGAGGAGTAAGCTGAGAGAGAATTCCATTCTCTTTTAAATAACCCAGGAACTTAGCACTTAAGTATTCACCACCTCGATCAGATCTAAGTGTCTTGATACTTTTTCCTATTTGTTTTTCCACTTCATTCTTATATTTCCAGAATTTCTCAAAGGCCTCAGATTTATGTTTCATCAAGAATACATGTCCATACCAAGAGAAATCATCTATAAAAGTAATGAAATAGAAATAACCACTTCTTGCATGTGTAGACATTAGACCACACACGTCGCTGTGTTTGAGTCCCAAGAGCTCGCCCGCTCTTACTCCGTGTCTAGTGAACGGAGTCTTTGTCATCTTTCCTTTGAGACATGATCGACAAGTTGCATAGGACTGATATTCGAACGAATCCAAATATCCCTCTTTATGTAACTTCGTCAACCGTGTTTCATTGATGTGACCCAGTCTACAATGCCATAAGAAAGCCTGATTTAATTCAGGAGACTTTCTTTTAAGTGTGTTCTAGACGTTGAAAATCTGAGCTTGATTTAATACGTATATATAGTTATCTAGTATACCTGACCCAATCAATGCTTGATTTAGGTGGATGTGAACCGCATCGCTTACAAATGTAAAATCATAACCTTCTTTAGAAAGTAAAGATACAGAAATGATATTACAAGCCAGAGTAGGTACACACAAACAGTTACGAAAAATCAAAATCTGTCCACTTGTCAATCCTGGGTGTTATTCCCCTACGGATACAGCATCTACGCTTATTCCGTTAGCAACCCTGAGAGTCCTATCACCTGTCTTGATAACTCTACGGTTTCTCAGAGCCTGTAATGAATTACAAATATAATATCCCGATCCGGTATCCAATACCCAGGAAGTAGGGTTAATTAACAGACAGTTTTCAATCATAAACACACACAAAGCCGAAACCACAACGTGCTTCGAATCCTGGTTTCTGGCTTTCTAAGCCCTGCAGTCCTTCTGAGAATGGCCTATCCCGTGACAATAGAAACATTCCTCCTTTCCTACTGTTAGCCCCGAAACTTTTGCCCTGTCATTTCCTTCTACCTTACTGACACCGCCTATCGGCTTGGTGGAGGCCTTCTTCTTGTCTCATTTGGCTTTTGTCTTGGATCTAGAAGAGGAAGATTCTCAAATGAGCAGAGCAGGTGTCTCCCTGGATTCTTGCAGGGTGCCTTCTGAGCTCAACAACATGTTGAGGAGTTCTGGAAGTGAAACTTCCTTCCCTTGAATGTTGAAATTCAAGATAAACTGGGCGTAGGTGGAGGGGAGCGACTGTAGAATTAAGTCAGTATATAACTCGTTCTCCAACGTGATCCCCAAGTTCGTGAGCTTCTCAATATAGCTAATCAGCATAAGGACGTGGGCCCCTACAGATGACCCGACAGCCAACCTCGTATGAAACAATAATTTCGAGGTCTCATATCTTGCGATACGAGATTGCTCTCCATATAAAACTTTGGTATGGAGGAAGATGGAAGCTAAGTCCATCTTCTCGTGTTGTGTCTGGTGTTCATAATCCATTGAGGCTAACACGAGGTACTTGGCTTTTGCACTGTCTTTTTCCTATGTCTTACGGATATCAACATCCGCAACGGTGGAATCTGGACCTGGGACGGCGGGGGCTTTGGCAGTAAGGAGGTAGCCAGCTTGTCATAGGTTATGGCCATCTAGGCATTCCTTAGCCAATCATTATAGTTTGGCTCAGTCAATATGTTATTATCTAGCAGTAACTTAAGCCCGGTCATTTTTCGTCGCTGCAGTCAAGAGAGAGAGAGAGAACACTTAGCATGATGCTCTTGTAAGTTTAGATTGGTTATTAGTTTATCTAAACAGGATGGTTCCCACTTTATCTCGAATCCTTCTTCAAACAATAAAAGAAGAATTAGTCAGGATTAATCTCACCCTACAATTTTTGCTTAACCTTTCGGCCATGCTAGTGTTGGTACTTCGATAGAGGTTTTCCAACACTTTCGCGAAGTTTCTTAATTACATAACCTCTTTTCCCTGGAGGCATAGCCCCGCTAACAACGTTCTAGATACCTACTTGGTTTATAACATTGATTATTTAGTGAAAAAATCTTCTGAGGAGTAGCAGATACTCATAGTACGATCGGGATCTAAATATCATTGTGTGACAACCTTGAAGGAATCCTACAAAAATCATCACACTCCAAATGCTATGCAACTCCTGATGTGGATTTTTGCCCCAAGCTCTTATGACCTTGACGTAGGCCAACATATCATAAGTCGCAAGTAAAGTTCTACCTGTCATTGTCCAGGTTAATTTGAACCCATCCGTACATACCCTTGATGAAGGCCAAAATAGTAGTATGACTGTCCCAAACCAACGCATCTATCTATGCTACAGAAGAATATCCAGCAGTTACCAATCACTATGCCTTGACGAAGGTCAAAATACATAGCTTGAATACTACTGGATACCCAACTGAAATGACGGAGGGCTATGAATGGTTTTGGCGAAACCGTGAACGTAATGAACTTGATATGATCGAAGGAACCATGATAGCTTTTAAAGGAGTGGTTTAGGCTCCGCATTTAAAAGTTTGCTTTTTGAAGAAAACCGAGTGGTTTTGAAATTATTCCAACGATTCAGCTTTGGTTTGTTTTCTTTGCATTAATTAATTAATCCAGTCCCATCATTAACACCTATAATTGTAGAAAGTAACGAAAATACAACGTACGCTTATTCCATCCGCATTTGCCACGGGGTCCCGTCATACACCGTTAGGTTACTTAACTAACGGCAGTGTGGGGGCTGGACTTGCGCGGGTGCAAAACATAAGCAACATCTACTATATATATATCCATTCGTCTCACGCAATAATAGGCATTCCTGATCACATATGAACATATTGGATATACTAGGAATTCCGCGTTTCGTTTAAACCTATAACGAAAGACGGATTCCACGGTCGTGATGATAGCCAAACCCCACCCTAGACCCCTACGGGTGCGGCAAATTACCCGCCAAATTCCCAAAGTGAAGCAACCTCCCTCAATAAAATGAGTAGGCCACTCTACACTTCAAGAACCCGGTAGTTTGCACCCCACCTTGGGTCTATCCTAGGAGCAAAAAACAGTAAATGAAATAATACAACGGTGGCTACAACCTCAACCCGAATGTACCCCGCAAAGTAATATTACATCACTTTACAAATTTATATCGAATGAAAGAAAAGAAAACACTCTTCTTACATCCCCTGACTATTCATCCACGACGATCCAATATACCATATACACAAACCAACATCACAGATATGTGCAACCCCCAACTAATCGACGTATAGCAATTAGCGGAAGTTTACGAACACATATATCCAAACTCAGAAAACCCGATAGCCAAGAACTTTAGAATTTCGATCGAAACAAATTTTCCGTGTCTACCCTATGTACAAATTAGCACACAAACAATACTGGGTAGAAACCAAATATACAAGAAATCACAACACCTCAAATAATAACCACAGAAGAAAACCGAGTCAACTCGGCCTCGACTCCGCCGCGGAACCGCCGCGAAACACACCGTTTCGCCGCGCTTCCATGGTCGTCTTGGCGAGTTACTGGGTCATTTTTCTTGTGTGTTCTTAGAATTCCCTGCTTGTAATTTTAAGGCCTCTGAAATAATTTTAGACCAGATTTAAAAATTGACAGCAAGCTTGGGTTTTAATGTTATGTTTTCGGGTTTATCCGATGATCGAAGTTCTAACTACTTGCTAACTAGCTAGTTAAGGTTTAGTAGGCTCTGATACCACTGTAAGTCGATGTCGCGCACCCCATGGGTTCGCGGGTAGGCGGAATGTGCAAAAAATGATTTTTACAAGCTTCGCAACACCGACTAAACTCCAGGATCTTTACTTGAACCTTATACTATGAAGAAAGTTATACCTCCTAGTATCAAGTCCTTCGGGTCTTCTTGTTCTCCTTCTCCTCGTCTTAAGCTCCTCGAAGTGTACGGATCGTGCTTGCTAGGTTGGCCTCCTCCAGTCAAAGACGATCCACCCGGGAGTCTATAGTTCAAGCTCCAACCTCAATACCGAGGTAACTAAGGTACCTAGTTCGCTAAGGTAACTAAGGTAAACTAGATAGCCTAGAGGATGTAGAGAGTGATGATGGATTAGTTTGTCTCAAGAACCCTAGGTTTCTCAACACATGAGACTTTTAGAGTTTGAGGAAGAAGGAAAGGAAACTTGGAGAGAGAATGAGAGTTTGCAAATGAACAAAGGTTGTGTGTGTGTGGAGAATGGCTCAATACTTCACTCTTTGAAGCATGGATTATTTTCTCATAGAAAATAGCCACCATGCTTCAATAGTGAACACAAACCAATAAACAACTCATGGAGCCATGCTTCATACCCATGCCACACAAGTCTCTAAATATCCACCTCATTAATCTATTTTGCAAATAGATAAACCAATAATGAGGTGTCCCCTTTTAGAAGCATACAAAGTAAAATTACAAGAATGCCCTCACCGTATATACATACCCGTATCCATAATCCGAAAAATACGAATACACTGAGACGAAAACAATCTAATAATATAATACTAGGATCTGGCTTAAACCAAAGCCCACTAGTATTATCTGTCCGAACATCATCCGTGTATAAGTACACGTATGTGATCGAAGCCCCGCCGTAAAACCATACGGCCTCTACATCTTTTGCCTGATGCAAGGAAACCTTCTGTGTGGGACTCTAAAGACTCGACAGTACGTTGGCAGTGGGTTTAACCACAAGCATGTCAGCGGTACTAGCTGTACGTAATAGCTACCCAGGTATTTTTCGATAAGAAGGCCGATGAGCAAACTCATCTGAACTCCTACTGAGCCTATCTGAGACAATTTCCATACAGTCCGGTCTGTTCGTCTAAGAGTATCGCATATCGGGCCTAATAGGTGGTAGCCGTCAAACCCTTAATAGCGCAATAAGCCGTGCCGGAGTAGAGGCTAAAACACCCTGAGAAACTACTGGAGTACCTACCAGTAAATCCCTTGCCCTGGCCAATGACTTTGTGTAATGGCTTTCCGAACACAGCGCGATATCAACCCCCATACTGGGAAAGACGAATCCTATCTAACCGCTGCTGCCTCTAAGTGCTACGGGACTGTACCCAACTACTACCTGTTTGCACGACTCCTTTGAGCCATGGTAAGGTAGTAATCTAAGAACAGTGGGAACACACTCGAGACGAAGTAGCGATGTCAAGTCAACAGACTAAGCTGTACTCATGTCACCTGGGAACTGCTACCTGACGATGGGTATAGTACCAACCAGCAGTTCCCCATGAGTCATGTCCAGTGTAACTCATAACCCAATGAGCACCTGCATACTATCTCTAGTACGACGTACTAATGGTTATGGAATAGACCATCTCCCCTGCTGGGATGAGAAGCATATACACTAGTCTACTCTGGAGTATCGATACCCCGTCTCGATAATCCTACGACTAGGGACCTGTATAAGGATGTACTTATAGGCTACCCAGCCTCCACTAGTGTGACTGCCATCACAACGCTGGTAGTCAAGCAAAGATCCTAAGAGCTCTATCAATATGTATTAGAGATACGTTAAAAGAAACATATACATATATTAAGATAGAATCAAACCAAGTAGCATACTACCATATTGAGCAAGACTGTTATTATATCCGTGTACATCCCAAGCTTCCAAAATGTAATATACAAACCAGTACTATACAATAATGGCCTCTAGGGCATATACCACTAACAGGCATAATGCCTCGCCTGTTCACCGGGATGCCTCTGGATACAGGAGCTCTGTTTGGCGTAAATGTCGACTTCCGCACTACGACGGCTTGCTGTTGCGTACTCTTCGCTTTCTCGATAAACTCTGTTGCTTCCTGGCTGCCTTGCGAACTTGGGAGATGGTGGTCAATCCCAGAGATATAATATGTCTCTGGATCTCTACATCCAAATTACGCATAAACCTTCGTGCCCTATCTGCATCGTCGGCAACCAAAGGCCTCGCAAATCGACTGAGCCGAGTCCACTTAGCCGCATGCGCATCAACGGATCCGCCATTCCGCTTTAGGATAATAAACTTTTCTTCCATTTCTTCCCGAGCGGTTTGCGGAAAGAATCTCTAAGAAAATCCGTGAAAACGCTACCCAACTGATCGGCTTGGGCAGACGGGTCTCCTCTACAAGCCACCACTCGCGAGCGTAATCTACCAACTGGATGCGTACTACATCCACCCTTCTCTCATCTGGAATCTGCGCTGCGACAAGCAGATTTTCTGTGTCAACTAGCCACTGCTCCGCTGGTAATGGCTCCTCTAATCCTGTAAATGTGGACGGATTGAGCTTTCTGAAGTCCGCCACAGTGCCCTCACGCTGTGCTGGCCCGGGTGCTACAGCGACTACGGACTGCTGGACTGTCCGCAGACCCTCCTGGAAAGCCTCGGTCTACCGCTGATTAAGCTCAGTTGCCGCTTCTGGTTTTCCAGCATTCCATGTACAACTCCAAGCAATGCGGCGTCATCAACACGCCTCTGGTGTGATCGCAAATCTCTATCCGCTATGATTCTGAAGCCAAGACACTGAAGAGGATTAGCAACGGTAAACATGATTCAATAAACAGGATACAGATAGATATAGATTCAAGACTGGTAAGATAGTCATATGGCAGGACATGTTCCTAATTTCGGGTTTTCTGGTTAGTGTATTGGGTTCAATACCAAACTATAAAAGAACCAAACCCGATTAACCCTAAACCCTATGGCTTTGATACCAAACAAACCCTATTACGTCCCGCTTCCCAAAATGCGCAGACTACGGCACGTGACAGAGCCAACCATACTACCTGTGGCTAGGAAACATCCCTCTACAGTCACATTACGGCTGTTTATAGGATATCAAGAACAGTAAAATATAAAAATCTATCTAGTACATGTCCATTTGCCACAGTAAATAGAGTCAAGAAAATTCATAAGCGGAAACGAATCAAATCCAATAAACAACATCTGAAACATGTCCCAATATGGGTTCACATCAAGAAATAAAACTGCGGAAAAGAAACTAAACTAAATATCTCGAAATAACACATGTTCAATTCCTCACTGCTCGGCTTGATGGCTAAAGTACTCATGTTCAGCCTACGATAAAAGTAGAGGAACTGGGCCATGCAAAACTCAGACGTCGGTGCGTCATAATACCAAAGTAACAGTGATAACCAGGATGTAATGATGTAAGTAAAAATGAATATAAATGAATAACACAGATATGAAACAGTGAGGTATGTGTATGTAAGTGATGTGTGATGTGTAACCTAAAACCGTGCTTCTAGGTTATCTATTCTAAAAGTCTTTGAAATCAATTAATGTAATGCTCATCGTAACCCAACAGTATATATCCCGTTCATTTCCATGGGATCACAGTAACCGGATTTATTCCATAACGCCCGGAAAAACGGCAAACAGGTAATTATTCCGTAACGCCCGGAAAAACGGCAAACAGGTAATTATTCCGTAACACACGTAAGCGCCCAAAGGAAGCCAAAACCTCAGCGCCTCACGTGAAACACACGTGAGTACCATAAAAGGCTAGTGCTTAGCACTATTATAGTGCCTCACGTGAAACACATGTGAGCGCTATATGCAACCGAGTACTTAACACTGCTAGGTAGTACAGAAACCCAGTCTTAGCCAAATTGGCTAAGTTTCCTAACGTTAAACCTCTTTGATTCTTCAAGCGAGCCCATATGCTCGTGATTTCCAAACTGATCTCAGTCTCAAACATGACTAATGATCTCTCATTGACGATATCTAAAATGATATCCATCCCATATCTTCTAAGGTAATCTTAGTCTCAAATAAGGCTAACGATTCTTAGATGATCCACCATGATCCTTCCCTCAAACATGGGATTTGGTTCAAGGGTACATCTCTTCACACCTCTGATATATGTCGTTATAATTCCTCAATATCTTCAGAAAGGTGGCAGGTCCCGATAACCAACAACTCCTTTCCCGTCCTAACTTGATATAGAATTTCATCAAGACAGGGAATGATACATCCCACATTGATGCATTTCTAAATTGACGTGCAAACCTCAAATTGGGTCGCACCCTAACTTGAGCGTGTCCCATGCCACCATCGTTCATTTTGCCACGTAACAAATACACGTGCGCGCAAGATGAATGTTGGACCGAAATGTCCTTAAACTAACATTCGTCCCTAAAACGGGAATGTTGGACCGAAATGTCCTTATCTAACATTCGTCCCTAAAACGGGAATATTGGACCGAAAAGTCCTTAAACTAATAATCGTCCCCAAAATGGGAATGTTGGACCGAAACGTCCTTAAACTAATATTCGCCCCAAACACGGCGATAATGGACCGAAACGTCCTTAAACTAATATTCACTCCAAACATGGCAATGTTGGACCGTGATGTCCTTAAACTAATATAATTGAGCTCATATGCTCACTTGTTTCTAAGTTGATTTTAGTCTCAAATATGACTAACGATCCTTAGATCAAACTCAAATATCTTATGAACGGATGGACCACACAAATGTGAGAAATGCATCCTAAGTTCATTCCTGTTGGCAAACCAATCTACCAACGTGGACCCCGTCAATCAAATCCTTGACCCAAACCCAAATCTAAAATATACGGATTTAGACTGATCCGCGCCCTACAGGCGACAACATAAACTAGTCTCCGTATACAATCCACGGGCAACCTAAACAAATAAAAATACACACGACATGAAATGAACTGCCGGAGCAGGAGAAACTGGTTATCGCAATGCGGTAACGTAATTAACTGCAGAGGCTTGCGCCTGCAGGAATGAGCGTCCCCACAATAAAAAAACCTTAACAAAATGTGGGGGAATCTGATAAAGTCTGCTACAACAGTTACATCTGTCCAAACCTCCGATATATGGTGCCATAAATCAACTTATTATCTTCGGAAAGATGGACGGATAAATCCAAATAGAATTTGCCCCCAAAATTCAGGCCAGACGTCCCAACGTCTCGGTCCGGTCTTTCGGCAGTAAACAGATTCTGGCATGCCCGGTGAGGCCTTTTCCTCTTTCCACTCCACACTTCGTGTGTCGTGTTTCGCGAATAAAATCACGGTTCGCTATGGTTGCCCTTGGACTTAAGGTACTAAGATTTGGTGTCTTGCTCATGTGCAGAAAAAAAAATCGATAACTTCCAACTGCACAACATGCAACAACAACACTCGCTCTACCCCAGCTAGAGGAGTGACCTACGGGCCCAACGCGACCTCTATTTTTTCAATGCCGGTGGGGAAAGTAACCCAAGCCACTACTAGATTGTTCTTTGGGACCATGCTCCCACCAGTAAGTTACGGTGCCTCAGCATCGCAAGAGGAAGCTGCCAAGAGGTCGGTCTTCGATCTACTGGCAATCTCAACGGCCCCTCTTAACGAGCCATCCAAAACTGATGTCTCAGTCTTTAACAGGCTGGGCAAGAACCCAAACGGGCCCGTAAAGAGGCTCGTGATATCTGAAGGGGCTGTTCCATAATGGATAGCCCTCCCAACTCCTGCTTCGGGCGAAGTCGTCAAAAGTGTTTCCCCTATCAGAAAGTAGGTCTTTGAAAGATTGGACGGCCCTCCTCAAACTCTGACAAGGACGTCGGTCTTCAACAGGCTTACACCAATTGCAGCCCCTCAGCAAAGCCGGGGGAATGAAGAAGCCGCATCCAAAACTGAGGCGGTCCCGTCTGCAAGGCACGCTCGACGTCACCAGTGGCACCGAGTGAGAAAAGCTGGAGGAAACTCCCTTTCTGGACTTACCCCACCAGCTCCAATGGTGGAAGTTGACACTGCTGTTCTGACTGGGAACAGCTTTGATCTATTCAGGAGGGTACGCAAGAACTCTCCAACGGCGGTGCTAAAGAAATTGACCCCGCCTGTAGAAGCTACAGTGCAGGAAAAGCCGGAGCGCCCTCATCAACGGCTCTCCTCCCAAATTCACAGGGTCTGGCGAAAAGTCCCGGACTCTGTGATCAACAAAGATTACTCTCGTCGACCGAAGAAATCAAAGGCTCGGTAAGATAAAGACCGTCCCTCCGTCATACAGCGAGGGGCTTCTTCTGCACAGGTGCCTGATACAACAGCTCCTTCAACTTTGACCTCCCACAAAAGGATGAGGACGGAGAAAATCCCACCGTCTGCGGCAAATTCTAAAGGTGATGGACCCAAACGCCCCAAGTCTGGGGGCATGGTTATGCATACGGTCCACATGGCTTTCGGGAAAGAAGAAAGTCATACTTCGGCGAGTCACCAACTGCAAACTCGGTCGCTGACTAAAGCTCAGGAGCAACAACAAAAGCTCCAGGAAATGCTGACCAAAATGGCAGCACTTGCCGGGCAGAAAGAAAGCCCGGACACAACAGCCGAACAGCGCCACGAGCAGGAGACTATTACAGAGTTCTTGCGAAGGGTTCTTGAAAGAAAAGATAAAGAAGCCGCCGAAAAAGCTGCGAACATGAAGTAGATGGCGCTTTTATTTTAGGATATGGTTAGAATGATGATCCAACCAGAACCCCCAGCCGAAGATCCGCCGATAATCATCGAGGATGACAAAGGGGAAACATCAAACCCTCTTCTGGCGTTATCAATAGTCAAGGAGGAAACATTCTCCAAGGCGGCTCTTGATGATTATATAGCTCAACAAATAAGAGCTCATCAAGCAAATGAAGCGGCTGGCCATATCGTCAGAACTGGACGACCGTATCCAGAATGGTATGATCAAATCAAGTACCCGCCGGGATATATGATCCCCAAGTTCCATGTATACAAAGGGACGGGCAATCCCCATCAGCACGTCGCGCATTTCAGAGCTCTGTGCGGCTACACTGGGGGTGACGACAAACTGTTGCTTCGCCAGTTCGTTGGCAGCCTGTCAAAGACGACTTTTGAATGGTACTCGGAGCTCCCAAATGACTCCGTGAGAACATTCACAGAGATGGAACTGTTGTTTACACAGCGGTTCGCCAGCGTAAGGGAACATACCCCGATCACGGCATTAATCAATGCTAGGGTAAAGCCAGGAGAAACCTGGGTCCAATATGCGATCCGGTGGCGAAACCTATGGTCAAAGTGCGAACAGCGCATCGACGAATCCCCCGTCGTGGGCATGTTTATCGGGACCCTAGATTCTCAAACGACTGTGTCCCAGTCCATAACATTCTTTAAACCGACGATCTTTCAGGCTCTGATCGATAAGCTGGCTCAAATGGACCAGAAGGGCCACGAGCCTTCCTCCTCAAATAAGGACCCTCGAAATAACAAGGGTAAAGGGAAAGCGGCCAGCGTTGCCAACACTCAATAACAACCGAGCGGCCCAAAACCAGCTGCTCTCCAAAACAACGCGCGTCCATGTTTATCCCTGGAAGAAAGGCTAGGATGTGCTTACTCATTTCCTCATGACAAAACGAGGAGATTATTTGAGTTGGCAATGCGTAACAAACTCATCACATTGCCAGACCCACGGCGTCCACCGCAACCTGGCGACGTCAACAACTCCAACTACTGCTCCTATCACAGAATGGTGAGCCACCCAATTAAGAATTGCTACATCTTCAAGAACTGGGTCGAGGACCAGTATCAATAGGGGAAGTTCATGCTGTCTGAGAACTGGAGAATGAACTCACCACAGAAGCACACTCACAAAAAGGTGGATACATCGTGGCATCATGCTCGCTCATGGAAGAAACTCCATAGGAAGTTGTTTTTCCAGCAAAAACCAAAAGAATGCTGAAGGATTTACCGGCAGTCAAGTGGAAAAGCCCACTTGAACCTGAAATCATCGAAGGGATGCTGAAACCCTATCCTATACCGAAGATTGTTGACAAAGGGCAAAATCCCCAAGTCAAGCCTTCCAAGTCTTCGAAGAAAAAGAAGAAGAACAAGAAACCTGTGCAGCCTGCCGGGTATGACGACAAGCGCACAGACCTACAAAAGTACATTGGCAAGCTGGAGGAGTACAACTAAAAGGCGCGGAAACCGGTCATGCTCGAAGAGTTCCTCAAGCATATTCTTGAGAACGAAGATAGTGACAACGATGAGGAAAATGACTCATCAGAAGAAACCGAAGACTATGTAGCAAGTTGCCGCATGGTCTCCCATTCGTTGTTAAATGATGAAGAAACTCCCTCAGCGTCAGAAAACAACGCGGGGGACTGGGGGCAGGATCGGCGCTAAAATCCCTGAAACTGCCAGAAGACCCGATCGATAGGCTGTTAAACGAAGCCTTTCGAAAAAGCAAAGCTGACCGAGAACGCAAAACAGCCATATACGAAAAGGCTAAGCGTCAGCATCAGGATGAAGAAGCTGTGGTAAGGAGGAGTCGTAAAGTATTCCAACCAAAGCAAAGCATACCTGTGACAAATAAGAGCAGGATCAAGGCAGAGAAGCGGTTCGCCAAAGCCCTGTCAATGGGAATGAAGTTGCCACCTCTCGTAGGAAACACTCCTGGGGTCATATGTCTCGACGAAGAGGATTCACATCCAAACTACTGCCTATACCATCGGAGGGCTATCCATCCCACCGACGAATGCAGTTCCTTCAAGAAGTGGTGGTAAGGATACTTTGCCCATAAAAAACACTTCAAGAGGGTGAAGCGCGAAAGTCGTCGACGGCAAAATAGTTCGACATATGCGCATGAAAAAAATGACTGGCAACTATCATATGGTTGATACCAGTTCAGAAGGGGAAAACCCCAAGTTCTTACTTTCGGGAGCGATTCTGAGAATGAAATACCCCTCAGCCTTCTCTTCAAAGACTCCACCTCCGAAAAAAAAGAGTAGGAGAAGAACTGCGAGAATATTCAGCTGCGTTACCGCACGCTGCCTGAAAAGAACCTCGGAACTGCAAACAAAGGTTCGAGCAAAAAAGACAAAGGGAAAGAAAAAATCCCTGAGGAAATTGCCCTCGACGGAGGAGTTGTCAAAAAGCTCACAGCAAGGGACCCACCTAGAAAAACTGGTGGATTATAATATACTAGCACATTTGAGGAAAATACCCTCGCAGTTGAGCATATTGGATGCTCTCCTCCTGTCCAAAGAGGCACGAGAGTCTCTGATCAAGGCATTACAAGAGCCCGATCAGTTCCAAGCTTTCTTTATAGAAGAGAAGATGAAGGACGAAATGGCAGAGATTTACATAGCTGACATTATACTCAACGACGATGATCTCCTCCTCGGTATGTGCGAACATAATCATCCGTTATACGTCACCCGGTACTGCCACGACATCAAGATAGGGAAAATTCTTGTCGACAACGGATCCTTCGTCAACCTTCTCAACATGAGAGTACTGAAGAAGATTTGCATGAACATTCAGCACTTGGCCCGAGACAAAATTATTATCTCTGGGTTTGACTCACATTCGTCACGGATGCTTGGGTCCGTAATACCGACGTTACGCTTCGGGTTGCTCGTCACTGACAACAAATTTCATGTCATTGACGCCAAGACTTGCTATAACGCTTTGCTCGGCAGGCGCTGGTTACATGAGTACAAAGTCACCCCTTCTACACAACATTAGTGTATGAAGTATTTCAAAGAGGACTTGGAATACACTGTCACATGGGAGCTAAATCCGTTCTACATAAACGAGGTTCGAAAATACGAAGACGCAAAGTACTTCCTACCAGACTTCGCGGATACAGAAAGGTGTCATAGGCTAGAGGATAAATAGAAGCCCATCGCCACTATCTCGATCTTTGGGAGCGATTCCGAAGAAGAAAAAGAAATAGTATACTATCAGACTATCATACATGCAAGCCAGAGCTGATAAAGTACGGCGAAAGAGTGCAGTAACTGCTGACACAAATCCCCCCTACATCTTGGAGAGTATACCGCGTGCAAAAAACAGCAAGGTGGATGTATTGGCCAATTAGCTAAGGAATTGGCCGACGAGGACCTCGATGACGTAAGGATCATTGTGCAAAGCCGCAGGGTTCTCACACCAACAGAAATATCTTCTGAAGACTCAACAGAGCTATCCGAAGGAAAAAGGAACGACCGAATAAGTAACCCTTCAAATAAGGGACAAAGAAAAGGTCAACGATTGGAAAAAAGTCTTCATTGACTATTTCAAATCCCAACGAACGCCCAAAAATGTGTCGTCTAGACATCAGCTTATGAAATGAGCTCTGTCTTTCGCCTTCGTCAGTGACACTCTATATAAGAGATCGTTTGACTGTCTATGGCTAAGATGCCTGGGACCGGAGGAAGCAAAGACAATCGTCCAAGAAACTCACGACGAGCTCTGCGGTTCTCACCAAGCTGGGCCAAAGATGAAGCTGATGATAAAAAGGATGGGTTACTATTGGCTCACAATGATTCAGGACTGCCTCGAATATGCTGTAACAACCCTAAAACTTCTATACAATTTTTTTTTGTGAAGTACAGAAATGAATACCTTAGCCTGAGCACATTTTATAAATTTAAATTGCTTTTGAACAGCAAGAAAACACTTGTAGCTCATTGGTAAAGCCTTGCACTGCTATGATATAGCCCATGTGTTCGAATCCCCTCAGCCACATATTATTTTTACTGATTTTTCTTTTAAATTTTTTGGAAGCCCAAAAGTTTACACGTGCAATACACGTAAAAATTAAAAGTTGGAATAAACAAACACATGTAAAATATTGTACACACAGCTGAGGACACGTGCCTTCAATCCAGAGACCCAACCTACCCTATTGGCCGGCGAGATTTGGCTTGGGGCCGGCGCCGCCGGTCCCACCCGTCCCAAATGCCTCCATCTCTTAACCCTAGCACCCGTTGGTCTACCCCACTACCCTCATACGGTTTGATTTCCCTGCATTTATCCAGAGGGTGATAATTCACTTCTTTAATCCATTTTAATGCATATTTTTAATTCCATTCTTCATTACCCTAAATCCTAATTTCTCCTATAAACACAACCCTACATTTTGGCCCTCCTCATTCTGAAATCTATTACCAAAACTCTCTAAAATTCATAAGTCCAAAAGTTGTACAAGTGGAGTTAGCCAAGGTCAAAGTTCCGACGACGATTCGGGATAAATCCGGCGACGACGCGATTCCGCGACGCCTTCGAAAGTTCCTTCTACCTCCCATATCTTCTCCAAATCAGTAAGTCTCCTCTCCCCCCTCTCATTCTAATCTAAAACACTCTCATTTCAAAACTCGTCGGAAGCGGAGTTATTCCGACTTCCGGTTCTCTTTTCTTTAAAACTCCCAAATTTTCTTAATAACAAACCTATCAATTCTTCATATATTGTTTAGAAATCATAACCAAACATTTTAGAACAAGTTTCATCTCAAAATAACATGTTATGCAACTTTTATCATATTTTTACGATTAAATACCACAAACTTTACATTCTACATATTTCATCATATTCCTTGTATTACCTTTAGAAAACTCACGAGGTAATGACCTATCTCATCACAACACTCATTCTTGACATAGCACAATGAGTTTTGGAACTTTAGTTTGTGGGATAATTACAAGTTTACAATAAAATACCCTAAACTATTACAAAACCGTATTCTTTAAATTGTCTTATTTAAATTCCATACGATTAAGTCCTTACAACCCATTTTGGGGAATCCGACTTGGTTGGTGCGGGTTATCGCACATCCATCAAACTAGTAGGGCGAGATGCAGACCTCCTCACGGAGCGTACGATCTCGATGGAATTTGTATTACAATTTTAAGAAAAAACGTGATTTCTATTTAATAAATAAATTCTATTTTTTAAAATAAATAAATATATATATATATATTATCAAAATATCTACTTTAAATATATTATATATATTCCACGTTTTTTTAAATCAAAAGAGTCACAAAAGATCATGAAAATACCATCACATTCAATACAAGTCAAATTACAAGAAAATACCATATACTATTCAAAATTAGGTTTATATCCACTAGAATATTTCAGTTTATAAAAATTACAACTATGAAAACCCTAAAGACGATAAATAAATACTTGAGGTTTATTTTGAAAATATATCAAAACTATTTTTCATAAAATCCCCTCAAGTTATATTAATTTACAGTAAAAACCCTAGTAAACATAGGTTTAAACGGGACCAGTTCTCTTGAGCCTCACGGAGCTGGAGAATATGGATGCTTGCCTATCTAAGGTAGACAACCTAAAAACGGTGTTATCAATACGGTAATTTTCTTAGAAAAATAAACAAATCCGGTCGTTCATGTGCAGCAGTTACCGATAACTCCAAAACTAATTCAGGACTTCAATTCTGTTTAAGTGTCTGACTCAGACAGAGTCTCGGTCTAATCTGAAATCAATCTATCATCCTTGAATATGATTCAAGTATAAATCCAATTCAACATGAATCCATTTATACCAAAATTCAATCTATATCAATATGAACATGATTTGACCGAGCCATAGATATACATTTGACTGGTCTACATGACTATCCGTCTATATCCTTTCCGTTTACATGAATTACTGATATCATGGTTTCGAAAAGTATTACATCTATAATTTACTTCAATACATCAATACATAATACATTACGGGGTTTTAAAGGGGTAGACTGACACGGAATGTGTTAAAAGTGGCACGAGATGGTCATTAAAAGACGTACTATACATCCATTGCCGTTGTTACGTAGTTTTATCGATGGAGCCTTGTACTACGGGTTACCATAGTCCACGGTGTAAGTTGGACTCCTCTCGTATACACTGGCATATTCTATACCAAGCTACAAACAACTGCGTTAGCATAACAATCAAACATTATATCAGTTACATCCTCTTATCTGTCTATTCTATTTCTATCTCTTTGGGACTTACCGAGCGATTGTTCGCTGACGACATTCCTATTTCTCTTATTTCTTTGGAATGTTGTCAGGAGGACCCGACTCCGAGGAGTTCGAGACCAGCCAGGAGCAATTGGAGCAGACCACTGAGCAGCATGACCACTAGGCTTCAGTTGTACTCACTTTTACTTTCAGTACATGCCATTGTTTAGGCATCGCTTTCCAGTATTGTATTTTACTTTCCAGTTGTATTGTAAAGAATGTTTAATCAATAAAAGTTGATGTTCATTTACATTTCATGTATTCTTGTGTATATTTACATTATATTGCTTAGTTACGCTTAGCGTGTTTGCTTCTGAGTAAATGCGTAGCGGGCCAGTCACGTCTCCCTACCGTACACCGGGAAGCGGGGTGTGACTTATGCGAAGCAGTGTTAATCGTGCCAAATTCACGGGGACTTCATCCACTAACATCCAAATCCGCTACACCCAACAATGGCTAGCTGGCCATTCGAAATGCGGGGAACCGATATAATTGACCCTATTGAACCAGTATCGTATAAAGGACATCGGTTCATACCGACAACGACCGACTACTTTTTTAAGTGGGCAGAAGCAGTACCACTAAGGGAGATGAAGACGGAGAATTTCATTCATTTCTTCAGGACACATGTCATCTATCGGTTCGGCACTCCGTGATGAATTATCTCGGATAATGGGCCAGCTTATAAAAACCATAAAATCAGCCACTTCGCATAACAGCATAAGATAGATTGGAGATACTCTTTAGTCTATAATTCTCGTGCCAACGGTCTAGCTGAAGCTTTAAACAAGACTTTGACAAAGATTATAAAGAAAACAGTGTCCAGAAACAAAAAAGACTGGCACGAAAAGCTGCATGAAGCTCTGGGCATACCGAACAACGTTCAAAACGGCCACGAATACTGTCACGCCCCGCTTCCCAATAGTCGAAAATGGTGACTTGACGATGCCGCGATATATTTATTTCGAGAAGGTCATTTTCCGAAATAAATACGCTAAGCGTAGAAGAAGCAATATAAAAATGATAAGAAAATTAACATGAGATTTATAATTCAACAACTTTATTTACATTCATCTTGATTTATTTACAATACATGATACAACTGAAAGGAAATACAAGAACAGAAATGCCTAAATAAGTAGCATACATAAATTGAGAAGAAGATAATTGGTCTAGGTTTGGGTCGCGATCTGATCGTGCTCCTCCTCTAAGATGTCTACCTCTTCAGTCTTCACAGTATCTGACAAACATTCCAAGAAAACAAAGGTGGGTGGAATACTCGTCAGCGAACTTTTTCTCGGTAAGTCCTAAAGAAAGGAAGTGAAATATAAAGTGTACAGATAAAGAAAAATGTATATCATGAACAATTGATTATGAAGTATGATGTGTCGGCCTGTCGTTTAATGTAAACCCGACAAGTTTATTTAGCATGCAGTTATTTATATCATGGTAACTAACACGAGCAGAGTGTAACATGGTCGTGTAGTGTAGGTATAGTAAACATGATGTGATTGTAAGTGTCTTAACGGTCTCTACTTAGGTATACTAATTTAACGAAAGTTCAAGGCTAAATATCAACCAATCTCAAGAGTGTTCTCGAACCCAACATGCTATAATCCAGGGGCAAGGAACCACAGACCCGAATCAAGTGTTAATAATGGGACTTCAACCTAGTGTTGAAGTATTCCAAACTCAACAGGCTATAATCCAGGAGCAAGAGTGTTCTCGAACCCAACAGGCTGTAATCCAGGGGCAAGGAACCACGGGCCCGAATCAAGTGGTAGTAACGGGACTTCAACCTAGTGTTGAAGTATTCTAAACTTAACATGTTGTAATCTAGGAGTAAGGAAACACGGGCTCTCATGATAGCTTGCTTCTGTTAGTAGACATGGATTCATGATCTAGTAGGATTTCGTTGGATTCAAGCATGAACTATCCCAACACCTCGTATATGCTAAGTTATAGCTAAAATTACCAGCCTTACTCGAATCCATGAATACGTCGAGTTGCAACATTGTGTTCATGTCTATATCATGTATTAATGTCAAGTATTCATGTATTCATATCAAGTTGTATTCATGTATTCATATCAAGTTGTATTCATGATTCGAGCCAAGTCATGGTGTTCAAATATTCATGTTTTTCTTTAGTCAAGTTCAAGTGTTCCGATTCATGATCAATAGTCAAGTATACCTGAGTTCAATATTGATTTCGTGTGTTCAAGTTCATGATCAAGTATTCACGTTTGGTTTTAGATTCAGGTTAGAGTTTGGTTTCAAACTTGAGTTAGACTCAGACTTGAGTCAAACACTTATAACTAATTTAGATCCTGAATTATGTACGGGAGTTATCGGTAACTGTTGCACATGCACAGCAGGATTTGTGTTTTTTTCCAAGATAATTACCATTGATAATACCTTTAAGTTTTCTACCTTAAATATGAAAGCACTCACTTTCTCCGGCTTCCTAGGGCTCAAGAGAATTGATCCCTCTTAAACCTATATTTACTAAAGTCCTTAAATATGGTTTTATATAACTCGGGGGGGTTTTATGAAAAATATTTGTAATACAGTTTCAAAATAACCTCGAGAAGTTATTTAGGGTTTCCATGGATGTGAATTTTAGGGATTTAAGGTATTTTAGTGATAATAGCTTAGCTTGGAAAGTTCATGGTATTTTACTGTAAAGCTTGACTTTTGTTGGTATCTTGATGGTATTTTGATGAAACTTGTAATTCTTTCATTGTACAAAATTAAAGTTTATTATATTTGAAAATATATGGATTTTATAATCTTTATATAATTATAAAAAACTAATTTTTATTTAAGTATAAAATTACGTTTTTCTTAAAATCTATATTAAAAACCTTTCGAAACTGAATGCTACATGAAGAGGTCTGCATCTCGCTCTACTAGTCCAAGAATGTACGATAATCCGCACTATCCAATAGCGGGTTCCCTAAAAAGGGTTGTAGAGGCTTATTTGTAAAGAAATTGAAAATGCAATTTAAAAGAAAACCGTTTTTATAGTAAATAGTATTTTAATTAAATATTGTGTTCGTAACTAAAAAATACATTCGAAGAGTATCATGGTATGGAAACAATGTGTGTATGTGAGGGGTAGGTCATTACCCCGTGAGGTTTTCTAAAGGTATAATTAACAAAAAACATACTAAAAGAGAGATATGTGAAGTTCATGGTATTTTAGTGTAAAAGTTAAGTTAAATCTACTTTGCTTGATATTCTTGATTAAAAATTTGTTCTAAGCATTGGTTATATGATAACAAGCATGGTGTAGCAATATGCATGAAAAATATGTAAGAAAAAGTGAACTTTTGAGGGTTTAGAAGGAAATGCCGGTATTAATTCAACTTCCGACATATGTTTTGAAAAGAGATTTTCAAAGAGGAAGAAAAGAGATTGGGAGGGACTTACAAGTTGGTTAGGTTAAAAGAAGGTAGAAGGAGAGAGGGCTGTCGTCGTGGTGTCGCGGGGTTGCCGGAACTTGCTTCGATCCTCACCGGAACTTGATCGCTTACTAACTCCTCTTCTACTCCACTTATACTTGAGAAATTTTGAGAATTTTGGCTATAATTTTCAGAATGGTGAAGGACAAGGGCATGGGGTTGTATTTATAGTGTGGAATTAGGGTTTTGGAATTAAAATGCATTAATAAGATGATAAATGGGGAATTGAGGGGTCTCTGTTTGATTGCAGAGCAATCAAACAGTGCAGGGGACTTAGGGGTAGGCCAAAAGTCGAGTGTGCAAAGTACAGGGCTTATTGCCCATGGTTCACCCGTCCCCGCCGGTCAAAAGAAGAGATCCGCCGGTCGATTTGGTGAGTGGGGCCGTCAGATTTGAGCCACGTGTTCACGCCAGTGTTAACACCCTTTTGCACATGCTTGATTTTTTTTCTGTCTTTTCGTTTTTGTTTGCATTGCACGTGTAAACTTTTGGGCTTCCAGTAGTTTAAAAAGAAAATCATAAAATATATAATGTGTCTGATGGGGTTCGAACACAGGAGCTACGTCACATCAGTGCAAGGCTTTACCAGTGAGCTACAAGTTGTTTATTGCTGTTCTTAAACAAAATTGACTTATAACTTGTACTCAGACTGTGAAACTCTATTCTGTATTTTAACAGAAGAATTTTCATACTAAGGTTTCAGAGTAAATTACAAATACAACACCATACGCGTTGGTATTCGGCACGGAAGCAGTGCTTCCTCTGAAAATAGAACTCCCTTCTCTACGAGTAGCGGTTCGATATGAGCGGACAGATGAAGAAAACTCTCATCTTCGGCTTGAGGAGATCGATACCTTCGACGAAACTCGCCTTATAACACAGCAAAATCTGGAGGCTTATAAGACAAGTATGACGAAGTCATACGAAAAACTGAACAGGCCGAGAACATTCCGCCAAGGTGAGCTCGTGCTAGTCGTCAAAAGACCCATGATCCCCAATCGTGCAAAAAGGGGAAATTCAAGCCGAACTATGAAGGACCGTACATTATAGACAAAGTCTACCAAGGTGGAGCCTGCATGCTCATAGATATGCATGGCAAAAGACCCTTCCGGCCAATAAACGGCCGATTCCTCAAAAAATACTACGCTTGACGAGTCACGACTTAGGTCAATGATAGATGACTACGCTCGTGTCCGCTCGCTATCTTCCTGAGTCAGAACTCTGAGAGTAGTATGCAAAGAAGCTCCGTCGCCTCAAACATGGTAATGACGGACCGAGATGTCCCTAAACTAGAACTCCGCCTCAAACACGGCGATATCGGACCGATGTGTCCTTAAACCAGAACTGCGCCTCAAACATGGCGATATCGGACCGAGATGTTCTTAAACTAGAAAATTCGCCTCAAACATAGCGACAACGGACCGAGATGTCCCTAAACTAGAACCTTGCCTCAAACATGGCGATAACGGACCGAGATGTCTCTAAACTAGAAATTCGCCTCAAACATGACGATAACGAACCGAGATGTCCCTAAACTAGAACCTTGCCTCAAACATGGAGATAATGGACCGAGAAGTTCCTAAACTAACAATCCGCCTCAAATATGGCGATAACGGACCGAGATGTCCCTAAACTAACAACGGACCGAAATGTCCTTAAACTAAAACTTCGCCTCAAACATGACGATAATGGACCGAGATGTCCATAAACTAATAATGGAACAAAACGTTCTTAAACTAGTGTTCATTCCAAAAACGGGAATGTCGGACCGAGACGTCCCTAAACTAATAATGGACTGAAATGTCCTTACACTAACGTTCGTCCCCAAGATGGGAATGTTGGACTGAAAAGTCCTTAAACTAGAAATTCGCCTCAAACATGGCGATAATGGACCGAAACGTCCCTAAACTAGTGTGTCGCCTCAAACATGGCGCATCGCCCCAAATACGGCGATTTCCTCTCTTGAGATCTATATTGCAATCAAAGTCTCAACGACGAGGGTTGCAACTCAAGTCCTGCAGGCTACACAGCTACTCCAGCGATGAATCCACCCCCAAGTCCTACCGGCAAACAGATGGGTCATGTAACGACTCTAATTTTACTGTACAAATTGTTTTAAAAGGTTAATGTACAGAGTAGAGTTTGCTAACCTGAGTACAAGTTATAAATTAAATTTGTTTAAGAACAGCAAGAAAGCACTTGTAGCTCATTGGTAAAGCTTTGCACTGCTGTGACGTAGCTCCTGTGTTCGAATCCCATCAGCCACATATATTTTTCTGATTCTTATTTTAAACTTTTTGGAAGCCTAAAAGTTTATGTTGGATATAGTGCCCTCAAATTCAATTATTGAATCGCAGGCACGTGATTGCAATGATTGAGGGAGGACCTATACCGGTAGGACAGTCTTACTCGAGATGATAGTATGCTATCTGGTTTATCTTTAACATTGTGTACAGCTTTAGCTGATATTACAGATCACTATTACACGTTGATAGAGCCCATAGGATTCTTACTTGACTACCAACAGTATGATGGCGATCATATACGTGTGAGTTGGGTAGTCTATAAGCACATCCTTAAAGTGGTCCCTAGTCGTGGGAGTTTTGAGACTGGGCATCGATACTTTATTAGTAGACTAATGTATACAGTCGAGACCCCTATGAGGGGCGGTGGCCGGTCTCACAAGCCATTGGTGTCAGTTGGTTCACCTAAGATGTATACAGGTGCTCATTGGGTTATGAGTATATCCTCTTGGTTGTAGAGGCCATATGGCCGGACTGTATGGATATTGTCACTGACAGGCTCAGTAGGGTTACTGGATGAGTTCGCTTATCAGCCTCCCTTTTGGTCAATATCTCGGTGGCCGTTACGCACAGTAAGTGCCACTGACGTGCTAGTGGTTAAATCCACAGCCAGTGTATTAACGAGTCTTTAGAGTCTCCCACAGACAGTTTCTCAAGTTTCGGGCGAAACGTTGTAGAGGCCATATGGTATTAGATAGGGTTCAATCATATACGTGCAGTCATGCACGGATCATGATCGGACGGATCATACTAGTGGACGGATCATATAGTATTAGATTTGTTGGATTACTTCATTCTCATCGCATTTGCATTCAGTCAGAATGCAGATGCAGGTATGTATACACAGGTGAGGGGTATCCTTGTGATCCGTCACGAGTTTACTTTAGATGTTACCATTCTCTTTTTGGATTAAATATTTTAGTTTAAATGTTCAGTGGAGGAAAATGTGAGTGCAAGTTTTGTCTTTTTGCATCATTACATGTCACATTCTTTTGGTGACTCATGATCTTGGTTTGGGTGATCATTAAATGTGACATGGATTGATTTTATGCCTAATTATGATTATGGGGGATAATTTGGAGAGAGAGGGCTGCCAAGTATTGGCTTGGGGATTATTCTTTTGGGTATGATATATATCTCTCTCTCACAAATTATTTAAGATAATATAATAAGCCATTTTCTTTCTTCTCTTGTGCTCACAAGTTCCTCCTCCATGGCTTCATCTTCAACCTCCATCCATACACTCTCATGTGTTGAGAATCAATGGATGCTTGAGACAAAGTTATCACACACATTCTCTACATCACCTTGGACATGTCGGTTGACAAACTTCATTCCGAGTTGCTTCGATTTCAAGCGGGAGCCCGTAAAAAGACTTCTAGATGTGGTGCCCTTTTCGACGAGGAGACCGGAGATCGAGCGAGATCGGAGATGCTGCGAGGAACTAGGGATGGTGGCTAAAGACCGAAGGACACGGATCGATCGGTATAGCCATTCTAACTTCTTGTAAATAGCTAGTATAGGTTAATAGTATGATCTGGGTAAAAGTCTGCGTTAGCGCCAGTTTTATAAAAGTTTTTGTTTCCGCGTTTGGCCTCGGATTGACGGCTGGGGCGCTACCGTAGACTTACAGTTAACACGTGTAATACACGTAAAAATGAAAAGTCACAGAAAATCAAACATGTGCAAAATGCTAATAACAGCGACTAGGACACATGGCACCGATCCAAGCACCCAACGCTTCAAGATGGCCGGCGAGATCATGCCCCAAACCGGCACCGCCGAGCCCCCTAAGGGAATGGCCCCCATTCTCTGCACACCAGTCTCTTGGCCTACCCCCACTACCCCAGTACTGTTTATTTTTCCTGAAATTATCCAGAGAATTTATTTTCATTATAAATCTCATTTTTAATGCATTTTTAATTCTTTCTTCAATTCCAAAACCCTAATTTTACACTATAAATATAACCCTATACTCTAGCCCTCTTCATTCTGAAATCTCTTGTCAAAAATTCTCAAAATTTTCTAAGTCAAAGAAGAGTACAAGTGGAGTTAGCCCTAGTTCCATTTCCGGCGAGAATTCGAGGAACTTCCGGCGACCCCGCGACTCCACGAAGCTACAAATTTCTTTCTATACCTCTCCTCTAATCTTCTAGCAAGTAAGTCCCATCTCTCTTCTCCTCTTCTTACATTAAAATGATCTCTTTTCAAAACATGTCAGTAAATAGAGTTATACCGGCTTTTGTTTCTAAAACTTTGAAAACTATAATTTTTTCTTAAGAATCACTCATCCATATCACTATACTTTTCTTGTTAATCATTAACTAATGTTTTGAAACAAGTTTCACCTTAAAACTCCATGTAGAACAACTTTATTTAAGCTTTTACAGTTAAATACCATGAAGTACATACGACATCCTTTAATACTTTTGCTTAGCATACCTTTAGAAAATCTCACGAAATAATGACCTACCTCTCACATACACACATCTTGTCATAGCACGATTCTCTTGAAACCAATATCTTGTGACAAAATATGACTTTTCAATAAAATACCTCGAACTATAAAAACTCATTTTCTTGTAAATAATATTTTAAATTCCTTGCGATTATGCCTCTACAACCCATTTCGGGGAACCCGCTATTGGATGGTGCGGATTATCGCACATCCACGAGCTAGTAGGGCGAGATGTAGACCTCCTCATGGAGCATACGGTCTCGATGGAATTTTAATACAATTTTTAAGAAAAACGAGGATTTTTATTTAATAATTAAAATTAATTTTTAATAATTATATAAATATTATCAAATCATCTATATTTAATGTATAATAAAAATTCCATGTTTTCTAGAATATAAAGAATGACAAGTTTCATGAAAATACCATCAAGAATCAATACAAGTCAAACTTTATGTTAAAATACCTTGAACTATTTCAAGCTAGGAATATATTCACTAAACCTCACCTTTTAAAAGTTACATCCATGAAAACCTTAAATACGATAAATAAATACTTGAGGTTTATTTTGAAAGTACACTAAAAATATTTTTCATAAAAACCCCTCAAGTTATATTAAATTACAATAAGGACCCTAGTAAATATAGGTTTTAGCGGGACCAATTCTCTTGAGTATTAGGGAGTCGGAGAAAGTGGGTGCTTGCCTATTTAAGGTAGAAAACTAAAACGGGGTTATCAATGGTAATTGTCTTGCAAAATGACACAAATCCTGCCGTCCATGTGCAGCAGTTACCGATAACACCAAAATCTAATTCAGGATCCAAATCTGTTTAAGTGTCTGACTCAATCTGAGTCTCCGTCTAATCTGAATACAATCCAAACATGAATCCAATCATAACTCCAATTCAACATGAATCTAATATACCAAATATGAACACTTGAACCTGCACATGAATACCAGAACAATATCAACATGACTTGACTTGACGAACAATGGCCATATCTTGAACTTTGACTACATGACTATCCATTTACAGCCTGATCCATTTATATGAACTACTTATACAATGGTCTCGGCAAGTCTGATAACTATAAATTAATACAATCAATACAATATACATTACGGGTTTTAACGGGGTAGACTGATACGGAATGTTTTTAAAGTGGCACGATGATGGACACTAAAAAACACCTACATGAACATCCGTGCCGTTGTCCGATGGGTTTTGACGGGGCCTTGTACTTTCCGTTTCCCATAGTCCACGGGATAGTTGGACTGCTCTCGTATACACCAATACATTCTGTACCAAGTTACAAACAACTACGTTAGCATAACAAACATATAATTTACTTGTTTGATTCTCTGTCTATTCCATTCTATCTTTTGGGACTTACCTAGCGCTAGTTCGCTGATGACATTTCTTTCTCTTCTATCTTTGGAATGTTGTCAGGAGGACCCGACTCTTATGAGATCGAGCACAACCAGGACGATTTGTAGCAGTTTACAGAGGAGTCAGAGTTCTAGTTCCTACTTGTACTTTCTTTCAGTTCATATGCCATTGTTTAGGAATCGCTTTCTTTCATTGTACTTTACTTTTCAGTTGTATGTAAAGAATGGTTATCAATAAAAAGTTGTTGTTTTATTACATCTCTTGTCATTCTTGTGCTTTACATTTATATTGTTTATTTACGCTTAACGTATTTACTTCTGAGTAAATACGTCGCGGCCCGCCACGTCTCATTTCCCGTACACTGGGAAGCAGGGCGTGACAGGTCACCTGCGGTGAAACTACATTCGAGAGTTCCATCGTTCGCAAAAATAACAATAGTATGTCCACGAGCGAAATGGGCATGGATGAAAACCCGAAAGGGTGCCGTGAATAAAAACAGCAGACTGCTGGCGAGTTTGTGAAAACCCGAAAGGGCGCAATCTCGTTTAAAAAAAGAGAGAGAAAAATAAAAATGGTATGTCCATAAGCAAAATGGGTACGGATGAAAACCCGAAAGAGCGCCGTGAGTAAAAATAGCAGGACTGCCGGCGAGTTTATGAAAACCCGAAAAGGGCGCAAACTCGTAAAATAAAAAAATTCATGTGCACTTGCAAGGTCCTCTTAACCTTGTGAGGAGAAAAAAAAACCTGCGTGAAATCCTTACGACTCACAAAGGAGAAACACACTTAAGAATCCCCACGATTCCTAAGAAGAAAGTACATATACGAGGTCTCCATGACTCGTAGGGAGAAATACCTTTATGAGCCTCTTACGGCTCATAAAGTCAAAAAGTCTTAGTCGACAGGATCCTAAGCTTGTTTGCTAAGCCACCTTTGTTCAAATCAGCAAACGCAAATGATGAGTCGCACCTGGCAATATTCCAATCGTAGCGATACTGATGCCTAAAAAGGTATCAAACTTCAAGTTCTCTCACGGCAAATGATGATTCGCTCGTGGCAATATTCCAGTCGTAGCGATACTGATGCCAAAATTGGTATCAGGATCCAAGTCCCCGACTCGCAACAAAATCAGCGAGCAAAAAAAATGTATATGAAACAGACAAAATGATGGAGCAACTCACAATAAAAATCAGTGAGCAAAAAATATATGCATATGAAACAGCCGAAATGTTTGGGCAACTTGCAATAAAAAATAGCGAGTAAAAAAATGATATAGCCGAAATGATTGGGCACCGCGATAAATAGCCGAAATGATTGGGCAATCGCGACTTTCGCGACATAAAAGATGAAAAGATAAAGTATCGCGGAAAGAAATAAAAAAATGAAAATGAAACTTTTCTGCCCGGCAGGTAGGTCCACACCGACCCCTGTATACAATCCATGGCCACAAATGAAAGAAAGGGTATCATATTTTCCCACTAAGCTCCATCAAAGGGAGAGACAGATCTTAATGGCAATATGTACAGCCTAGAGGTCATCCCGACGTTCTTCTTATTCCGACAGGATGCAGATGCAACGTCAACAAAGCTCCAAGGAGCCAAAACAAAAAAGGAGTGATGGCAAAATCCTAACTCCAGCTCGACGTGCTTCTCATGCTAGCAGGATGCAGACGCAACGTCAACAAGGACCCAAGGGCCAAATCAAAGTGGAGCGATAGCATATTCCTAGCTCCAGATCTTGACGACGACATCTACAGCCTAGAGATCGACTCGATGTGCTTCTCATGCCAGCAGGGTGCAGACGCGACGTCAACAAAGATTCAAGGGTTGAATAAAAAAGGAGTGATGTCAAAATCCTAACTCCACCTCGACGTGCTTCTCATGCCAGCAGGATGTAGATGCAACGTCATCAAATACTCAAGGGTCAAACAAAAAAGGAGTGAAGGCAAAATCCCAGCTCCAGCTCAACGTTCCTTCTCGGTGCAGACGCGACGTCAACAAAGGCTCCAAGGAGCCAAATCAAAAAGAAGTGACGGAAAAATCCTAACTCCAGCTCGACGTGCTTCTCATGCCAGCAGGATGTAGACACAACGTCATCAAAGATCTAAAGGTCAAACAAAAAAGGAGTAATGGCAAAATCCCAGCTCCAGCTCGACGTTCTTTCTCGGCGCAAATGCGACGTCAATAAAGGCTCCAAGGAGCCAAGTCAAAAAGGAGTGACGGAAAAATCCTAGCTCCTAGAGACTATCCATGTGTCCCCTCCCTCCTCATTCCAGCAGGGGCAGACACACCAATCAAATAAATGTGAAGTGACGATAAAATCCTAGCTTCAGATCTTAATGGCAAAATCTAAAACCTAGAGATCACCCCAACGTTCTCCTTATTCTAGCAGGATGCAGACACGACGTCAACAAAGACCCAAGGGACAAATAGAAATGGAGTCACAACAAAATCCTAGCTCCAAGTCCTAACGGTTCATATACAACCCAGAGTCTATCTCGACGTTCCCCCTCATTTCAGCAGGATGCGGACGCAACTATCAAATGAAATTCGAGCAATGGGATATTCCTAGCTTCGAACTTTGATTGCAATACATACAGCATAGAGGTCCTACAGATGTCTACCCTACTTTAGCAATGGCATCGTTAAAACAAAAATGAAGTGACGACATATTCACAGCTTCGGGTCTCGACGGCAACTCATATAAAGCCTAAAGACTATCGGATATCATCCCTGTAATGACTCGGATTTTACTGAAATTTTTTAAGTTAATGTACAGAATGGAGTTTGCAAGCCTGAGTACACTTTAAAAGTTAATTTTGTTTAAGAACAGCAAGAAATAACTTGTAGCTCATTGGTAAAGCCTTGCACTGCTGTGACGAAGCCCCTGTGTTCGAATCCCCTCAGGCACATTATATTTTTTCTGATTTTTCTTTTAAACTATTTGGAAGCCCAAAAGTTTACACGTGCAATGCACATAAAAATAAAAAGTCAGGGAAAACAAACATGTGCACAATGAATTAACAGCGATATGGACACGTGGCGAGAATCCACCAGCCCCAACCCTTCATTGGATCGGCGAGATTCTTGATATGGCCGGCGGGGATGGGCCCCCCATGGGTAAAACTCCCCGGGCTTTGCACACAAAACCCTTAGCCTACTCCCATCCCCCCTGCACTATTTGATTACTCTAAAATTAAACAGAGACTTCAATTTCACCTTAAAATCATATTTAAATGCATTTTAATTCATTCTTTCAATTCCAAAACCCTAATTTCACACTATAAATACTAGCGCATGCCCTAGCCCTTCCTTATTCTGAAAATTCTAGCCAAAACTATCACATTTCCTCAAGTACAAGAAGAGTACAAGTGGAGTTAGCCAAAGACCAATTTCCGGCGAGGAATCGAGGCAATTCCGGCAACCCCGCGACGCCACGGCGACTACCTCCTCTCCTTCCACCTCCTCTTCATCCATCTATCTTATAAGTCCCTCCCTATTCTTCTCTTTCTTCTTAAAATGTTCTTTGTTTCAAAACATGTCGGTAAGTGGAGTTAACACCAACCTTTTATTCTAAACCTAAAAATTTCACTATTTCTTTCATATCTTTCATTCAAATTCTTACCCTATGTTTGTAATCATATAACTAATGTTTAGAACAACTTTCACTCAAAAATATTATGAAACATAATTTTAAATCAACTTTTATATTAAAATACCATTAACTTTGTATCTACCATATTTAATTGTTTTGCTTAATCATACCTTTAGAAAACCTCACGGGGTAATGACCTACCCCTCACAAACACACATAGTTTCCATAGCACGATACTCTTTTAGCATATTTTTGGTTACAATTACAATATTTCATCAAAATACCATGTACTATAAAAACTCGGTTTTCTTTTGAATTGTATTATCAAAACTTTTTGCAAATATGCCTCTACAACCCATTTGGGGAACCCGCTATTGGATGGTGCGGATTATTGCACATCTTCGGGCTAGTAGAGCGAGATGCAGACCTTCTCACGGAGCATTCAGTTTCGAAAGATTTTTAATACGATTTTTTAGAAAACCGAGATTTTCTATTTAATAATAAAATTAATTTTTAATAATTATATAAATATTATTAAACCACATATTTTCAAGATATAATAAAATTCCATGTTTTCTAAAAAATAAAAGAATGACTGGTTTCATCAAAATAACTTCAAGTTATCCAAAAGTCAAGCTTTATAGTAAAATACCTTGAACTATCCAAGCTAAACTATTATCACTAAAATACTTCACATTCTTAAAATTCACAATTATGAAAATCCTAAATAATATAAATAAATACTCGAGGTTTATTTTGAAAGTATATAAAATATTTTTCATAAAACCCCCTCGAGTTATATAAAATTACATTTAAGGATTTTAGTAAATATAGGTTTAAGCGAGATCAATTCTCTCGAGCCTCAGGGAGCCGGAGAAAGTGAGTGCTTGCCTATTTAAGGTAGAAAAACTTAACGGTGTTATCAATGGTAATTGTCCCGGAAAAAGACACAAATCCTGCCGTCCATGTGCAACGGTTACCGATAACGCCCGAATATAATTCAGGATCCAAATCAGTTCTAAGTGTTTGACTCAAGTCTGAGTCTAAACTAAACTTGAATTCAATCCAAACTCAATACAGTTCAAATATGAATCCAAACTCTAACATGTATACTTGAACCTGAACCTGAATACCAGAACAAGATCAACATGCAAACATGACTTGACTTGACCAAACCATGGCTATAACTTAACTTGATTACATGCCTACTTGTTTACATCCTGAACCTGATTATATGAACAACTTGTATCCATGGTCTCGGCAAGTCTGATAATTATAATCTATACAACACATTATGGGGTTTAACGGGATAGATTGGTATGGAATGTATTAAAAGTGGCACGATGATGGACACTAAAAGACACCTACATGAACTCTCGTGTCGTTGTCCCGTGGGTTTTGACGGGTCTTGTACTTACATGTTACCATAATCCACGAGATAGTTGGACTCATCTCGTATACACTGATACCTTCTGTACCAAGTTACAAACAACTACGTTAGTATAATAAACATATATCTGTACAATTACCAGTTATTTCTCTTTACTTGTTCTATTTCATTCTTACTTCTTGGACTTACCGATCGCTAGTTCGCTGACGATATTCCTGTTTCTTTTTTTCTTTCTTTGGAATGTTCATCAGGAGGACCGGACTCTCAGGAGATCGAGCCCAGCCAGGACGACTTGGACCAGTTCACAGATCAGCTAGACTTCTAGCTTTTTCTTGTACTTAATTTTTATTTCATATGCCACTGTTTAGGCATTGCTTTATATCCTTGTACTTTCCTTTTCAAAGCAATGTATTGTAAAGATGAATGTTAATAAAAGTTGTTATTTATTTTACATCTCTTGTCATTCTTGTGCATTTATTTATATTGCTTATTTACGCTTAACGTATTTATTTCTGAGTAAATACGTCGCATGCCTGTCACGTCTCGTTCTCCGTACACTGGGAAGCGGGGCGTGACAGGTTTTGTTGGCGGCCCATGCAGGTCATTTCTGCATGGAATCCTAAGCAATATATCACAAGAATAATAAGAATCAGCAACTATACATTCTTTACATTTCAAATTCCTTAAATCCATCCTAACCTTTCTTTTTCTATCAAGGTCATGGATCCTCCCAATAACACCAGCACGAACGTCAATAGCAACACTCCACCACAAACACTACCATCACCAATTACCGTTGCGGACTTACTGATAAGATCAATGGCGTTTCTTGAAGCAACCAGGAGTCTAGTTGAGGGACAGCAGGAGCAGGCTGCTCTTCTTCACCAAGGACTAGTTCGCACTGAGGCAGTTTTGAGGGCAGCTCATGGTTATATTAAAAAGAAGGAAAGGACACCGCCAGCAAGGACTTGCAATTATTGTAAGAAGCTCGAACATTTGGTAAAGGACTGCAGACAGGCTAATGGTCTTTGTATGATTTGTGGATTGCCTAAACACACTCTAAGGGCATGCTCAAAGTACAGAGTAGACGCAAACCTCACACCAAGACCGACTATACAAGCTCCTACTGCCCTCTTAACTGTAACTGCAACACTTTCGCAAGGACCACTTTTACCTCGTCAGTCCGAAATGTACCAACAGGCACATAGAAAAGTGCCAAGAGGACAGACATTCATGATGCCGGTTGGGGAAGCCGAAGCTTCTGGCCAAGTTATCACTAGTAAATTCCCTCCCATCTTTTTCAGCCTTTACAAAACTCTTGCATCCTTTCATTCTTTCAAACATTTTTTCTGGCACTTTCAATACCATATAAGTAGTTCTTTCACCACCACTGTAATCAAATTTTTCATGAATCTGTTACAACTTCCTCCTATAAAATTCACGGACGAAATTTTTATAAGGAGGGTAGAATGTAACGACTCTGATTTTACTGTACGAAATTTTTTAAGTTAATGTACAGAATGGAGTTTGCAATCTTGAGTACACTTTAAAAGTTAATTTTGTTTAAGAACAGCAAGAAATAACTTGTAGCTCATTGGAAAAGCCACTGCTGTGACGTAGCCCATGTGTTCGAATCCCCTCAGGCACATTATATTTTTTCTGATTTTTTCTTTTAAACTATTTGGAAGCCCAAAAGTTTACACGTGCAATGCACACAAAAATGAAAAGTCAGGAAAAATAAACATGTGGACAATGGAATTAACAGCGACATGGACACGTGGCGAGAATCCACCGACCCCAACCCTTCATTGGACCGACAAGATTCTTGATATGGCCGGCGGGGATGGGCCCCCCATGGGTAAAAGTCCTCGGGCATTGTACACAAAACCCTTGGTCTTCTCCCATCACCCCTGCACTGTTTGATTACTCTGAAATTAAATAGAGACTTCAATTTCACCTTAAAATCAAATTTAAATGTATTTTAATTCATTCTTTCAATTCCAAAACCCTAATTTCACACTATAAATACTAGCTCATGCCCTAGCTCTTCCTCATTCTGAAAATTCTAGCCAAAACTATCACATTTTCTCAAGTACAAGAAGAGTACAAGTGGAGTTAGCCAAAGACCAACTTCCGGCGAGGAATCAAGGCAATTCGGGCGACCCCGAGACGCCACGGCAACTACCCTCTCTCCTTCTACCTCCTCTTCATCCATCTAGCTTGTAAGTCCCTCCCTATTCTTCTCTTTCTTCTTACAAAGTTCTTTGTTTCAAAACATGTCGATAAGTGGAGTTAACACCGACCTTTTATTCTAAAACTAAAAATTTCACCATTTCTTCCATATCTCTCATTCAAATTCTTACCCTATGTTTCTAATCATATAACTAATGTTTAGAACAACTTTCACTCAAAAATATCATAAAACATAATTTTAACTCAACTTTTACATTAAAATACCATTAACTTTGTATCTACCATATTTAATTATTTTGCTTAATCATACCTTTAGAAAACATCACGGGGTAATGTCCTACCCCTCACAAACACACATGGCTTTCATAGCAAGATATTCTTTTAGCATATTCTTAGTTACAATTACAATATTTCACCAAAATACCATGTACTATAAAAACCCGGTTTTCTTTTGAATTGTATTATCACAACTCTTTGCAAATATGCCTCTACAACCCATTTAGGGAACCCGCTAATGGATGTTGCGGATTATAGTACATTCTCGGGCTAGTAGAGCGAGATGCAGATCTTCTCACGGAGCATTCGATCTCGAAAGATTTTTAATACGATTTTTTAGAAAAACGAGATTTTCTATTTAATAATAAAATTAATTTTTAATAATTATATAAATATTATTAAACCATATATTTTCAAGATATAATAAAATTTCATGTTTTCTAAAAAATAAAAGAATGACTGGTTTCATCAAAATACCTTCAAGTTATCCAAAAGTCAAACTTTACAGTAAAATACCTTGAACTATCCAAGCTAAACTATTATCACTAAAATACTCCACATTCTTAAAATTCACAATTATGGAAACCCTAAATAATATAAATAAATACTCGAGATTTATTTTGAAAGTATATAAAATATTTTTCATAAAACCCGCTCGAGTTATATAAAATTACATATAAGGACTTTAGTAAATATAGGTTTAAGCGGGATTAATTCTCTTGAACCTCAGGGAGCCAGAGAAAGTGAGTGCTTGCGTATTTAAGGTAGAAAAACTTAACGGTGTTATCAATGGTAATTGTCCTGGAAAAAGACAGAAATCCTGCCGTCCATGTGCAGCAGTTACCGATAACGCTCGAATATAATTCAGGATCCAAATCAATTCTAAGTGTCTGACTCAAGTCTGAGTCTAAACTAAACTTGAATTCAATCCAAACTCAATACGGTTCAAACATGAATCCAAACTCTAACATGTATACTTGAACCTGAACCTGAATACCAGAACAAGATCAACATGCAAACATGACTTGACTTGACCGAAACATGGCTATAACTTGACTTGATTACATGCCTACTTGTTTACTTCCTGAACCTGATTACATGAACAACTTGTATCCATGGTCTCAGCAAGTCTGATAATTATAATCTATATAACACATTACGGGGTTTAATGGGGTAGATTGGTACGGAATGTTTTAAAAGTGGCACGATGATGGACACTAAAAGACACCTACATGAACTCTCGTGCCGTTGTCCCGTGGGTTTTGACGGGGCCTTGTACTTACATGTTATCATAGTTCACGGGATAATTGGACTCCTCTCGTATACACTGATACCTTCTGTACCGAACTACAAACAACTACGTTAGTATAACAAACATATATCTGTACAATTACCAATTCTTTCTCTTTACTTGTTCTATTCCATTCTTACTTCTGGGACTTACCGAGCGCTAGTTTGCTGACGACATTCATGTTTCTTTCTTTCTTTCTTTAGAATGTTTGTCAGGAGGACCGGACTCTCAGGAGATCGAGCCCAGTCAGGATGACTTGGACCAGTTCACAGAGCAGCCAGACTTCTAGCTTTTTCTTGTACTTAATTTTCATTTCATATGCCACTGTTTAGGCATTGCTTTATATCCTTGTACTTTCCTTTTTCAAAGCAATGTATTATAAAGATGAATGTTAATAAAAGTTGTTTATTTTACATCTCTTGTCATTCTTTTGCATTTATTTATATTGCTTATTTACGCTTAACGTATTTATTTCTGAGTAAATACGTCGCGTGCCCATCATGTCTCATTCTCCGTACACTGGGAAGCGGGGTGTGACATCCCACACTAGAGCGGAGTGGTTATGACTCATCGGGGATCCAAATTGAGCGTAACCTCAAGTAAAAAGCGTCATGGTAAATTTCTAACGTTTTCTCTTCCGACGGTAATATGACCTAAGTAAATTACTTGAAAACGTCTTGTCCAGCCCCGAAGGGATCAGAGACACGACAGTCACGGGGCTACTCGAACAGCGGCTTAAAGACTGCAAATTGAGAAATACCTCAGCCAACGCGACGGTATCACGGACTAAAACCCTAGTACCATAAACCTAACGGACCCCTATCAAAAAAGGGGGTTGTCTATATTTCACGTTAGGATAAACCTGCGAGGTCCTCTCGACTCGTCTCAACTCGTAGGGAAAAATATCTTTATGAAACCCTCATGGCTCATAAAGGTGAAAAGTCTTAGGCGACCGGGATATCAACCTGTTTCCTAAGCACTGTCGCCCTACAAGTAGGTCCAAACGGACTCTTGTATACTGTCCATGGGCCACATTCTCCAAAGTCACATACCGACGAGGAGGGGAAACCACTTACGAGTCCTCTCGACTCGTAAGAGGAAAATTCTCTTGTGAGATCTTTATGACTCTCAAGAGAAAATGCACTTAGGAGTCCTCACGACTTCTAAGGAAAAAACTCCTACGAGATCCTCTCGACTCACAGGGAGAAAAGTCTTTATGGGACCCTCACGGCTCATAAAGTTGAAAAGTCTTAAAGGACAGATCTAAACATGTTTTCTAAGCCATCGCTGCCCTACAAGAAGGTCCAAACTGACTCTTATACACTATCCACGGGCCACATTCATCAAAATTACATGCCAATGAAGTGAAGAAGCCACTTGCCGGTCCTCTCGATTCGTAAGGAGAAAATACCTGCGTGAGATCCTTACAACTTACGGAGGTGAAAGACACTTTGGAATCCTCACGATTTCTAAGGGGAATATGCATCTATGAGATCCTCACGACTCATAGGGAGAAAAAGCTGCTTGAGACCCTTACGGCTCATGAAGATGAAAAAGTCTTAGGAGACAGGGATCCTAAACTTGCCTCCTAAGCCATCAATTATATGGAAATGCATTATTTTGCACTACTTAACCCACGTATAAGCTTATAATGGCAAAGTAGTGTGGGGCATTGTTCCAGCCAAAAAATTTTGGCTCAGAGCTTGTTGTTCCCTTATAAAAATAAAAGGAAAGCTACACGTGTTAAATACATGCACCCACATGCAAAGCATGTAACTATCACCTCAGGTAGCGCCGCACGTGAAGTTCACGTGGGCGCCAATGTGCAAAGCATAGGAGCACCTGCTCCCTTAATATTTAAATATAATAAAAGAGCCAAGCTCTGTTAAAATTTTAATGAGACAGCGCCTCACGTGCTCTCCACGAGGCGCCCACGCCAGAGCCAATTTTTTAGGATTAAATCCTATTGTGGCGCCTCACGTGCTCCTCACGCTGGCGCCAATGTGCAAAGCACATAAGTACCTATCATAAGAATTAAATTCTTAAGTGGCGCCCATGTGCATAACATATGAGCGCTGGCGCCCAAGTAGAATTGAATTTTATGTTTCCCTAACAAAAAGTTGGGATATTCTCTGTTAAACAGAGCCATTGGATCAAAAATCCAACGGAGATGATAAATTATAAAAATATAAAATCAAATTCTATTAAGAGAAAATATCTCCCAAATTTTTCTAAATAAGAAAAATACTCTCGGTTGGATCAATAATCCAATAACAGAATAAAATTCTATTTTGGGAATATATTCCCTCAATCTTTCTGAACAAAAAGAGATTGCTCTCTGTAAAACAGAGAATTCTTGGATTAAAAATCCAATGGTGATTAAAAAATTGCTATTTTACAGAATAAATGTTGTATATGGGAAAATATTTCCCCAATTTTGTTGAAAACAAAAAAACATATTCTGTAAAATAGAAATCCTTAGATCAAAGATCCAACGGTGGGTAAAATTCCCCAACTCAATTTTGAGTCCAATTAAATCAATTGGAATCTCTCAATGAGAGATTTTCTCAAAACCAATTAACAATTTGCCTCCACTATATAAAGGACCCGAGACTTCAAGTTTCACACAGAGAGAGACCACGAACAAAGAGAACACTCGGATAAAAAAAATCCCCCATAAGCTTCTGAAAAATACAGAAAGCTTTCAAAAACAACAGAGAATTCAATTCTCAAAGAGGAAGACCTCCCTTTCAAAATAAACCTAGATAAAGAAATACAGAGATCAATTTTTTTTACCCATTTTAAGGGTTTAACCCTTCTCAAAGAACTTAGTTCTTTCGCTGGATCTGAGATCTGCAAGACAAGTCTCTCACAAGTTGAGAAGTTAATTCTCATCAGGAAAATCTTGTTTTCGAAATTCAAAGATTCAGAGAAGAACAAAATTGAAAAGAAAGAAAATGGAGTTTATAATACTCCAGGAACTTAGTTTCTTCAAATCAAGAACTTAGTTCTTTAAAGAACCCGATCCAAGATCCTCAAAATAGTGATCTTGGTGTTCCTTAATGGTCAAAACACCATTAAAAGAGGTTTAATCTCTTTGAAAACATGAACATGGAAAACATGGAATTCATAATACTCCAGGAACTTAGATCCTTCAAATCAAGAACTTAGTTCTCTAAAAACTCAACCCGAAATTCTCAAAAATAGTGATTTTGATGAGCGTTAATGGTCAAAATTCCATTGACAGATGTTTAACCTGTCTGAAAACATCAAAAGAGATTAAATCTTCATATAAAAAAACTAGCGCCTCATGTGCTTCCCACGTAGACGCCCCCTTTTAACAGCGCCTAGCGCCTCACGTGAAAGACGTGCGGGCGTCCAAAACAGAAGGCCATCGCCTCATGTAGAACACACGTAGGCACTGAATAAAGTGATTAGCATTCCACATACAGCTAAAACGGCTGAGTGCTTAGCACTGATTAGGCAGCGCCCAGCGCCTCACATGCTCCTCATGTGGGCGCCACATAAAAAGTGCTTAGCACTCCATATGCAGCCAAAACGGCTGAGCGCTTAGCGCTGATTGGGCAGCGCCCAGCGCTGCAAGTGCACCTCACGTGGGCGCCATAAAAATTGCTTAGCACTTCATGATTAGTCAAACAACTAAAGTGTTCAACACTCATTGGGCAGCGCCCATGACTGAATGCTTTAGAGCCCAAATAAGTGCTTAGCACTTTTGAATGAATAAAAAGAAAAGACTAAGCCCAAATTGTCTAGGTCTCTGAAGTTTTCTTACAACTGAGCCCAAATGCTCTGTTGTTGGATCTGAAATAAAAATGATCCGAGCCCAAATGCTCATATATTTAAGTTGATCTTAATCTCAAACTAGATTAGCGGTCCTTAAATATTTTTGAACTAAGGGAACATTCAACCTAAGTGCAAAACCCAAATCTAAAATATATGGATTTGGATTGATCCGCGCCCTACGGGCGGCGACATAAACTAGTCTCCGTATACAATCCACGGGCAACCTAAACAAACAAAAACACACACGACATGAAGTGTACTGCCGGAGTAGAAGAAAGTGGTTATCGCAATGCGGTAGTGTAATTAATTTTAGGGGCTTGCGCCTGTAGGGAAGAGCGTCCCCACAATAAAAAATCCATTCATAAAATGAGGGGGATCTAATAAAGTCTGCTACAACGGTCGCATCTGTCCAAACCTCCTATATGGTGCTATAAATCAATTTGGTATCTTCACAGAGGTGGAAGGATAAATCCAAAAAGCTTCTGCCCCAAAAATTCAGGTCAGGCGTCCCAACGTCTCGGTCCGGTCTTTCGGCGGTGAACAACACGGTTATATGAAAAACTAACCAGGCCGAGAACATTCCGCCAAGGCGAACTCGTGCTAGTCGTCAAAAGACCAATGATCCCCAATCGTGAAAAACGGGGGAAGTTCGAGCCGAACTATGAAAGCCCGTATATCATAGACAAAGTCTACCATGGTGGAGCCTACCAGCACATAGATATGCATGGCGAAAGACCCTTCTGGCCAACGGCCGATTCCTCAAAAAATACTACGCTTGACGAGTCACGACTTAGGTCAGTGGAAGATGACGACGCTTGTTTCTGCTCGCTATCTCTTGAGTCAGAATTTCGAGAGTAGTATCCGAAAAATCTTCGTCGCCTCAAACATGGCGATAATGGACCGAGATGTCCCTAAACTAATAACGGACTGAGATGTCCTTAAACTAGCAATAGACCAAAACGTCCCTAAACTAATATCGGACTAGGATGTCCCTAAACTAACAATGAACCGAGAAATCCCTAAACTAAAAATTCGCCTCAAACATGGCGATAATGGACCGAGAAGTCTCTAAACTAAAAATCCGCCTCAAATATATCGACGATGGACCGAGAAGTCCCTAAACTAAAAATTCGCCTCAAATATGGCGATAATGAACCGGAACGTCCCTAAACTAGTGCATCGCCCTAGATACGGAGATATGCTCCCTCGAGATCTATATTGCAACCGAAGTCCTAGCGGCAAAGGTTGCGACTCAAGTCCCACTGGCTGCACAGCTACTCCAGCAATGAAAACACCCCCAAATCCCATCGGCAAACTGATAGGTCACCTGCGACGAAGTTACTTTCGAGAGTTTCACCGTTAAAAAAACGGTATGTCCACAAGCGAAATGGGAACGGATGAAAACCCGAAATGGCACTGTGAGTAAAAACAGCAGGGCTACCGGCGAGCTTGTGAAAACCCGGAAGGGCATAAACTCGTTAAAAATAAAAAAAAAACAAAGCAAAAAACAAAAAAAAACGGTATGTCCACAAGCGAAATAGGCACGGATGAAAACCCGAAAAGGCATCGTGAGCAAAAACAACAGGACTGCTGGAGAGTTTGTGAAAACCCGAAAATGGCACAAACTCGTAAAAAAATTTGCATGTGCACTTGCAATGTCCTCTCGACCTTGTGAGGAGAAAATACCTATGTGAGACCCTTATGACTCACAAAGGAGAAACACACTTAGGAATCCCCACGATTCCTATGGAGAAATTACACTTACGAGATCCTCATGACTCGTAAGGAGAATTCCCACTATGAGACCCTCACGGCTCGTAGGATTCGAAAGCCTTAAGCTACAGGGATCTAAACCTGTTCTTAACCCGTCATATTCCCCTAATGTTGCCCTACAGGCGGTCTTATATTGACCCTTATATACAATCCATGGGCATAAATAAATATATCCCCCGCCAAGTTCCACCAATGACGAGAAAAGTCCCTATGTGGTGAACGACGCTTGTAAGTCCTCTCAACTTATAAGGAGAAACCACTTACGAGTCCTCTCGACTCGTAAGGGGAAAATTCTCTTGTGAGATCCTTACGATTCTCAAGAGAAAACACACTTAGGAGTCCTCACGACTTCTCAGGAGAAAAGACACCTACGAGATCCTCTCAACTCGTAGGAAGAAAAGACTTTATGAGACCTTCACGGCTCATAAAGTTGAAAAGCCTTAGACGACAGATCTAAAACCTGTTTCCTAAGCCATCGCTGCCCTACAAGGAGGTCCAAACTGACTCTTATATACTATCCATGTGCCACATTCGCCAATAAAGTAAAAATGCACTTACAGGTCCTCACGACTCGTAAGGAGAAAATACCGGAGTGAGATTCTTACGACTCACGAAGGTGATGAACACTTAGAAATTCTTACGATTTCTAGGGAGAATACGCACCTAAGAGATCCTCACGACTCATAGGGAGAAAATCTTTCTTGAGACCCTTACGACTTATGAAGATGAAAAAAGACTTAGGCTACAAGGATCTTAAACTTGTCTCCTAAACCATCAATTCTATGGCCATGCATAACTCTGTATTACTTGACCAATGTACATACTTACGTGGGCAAAATAGTGGGGAGCATTTGTTCCCGGCAATTTTTTTGGCTAAGAGCTATTTGTTTCCTTATAAAAAAATGGAGAGAAGAAAGAGGAAAAAAATTCCCACAGTTTGGCATCACGTGTTAAACACGTGAGCGCTTATATACAATGCATATAAGCACTGAAAGCAAATAACAAAAAGGGAAAACATGCCTCATGTGTTAAACACGTAAGCGCTCATATGCAAAGCATATGGGTGCTGAAAATAAACAGGTTAAAACCCACACCAGGGGTCACGTGTTAAACATGTAAGCTCCCTTACCGCATTCTTTTGGCAGTGCTCACATGCAAAGCATATGAGCGCCGCTATTTAAATAGAATTGAATTCTATATAAAATTAAATTCTATTTTTGGGAAATATTTTCCCTGATCTTTCTAATATGGAAAGATCTTTTTCTAACAGAGAATCTTGGATTTAAAATCCAATTGTGATAAAATATCACCAATTAAACCATCTAATAGAATTAAATTCTATGTGGGAAATATTTCCTGATCTTCCTAAAATAAGATAGATCTTCTCTGTTAAACAGAATTAAATTCTATAGTTAGGAAAATGTTTCCTAATCTTGTTAAACTAACAAGATATTCATATGATAGAAAAAAATTCAAATCTTATTAAACTAAAAGATATTCATATGATAGAATAAAATTCAAATCTTGTTAAACTAACAAGATATTTATATGATAGAATAAAATTCTATTTTAGGAAAATATTTTCTAATCTTGTTAAACTAACAAGCTATTCATATGATAGAATAAAATTCTAATCTTGTTAAACCAACAAGATATTCATATGATGGAATAAAATTCTATTTTAGAAAAATATTTCCTAATCTTGTTAAACAAACAAAAAATCTTCTCTGTTAAACAGAGAGCCTTTGGATTAAAAATATAACGGTGAATAAAATTCACCAATTGATCCAAAAGATCATTTTTGATTGATTATGAAATCAATCGTGATCTCTCAATGAGAGATTTTCTTAACAAATTGATTTTTTCTCTTCCCCTATAAATAGGAGTAAGGAGATTATATCTAAAAAAGGTGACCCCCCATAAGCTTCTGTAAAAAATACAGAAGGCTCTCCAAAAACTTCCATAAAAAAAAGAACGGAGAATTTAATTCTCAAAGAAGAAGATCTTCCTCCTCAAAACCCTAGGTAAAGAAAAAAAAGACATCAAAATATCTCCTTTATCTATCATATCACATCTAAGGGTTTAACCATTTTAAAAGAACTTAGTTCTTTCTCTAGATCTGAGATCTATAAGACAAATCTCCTACAAGTTGAGAATTTAATTCTCATCAGGAAGATCTTGTTCTTAAGAATCAAATATTCAGGGAAGAACAAATTTAAACAGAAAGAAGATGGAGTCCGTAATACTCCAGGAACTTAGTTCCTTCAAATAAAAAACTTAGTTTTTTAAAAACCCGATCTTAAACCCGATCCAAGATCCTTAAAATAGTGATCTTGATGATCGTTAATGATCAAAATACTATTAACAGAGATTTAACCTCTCTGAAAACATGAACAGAAAAATATGAATAAAAGAACATGGAGAATATAGAGTCCATAATACTCTAGGAACTTAGTTCCTTCAAATCAAGAACTTAGTTCTTTAAGAACATGATCCTAGATCTTCAAAATAGTGATCTTGGTGACGTTAATGGTCAAAATACCATCAACAGAGATTTAAGTTCTTTAAAAATATCAACAGAGGTTAAATCTCCAAAAAGAACTCAATGCCTCACGTGAAAAGCACGTGAGTGTTGCGCCACGGCAGCGCCCCGGCCGTCTTACTCGAGGCCAAATTGCGGAATCAAAATTTTTCCTTACTCGGAAACCGGCGCTACCGCGGACAAAGAAAACCCGGATCGTTAACCATTAACCTACGCTAGCATTCAAGAGATGGAGTGAGAAGTATACCAAGAGATCCGAGTCCTCCGGTCTTCTCATCATCGCCCCGATCTCCCGCGGAAAGTGTAGTCTCCATATCGTCGCCTCCTCGCCGGAAAGGGCACCACATCGCCTTCGTCTTTTACGGGCTCCCGCCTCAATACCGAGGCAACTCGAGCATGAAGCCGGCAACTCGACATGCTCAAGATGTGCTGTAGGAAGTGTAGTAGATAATGCTAATCTCATTTGGGGTTTGTAGTTGCCATGATGGAGGATTGGGGTTAAGAAAAATGGTGCTTTCATTTTTCTAAAACAAGAAGAAAAAGGAGATGAAGAATTCCTCACATAATCAAGATGAACTCTCTCATTCTTTTTCTTTCTCTCTTTCTTTTTCTTCCTCTCTCTTTTCTCATAACCATGAAAGACTTTCTTCAAGTGAGAATGAGAATGGTAGAGGAATGAATATCATAACACAAAGGGAGGTGAGTGTAGGAGCTAAAGAAAGGTGACCACATCCTAGACAAGAAAACATTCAACCATGCTTCTTCTCCTATTCACTCCATAACCCTTCAAATCACAATAAAGCAAGCATGGTTGAAAGATAAGAAAGCTATCATAATCAATCATTATGCAAGAAAACCCTCCACTAAGAGTTATTTGCAAAACTGCAAACAACCCCCTCCATCGGAAAAGTCCGGCCGGGAAAGAACAAAGGAAAACCGGCCGGAACGGAATGCAAACTGGCAACTCCAGAAAACTGGTCCCGTAATAAATTACAGGAAAACCCCGACACTGTGCATACACACCCGCATCTGTATTCCGACCGGATACAAATGCAATGAGACAAAATCTACACTGTACTAGACTAGAACCGGCTTAAGCCAAAGCCGGCTAGTAAAATCCGTTCGATCCTGATCCGTGCAATACCGCACGTATCAGATCAAACCCTGCCATATAACTATACGGCCACTAGTACAAAACTGTCCGATCCTGATCCGTGCAATACCGCACGTATCTGATCGGACCCTGCCATATCTCCATACGGCCTCTACAGCGTTTCGCCCGAAAGCTGAGTAACTGAAAGTGTGGTGGACTCTAAAGACTCGTCAATACTATGGCTGTGGATTTAACCACTGGCACGTCAGAGGTATAAGCCAATACGTGACGGGCCACCAGCTATTGACCAAAAGGGACGTCGATGAGGAAGCTCACCCCGACACCCTACTGAGCCTGTCAGTGACAATATCCGTACAGTCCGGTCCGTTCGTCTATGAGTATCGCATGGCGGGCCTAGGGGGTTGGTGAAAGTCAGACCCCCAAAAGCGGTACAAGTCGTGTCGGAGTGTAGCCCAGAACGCCCTGAGATACTACTGGAATACCTACCAGTAAATCTCCTGCCTCGGCCGAGGGCTTTGCGTAATGGCTCTCCTAGACACAGCGCGACCTCACCCCCAATACCGGGAGAGACGAACCCCTGCAGATCCGCTCACTGCCTCCATGTGGCTCGGGACTGTACCCAACTCAAACCTGTTTGCACGACTCCTTTGAGCCGTGGTAGGGTAGTAATCAAAGCACAGTGGGAACTCACACGAGATAAATGACGATCTCAGGTCGATGAACTAACCTGTACACATGTCACCAGGGAACTTCTATCTGACATCTGGTATAAGACCAACTAGCATGTTCCCGGCGAGTCCTGTCCGGTGTACTCATAACCCAATGAGCACCTGTATACATCTTAGATGAACCAACAGACACCAGTGGCTTGTGAGACCGGCCACCGCCCCTCGTCGGGGTCTCGACTGTATACACTAGTCTACTAATGGAGTATCGATGCCCAGTCTCGAAACTCCCACGACTAGGGACCATTTAAGGATGTGCTTATAGACCTCAGCTCCCACGTATATGATCGCCATCATACTGCTGGTGGTCAAGCAAGAATCCTAGGGGCTCTATCAACGTGTAATAGCGACATGTCAGGTCACCTAAAGCAGTACACGATGATAAAAATAAACCAGATAGCATACTATCATCTCGAGTAAGACTGTCCTACCGGGATAGGTCCTCCCTCAATCATTGCAATCACGTGCCTGTGATCCAATAATTGACTCTGAGGGCACTAACTCCAACAATCTCCCACTTGCACTCAAGGCTAATTATTGCGATGTCGCATACTCACAGCCCGTGTGATACCGAACACCCAACTCCTCTACTAGTCAGTCTCACAAAACTCGTTTGCGAAACTATTGCGTTCGAGGAATAGCCTCAGTGAGTGGATCCGCTGTGATGTTTCTTTCTATGTCTCTCTATATCTCAAGTTCGCGGAGAAAGCCATCTCCCGAAATGAGCAATACCTGTCTTAGAATATGTCTGGATGTCTGATGGGACCTAGCTCATAAATGAACTCCAAATCCAAACTTCTTAGACTGTATCAACAACTGAAACTAATCAGTATCCTGCGCCATGCCTCCCTCAGTATTGCCTTGGACCACCTGTCCAAAATACTGTCCCTCGTCAGAGGGAGAACTATAACTCTGACGACCTCCTTGTCGTCTATGTCACCTTGGAAGCCCGGAGTGATAACCGTCTCCTAAAGGAGGCAGCCGTTATCATATCCCTAGAACATTCACTTATGTTCTAAAACTGCTTCCGACTGTTCCTCCAGGATTGGATCAATATCAACTTATTGCATCTAGTGCAAGAACAACATCTGGTGTGGTACTTGACATCTCATGATTGACTCAATTGCCTAAGCAAGTGATCTGTCAATCATGCGTATCCCTCTCCTCTTTAGTCTGTAAGACACCTTTAGAGAGGGTGACTCCATTACCTGCAGGTATACTACCGTGCCAGGAGTCGACCATTCTAAATACTCTTAGAATGCAGTCAAGGTACCCTGATTGGGAAACCACCCAAATCTAGATCTAAAACCATAGGTCTAGTAACCAGTATGTCTGATATAATATCCAAATCCCATGTGGAGAAAAACACTGTGTGACGACCAAAGTATAACCGATCGTAGTATAGGAATATCACTTCCTACTACCTTCTCAACAGATCCATCTTCTATTCTGATGACGTCAAACCCATGACTGTCACATCAGAAACAGATGATCTAACTCCGCTATATCTGCTTTAGTCTATAAATAGATATAAGCATGAAGTCCACCAATGCTTCCGCTGCTCCCACTGACTACGACAACCCTCTGCCAGAGTCATATAGACGTGCACTTCTAAAGCTAGTTTAGAACGACGCTATACTCATCCTCCTGCCGGGTCTCGCAGCCTGGAACAACAACAATGGCAAGTGTGGGTAAACAAGAACTTCCCTGTCACCGTCCTTGAGGCTACCGGAGTACCTCTCGGGTGCCTGAAGTTATCCACCTTATCTGCGGAGTGGCCAATGGAATGTCAAATCAGATTGAATCTTTAGGTTCCTTATCAAATCTTCAGTAATCGTTTGCGGTTCTGGAATCACTTCCAGTTCTACCATACTCCCACTGCTGTTTTTAGAAAAAATCCATTTTTAATAAAACTGTGGCGAGTCTAGAACAATATTTCTATTGATCTGCCAGATGGTAGAAAGTCAACCCTCGTCATAGCCTGGGTCAACCCACAAACAGCCATTACAGAAACGTGCCTTGAGTTATCCGGAGTCTGGTTTTAAGCATAAGCCGGACAACTCCCCGTACCTTAACATCGTTAAGATATGAACTGTTCTATATCTAATATAGAACCAGAGGCACTGATTTAATTGAACCAGATTCAAATCATGCAGCTATCTCCAGTGCATGTAAACTAAATGTAAGGAGGTCGATCAGCGTTACTCAACTTAGGAATGCTTCCAATTATGAGTAACCTGAAAGAGAAGCAATCTGTCTTCATCATTACTATCAACTGAATATCATACACAAGTATCTACATCTTCAATCTCTTTGAAGAATCCCGATACTTGCTACACCTGGTACTCTACTCTATTCAAATACCTATAACTCCTCAAAACTTAGACCCTGTGTTTCCACGAAACAGCTGTCTAAAATCTAGAGAAGCCATAAGTAAACCGAATATAGTACGAGCACCAACCCCTCTGTCCTAATGGACACTGGACAACATACAATACTCTGTATAAGTCCGCTGAGTCTAACAACTCTTTCACTGTGCGTCGTAGGTTGAAAACTGTACTTATGGTTAAGAAGAATTACACCGCTGTTCAATGCTCCTTACCTAACCATCCACTGATATAGGTAAATGTCATCGACATAATATCAAAAGGTATATCTCACTCTATGAAAATAGACGTACAGATATATCGATTTGAAATTGGTGCACAACAGCGGATATTCAAAACCAAATATTTGCCGACCGGCAAACAACCCAGGTGACTTTCTCAAATATCACCGATTACAACGAATCCCGATATAATGAGGATGATCACCCAATTCCCAATAACTTACTCCCACTCAGCATCTGTAAAACCATACAGATGTGAGAATCATACCTGGTAAATACATACCCTGGAGCAAGTGTCCAATCGGGAAATCAGTTTTTCTTTTAACAGTACACAGTTGAACTGAAACATTGAAATGTTTCGATGGGGTATTCTGGTATTCCTAGTAATGCCTCTACCATTATCCAGATTCACAACTATAACCGTATAATTCTTTGCCACCTGTCCAAATCCCTTTATATGTCTTTAGTCATTACCGTCTGCACACCCCTTTATGCCAATTGGTTTTCTTCCTTCCCTACCGTTCGGCACCAGCCTATGGTTTGGAAGAAGACTATCCAATAAGCATAAAGGGTGTACTGTCCTAATCCTAGGAGCACTCGCAATGCGAGAGAAGGTGAAGATAAAAGACACCTGAATGTACTTTATTCCTATTTCTCCTGAACCAGAATCCATCCCCGAACTGGAACAAGTTCCTTTCGAGTTCGTATATAACCATACGATGGAATATCCAATAAACTGTAGATCTTCGTAGTGATACGGAGTGTCCTGGAGAAATACAAAGGTGATTTAGGATTGGCGAAGAAATACTTGGTTTGGTCGTGAATATCAGTCGCAATTTACTTTGCCCTCCTACTAATCCCTTTCTTTGTCTGAACTTAATACCTTCTGTACACCGTTTAGGTTAACTGGTTTTCTTCATTCCCTACCGGTCGGCACCAGCCTATGGTTTGGAAGAAGACTATCCAATTTGCGTAATAGGTGTACTACTCCTAAACCAAGGAGTACTCGCAATGAGAGAAGGTGAAAAGAAAAAACAACTGAATAATCCTATCCGTTTTCTCCAGAACCAGAAACCATCCTCGAAGTCCTTCGAGTTCGTATCTAACCATACGATGGTTTTGTCCAATGGAAGTGGACGTTCGTAGTAATACGGGGTGTCCTGGAGAAAAGGGTAAAAGCAGGAGTGGCAATGAGGTCTGCAACTCTGACAATCCAAAAGCCAGTGTTAAGAAGGTTCGGTCAACTTGGTCACTGAGTCATAGTCCAGGGTCGGGTCAATGGTCGCTGCCAGAGAGAGAGAAAAGAAACACTCAGCGTGCACTCTAACCTAGATCAGAATGGTTATCACTTTGTCTAATCAGGAAACCTCCCACTGTACCTCAAATTCTCCTCCAAACCTGAAAGAAGAATTAGTCGGGATCACCCAAGGAGTAAACCAACTCATCAGTGGGAATCGGGATCCAACTATCATCGCATGATAACGTGACGGAATCCACTCACGTCACCACACTCCAGAAGGTATGCGCATGCTTGGCAAGTTTCAGTTCTTTTGAAACTCCCGATGTGATTTTTACCCCAAGCGGTTTATGACCTTGACTAGGTCAACAAACCATAAACCGCCAGTCAAGTTCAACCCGTCATTATTCTGGATTGCATTAAACCCACCCGTACATGCCCTTGACTAGGTCAACAAGGCCGCACGACTGTCCTAACCAATCCCACTTATGCAACAAACAAGTACCACTTAGCTACCGAACACTACGTCTTGACTAGGTCAACAAACGCAGCACGAATACCAAATAATACCTGTAGGAAATGACGGAGGGCTACGGCTGGTTTTTGGCGAAAAACCTTTAACGTAATGAACTTGATATCGTTGAAGGAACTGCATAATTTTTATAAAATATAGTGACGAAAACCTTTACTAAAGAGGTCACTCCCGGTGAAGGGATCTCGGCTCTTTCCCCGTAGAATGAGGTGCAGGATATTCCAACTGAATACCACGATGCAAAGCAAAAGTAATCGGCTATAGTGAAGTTAATGCCCTGACGCAAACTTCTGTCCAAGGGGTCACTCCCGGTGAAGGGATCTCGGTCCTTGCCTCGTCGACTGAGGAGCAGGATATTCCAAATGAATACCACGATGCAAAACAAAAGCGAACGTCCTTGCAATAACAGCTTTTTGAAAAGTGTTCCAACAACATCATAATTAGGTTTGTTTAAACTTGCATTGATCCGAATCAATGCAGTCCCATCAATTGATCACACCACAAAGAACGAAAATATACTGACGTACGTATATGCCATCCGCATACGCCACTGGGTCCCGTCATCACCCGTTAGGTTAGCTAACTAACGGCAGAGCGGGGACTGGACTAGCGCGGGTGTAAAACATATACAACATCTACTAATATATATACCAATATATAGTATTTCGCTCAAGGCGTGAATAAAATGCAACATCACAGAAATGTACAGCATCACAGAACAATACAGATATCTGGAAGCCCCGGGTTTCACAGAGCCGCTGCTGAAACCCGACGTTCCCTTGGTCGTGTGGATAGCCTGTGCAATGAAATCCTAGACCCCTACGGGCGCGGCAAGTCACCCGCCAAAACCTGAAGCGAGACAGCCCCCTCCAGCACCGTGAATGGACCACCCAGCACTTCACGGAATCCGGTAACTTGGGCACCCCTCTTGGGTCAACCTGTACCCCCTACGAGTGCGGCGAATAGCCCGCCAATCCTGGACTGAAGCCCCCTCCGTCTCAATGCCCTGAGATGCGGGCCCGTTGCCCTCCAGAACCCGGCTATCCGTGCACCCCACCGCGGGGCAACCCTAGTACAGAAAGTAAAATATACATACACCGGGTACATCGACCGCAACCAGGTCGTGCCCCAAAAGAATAATACAAACAGGCAGTGACGGCAGTCCACATGTCGGACGCTCGCCCCGCAATATCAAATGTACATAATACAATAAAACTGTACTAGCATTGCATCCAGGCTATCCCCCACGACCGATCCGCAACAACACAGCATAAACATAGAACATCAACGTGAAAGTCACGTTCGCAAATCCGTCTAACCGGGCTATAGCAGTTAGACTGGATTTACCGATCGAGTGACATTCACGGTCGCAGAAATAATGTAAATACTGTGAAATAATGTGTTTAAAATTTTCCGATTGACCAAAAAATTAACAAGTGGGCCTCCAAGAAAACTGTAGCACACACAGAGAAACTTGGCCCAAATTTAATATCCCAAAAGCCCTAATTCCCTGTAAAAACATCACTGGAAAAATCTAGTCCAGAGAACAAACAGAACCGCGGCGGAAGAGCGGCTCCAAGGCGGCTTACGCCGCGCTTCCGCGGCGGATCTACAGTAACAAATGGCCAAATTTTCCCAGATGTCTTATAACTTCCTGTACATCATTCTGCAATCACCTGAAAAATTTTTCGAGCCCGGAAAAAATCGACAGAAAACTGATGTACACTAAAAAACGGTTTTTGAGATTTTGGTCGATCGGAGACGCAAACACATCAAACGAAGCTAGGTAAGGTTAATGGCGTGGCTCTGATACCATGTTGCGCCACGGCAGCACCCCGGCCGTCTTACTCGAGGCCAAATTGCGGAATCAAAATTTTTCCTTACTCGGAAACCGGCGCTACCGCGGACAAAGAAAACCCGGATCGTTAACCATTAACCTACGCTAGCATTCAAGAGATGGAGTGAGAAGTATACCAAGAGATCCGAGTCCTCCGGTCTTCTCATCATCGCCCCGATCTCCCGCGGAAAGTGTAGTCTCCATATCGTCGCCTCCTCGCCGGAAAGGGCACCACATCGCCTTCGTCTTTTACGGGCTCCCGTCTCAATACCGAGGCAACTCGAGCATGAAGCCGGCAACTCGACATGCTCAAGATGTGCTGTAGGAAGTGTAGTAGATAATGCTAATCTCATTTGGGGTTTGTAGTTGCCATGATGGAGGATTGGGGTTAAGAAAAATGGTGCTTTCATTTTTCTAAAACAAGAAGAAAAAGGAGATGAAGAATTCCTCACATAATCAAGATGAACTCTCTCATTCTTTTTCTTTCTCTCTTTCTTTTTCTTCCTCTCTCTTTTCTCATAACCATGAAAGACTTTCTTCAAGTGAGAATGAGAATGGTAGAGGAATGAATATCATAACACAAAGGGAGGTGAGTGTAGGAGCTAAAGAAAGGTGACCACATCCTAGACAAGAAAACATTCAACCATGCTTCTTCTCCTATTCACTCCATAACCCTTCAAATCACAATAAAGCAAGCATGGTTGAAAGATAAGAAAGCTATCATAATCAATCATTATGCAAGAAAACCCTCCACTAAGAGTTATTTGCAAAACTGCAAACAACCCCCTCCATCGGAAAAGTCCGGCCGGGAAAGAACAAAGGAAAACCGGCCGGAACGGAATGCAAACTGGCAACTCCAGAAAACTGGTCCCGTAATAAATTACAGGAAAACCCCGACACTGTGCATACACACCCGCATCTGTATTCCGACCGGATACAAATGCAATGAGACAAAATCTACACTGTACTAGACTAGAACCGGCTTAAGCCAAAGCCGGCTAGTAAAATCCGTTCGATCCTGATCCGTGCAATACCGCACGTATCAGATCAAACCCTGCCATATAACTATACGGCCACTAGTACAAAACTGTCCGATCCTGATCCGTGCAATACCGCACGTATCTGATCGGACCCTGCCATATCTCCATACGGCCTCTACAGCGTTTCGCCCGAAAGCTGAGTAACTGAAAGTGTGGTGGACTCTAAAGACTCGTCAATACTATGGCTGTGGATTTAACCACTGGCACGTCAGAGGTATAAGCCAATACGTGACGGGCCACCAGCTATTGACCAAAAGGGACGTCGATGAGGAAGCTCACCCCGACACCCTACTGAGCCTGTCAGTGACAATATCCGTACAGTCCGGTCCGTTCGTCTATGAGTATCGCATGGCGGGCCTAGGGGGTTGGTGAAAGTCAGACCCCCAAAAGCGGTACAAGTCGTGTCGGAGTGTAGCCCAGAACGCCCTGAGATACTACTGGAATACCTACCAGTAAATCTCCTGCCTCGGCCGAGGGCTTTGCGTAATGGCTCTCCTAGACACAGCGCGACCTCACCCCCAATACCGGGAGAGACGAACCCCTGCAGATCCGCTCACTGCCTCCATGTGGCTCGGGACTGTACCCAACTAAAACCTGTTTGCACGACTCCTTTGAGCCGTGGTAGGGTAGTAATCAAAGCACAGTGGGAACTCACACGAGATAAATGACGATCTCAGGTCGATGAACTAACCTGTACACATGTCACCAGGGAACTGCTATCTGACATCTGGTATAAGACCAACTAGCATGTTCCCGGCGAGTCCTGTCCGGTGTACTCATAACCCAATGAGCACCTGTATACATCTTAGATGAACCAACAGACACCAGTGGCTTGTAAGACCGGCCACCGCCCCTCGTCGGGGTCTCGACTGTATACACTAGTCTACTAATGGAGTATCGATGCCCAGTCTCGAAACTCCCACGACTAGGGACCATTTAAGGATGTGCTTATAGACCTCAGCTCCCACGTATATGATCGCCATCATACTGCTGGTGGTCAAGCAAGAATCCTAGGGGCTCTATCAACGTGTAATAGCGACATGTCAGGTCACCTAAAGCAGTACACGATGATAAAGATAAACCAGATAGCATACTATCATCTCGAGTAAGACTGTCCTACCGGGATAGGTCCTCCCTCAATCATTGCAATCACGTGCCTGTGATCCAATAATTGACTCTGAGGGCACTAACTCCAACAGTGAGCACCCAAAGCCAAGTTATATAGCGATGTTCCCGCCAAAATTTTTTGGCTCAGAGCTTGTTGTTCCCTTATAAAAATAAAGGGAAACCTCCATGTGTTAAATACATGCACCCACATGCAAAGCATGTAACTATCACCTCAGGTAGTGCCGCACGTGAAGTTCACGTGGGCGCCAATGTGCAAAGCACAGGCGCGCCTGTTCCCCTAATATTTAAACATAATAAAACAGCTAAGCTCTGTTGAAATTTTGTTGAGGCACGCCTCACGTGCCCCTCACGAGGGCGCCAGCTCCAGCACCAATCTTGTTGGATTAATCCTATAGTGGCGCTGCACGTTCTCCTTACATAGGTGCCAATGTGCAAAGTACAGGAGCGCCTATCATAAATAAGAATTAAATTCTTTAGTGGCGCCCACGTGCACAACACATGAGCGCCGGCGCCCAAATTAAAAGCAAGTAAATTAAATTCTACATGGGGATACTTCCCTAAAAACTGGGATATTCTCTATTAAACAGAGTCGTTGGATAAAAAATCCAATGGTGATAATAAATCATCAGATAATAAATTCTATGGGGGAAATATTTCCCTGATCTTTCTCAAACTAGAAAGATCTTCTCTCTGATCCAACGATGATTATAAAATCGTCTATCGATCATCTGATAGAATAAAATTCTATCTTAGAAAAATATTTTCCTAATCTTGTTAAACTAACAAGATATCCATATGATAGAATTAAATTCTATATTAGGAAAATATATTCCTAATCTTGTTAAACTAAACTAACAAGATATTCATATGATAGAATAAAATTCTAATCTTGTTAAACTAACAAGATATTCATATGATAGAATAAAATTCTAATCTTGTTAAACTAACAAGATATTCATATGATGGAATAAAATTCTATGTGATAGAATTAAATTCTATGTTGGAATAAAATATTAATCTTGTTAAATTAACAAGATATTCATATGATAGAATAAAATTCTATCTTAGGAAAATATTTCCTAATCTTGTTAAACAAACAAGAAATCTTCTCTATTAAACAGAAAGCCTTTGGATTAAAAATCCAACGGTGAATAAAATTCACCGATTGATCTAAAAGATCATTTTGATTGATCATGAAATCAATCATGATCTCTCAATGAGAGATTTTCTCAACAAATTGATTTTTCTCTTCTCCTATAAATAGGAGCAAAGAGATTAATCAAAAAGGAGGACTGGAGAGGAAAAAAAGAGAGGAGACCCCCCATAAGCTTCTGTAAAAATACATAAGGCTCAAAAAATAATAGAGAATTTAATTCTCATAAAAAAGAAGATCTCTCTCCTAAAAGCCCTAGGTAAAGGGAAAAAAGATCAAAATATCTCATTTACCTAACATACCATATCTAAGGGTTTAACCCTTTTAAAAGAACTTAGTTCTTTCTCTGGATCTGAGATCCACAAGACAAGTCTTCCACAAGTTGAGAATTTAATGCTCATCAGGAATATCTTGTTCTTGAGAATCAAAGATTCAGAGGGGAACATGGATACAAGAACGTTGAGAAAATGGAGTCCATAATACTCCAGGAACTTAGTTCCTCCAAATCAAGAACTTAGTTCTTTAAAGAACCCGATCCAAGATCCTCAAAATAGTGATCTTGGTGATCTTTAATGGTCAAGACGCCATTAAAAGAGATTTAACCTCTCTGAAAATATGAACATGGAAAACATGGAGTTCATAATACTCCAGGAACTTAGTTCCTTTAGATCAAGAACTTAGTTCTTAAAGAACATGATCCCAGATCCTCAAAATAATGTCTTGGTGATCGTTAATGGTCGAAATGCCATTAACAGAGATTTAAGTTCTCTAAAAATATCAACAGAGATTAAATCTCCAAAAAAACTCAGCGCCTCCTATGAAAAGCACGTGAGCGCTCAAGGCCAAGTTATATAGCACCTCACATGAAATACACGTGAGTGCCGGAAAAAGTTAGTACTTAGCACTATTAGAGCGCCTCACGTGAAACACACGTGAGCGCCACAAAAGTTTGTGCTTAGCACTATTGGAGCGCCTCACGTGATATATACGTGAGTGCTATATGCAGCTAAGTGCTTAGCACTGTTGGGTATTACAGAAACCCAATCTTAGCCCAAATTGGCTAAGCTTATATTCATGATATCCAAACTGATCTTAGTCTCAAATATGAATAATGATCCCTCATTGATGATATCAAAAATGATATTCATCCCATATCTCCTAAGATAATCTTAGTCTCAAATATGACTAATGATTCTTAGGTCCATCACCTCATTTCCCTCAAATACGGGATTTGGCTCAAGGGTGCATCTCTTCACACCTCTGATATATGTCGTTGTAATTCTTCAACGTCTTCAGAGTGGTGGCGGGTCCCGACAACCAACTCCTCTTTTCTCGTCCCAACTTGATGTAAAACTTCATCAAGACTGGGAATGATATATCCCACGTTGATGCACTTCCAAATTGAGGTGCACATCTCAAATCGGATCGCACTCCAAATTGGGTGCATTCCATGTCACCATCGTTCACTCCACCACGTAGCAAATACACGTGCGCGCAAGTTGAATGTTGGACCAAAATGTCCTTAAACTAATCTTCGTCCCCAAACACGGCAATAATGGACCGAAATGTCCTTAAACTAATCTTCGACCCAAACAACGAACATTGGACCGAAATGTCCTTAAACTAATATTCGTCCCAAACAGGGAATGTTGGACCGCGGCGTCCTTAAACTAATATGTTTTGCCCTGCGGACTGTCTCCATAATGACTACCGTATACTAACCATGGACTATTCATATATGATCTAATAATCAGTTGAGCCCATATGCCCACTGCTCATAAATTGATCTTAGTATCAAATATGGCTAATGATCCTTAGATCAAACCCCAAATATCTCCTGAACCGATGGACCTCACAAATGTGAGATCTGCGTCCTAATTTCACTCCCGTTGGCAAACCAAGCTACCAATGTGGGCCCCGTCAAGCAAAATTCTTGACCTAAACCCAAATCTCAAATATACGGATTTGGACTAATCAGCGCCCTATGGGGGAAGATATAAATTAATCTCCGTATACAATCCACAGGCAACCAAAACGAACAAAAACACACACGACACGAAGTGAACTTCCGGAGTAGGAGAAAGTGGTTATCGCAATGCGGTAACATAATTAACTGTAGGGGCTTGCACTTGCAGGGAAGAGCGTCCCCACAATCAAAAACCCCTCATAAAATGAGGGGGGATCTGATGAAGTCTACTACAACAGCTGCATCTGTCCAAACCTAAGATATATGGTACCATAAATCAACTTGGTATCTTCGGAGAGGTGGATGGATAAATCCAAATAGTATCTGCCACCAAACTCAGGAAAGACGGTCCATCACAGTTCGTCTCTATTTTCGGCGGTGAACAAGTGCCTCATGTGAAACACACGTGAGCGCCTAAAAAATTTAGTGCTTAGCACTAGTGCAGCGCCGAAACTCAGCGCCGAAACTCAGCAACTCACGTGAAACACACGTGAGTACCCAAAAGAAGCCAATACCTCAGCGCCTCACGTGAAACACACGTGAGTACCACAAAAGGCTAGTGCTTAGCACTATTACAGCACCTCAAGTGAAACACATGTGAGCACAGCGCAAGCGAACGTACTCCAATCACGGCATTAATCAATGCCAGGGTAAAGCCGGGAGAAACTTGGGTCCAATACGCGATCCGGTGGCGGAACCTATGGTCTAAGTGCGGACAGCACATTGAAGAATCTCCTGCCGTGGGCATGTTCATCGGGACCCTTGATCCTCAAACAACTGTGTCCCAGTTCATGATGTTATTCAAACAAACAACCTTTCAGGCTTTGATAAATAAACTGGCTTAAATGGACCAGATGGACCATGGGCCTTCCTCCTCAAATAAGGACCCTCGGAATAGCAAGGGTAAAGGGAAAGCGGCCTTCGCTCCCAATACGCAACAACATCCGAGCGGCCCAAAACCAGCTGCTCGCCAAAACAACGTGCATCTCACCCGTCCTTGGAGGAAAGATTAGGACGCACTTACTAGTTTCCCCACGACAAGACGATGAGACTGTTCGAATTGGCAATGCGTAATAAACTTATCACATTTCCAGACCCGCGGCGTCCACCGCAACCCGGTGACGTCAACAACCCTAACTACTGCTCCTATCACAGAATGGTGAGCCACCCAATTGAAGATTGCTACGTCTTTAAGAACTGGGTCGAAGATCGGTATTAACAGGGGAAATTCGTGATGTCTGATAATTGGAAGGTAAATCCACCCCAGAAGCATACTCCTAAAAAGGTGGATGCGCAGGGGACATCATGTTCACTCGTGGAAGAAACTCCATGGGAAGTCGTCCTTTCAGCGAAAACTAAAAGAATGTTGAAGGATCTACAGGCATGTCCGGCGGTCAGGTGGAAAAACTCACTTGAACCCGAAATCATCAAAAGGATGCTAAAATCTCGTCTCGCACCGAAAATTGTTGACAAGGGAAAAAAACCCTTAGTCAAGCCTTCAAAGTCTTCGAAGAAAAAGAAGAAGACCAAGAAACCTGTGCAGTCTGCCGAGTATGACAACAAGCACACAGATATACAAAAGTACATTGACGCGCTGGAGGAGTACAACCAGAAGGCACGGACACCGGTCACGCTTGAAGAGTTCCTCAAGCATATTCTTGAGGGCGAAGACAGTGACAATGATGAGGAAAATGACTCATCAGAACAAACCGAAGACTATGTAGCAAGTTGCCACATGGTCTCTCATTCATCGTTATATGACGAAGAAACTGCCTCGGCGTCGGAAAACAACGTGGAGGAACTGGGGGCAGAATCGGCGCTAAAATCCCCGGAACTTCCAGAAGACCCGATCGATAGGCTGTTAAACGAAGCCTTTCAAAAAAGAAAAGTTGACCGAGAACGCGAGACAGCCATATACGAAAAGGCTAAGCGTCAGCGTCAGGATAAAGAAGCTGCGGCGAGAACGAGTCGTAAAGTACTCCCACCAAACCAAAGCACGCCTGCTACAAATAAAAGCAGGACCAAAATGTAGAAGCGGTTCGCCAAAGTCCTGTCAATGGGGATGAAGCTGGCACCTCTCATAAAGAACACTCCAGGGGTCATATGCCTCGATGGAGAAGAATCACATCCAGACTACTGCCTATATCATCGGAGGGTCACCCATGCCACCGAGGAATGCAGTACTTTCAAGAAGTGGTGGCAATGATACGTTGCCCATCAAAAACACTTCAAGAGGATGAAGCGTGAAGATCGTGCTCGTTGACGGAAAAATAGTGTGACAAACGCACATGAAGAAATGACTGGAAACTGTCATATGGTTGGTAACGGATCAAAAGGAGGAAAACCCTAAGTTCTTACCTTCGAGAGCGATTCTAAGGACGAAATACCCTTCAGCCTTCGCTTCGAAGACTTCACCTCGGGAAAGGAAGAGGAGGAGAAGAAATGCGAAAATATTCAGCTGCGTAACCGTACGCTGCCTAAAAAGAACCTCAGACCTGCGAACAAAGGTTCGAACAAAAAAGACAAAGGGAATGGGAAAATCCCCGAAGAAATCGCCCTCGATGGAACAGCAGTCAAATAGATCACCGCAAAGGACCCGCCTAAGAAAAATAAGGTGGATTACAATGTCCTAGAACACCTGAGGAAAATACCCTCACAACTGAGCATATTGGATGCTCTCCTCCTGTCCAAAGAGGCACGAGTTTCCCTGATCAATGCATTGCAAGAGCCCGATCAGTTCCAAGCTTTCTTCGCGGAAAAGAAGATGAAAGACAAATTGGCAGAGGTCCACACTACTGATATTACATTCAGCGATGAAGATCTCCTCCTCGATACATGCGAACATAATTGCCCATTATACGTCACCGGGTACTGCCACGACATCAAGATAGGAAAAATTCTTGTCGACAATGGATCCTCCGTCAACCTTCCTAGTGTGAGGATGCTAAAGAAAATTTGCATGGACGTTCAACACCTTTCCTGAGATAAAATTACCATCTCTGGGTTTGACTCACAGTCGTCACGGACGCTTGGGTCCGTAATACTGACGTTATGCTTCGGGCTGCTCGTCACTGACATCAAATTTCATGTCAGTGACGCCAAGACTTGCTATAACGCTTTGCTTGGCATGCCTTGGTTACATGAGTACAACGCCATCCCTTCTACACAACACCAATGTATGAAGTATTTCAAGGATGGTTTGAAATACACCGTCACCGGGGAGCTAAATCCGTTCTCCGTAAACGAGGTCTGAAAATATGAAGACGCAAAGTACTTCCTACCAGACTTCGAGGATATGGAAAGGTGTCATAAGCCGGAGGGTAAACAGAAGTCCATCACCACTATCCCGATCTTTAGGAGCGATACCGAGAAAGATGAAGAAATAGTCTACTCGGATCAACCCCATAAAGAAAACAATAAGTCCGGACTATCTACTCTTATTTTAGTCTTTGGCAGCGACTCAGAGGACGAGGCCAACGCAGTGCTCTCCGTCCGCCCGTCAATGCAAACTTTTGCCGGAACAGATCAGAGTCTATAAATTACAATGGCTTTGCCTCGGCATTACAAGCAACTTGATGCTCTCCATACACACAGCGTACAAGAACTGCAGACTTTCTACGTATCTTCCAGGCTTCTACGTACCTTCCAGGCGAAGAGGTGAAAAAGCGATCCTCTTCTACCAATCTACGAAAAATAAAGTAGAGAAATAAGTCTGGAATGGTGCCGATTTTGCACTCGATAGGCTTCAACCAATCCGTCTACCAAGATACTACGCGGAGAGATTGAAAAAGCTATTAAGATGCCAAGGTGTACTCCTCGAACAAACTGTTCGACAAACCCAATTCTACAAAAAGATTTGGTATATTCCCGGGACTGAGCGAAAGATGCCCAACGGAAAGTTGGAGACAACCGGGCTCGGATACGTTCGTTCCAAAAAAGGGAGCAGATCCACAGTTGCCACGTCATAAACAGCTCCGGTGAAGGGGAAAACGCTCTTCCAAATAGCTGTGACGTTGAAACAGAGCAAAATCCCACTCTAAAAATGTTAAGCCCGTTGCTGGAAGAGCAAATTGACAGGTTAATAAAAGAAGCTTGTCAAAAGAGCCGGGATAACCACAGCCACAAAATGGCCATTTATGAAAAGGCCAGGATGCAGCGTCTCAGTCAGCAATCTATGGAGAAGAAAGACTATAATGCCCTACATCCCTGGCCTACTGTATGTTCTCGCGAAAGGGGAAAATCCCAAAATAGAGGCAAAAACAGGGCTAAGAACGCAAACAACGTTCAAAGAGAACAAAGTGGATCTAAGACGTCATGCAATCAAGAAAAACTCGATTGGAGCCCGTCTTTTATAAAGAAGCATCAAATGATGATGCTTCCGGAATCTCGGCATCCTGAACAAATAAACAAGGTCCATCATCCGGATTATTGCTCCTATCACCGAGCAATAGGTCATCCCCTTGAAGACCGCTTCACCTTCAAAGACTGGGTAGAAAACCAGAATCGACAAGACAGGTTCGCTTTATCTCACAGCTGGAGGGTAACCCCCCCCCCCATAAAGGCATGAGCCAAAAAAGACCTACCCCGTCAGGATAGGACTAGCTCAACCATAAAAAGGAAAGCGAACTCGTACCTGCCATATGATAACACTCTCAAAGGAAGGAGGGCACGAGACTTTGGATGACTCTACAGGTGCTTCGCAGATGAGGATGAGGTGATCTCAGAGTTTCCACCAACACTAAAAGAATTGGAAGATGGGATACACACCATGGCGGACAACCTAAGAAAAATGGATTTACGGACAGAAAACGATCCGAGGCCGACCTTTGTTAGTGAGCTATTATCTGAAAAACATGTAGTCATGTTAAAAGACGTGCTCATGCAATATAAAGACTATTTCGCATGGAACTATTCCGAGATGCTGGGTCTAGATCCAAAAGTAGTGGTACATAAACTGGCTATATCGCCGAACATAAAGCCAATCAAACATGCGCCGAGAAGGATACGACTCGAACTTGAGATGAGCATTGTTCATATCAGAATTTTGCATTATTATATTCCCCATTCTTAATCATATTACAATTAAATAGGTGCTTTTGATCCATGTCTGCTAAATAGTTGCAGGTTACAGGTTCTTGGAACAATTCAGTGAAAATGGTGAAAAGACGCTACAAATGTGAGATTACGACCAACAAATAGACGAATCTGCAAGATGCCGCCTACCAGTTTGAGGAACAAACGAAAATCAGCAAACAGTTCAATATACAAAGTACAAGGGCAGCATAAGATTCAAGACTTCAACGCGAAGCTAACGGTAATAGTCCACAAATTCTGCACTGTTGGAAATCTGGAAGAAACTAAAAACTATTCTGAAGAACTAAGTGAAGAAAACAGAAGGAAAAAGCAACATGAAAAAACCCTGGAAAGATGAGACAGAGAGCCCCCAAGATGGTCGCGAATCCGCGGCCAAACATGGCTTTCCGCCGCGGTTCCACGGCCGTGCTATGCACGTGTCGGTGCAGCTTGTCGGTGGTGTCGGTGCGTTGACCCGGCTTTCTTAGGGTAGTCTTGTAATTTTAGATGTGGATCAGATGTAAACCCTAGGATTTCTCCTATCTATAAATAGGAAAACCGATAGCCTCTTTTGGGGCATGCCTCTTTTTAATTCTAGATTAAATTTCAATTCCTTTGTAATCGTCAAAGAGCGCATCAATAAAGTAAGTTATTTTTTTATCTTGTGTTCTTCTCAATTACAATTTTATTTCTCTGCATTTTTTTACCTGTCTTTATTTATCTGCAAGTTAATTAAGTTAATAAAAAATTATAAAAATGAATTTTGTCGCAATTTCCCTAATGAGTGAGTAGTTCCTCACTTGTTAGGGTTAGGATCGGGTATGTTTGAGAGATGGAAATCTCTCACTCCTTTCTTGCCCTCATAACTTTATAAATTATGACTCTATGTAAATCAAACATCCACCGCTCACTACGGCACCCTATCCTACGAGATAGCGGTGATTCCCTAGTTAGACCGGTAGTGGTTGATTTACATAGAGGTTAGGGATAAAAGTTAAGAAAGGACAGATAAGGACAAAAAGGAAGAAACTATGTTTCTTCCTAGTCGTGCTAATCCCCTTTGTTAATTATTACCCTAACACCTATGTTCTTAATTAGGGAAAAGGAAGCGGTGAGTAAAATTAACTTTCCAAACTAACCTAATCTTAACCCTAGCAAGGTTTTAAATCGAATTGAATTCAATCTTAGTTTTTTATAAAAATCAAAACCTACCAAAAATAGGACTTAACTCGTTAGAACAATAAGAAAAGAACATGTTTTCCCTGTGGACCGACCCGTACTCATCTCGGCTAGCTACCAAGCGACACCGTCTTGATTGCGGTATTCTTAATTCTGATTTCAAAACGCATACGCAAAAACATTCCATCAATCAAGCATCAACGCTGAAGTCAAGAAACTAATTGACTCCGGCTTCATACAAGAAGTTCAATATCCCGACTGGATCGCTAACATTGTTCCAGTAATGAAGAAAAAGGGGACGGTGCGCATCTGCGTGAACTTTCGGGATCCTAACAAAGTTTACCTAAATGATGACTTCCTAATACCTGTTACCGAGCTGATGATTGATAACATGTCTACCCATGAAATCTTCTCCTTCATGGATGGATCTTCAGAATATAACTAAATAAAAATGCATCCAGAAGACCAAGATATGTAAACACGGCACGTGACAGAGCCAACCATGCTACCTGTGGCTAGGAATCATCCCTCCATAGTTATATTATGGTTGTTAAGCGGATATCAAGAATAGTAAAATATATAATCTAGCTAATACATGTCCATCTGCCACAGTAGATAAAATCAAGAAATAAATATAGCGGAAACGAATCAAGATCCAATAAAATAATAGCATCTGAATCACGTCCCAATATGGGCTCACATCAATAGAAATAAAACTGATGAAATAAATAAACTAAGAGTTTCTAAACTAAATAGCTAGCTCCTCATTGCTCGGCTTGATTGCTAAAGTACTCTTGATCTGTCTGCGATAAAAGTAGAGGAATTGAGCCATGCAAAATCCAGACGTCAGTGCGTCATAATATCAAAATTAATAGTAGTAACCAGGATATGATGCTATGATTAAACATGCATGTAAATAATAAATACAGATATAAAACAGTGAGGTATATGTATATGATGTGTATCCTAAAGTCTGTGCTTCTAGCTTATCTATTCTACAAGTCTTTGAAATCAATTTAATGGAATCGTCGATGTAACTCAATAGTATCCCGTGCATACCCGGGACCACGGTCAAGACTCTCGGGCTGAATCTGAGACGTGCCGCTAAGTAGTAAACAGATAACATGTACAGACAAATGATGTTAGCAATATCATTCCGCGGCTGAACGAGTCGTAAAGACTGATCGATATAAGGATCGAACTGTTGAGTTACAAGTCAGGTCTCATTCCCCTTACCCCCAAGGTTTTGTGTTCAACTCAGGTATTGATGATATGAATCTAATGCCAACACAAAATCAAGCAGGTACAGGTCTTGTCTATATAGACAACAAGTTACGTCTATCAGGACAACAATCAGAATTGTTGGCATTAGCAAGACGATCCAAGTAACAAGTCTGATAGTGGGTCGTGAACATACCATGTACTGTATATTAACCCAAACATATACCAATGAAAACTATAATCGATATCGAAACATGACTAATGCCAGGATGCATATGTATCTATCTGTAATAACTATTATACATCTATTACTATGTATGATGCAATCTAGATAACGTATCGAACTAATATAGTAGTATGATAACGTTGTGACGTTCCGGTATGCAACTAGATAAGCTATCATCGGTACGGATACAGACGGATACTGAAAATCGGTAATATTTTTGAATATTAAAGCACATGCACTATTATTTATTAAATAAATATTGATATAATAATATAGCATGTTGCAAGTTTAGAACTTGCCTGATCGGATCTCACGTCAATATACGGATGTCATGTTCTGACGTCGAAATAACGTCGCGATGCAAAACTTACGTGCGCAGGACTGGACTTGGCTGAGCAGCTGCGTAACGTGATGATAGGGCTAGATAACGATGGTGACTGGGTCATCTGGATCATCGGCAACGTGCGCAACTCTGGCGAGACGGACGGCAAGAAAGAAAAGAAAAGAAAAGAACAAGAGAGAAGAAGAAGAAGAAGTTGTTGTGGGGTTTCTGGTAACCGGTGACAGTAGAGGTGGCGACGGCGAGGTGACGGGGACGAAAGGCTGTCGTCGGCGAGGTGGCGAGGTCGTCGTGAGGTTTGAAGGTGATCGGGGATTGGAGCAGGGTCGGTGGTGGTGTTCTTGGGTGCTGGGGAGGCGAGGAAGTGAAGAGGAGGTCGGCGTTGGGGGTTGGGTTCCGGCGACGAGGGTTGCTGGCGACGAGGCATGGGTTTCTTGGGTCGGGAAAGTTGGTGCAGGCCATCGGGAAGGAGAAGGAGAAGGAGGTGGTGATGATGAGAGGGTGAGGAGGAGGTGAGAATGAGAGGGGTGGTGATGAGAGGGAGCGGCGACAGAAAGACGAGGGTTAGGGTTCGGGGACGCGAGGTGATGAAGAAAAGAAACGAGGAAGAGAGAGAGAGAGAGTTGTGGGTTTATAATAATTATATTATAATATATATATATATATATATATATGAGAGAGAGTGTGTGTGGGGTTAGAGAGAGAGACGTGAGAAGGGGAGAGAGTGTGTGTTTGTTAATTAAATTATTTAATATGTTATATATTATATATGTTTAACAGTATTATATATTATTAGTTATAATATAATATATATATTATAGGTTTGTACAGATAATATCAGATTGCTCCGAATATTACCCGTAACCATTTAAAAAATCTAGTTTTTAAATATGGAGAATATACGTAAAAGTTTAAACTATAATATGATATCCAGTAAATAAAAATGTATACCCCCAAGTACGAATCTATGTAAATATACGTAGCAATTAATTACGAGTCTGTTTTAGCAATTAGGACATGAACATGATATATGGGTGCAATCACATGATATAGGGTGTGATGACATGCAAGGCTAGATTTCAAAATATATTATTTGGTTTTTATTTTGTATTATTAAAAGATACGCGAATACTAAAATATATTATATACGTGTATTATATCTAGATTTGCATGGATCCTCTGTACTAGCAAATATTTGATGTAATCTTGGACCATGATGGGTTTCAAACATGCGGGTCGGGTCGGATAATAACCGCAACTGCTAATTGCACCATTCGGAACCCAAAAGCAACAATAATAAAGAATTTTGCCGCCAGATTTGAAATACCCCAAATAAATATAGTATAACAGTGCTAGGGTGTTACACATATGTTATATTTCCCAATGTTCGTATTGTTTCATATCTTCGTATTACTGCTTTATAATCTCTAGTTCATGTTTATTGTTCTGTAACATAAAATATATTATTATATTATTATATCTTGTCGCCCTGACGACCTGAGTGTGCATGCTCAGAGTGAGAAATGGATTTAGCTCAGATCAGGACCTACCTTACTTCGAGAATATTTCGGAGATCTAAACCAGCGACGTCAGTGTTATCATTTCCTTTAACTCTATCTAGTTAGTTGTATCTCTAATGTGATAGAATTAGTGACTGCAATTCTCATTTCTTGTGATGTATTTACTGCTTACCATGTACTGCTAGAAGCCGAAGTCTAACTATGGAAGGATTATTCCTTGACCGTAAGAGCATGGCTAGCCTAGTCACCATCGTGTTCTGTATTTTGGGAAGCGGGGAGTGACATAACCAAAAGTTTTTTAGTTTTAATGAAGAGCTTGAAGAAAAGGTCCTTGTATTAATTGCAGGCTTCGACGATTTCCGGATTGGCGGCTATTTCATCATCCAAATCTATGACTGATTCGGAAACTGCCAGATTATAGCACATGAGGCGCGGGCATATAAGTGAGAAAGGTATGACCGAGTTATCGAAGCAGGGTCTACTTGGTAGGAAGAGTACAACGAAGCTGGATTTTTGTGAACATTGCGTTTTTGGGAAGCAGAAACATGTTAGTTTCAGTTCGGCGTTGCACAACACAAAATATACTCTTGATTATATCTATTCAGATCTTTGCGGACCCACTCCAGTTACTTCTAAAGGAAGCGGTACCAAATATCTGCTTACCTTCATTGATGACTTTTCGAGGAAAGTTTGGGTCTATTTCTTAAATCACAAAAGTGATGTGTTTACTATATTCAAGCAATCGAAGACGTTGTGTAACACCCTAACGGTTATACGACATTAATTGGTATTTTAACATTTACTTTATATTTCTTCTATTTTATTCTTTTGGGTTGCGAGTAATTCGAATAGTAGTAGTAGTTATTCAACCAGACCCGCTTGTATGAAACCCAGTATGGTGCTAGATTATATCTGATATTTATCGGTAAACTGAATCTATTCAAATCTAGTATAATATATATATATATATATATATATATATATATATATATATCTTTTAGTAGCAATAAGTTAAGGATAACTTATATTTTGTTAACTGTCATCATATGGTTGCCATCTCATATTTTATTTTGCTTTTATATTTTACGTTTAAATCTCAAGATATCTAATATCAAATATTTACTAAATTTAGATATATTTTTAGAATCCTTGTAAATCTTAAATTAGGGGTATGAGTTATTTAAAATATATTCTTGTATTATGGTTGAGAAGTTTACATATGTGAATTATATTTTGATGAGATTTTGGTGGAGATTGGTTGTAATTTGATATTATCTATATATATTAAAACTAATATATATTTATAACATAATTTAAACTTTACTATATTAAACACAAAACCCATCTTTCTCTGTCTCTCTCTCTCCATATAACTTTTCTCTCTCTTCTCTAACTAAATCTATCCCTCATCAATTTATATATTCTTCTTCTTCGTTCATCAAACACACACCCATTCTCGCCGACGCAACTTCAGCCGCATCCTAGAATCTTAACCGAGCCATCAAAACTTGGTGTTGATTTGTATAGCGTCATGTTGCTTCTGTTCATCGCGTTTGTTTCGAAGCAAGTTTACAACTTGCTAGATGATATGCTTTACGTAATTTACTTATATGTGTCGTATTATTATTATTATTATAATCATCATACAACTATATCTATATAATTTATACACCGTAGTTATTTAACGTTAATCAATTTTATAACATACAGTGTCTGCAAGTTTACAACTTACGACATACTATAATTTTATCTATAATTATATATATAGTCGTAATATTTCTTATTATTATCATTATACCGTTTATATCTATATAATCTGTATATCATTAATTAGTTTATAATCTGCATTTTATAACTTTATACAAAATATAGTTTGAAAATATTATAGTTTACACATGAAACGTCGTCGCCAAGCGGATACGACAAATCTGAAATTTACTGTATACCCTACCTTATAAAATTCATTATAAATCATAGAAAAATCATTAGCACACGTTCTTTAGTTCATTACGAAGTTAACTCAGAATAATATAACCCTTTGAAATATTCACTTGCAAAATAAATTGTTTAAACAACGTAAATTATAAATGAAAGTACCTCTGAACTGCTCTCCAGGGAAATTCCAACAGCAAACTTTCAATTGCGAACGTTCATTACTTTTTGTAAGAATAATCTGAGATACTTTAACTTATAAAAATGAAAATCTTATTGAATTAACTTTGTTTTGGTATATGGCACGTCCCTTTTGGAGAACGTTTGTTATTTTTAAGCTATTTTACAAATCAGGATGACGTTGAATTTCTAAACGGAACTTTCTTGTGCATGGTTAATCAATACCACTTTCATAGTTATTAATCAGATTGACTATGTTATCTCTGATAATGCTATTATCTTGGTCTTATACATGATATGATTATGTTATTCTTGACATGTTTGTAACCTGCTAGACTGTACTATTTTTGCTATCATGTTAATACCTGTTACCTGTAATACTTACCGATGCCAACAATTTTGACTTGTTATCCTGATTGACCTGACTTGTTGTCTTAATAGACAAGACCAGTACACGATTGTTCCTGTGTTAGCATTAGGTAGACATTCTATTAATACCTGACTTGAACACAAAACCTAGGAAAAAGGGAAAATCAAGAATGTAACCGAAATATAACTCAAGAGGATATTATTATTGTTTGTCATGATTCCGGGCGTGAACGGAATAACCATTGTTTATTGTGCCATGGTCCCGTAGGGGTATGAACAGGATATATTATGACATGGTCCCGTGGGGGTATGAACAGGATATATACTATTGAGTCATGATGAGAATTATATTAATTGATTTCAAAGACATGTAGAATAGATAACCTAAAAGCACAGACTTTAGAATACACGTGGCATACCTATAGCTCACTGTTTTACACCTGCAATAATTATTTATACTCATGTTTCATCATAGCTTTCTATTCTGGTTATTATTATCATTATTGATATTTATGTCGCACTGACGTCTGGATTTTACATGGCCTAGCTACTTGATTTAGTACATGAGTATTCGACGGGATCGCAGATCAGTGAGGATCACCTCATTGATATAGCTCTTATGCTCGTTAGTTTTACTTGGATCTTTATTGCTTCCGCTATCTTTTCCGGTTATTGTTTTTGTGGCTATTAGACAAGTAATAGATAGATTTAGTATTTTATTGTTCTTGATTAATGATTGACAGCCTTAATGTGACTATGGAAAAATGTTTCCTTACTGTATGTAGCATGGCTGGTTTTATTACGTCCCGAAATTTTCGTACTTTGGGAAGCGGGGCGTGACAATGTTTTCTTGGTATCAGAGCTATAGGTTTTAGGATTAGTTGGATTTGGTTCTTTTGTAGTTGGGTATTAGACCCAATACACTAACCAGGAAACCCAGAATTAGGAACTTGTCCTGCCATATTACTACCTTGCTAGTCTTGAATCTATAGTTATCGATATCTTGTTTATTGAATCATGTTTATCGTTACAATCCCCTTCAGTGTTCTTGGCTTCATAATCATGGCTAATAAGAATTTGCAGTCACACCAGAGACGTACAGATAACACCGCATTACTTGGAGTGGTACGTGGTATGTTGGAAAACCAGAAGCGTCAAACTGAGCTGAATCAGCGACAGGCCGAGGCTTTCCAAGAGGGTTTGAAGACGGTCCAGCAGTCTGTTGTCACAGCAGCTGATAGGGCGGCAGCTTCTAAGCTAACGCAGCGTGAGGGCACCGTGGCGGACTTTAGGAAGCTCGGTCCGTCCTCCTTTACAGGATTAGAAGAGCCATTACCAGCAGAGCAGTGGCTAGTAGATACAGAGAACCTTCTTGTTGCCGCGCAGATTTCAGACGAAAAAATGGTGGATGTAGTACGCATCCAATTGGTAGATTACGCCCGCGGGTGGTGGCTTGTTGAGGAGACCCGTCTGACCAAACCGATCAGCTGGGCAACCTTTTCGCGAAATTTCTTACAGAAGTTCTTTCCGCAATCTGCTAGAGAGGAAATGGAAGAGAAGTTCATTAGCCTGAAGTAGAATGGTGGATCTGTGGATACACATGCGGCGGAGTGGACCCGGCTCAGTCGATTTACGGGGCCCTTGGTTGCCAACGAGGCAGATAGGGCAAGACGGTTTATGTGTAGTCTGGATGTGGAGATTCAGAGGCACATCATATTTTTAGGATTGACTACATTCTCCTAAGTTCTTAAGGCGACTAGGGAGCAGTAGAGTTTATCGGTAAAAGCAAAGGGTAATTTACAGCAAGAGGTTCCAGTGTGGAAGACTACGTCTACATCAACCAGAGCTTCTGTACGTATAGGCATTCCGGTGAACAAGCAGGGGGTGATACCTATGAGTAGGACATTTGTTTCAACACAGAAGAAGGATATGATTTGTGATTACTGCCAACGACCGGGTCAGTACCGGAGGGAATGCCGGATGAGGCTTGGGCAGTGTCTCATTTGCGGGGTGGCTAATCATCGGATTAATACTTGTCCGTCGAGAGTTCAGTTGAAGGGTGATGCTCCGAGAGCGTAGCAGAAGCAAATTACTCAGAGGCCTAATCAGGCCCGGGCCTTCACCTTGACGGTCGAGGAGGACAAACCTTCAAACGATGTTGTCTCAGGTATCCTACTTGTTTATAATTTTCCCGTATTAGAATTGTTCGATTCTGGTGCATCCCATTACTTTATGTCGTCCAAGTTTATTAGTGCACACTCTGTCCCACACACGGCTCTATCTAGTTCTTGGGACATACACGCTAGGAATGGAAGAATTATATCTAGTAGTGAGTGCAAAGGTTGCTCGATTGTTATTTGCGGACGGGAGTTATTCGGGGATGTCTTGGTGATTGATACGAGCAGCTATGATGTGGTCTTGGGAATGGATTTTCTCGGCATTTTCCACGCTCACATTGATTGCAGGGCGAAGAAAGTTATTTTCCGGATTCCCGGAAATCCGGAGTTCATATTCTTAGGTGGTAGCAGATATGTCGGGCCGGTCAAATTTAAGGCTAGGTCGACGAGTGCCGTTCTTTCGTCGATGGAAGTAAACAAGGAAGAAGCACCAGCAATGGTTCGGGATTTTATGGATGTGTTCGAGAACATCTCGGGTTTTCCGCCGAAACCAGATGTAGAGTTCGCAATTGATCTTATTCCTGGAGCAGTGCTGATTTCAAAGGTTTATTATCCGATAGCACCGGTGGAACTAGAAGAAGTAAAGGAACAAGTTACCGAATTATTAGAGAAAGGCTGGATTCACAGCAGCGGTTCACCATGGGGAGCTCCAGTTCTTCTAGTCAAGAAGAAAGATGGTACGCGAAGGATGTGCGTTGACTATCGGGAGTTAAATCGGGTGACCATTAAGAATAAGTACCCAATCCCTCGCATAAACGAATTATTTGATCAACTTAGTGGTGCGAGGGTATTGTCGAAGTTGGATTTACGATCAGGGTATCATCAAAGAGAAGACATTTACAAGACGGCGTTTCAAACTCGATATGGGCATTACGAATATTTGGTGATGCCATTTGGAGTTACTAACGCACCAGCAATATTTATGGACTTGATGAACCAAATCTTTTCACTATATCAGGATCAGTTCGTAGTGGTGTTTATTGACGATGTTTTGGTCTATTCGAGGAGCAAAGAAGTGCATGAAGGACACTTGAGAGTAGCACGGCAGACGTTGAGATAAGGAGAACTATATGCTAAGATGAGCAAGTGCGAGTTTTGGTTTGAAGAAATGAAGTTCTTGGGTCATGTTGTATCCGGAGATGGAATTGCAGTTGATCCTGAAAAGATTGCAGCTGTTCATGATTGGCCAATTCTAAAGAATGTAGGGAAGTTCAAATGTTTCCTTAGGCTTGCTGGATACTATAGATGGTTTGTGGATAAATTCCTTCGAATAGCAGAACCCTTGACCAATCTAACACGGAAGGAGGTGCCGTTTGTTTGAACCGAGAAGTATACGTCAGCTTTTGAAGCACTGATGCAAAGATTAACAACCGCTCCTATATTAACAGTGCCAGATGGTTTTGGAGAATTAGTTATTCACAACAATGCATCTAGGAAAGGCTTGGGATGTGTTTTGATGCAGCATAGAAAGGTTGTAGTTTATGCGTCAAGGCAATTGAAGACCCATGAGAAGAACTACCCAACTCATGATTTAGAGATAACAGCAGTGATCTTCGCGCTAAAGATTTGGAGACACTACTTATTAGGTGAAAGAGTTGAAGTGTTTACATATCACAAGAGCCTAAAATATGTGTTCACACAGAAGAAGCTCAACATGAGGCAGTGTAGATGGTTAGAGCTGATGGCTCACTATGATCTTGACCAAAAGTGTCATCCGGGAAAAGTTAATGTAGTGCCTGACGCGTTAAGTCGGTTGCCAGCGATACGGATGTTGACTGCACAGAGAGAGATTATAGCTGATCTTCAGAGGTTCGAGTTGGAGATTGTACTACCAAATTCTTAGGGACGGTTGATGCAGTTGAAAGTACAGTCATCCTTGATCGACAACATTAAGGCAGAACAGTCGCATGATCTTAGATTGCAGAAGTTTCGAGGATCGGTGGAAGCGGGATTAGAACAGATTTGTTGATTCATGAAGATAGCTCGTTAAGATATGGAAGTCGTTTATGTGTGCCTAAAGGAGATGTTCGTAAACAAGTCATGAAAGAGGCTCATAGTTCCGCATATGCAGTACATCTAGAAGGCACAAAAATGTATAGAGACTTACGACAACATTTCTGGTGGGAAGGCATGAAAAGAGAGATTGCTCACTACATATCGAGGTGCTTGGTGTGTCAGCAAGTCAAAGCTGAACATCAAAGTGTAGCTGGTTTGTTGCAACCACTTCCGATTCCTCAATGAAAGTGAGAACATATAACTATGGATTTCATGACAGTCTTACCACGAAGTCCAAAGAGAAATAACGCAGTTTGGGTGATTGTCGATCGATTAACCAAGGCAGCTCATTTCATACCATTCCGAATTGGTCAGTCGACGGAGATGTTGACAAAGCGATACATGCAGGAGATTGTGAAATAGCATTGAGTAACAGTTAGTATCATTTCTGATCGTGATACTCGGTTCATATCACACTTTTGGAGGAGTCTACAGGAGAGTTTGGGAACTCGTTTGAAGCTTAGTACGGTTTATCATCCTCAGACAGACGGATAGTCTGAGAGGACAATCCAAACTCTTGAAGAAATGTTGAGAGCGTGTATGTTAGACTTCAAGGGTTTGTAGGAGGATCATTTGCATTTAGTAGAGCTTTCTTACAATAACAGCTTTCAAGCGACTATACAGATGGCTTCATTTGAAGTATTGTACGATCGTAAGTGTCGCTAGCCTATCTGTTGGGACGATATTGGAGAAAGAAAATTGTTGGGACCAGATCTCATTGTGCAAACTTTGGAGAAAGTTAGATTGATCTGCGATCATATGAAGGTGACACATGATCGACAGAAAAGTTGGGCTGATACTGAAAGAAGACCTTTGGAGTTTGCTGTTGGTGACCTTATGTTCTTGAAGATATCACCGACTAGGGGAGTAATCCGATTTGGTAGTCCATGCAAGATTAGTCCTCGATTCGTGGGGCTTTTCGATATCATTGAGCGTGTCAGAGAGGTAGCTTATCGATTGGCTATACCATTTTAGCAGGTGTTCATGACGTGTTTTATGTATCTCAACTCCACAAGTATGTTCAAGATGAGACGCACGTCCTTGATCACTCAGAATTGACAGTGAGAGAAGATTTGACTTATAAAGAGCAACCGATGGCGATTGTGGATCGACGAGAAAAGGTTCTCAAGAATACGGTGATCCCTCTAGTGCTTGTTTCATGGGGAAATCGTTCGCCTGGAGAATCTACTTGAAAACGTGAAGACGAGATTCGACAAAAGTTTCCTCATCTCTTTCCTTAGATCCGTATCTTCTTATTTTTTCCTGTTTCGTGAATTTCGAGGACGAAATTCTTTAGCAGTTGGGTATAATGTAACACCCTAGTATGGTTATACGACATTAATTGGTATTTTAACACTTGCTTTATATTTCTTCTATTTTATTCTTTTGGGTTGCGAGTGATTCAAATAGTAATAGTAGTTATTCGTCCCGACCCGCATGTGTGAAACCCAGTATGGTGCTAGGTTATATCTGATATTTATCAGTAAACTAAGTCTATGCGAATATAGTATAATATATATATCATATATCTTTTAGTAGCCACAAGTTAAGGATAAGTTATATTTTGTTAACTGTCATCCTATGGTCGCCATCACATATCTTATTTTGCTTTCATCTTTTATGTTTAAATCTCAAGATATTTAAAATCAAATATTTACTAAATCCAGATACATTTTTAGAATTCTTTTAAATCTTAAATTTGGGGTATGAGTTATTTAAAATATATTCTTGTATTATGGTTGAGAAGTTTACGTATGTGAATTATTTTCCAAAATATATTTTTGATAAGACTTTGGTGGAGATTGGTTTTAGTTTGATATTATCTATATACATTAAAACTAATATATATTTATAATCTAATTTAAACTATACTATATATTTTTATATTAAACACAAAACCTCTCTTTCTCTGTCTTTCTATCTCCACATAATATCTCTCTCTCTCCTCTAACTAAATCTCTCCCTCGTCAGTTTATATATTCTCCTTCTTCGTTCTTCAAGTCCACACGTATTCTCACCGACGCAACTCCAGCCACATCCTAGAACCTTAACTGAGCCATCAAATCTAGGTGTTGATTTGTATAGTATCGTGTTACTTCCGTTCATCGCGTTTGTTTCGAGGCAAGTTTACAACTTACTACATGCTATGCTTTACGTAAATTACTTATATGTTATCATACTATTATCATCATCATCATCATCATCATACAACATATCTATATAATTATACACCATAGTTATTTAACGTTAATCAGTTTTATAATATACAGTGTATGCAAGTTTACACCTTGCGACATACTATAATTATATCTATAAATATATATATCGTCGTAATATTTCTTATTATTATCATTATACCGTTTATATAATCCGTATATCATTAATTAGTTTATAATTTGTATTTTATAACGATATGCAAAATATAACTTGAAAATATTATAGTTTACACATGAAACGTCGTCGCCAAGCGGATACGACAAATCTGAAATTTACTGTACACCTTACCTTATAAAATTCATTATAAATCATAGAAAAATCATTAGCACATGTTCTTTAGTTCGTTACGAAACTAACTCGGAATACTATAACCCTTTAAAATATTCACTAGCAAAATAAATTGTTTAAACAAGTCTCCAGATATAAAGAATATATATACAAGTCCCGACTCTAAATCCAAAGAATATACAACTGGTCTCTAAGTCTACTAAATATACATATTCTGGTTGATGGAGCTTTTAACTAGATACAATGAATATAAAAGTAAACAATGGTGGTTACGCTCTGAACTGTAACCCATCTACCAATGCAAATCACCCAGAAAGGAGCAATATGCCAGTAAACCGCTACTGAATCCGAGCGGTCGATCCTGCAAGAAAACTGTGGCACAACGGGGGTGAGTTGCCAACTCATGAGTAGAAGACATCATCAGGTTGAAATCGAATGTATAACGATCTCTTAGGTCATACTGAAATATAATATCATCATATCGTGTGGTAGCGAAGATGATCATGTATACATAAATATAATAATATAGTAATATCATGCCTGTATCAATATATGGTACCATGTCATCCGTGTCATATATGTGTGTGTGTATGTGTGTGTGTGTCATCCAATGTGAGTCCATCAATGACACATCAAATCATCATAAAATCCTGAGTACCCGGTATCGACATTCGAAATCATTATAAATCATGTGTCCAGTATCGACACGTAAATCCTCATATCTCAGGTGCCGTTTCATCGGATCAGCCCTCATATCTCAGGTACCATCTTATCAGATCGGTCCTCATATCCATCTGTCTCATATCACTCCGGTCGGTATCCTCCGGATATCCGTCGAGTCCAATACTGTCACCGGTTGGTAGTGTTTCCCTGCCAGGCTCAACGCCTTTCTATAAGATCTTCTTGCCCCGGGGTACCGTACTGGGTCCACCATGTACCCGCAGTGTTGGGATCTGGTGCCCGCGCTGCGGAGGCCGCGGACGAGACAGAAGCGAAAACAAAAAAATTTCGCAGGCACCGGACGCCCGTCAACCCGAGGATTCGAACTAAACACCCTAAACTAGTAAGCTAAAACATGCAAGGTTGAGAGATAAAACTTTTGTCGCATGTCCACCCAATTATGGAAGACCCCTCCAAGCTCGTAGCCGCTGAGAACGCGCTTGAGCATCGATCACCTTGCCGAAGACGATCCACCTGAGGGATGCGGAGGAGGCTCAAACCGACGGTCCAAAGTTGTTAGGTTTGGATGGCCGGTGATGTAGGAATACTTCACTATATTTTTCTCTCTAGAATCTTGCTCTAAAATGGAAGCAAAAAGAATAAGGAGATGGCGAAGATGAAGCATGAGCCATGGAGGAGATGGAGCTCAAGTGAGTAGAAGAAAAAAATCATCAAGTCTCATGGTAAAAAGGAATGGCTACTATATAATCAACCATGCACCAATAGTGCAAGCAAATGAATAAATCATTTAAAAAACCAAGCCATGCCTTTCTACCATGTAGCACACATGCTTCATGTCCTCACATGCCACCTCATTTCCCATTTGATTTTCCTAAAAGGAAAATCAAATATGAGGTGTCCTTCTTCTAGAAGCATTCCCGTATAAATATGGAATACTTCATCTGGTATATGTATCGCTACATATACGCGTATCCGTATAAAAATACGGATAGCAGTAAAGAGTGAAAATGAATAGTGAACAATAATACTAAAATACATGTATCAAAATACATATATAAATTATTAAATCAAAATGCTGGTAGTCAAGCAAGAATCCTATGGTCTCTATCAACATGTAATAGTGATCTGCAATACCACATAATATATGTACATGATGATAAAGACAAACCGGATGGCATACTATCATTTCGAGTAAGATTTTTCTATCTGTATAGGTCCTTCCTCAATTATCATAATTGCATGCCTGCAATTACAATAATTTCCTTGAGGGAACTATATCCAACACATAGATGGTGACTCCTCACTCCTTGAATCGGGTAATCATCATAGCTCAGCACCGAGAAATCTCATGGTGGATGTCGAAATATAATATCAAGAGAAAACCGCGTTTTTAAAACAATCACAAGTTTTTAAATAATATCTGCGGTTTCTTAAATCCAGAAATCTCATGGAAAACAAAATCTCATCTGAATATAGCAATAATGAAATAACATGTACAGGCACAGAACAATACTGTAATACATAACAAGTGTGTTCATATAATTGTGCCGTATAGCAACGTAAAGAAAGTACTAATAGAATCTAACATGCTAACATATATAGTATGATGCGATAGCATAGCGAATTCTATCTGTGTGCGTGGCATGACAATTACCGATGATGATGTGTGTGAGGATGCAAGTATGTGTACGTGAAACATATGCATCATCGGTAATGGTGCATGTGTCCAGCAGACGAAGTCATAAATAAAGATAAGGGTATTAACGCAGTATATATATATATATATATATATATATATCCTAAATGAAAATAATGCGAGCGTATGCAGAAATAAGAAATCGTAACGCAAGCGTAAACAGGAAAAAAAATTGTAAACGCGAACGGTATAAGAATACGCAACTACATATGAGCCATACAGTTATAGTTTAAAATAGTACAAATCGCTGTTTTAGAAAATAGGGGGACTACGATGTTTTTGAAAAATATACCATTTGAAAAGTCTTAGCGTTCCCTTGAATTTATCATTTTAAAAGTGCATAACGATTCGTTAGTTTTGAAAATAGGCATGGCTCTAAATATATCATAATATCTACTTAAAGGTTTTAATCAATATTTCTCGAGTCGATCTATGTATAAATCGACGATCCATCCTCATCATATCACGTACGGTATAATCTATCGTACGATATCATCAATCAATAGTACGGATCTATAGTCGCGTACATCATCATCTCATATTAGCATATGTCATATCGTATCATATCATGCCATCTCATATAATATCATATAACATTACCTCATATCTTCATAGCCAATCATATCGACTCGGGTCATCATATCAGATCATATCCTCATCACATCGTATCGTAAATATCCTCATATATATACATAGGTAGATATAGTTCATAGGTTAAGGAATAGTACTAGGGGTATAATTTCTATAAGTATACTACTATGGTATGGTACTCTAGAAAACTTATTAGCTAAGTATTTGTATATATCTATCTGTAAACATACATACATATATATGCATATACATACATACATACATATATATACCCTAGTTCTATGTTTGCGGGGATGCTATACGCCATCCACCCGACTTCCCCCGTAGATATACATCTACTAACCTGGCTTCACCTCGCCCTAGCTGATTTCGACGAATGCCTTGCCCTCCTTCATCGTCCCAGATGTCCATGTGATTGTACCTACAAATCAAACTATATCGTATCGAATAAAAATCCAAATTGAAAATCGATACGATGAGCGAAATGCACATAGGTTAGAACATATGGTCAGCACGTGCTAAAACAGCAAAATACTCTGTGAAATTGACGTAGGAACGTCGAACGACCAAGTCACATCAAGAAAATCCCAAAAACCAAGTTTCAAAAGTCAGAAAATATTAACAGAAGTCAAGTAAAAAGACTCTAGATTTTTCTTAAGGTGAAATTAGACTTTTTGCATATAGGGTAGTCTTAGTTATCTAAAAAGTGAGCTACAGAACAAACCCCAAACCCTAATTCCAAACTTCACCTGCAATTTATTTGCGGCTAAGAATTGGATCTGGTGGCCCGGGCTTCTAGGGTGGCCTCCTATTGGTCTGCACATCTCACTATATCCGCTATTTAATTTTCAGAGTTCACAAATCATCCCATATTCTAATTGATCACCAAAACTTAATGAAAACCGATATCGGAAAAATTCTAACCTCGTGTTTGAAACTTCTAAACTCATTTAGGTCAAGAATTCTATTACTAATTAGGGTTGTAATCACTAACTAAGTCTCTACTACACCACTTCTACTCATTTGATCCACTAAACCTCACCCTAGAATTTTCCAAGTTCACTAAACATAAACTTTTTAACTTTAAGCATATATAGGAGGTTATGAAACATAAAAACTAATCTAAAGGTGGAGTTATTATCTCAAAAAGCGACTCAAGTAAATTCTAAGATTGTCAGAGAAGCTCAAAATCCAAACTTGATCCCACCATGATATGTAGGATGGGATGAGGAATAATTTTTGTGAAGAGTTTGTGAGGTTTGGTGAGGTTTTAGGGGTATTGCATGGTGGTAGAAAGGGTGGAGGAGGTGGAGATGAAGGAGGCGGGATGAAGAAAATGAAGGAGGTGAAGAAAATAAAGATAGAAGGAAAATGGGATGGCTACCATACTCTCTCTCTCTCTCTCCCTCCTTCTCTCACTCACCCATACCTCCTTGTCCCCCCATTTTTCTTTTTATTTTTCTCTTTTCTCTTTTCTTTTCTTTTCTTTAAAACAAATGAAAAGCCATTACAAAGAAAAGAAAAGAAAACATGTAAATCGCATGTCCTGCACACAAGTATAACTAGCAAAATAAAATATGGTTTAATGCATAATTAGAGAAATACTAATCTAGTTTAACATTAAATTTATATGTAAATAATTATTTATTAATTTATAAAGAGCCCATATTAAATAAATGTTCCCATAAATAATAATTCATTTTTAAATTCCAATTATATTCCAAAAATATAGGTATATAATTATATCATTCTACTTAAACTCAAATATATAGTCGTATAATATCCGTGAAATTTATTATTTTATTATTTAAATTCTAAAAATAATATTTTCTATTTTCTGAAATGTTACATATCTCCTGGAAAAATCCATTGGTATGCGGTGAAATGGATATTACGATACCTTCGAGATACGTCTGACGTGGAGTTGGTATTTGGATGGAACGATGGCGATTTAGTTGGATTCAGCGACTCCGATTATGCAAGTGATCTTGACGGACGTGGATCGATTACTGGTTATGTATTCTCTTTAGGAGGATATGCCATTAGTTGGCGTGCTTCTTTGTAGCTTACCGTAGCGTTGTATACGACGGAGGCGAAATATATGGCCGTTGTTGCGGCCATTAAGGAGACGATATGGTTAAAGGGGCTATTTTCAGAACTTGGTATTCCAAAGGTTGCCATAATAGTCTACTGTGATAGCCAAACCGTTATTCACTTGACGAAAGATCAGATGCATCATGAGAGGACGAAGCACATCGATGTAAGGTGCTGGTTCATGCAGGAAGTCATTGAGAAAGAAGAGATTATTGTGAAGAAAGTTGGCACAACGGACAATCCGGTCGACATGTTAACGAAGTCTCTTTTAGTTGTTAATATATGCCCTAAAGTCCATTATTGTATCATACTGGATTGTATATTACATATTGGAAGCTTGGGATATTCACAGTTGTAATAACAGTCTTGCTCAAAATGGTAATATGCTACTTAGTTTGATTCTACCTCAATATGTGCATGTGTTTCTTTTAGCATATCGCTTATACATATTGGTAGAGCCCTTAGGATTTTTTCTTGACTACCAGCGTTGTGATGGCAGTCATACTAGTGGGGGATGGGTAGTCTATAAGAACATCCTTATACAGGTCCCTAGTCGTAGGATTGTCAAGACGGGGTATCGATACTCCAGAGTAGACTAGTGCATACGCTTCTCATCCCAGCATGGAAGATGGTCTATCCCACAGCCATCAGTACGTTGTACTGGAGATAGTATAAAGGTGCTCATTGGGTTATAAGTTACACTGGACGGACTCGTTGGGAACTGCTGGTTGGTATTATACCTATCATCAGGTAGCAGTTCCCGGGTGGCATGAGTACAGGTTAGTCCATTGACTTGATATCACTATTTATCTCAAGTGTGTTCCCACTGCACTTAGATTACTACCCTACCAAGGCTCAAAGGAGTCGTGCAAACAGGTAGTAGTTGGATGCAGTCCCGAAGCACTTGGAGGCAATAGCGATTAGATAGAATTCGTTTCTCCCGGTATTGGGGGTTGATATCGCGCTGTGTTCGGAAAGCCATTACACAAAGTCCCTGGTAAGGACAAGCGAGATTTACTGGTAGGTACTCCAATAGTTTCTCAGGGTGTATTGGACTCTACCCCGGCACGACTTATTGCGCTGTAGGGGTCTGACGTTTACCATCCCCCTAAGCCCAATATACGAGTATCTTAGACAAACAGACCGGACTGTATGGAGATTGTCACAGATAGGCTCAGTAGGAGTTCGGATGGTTTGCTCATCGGCCTTCTTATCGACAGATACCTTGGTAGCCGTTACGTGCAGTTAGTACCGCTGACGGACTTGTGCTTAAACCCACTGCCAGCGTACTGTCGAGTCTTTAGAGTTCCACAGAAAGAGTTTCCCTTCTTCGGGCAAAACGATGTAGAGGCTGTATAGTTTTACGGCAGGGTTCCGATCACATACGTGTACTAGCTACACGGATGTTGTTCGGGCGGATAATACTGGTGGGATTTGGTTTAAGCCGGATCCTAGTATTATATTATTGGATTGTTATTATCTCATTGTATTCGTATTTTTCGGAATACGAATACGGGTATGTATATACGGTGAGGGTATTCTTGTAATTTCACAAGAGATGCTTCCAGAAGGGGACGTCTCATTACTTGGATTAATCTATTTTGGAAAATAAATTAATGAGGTGTAAATGGATATATTTTGAGGCATGAGAGTGAAGCATGGCTTATGCATTTATTTATTAGTTTGGATACACTATTGAAGCATGGGGGTTATTTTCTATGTGAAAATAATACATACTTCAATGCGTGATGAGGATGAGTCATTCTTCACTTGGCCTTAGACTGGTTTATTGGCTATTTTCTTTTCTCTCTCCATTTTTCTCATCCTTCTTCCTCAAAGACCCTAACCCTCACATGAGTTGTGAACCTTAGGAGCTCATGAGATAAAACACTCCATTAGATACTCTACATCTTTTAGGCTATCTAGTTTAGCGAACTAGATACCCTAGTTACCTCGGTTTAGAGGTTGGAACTTGAGGTATAACTCTCGGGTAGATCATCTTTGACACGGGGAGGGCGACGATCAAGCGTGATCCGGATCTTCGAGGAGCTTAAGGAGAGGAGGAGAAGAATACCCGAAGGACTTAGTTTTAGGAGGTATAAAACTCTTCATAGTAGTTAAACCTCCGAGTAGTATAACTCGTTAAGGTTTCTGTAAAGATCCTGGAGTTAAAGTCGGTGTTGCATAGTATAAAAATCTTTTTTTGTAAATTCCGTCTCCCCACAAGTGTGTAGGGTGTGTGACATCGACTAACAGTGGTATGAGAGCCTACTCAGACCTTAACTAGTTAGTTAGACAATGTTTAAAGTTGCGAAACCAAAATAACTCCGAAACAACGAAACTAAAATCCAAGTTTCTGTCGAATTTCAAAGAGGCTCTAAAAATTATTTAAACAGTTGCAGAGTGCTCTTCTTGTTGTATATAGAACACGGAAGAAAAACGAGCCCCAAAGACCATATTTTAGCCGGCCAAATACCCCATTTTTCCGGCCTGGCCGGCCCAAAGAATGATTTAGGTCTCATGTTTTGTGTGGTGTTCTGGAATCTTGGATTTAGGGTTTCAGGTGATGTTTATTTTTGCCCATATTTCATATTCTGTTATCTTTGTGTTGGGGCAATATGGAGTATTTCGAAATCACAGTTTTAACATCGTTTACAAGTTTCAGTTTGTATATGTGTTGGTAAACGTCCGCTAATTGCTATACGTCGATTAGTGGGGGTTGCACATATTTGTATCTTGTGATGGTTTGTGTATATGGAATATTGGATCATCGTGGATGAATAGCCAGGGGATATGAGAAGAGTGTTTTCTTTTCTTTCATTCATGTAAATTTGTAATTGATGTAATATCATTTTGCAGGGCACATCCGGGTTGAGATTATAGTCACCGTTGTATTATTTCTTTTACTTTTTCTTGCACCTAGGATAAACCCAAGGTGGGGTGCACAAACTACCGGGTTCTTGAAGTGCCGAGTGGCCTACTCATTTTATTGAGGGAGGTTGCTTCACTTCGGGAATTTGGCGGATAGTTTTCCACACCCATAGGGGTCTAGGGTGGGGTTTGGCTATTCATCACGATCATGGAATCCGTCTTTCGTTCTAGGCTAAAACGAAACACGGAATTCCTAGTATATTCAATATATTCATCTGTGATTTGGAATGCCTATTATTACGTGAGACGAATGGATATTTATATATATATATATATGATATATAATAAACGTTACTTATGTTTTGCACCCGCGCTGGTCCAGCCCCCGCTTTGCCGTTAGTTAAGTAACCTAACGGTGCATGACGGGGCCCCGTGGCGAATGCGGATGGCATAAGCGTACGTTGTATTTTCATTTCTTTTCTGCAATGATAGGGTTAAATGATGGGACCGCATTAACATTGATTAATGCAAGGAAAACAAACCAAAGATTAAATCGTTAGAACAATTTCAAAACCACTCAATTTTATTGAAAAACAACTTTTAAATGCGGAGCCTAAACTACTCCTTTTAAAAGCTATCATGGTTCCTTCGACTATATCAAGTTCATTACATTCACGGTTTCGCCAAAATCATTCGTAACCCTCCATCATTTCAGATGCATTGATTTAGGATAGTCGTACAGTTATTTTGGCCTTCGTCAAGGGTATGTACAGATGGGTTCAAATTAATCTGGATAATGATGGATAGAACTTGACTTGCGTCTTATGATATGTTGGCCTTCGTCAAGGTCATAAACGCCTGGGGCAAAAATCCACATCGGGAGTTTCTAAGGAAATTGAAACTTGCTAGTGTTGCATACCATTTGGAGTGTGATAATTTTGGTAGGATTCCTTCAAGATTGTCACACGATGATATTTGGATCCCGATCCTACTGTGAGTATCCGCTACTCTTCGGGAGATTTTTCACTAAAACAATCAATGCTATAAACCAAGTAGGTACCTAGAACGGTGTTAGCGGGGCTACGCCTCCAGCGAAAAGAGGTTATGTAATTAAAGAACTTCGCGAAAGCGTTGGAAAATCTCTCTCAAAGTACCAACACCAACCTGGCCGAAAGGTTAAGCAAGAATTGTAAGGTGAGATTAATCCTGACTAATTCTTCTTTTATGGTTTGAGGAAGGATTGAGGAACAATGGGAGCCATCCTGTTTAGATAAACTAATAGCCAATCTAAACTTGCAAGAGTATCATGCTGAGTTTCTTCTCTCTCTCCTGACAGCAGCGACGAAAATGACTGGGTTTAAGTTACTGCTAGATAATAATAAATTGACTGGGCCAAATTATAAAGATTGGATAAGGAATGTCCAGATGTCCATTACCTATGACAAGTTGGGCTACTTCCTTACTACCAAAACCCCCGCCGTCCCAGGTCTATATTCCACCGTCGCGGATGTTGATATCCGTAAGACATGGGGAAAAACAGTGCGAGAGCTAAGTGCCTCGTGTTAGCCTCAATGGATTATGAACACCAGAGGCAGCACGAGAAGATGGACTTAGCTTCCATCTTCCTCCATACCAAAGATTTATATAGAGAGCAATCTCGTATCGCAAGATATGAGACCTCGAAGAAATTGTTTCAGGCGAGGTTGGCTGTCGGGTCATCTGTAGGGGACCACGTCCTTACGATGATTAGCTATATTGAAGAGCTCGCGAACCTTGGGACCACGTTGGAGAACGAGTTATATACTGACTTGATTCTACAGTCCCTCCCCTCTACTTACACCAAGTTTATCTTGAATTTCAATATTCAAGGGAAGGAAGTTTCACTTCCAGAACTCCTCAACATATTGAGAAGCGCTGAGGGCACCCTGCAGAAATCCAGGGAGACACCCGCTCTACTCATTGGGAAATCTTCCTCTTCTAGATCCAAGACGAAAGCCAAGGGAGAGAAGAAGAAGGCCTCCACCAAGCCGATAGGCGGTGTCAGTAAGGTAAAGGGAAAGGGCAGGGCAAAAGTTTCGGGGCTAACAGTAGGGAAGGAGGAATGTTTCTATTATCATGGGAAAGGACATTGGCAGAAAGACTGCAGGGCTTGGAAAGCTAGAAACCAGGATTCGAAGCACATTGTGGCTTCGGCTTAAGGTGTGTTTATGATTAAAAACTGTCGGTCGATTAACTCTACTTTCTGGGTACTAGATACCGAATCAGAATCTCATATCTGTAATTTATTACAGGCTCTGAGAAACCGTAGAGTTATCAAGGTAGGTGATATGACTCTCAGGGTTGCTAACGGAATGAGAGTGAACGCTATCCGTAGGGGAATATCACCTAGGATTGACAAGTGGGCAAATTTTGATTTTGTGAAACTGTTTGTGTGTACCTAGTCTGGCTTGTAATATCATTTCTGTATCTTTACTTTCTAAAGAAGGTTATGATTTTACATTTGTAAGCGATGTGGTCCACATCCACCTTAATCAAAATTTGATTGGGTCAGGTACACTAGATAACGGTATATACGTATTAAATCAAGCTCAGGTTTTCAACGTCTAGAACACACTTAAAAGAAAGTTTCCAGAATTAAATCAGGTTTTCTTATGGCATTGTAGACTGGGTATCATCAATGAAACACGGTTGACGAAGTTACATAAAGAGGGATATTTGGATCCGTTCGAATATCAGTCCTATGCAACTTGTCAATCATGTCTCAAAAGAAAGATGACAAAGACTCCGTTCACTGGACACGGGGTAAGAGCCAGCGAGCTCTTGGGACTCATACACAGCGACGTGTGTGGTCCAATATCTACACATGCAAGAAGTGCTTATTCCTATTTCATTACTTTTACGGATGATTTCTCAAGGTATGGACATGTATTCATAATGAAACATAAATCCGAGGCCTTTGAGAAATTCCGGGAATATAAGAATGAAGTGGAAAAACAAACCGGAAAAAGTATCAAGACACTTAAATCCGATCGAGATGGTGAATACTTAAGTGCCGGGTTCCTGAATTACTTAGAAGAGAATGGAATTCTCTCTCAGCTTACTCCTCCATACACACCTCAATACAACGGTGTATCGGAAAGGCGGAACAGAACCTTATTGGATATGGTACATTCCATGATAAGTAACGATGAGTTACCGCGATCCTTCTGGGGTTATGCACTAGAATCTGCTGCATATATTTTGAACAAATCTCCTACTAAGTCAGTGCCTACCACACCATATCAGATGAGGAGTGGGAAGAAACCCCATCTTAAGTATATTAAGATATTGGGATGTCCGGCTTTTGTAAAAAAGCAGCATGCAAACAAGCTCGAGGCACGCTCAGTATTGTGTAAGTTTGTAGGATACCCAAAGAACTCCGGGGGGTATCTTTTCTATTACGCGGAGGAACAAAAGGTCTTTGTTTCTCGGTATGCCCACTTTTTGGAAACTCAATTTCTTGAAAAAGAAATAAGTGGGAGCGCAATAGAACTGGACGAAATTCCAGAACCACAAGCTATTACTGAAAGCATGATGGAACCAGAAGTTTCGAAAGAATCGGACATCCCTGTGCCACTCCGCAGGACTAGGAGGCAGACTCATCCGCCTGAGAGATACTATGGTTTTCTTATAGACGGGAATTGAATGGATTACATCATCGACGATGATGAGCCAACTAGTTTTCAGTAAGCCATTCAGAGCAGAGACTCGGTAAAATGGTTGGATGCAATGCAAACCGAAATGGAGTCCATGTACACCAACAAAGTATGGATTTTGGACATTACTCCAGAAGGGGTAAAACCCGTAGGCTGCAAATGGATCTTCAGAAAGAAGATTGGTGTAGATGGACAGGTTGAAACCTATAAAGCTAGACTTGTTGCAAAAGGTTATCGTCAAAGACCTGGTTTGGACTATGATGAAACATTTTCTCCAGTGGCTATGCTTAAATCCATTCAGATCCTTCTTGTCATTGTTGCCTTCCATAATTATGAAATTTGGCAGATGGACGTAAAAACCGTTTTTCTGAATGAAAATTTGAAAGAACGTGTCTATATGGATCAGCCGGAGGGTTTTATAGAGAGTGGGAGCAGTGGAAGAGTGTACAAGTTGCTTAAATCCATTTATGGATTAAAGCAGGTATCGCGGAGTTGGAACATCTGTTTTGATGAAATGGTCAAGGAATTTGACTTTATCAAAAATCCAGATGAACCATGCATCTATAGTAAAATTGTAGCGAGAACTGTGGTATTCCTCGTCTTGTACGTGGATGACATTCTCCTGATAGGAAATGGCATTCCTATGCTACAATCAGTCAAAGGATTCTTGTCACAAAAGTTCTCCATGAAGGACCTGGGTGATGCCTCCTACATTCTGGGGATCCAGATCTATCGTGATAGATCTAAACGGATGTTAAGACTTTCACAGTCAATACTGAAGAGATTCAGTATGGAAGATTCAAAGCGCGGTAATCTACCGGCTTGTCACGGAATCACCCTCTCCATAGAGATGTCTCCCAAGACTGATTTGGAAAGGGATCGCATGACTATTATACCCTACGCTTCTGCGGTAGGCTCTATAATGTATGCGGTGTTGTGTACCAGACCAGATGTAGCTTACGCACTGAGCGTTGTAAGCAGGTATCAGTTAAACCCAGAAGAGAACTACTGGACAGCAGTGAAGAACATTCTCAAGTACCTGAGAAGGACTAAGGAGATGTTCTTAGTGTACGGCAGTGAAGACCTCCAGATCGAGGCTTTCGCCGACTCCAGCTTCCAGAGTGACAAGGATGACTCCAGGTCCATGTCGGGTTATGTTTTTACCCTCAATGGAGAGGCGGTCTGTTGGAAAAGCTCCAAGCAGGACACCGTTGCTGACTCGATGATGGAAGCGGAGTATATCGCTGCATGTGACGCCGCGAAAGAAGCAGTCTGGATAAGGAAGTTCGTGACAAAGCTTCAGGAGGTTCCGTCCATTGTTGATCCAATACCGCTGTATTGTGACAACAACGGTGCTATAATTTTAGCGAAGGAACCAAGGTCCCATCAGAAGTTCAGACACATCTTGAGGCGGTTCTACCTGATCAGGGAGATCGTTGATCGCTAGGAGATCGAGGTGCAGAGAGTAGAGACAGAGAACAACACTGCAGATCCATTCACAAAGGTCATCCCTCAGACTCAGTTCGAGATGCTAATCGAAATGATAGGTCTGCAATATGCCAATACATGTCCTTAGTGCAAGTTGGATATTGTTAGTGATATATGCCCTAGAAACCATTATTGTATCATACTGGATTGTATATTATATATTGGAAGCTTGGGATATTCACAGTTATAATAACAGTCTTGCTCAAAATGGTAGTATGCTACTTGGTTTGATTCTACCTCAATATGTGCATGTGTTTCTTTTAGCATATCGCTTATACATATTGGTAGAGCCCTTAGGATCTTTGCTTGACTACCAGCGTTGTGATGGCAGTCACACTAGTGGGGGCTGGATGGTTTATAAGCACATCCTTATACAGGTCACTGGTCGTAGGATTATCGAGACGGGGCATCAATACTCCAGAGTAGACTAGTGTATACGCTTCTTATCCCAACAGAGTAGATGGTTTGTCCCACAGCCATTAGTACGTCGTACTGGAAATAGTATACAGGTGCTCATTGGGTTATGAGTTACACGGGACGAACTCGTTGGGAACTGCTGGTTGGTATTATACCTATCGTTAAGTAGCAGTTCCCGGGTAGCATGAGTACAATTTAGTTCGTTGACTTGATATCACTATTCGTCTCAAGTGTGTTCCCACTGTACTTAGATTACTACCCTACCATGGCTCAAAGGAGTCATTCAAACAGGTAGTAGTTGGGTGCAGTCCTGAAGCACTTGGAGGCAGTAGCGGTTAGATAGGATTCGTCTCTCCCGGTATTGGGGGTTGATATCGCGCTGTGTTCAGAAAGCCATTACACAAAGGCCCTGGCCAAGACAAGCGAGATTTACTGGTAGATACTCCAATAGTTTCTCAGGGTATATTGGGCTCTACCCCGGCATGACTTATTGCGCTGTTAGGGGTCTGACATTTACCATCCCCCTAGGCCCGATATGCGAGTATCTTAAACGAACAGACCGGACTGTACGGAGATTGTCACAGATAGGTTCAGTAGGAGTTCGGATGAGTTTGCTCATCGGCCTTTTTATCGACAGATACATGGGTAGCCGTTACGTGCAGTTAGTACCGCTGACGGACTTGTGGTTAAACCCACTGCCAGTATACTGTCAAGTCTTTAGAGTCCCACACAGAGGGTTTCCCTGCTTCGGGCGAAACAATGTAGAGGTTGTATGGTTTTACAGTAGGGTTCCGATCACATATGTGTACTAGCTACATGGATGTTGTTCAGGCGGATAATACTAGTGGGCTTTGGTTTAAGCCGGATCCTAGTATTATATTATTGGATTGTTATCATCTCATTATATTCGTATTTTTTGGAATACGAATACGGGTATGTATATACGGTTAGGGCATTCTTATAATTTCACAAGAGATGCTTCTAGAAGGGGACACCTCATTACTTGGATTAATCTATTTTGGAAAATAGATTAATGAGGTAGGTGTAAATGGAGATCTTTTGAGGCATGGGAGTGAAGCATGGCTTATGTATTTGTTTATTAGTTTGGATACACTATTGAAGCCTGGGGGTTATTTTCTATGTAAAAATAATCCATGCTTCAATGAGTGATGAGGATGAGCCATTCTTCACTTGGCCTTAGACTAGTTCATTTGCTATTTTCTTTTCTTTCTCCATTTTTCTCCTCCTTGTTTCTCAAAGACCCTAATCCATACATGAGTTGTGAACCCTAGGGTCTCATGAGATAAAACACTCCATTAGATACTTTACATCTTTTAGGCTATCTAGTTTAGCGAACTAGGTATCCTAGTTATCTCGGTTTAAAGGTTGGAGCTTGAGGTATAGACTTTCGGGTGGATCATCTTCGACACGGGTGTAGGGTGTTTTTCGTCACCCCATTGAGATGGGAATACGCGCGCGCTTGTCAGGCGTACTACAGATTCCCCTTGCGTAGGGTAGGCCGAGGTTTAATAATTATGGGGATCCGAATCTCCGGCAGCCGCGGACTAAGCTGCCGTTAATTACCCCTCGCCTTTAGAGCGAGGGAACCTCCGATTAACGGGTTAAACTGGTCATGCGAACTCAATGTGCAGTGTGCGTGTGTTGTGTTTTGAAAAGGTGTTTTGGATATATCGGGAGCCACGCAGAGTTTTTACGGGGGTTCCGCTACCCGGATAGCGGGCTGGGGGTTAAGGGGGCTAGCAGCCCCCTTGCGGGGTGCGGGACAGCGCCCCGTTCTAACAGGGACAGTGTCGTGGAGTATGTGTGTGTGTAAATATGTATACATATGTATATGTATATGTATGTACATAAAAATAGGGGGAAAGGCATCCAAGGGATGCGTGGGGCAGCACCTTGGGCGCTGTGCGCCTAGGTGCTGTGCGCTCAGGCGCTAGAGTGCCACGTGTCGGCACGTGGGTGCTCTGCGCTTGAGCGCTGGGCGCTTGAGCGCAAGCGCGCCACGTGTCGACACCGGGGCGACTTGCACTCGAGCGCAATGCGCGCCACGTGTCAGAACGTGGGCGCTTTGCGCTCGAGCGCTGAGCGCTTGAGCGCAAGCGCGCCACGTGTCGGCACGCGGGCTCTCTGCGCTTGAGCGCCGGCGAGAAAAGGAGGCTTTTAGCCTAAGAAACAGAAGCTATGCTTCAGAAAAGAAAAATTTATTATGTATATATGTATGGAGTTAAACTCCTAGGATGTTTTGAAGCTGATGAAGGGGGTTCTTCTTCTTCCTCCTGTTGTTTGGCCGGATCTTGAAGATCAAGAAGTAGGAGATTTTAAAAATCACTCCTTTTTGAGATCTGATGGGAGATCTGAGTTCCCCGTTGCGGGTTTTGTGGTGGAAAACTACTTAGTTTTGGAAAAGAAAGAGTAAAACTCTTGATTTAATTCAAAAGAAATGAGAAGGTTTAGAACCTTGGAGAAGGAGCAGGAGGCACAAAGAACCCTAGTTTTGGGGGGAATGAAAAGTGTATTCTTTATTCATCATCATGTTGCCTTTTATAGGCTTACATATTTGCATATAGCCCCTTGGGCTTCACAAAATGGCATTTTAGTCATCCCATGGCTCATGTGTCGTTTCTTTTTGCACATAAGCCATGGGTTTACAAAATATTGGCTTTATGCCCATTTTGTTTACATTCATGCATAAACAATTACATAAAAATTATTTATTACATGATTTTGTTGTTGGTACGGGGAGGCTGGCCGTGGGCTCGACTCGGGCATGGGCCCGCTTGACCTGGGCTTGGGCCCACCTGGCTTGGGGTTGACTTTGATTTTGACTTGGTCAACCGGGGTGTAAATTTTTACCCCAACAAATTGCCCCCCATCAATAAATGCACACAGCATATATGGGTCGTGTGCATGAAATTGATGGATCTTTTTTTGCGTGGAGGCGACTTGCTTTGGTTCCCACTTTTTGGGATGCACTGCCCTTTTTACGACATGGACGGTCGGTTCTGCCCTTTTTGCGACTTGGACGGTCGGCGCTTGACGCGTCTCCAAGACGGAGTGTCCGTGGTAGACGTTTCTCTGACCCAGAGCGATCTGGTTCTTGCTTTGTAGGAAGCCTGCACTGCCCTTTTTGCGACATGGACGGTCGATGCTCTGATCCGGAGCAATTTGGTAGACGTGTCCCCGGCACGGAGTGTCTGCTTGATGTTTCCCCGGCACGGAGAGTCGCTGGTTGACGTGTCCCCGAGACGGAGTGTCTACTTGACGTTCCCCCGGCATGGAGTGTCGCTGTTGGACGTTTCCCTGATGCGGAGTGTCTGTGTTGGACGTTTCCCCGATGCAGAGTGTCACTGGTTGACGTGTCCCCAGCACGGAGTGTCTGCTTGACGTTTTCCCGGCACGGAGTGTCGCTGGTTGACGTGTCCCTGGCACGGAGTGTCTGCTTGACGTTTTCCCGGCACGGAGTGTCGTTGTTGGACGTTTCCCTGATGCGGAGTGTCTGTGTCGGACGTTTCCCCGATGCAGAGTGTCGCTGGTTGACGTGTCCCCGGCACGGAGTGTCTGCTTGACGTTTTCCCGGCACGGAGTGTCGTTGTCGGATGTTTCCCTGATGCGGAGTGTCTGTGTAGGACGTTTCCCCGATGCAGAGTGTCGCTTGTTGACGTGTCCCCGGCACAGAGTGTCGCTGATCGACTTTTCCCCGGCGCGGAGTGTCGGGTTGACTTTTCCCTGGCACGGAGTGTCGCTGATCGACTTTTCCCTGGCGCGGAGTGTCGGGTTGACTTTTCCCCAGCATGGAGTGTCGCTGATCGACTTTTCCCCGGCACGGAGTGTCAGTGGTTGACTTTTCCCCGGCACGGAGTGTCGCTGATCGACTTTTCCCCGGCGCGGAGTGTCAGGTTGACTTTTCCCCGGCACGGAGTGTCGCTGATCGACTTTTCCCCGGCGCGGAGTGTCGGGTTGACTTTTCCCCGGCACGGAGTGTCGCTGATCGACTTTTCCCCAGCGCGGAGTGTCACGGGTTGACTTTTCCCCGGCACGGAGTGTCGCTGATCGACTTTTCCCCGGCGCGAAGTGTCGGGTTGTCTTTTCCCCGGCATGGAGTGTCGCTGATCGACTTTTCCCCGGCGCGTAGTGTCGCGGGTTGACTTTTCCCCGGCACGGAGTGTCGCTGATCGACTTTTCCCCGGCGCGGAGTGTCGGGTTGACTTTTCCCCGGCACGGAGTGTCACTGATCGACTTTTCCCCGACGCGGAGTGTCACGGGTTGACTTTTCCCCGGCACGGAGTGTCGCTGATCGACTTTTCCCCGGCACGGAGTGTCGTTGTCGGACATTTCCCTGATGCAGAGTGTCTGTGTTGGACGTTTCCCCGATACAGAGTGTCGCTTGTTGACGTGTCCCCGGTACGGAGTGTCTGCTTGACGTTTCCCCGGCACGGAGTGTCGTTGTCGGACATTTCCCTAATGTGGAGTGTCTGTGTTAGACGTTTCCCCGGTACGGAGTGTCTGCTGTTGGACGTTTCCCCGGTACGGGGTGTCTGTGTTGGACGTTTCCCCGATGCGGAGTGTCGCTGGTTGACGTTTCGCCGAGACAGAGTGTCTGCTGTTGGACGTTTCCCCGATGTGGAGTGTCGCTGGTTGACGTTTCCCCGAGAAAGAGTGTCTGCTGTTCGACGTTTCCCCGGTACGGAGTGTCTGCTGTTGGACGTTTCCCCGATGCGGAGTGTCGCTGGTTGACGTTTCCCCGAGACGGAGTGCCTGTTGTTGGACGTTTCCCCGGTACGGAGTGTCTGTGTTGGACGTTTCCCCCGATGCGGAGTGTCGCTGGTTGACGTTTCCCCGAGACGGAGTGTCTGCTGTTGGACGTTTCCCCGGTACAGAGTGTCTATGGTTGACGTTTCCCCGAGACGGAGTGTCTGTTGTTGGACGTTTCCCCGGTACGGAGTGTCTGCTGTTAGACGTTTCCCCGGTACGGAGTGTCTGTGTTGGAATTGGTTAGTTTGATTTGTTTGATTTAAGTCGACATCAGCATCGCTACACTGGAATATGGTACCAGGAGCGAATCATCATTTGTCATGAGAGAATTTTGGGATTGGTATTTTTGTCGGCATCTGCATTGCTGCACTGGAATAATGCCAGGAGCAACTCATCATTTGCCCCGAGAGGATTTGGATTTGGTTTGTTTGGCATCTGCATTGCTGCACCGGAATAATGCCAGGAGCAACTCGTCATGTGCCCCGAGAGGATTTGGATTTGGTTTTTTTTTGTTTGGCATCTGCATTGCTGCACTGGAATGATGCCAGGAGCAACTCATCATGTGCCCCGAGAGGATTTGGATTTGGTTTGTTTGGCATCTGCATTGCTGCACTGGAATAATGCCAGGAGCAACTCATCATGTGCCCCGAGAGGATTTGGATTTGGTTTTTTTTTTGTTTGGCATCTGCATTGCTGCACTGGAATAATGCCAGGAGCAACTCATCATGTGCCCCGAGAGGATTTGGGAATTGGTGGCTTAGGAGACAGGTTTAGATCCCTGTCACCTAAGGCTTTTCCATTTTGTGAGCCGTAAGGGTCTCACAAATTATTTTCTCCCTACGGGTCATAAGGATCACATGGGAGTATTTTCTCCTTAGGAGTCGTAGGGACTCCTAAGTGTGTTGCTCCTTTGTGAGTCGTAGGGATCTCACGCGGGAATTTTCTCCTCACAAAGTCGAGAGGACTTTGCGAGTGCATTTCATTTCATTTTTTTTTTACGAGTTTGCGCCCTTTCGGGTTTTCACAAACTCGCCGGCAGTCCTGCTGTTTTTACTCACGGAGCCCTTTCGGGTTTTCATCCGTGCCTATTTTGCTTGTGGACATACCGTTCTTTTTTTTCTTCCTTTTTTTTTGGAGAGATCGGGATTGTTTTACGCCCGTGGATTGTATACGGTTTTGCAGGATGTATGATCCAGACCGTAGGGCTGGAAAAATTTTAAGACTTTGTTGGCGTCTGCATCACTGCACTGGAATGTGGTACCAGAAGCGACTCATCATTCGCCGTTGGGGTATGGGATTTAGAATTTGGTTGGCGTCTGCATCGCTACACTGGAATATGGTACCAGGAGCGACTCATCATTCGCCACTTTGGGGTTGGGAAGTGATGGCTTAGGAGACAGGTTTAGATCCCTATCGCCTAAAGCTTTTCAATTTTATGGGCCGTGAGGGTCCCATAAAAGCATTTTCTCCCTACGAGTCGTAAGGATCCCACAGGTGTATTTCTCCTTAGGAGTCGTGAGGACTCCCAAGTGTGTTTTTCCTTTGTGAGTCGTAAGGATCCCACAAAGGTTTGTTCTCCTCATGTATCGTGAGGACACATGAGTGGGTCTTCCCAATGGAGCATAATTCCAAAGGCGGAGACCAGCCGCGTAACCGGTGGTTGCGGTGGGGCATGGGTATGCTGAGAATTATTTGAGCCCGTGGATTGTATACGGCAGTCAATTTGGGGACTGGCCGTAGGGCTGGAAGAATTTTGGGAAACTGGATTTTGGCTGGCGTCTGTATCGCTGCACTGGAATATGGTACCAGGAGCGACTCATCATTCGCCTTTGTTTTGTTGTGTTTTTTTTGTTTTACCGCGATTGCTCTATCATTTCAGCTTTTCTTATCGCGAAGGTCGCGATTGCCCTATCATTTCGGCTTTTATTCGCGGTTGCCCCATCATTTCGGCTTTATTTTCATTTTCATTTTTACTCGCTGGTTTTTATTGCGAGTTGCCCCATCATTTAGGCTTTTATTTTTTTTCTTTTATTTACACATTTTTTTTACATTCCCAGTTTAACGACTTAGAGGTCGACGGTTCCCAGTTTAATGACTTAGCGGTCATCTGTTTCTAGTTTAAAGACTTAGGGGTCTGTGGTGCCCAGTTTAACGACTTAGCGGTCATCTGTTTCCAGTTTAACGACTTGGTGGTCATCTGTTTCCAGTTTAGAGACTTAGAGGTCTACTGTTTCCAGTTTAACGACTTGGTGGTCATCTGTTTCCAGTTTAGAGACTTAGAGGTCTACTGTTTCCAGTTTAACGACATAGAGGTCATCTGTTTCCAGTTTAACGACTTGGTGGTCATCTGTTTCCAGTTTAACGACTTGGTGGTCATCTGTTTCCAGTTTAACGACTTGGTGGTCATCTGTTTCCAGTTTAAAGACTTAGGGGTCTTCTGTTTCCAGTTTAACGACTTGGTGGTCATCTGTTTCCAGTTTAAAGACTTAGGGGTCTATTGATGGCGAGCTTGGAATTTTGGGGTAGGGGCCGGCATCAGCGTTGCTAACACTGAAGCAGAGGTGCCAGGCTTTGGATATTCATAAATTTTAACATGGTCAGAGCCCTAGCTCTTTTGTTGGCTCTATATCTGAGCCGCTTCTGCCTAAGCTTCTCTGCCTTAAGCGCTTGGCAGGCTTCTGCTCTTCGGGAAGCCGCCATAGGCTGAGCGATGGGGAGACTTGAGAAGACACCCAATCGAGCAGTTGTCAGAGGCGCCGCCGGAGCTTGCGCGAGATGCCCTGTTGCTTTGTTGGTGCTGATGGCCTTGCCCCCAGCTGGGGCCACAGAGAGTCGTTCAAACACAGACTTGTGTTTGAGTTGGGGCGCCTTCAAGACCACCACACCCGGCCTCTTGCCCTTCGAGACCGGTTTGTCTGTTACCGGAGCTTGAGGAGCTGGGATGGCGCCAACTGGTATGAACATAATAGAGACGAATGGTAGCAGCGGCTCCTCCCATTGTCGCCCGAGACTGGCCGGGAGGACCGTCCTAGAGTCTATCCTCATCGTGTAGGAGATGGGAGCCGTGTTGAGAGCTGAGTTCATCATCGAAGACATCGTCGGAAGGTGATTGCTTGAAAACTGCATGAAAAAGCATTATTTTTAGTATAAATATAGACATGTAAATTGATTGAGTTCGCATGAACGTTTAACCCGAGATATGAGAGGAGAGATTGGTCCCACCGGGCGTGCCAGAATCTGTAGGGTGTTTTTCGTCACCCCATTAAGATGGGAATACGCGCGCGCTTGTCAGGCGTACTACAGATTCCCCCTGCCTAGGGTAGGCAAGGGTTTAATGATTGTGGGGATCCGAATCTCCGGCAGCCGCGGACTAAGCTGCCGTTAATTACCCCTCGCCTTTGGAGCGAGGGAACCTCCGATTAACGGGTTAAACTGGTCATGCGAACTCAATGTGCAGTGTGCGTGTGTTGTGTTTTGAAAAGGTGTTTTGGATATATCGGGAGCCACGCAGAGTTTTTACGGGGGTCCCGCTACCCGGATAGCGGGATGGGGTTAAGGGGGCTAGCAGCCCCCTTGCGGGGTGCGGGGCAGCGCCCCGTTAGAAATTTTTTTCTAACAGGGACAGTGTCGTGGAGTATGTGTGTGTGTAAATATGTATACATATGTATATGTATATGTATGTACATAAAAATAGGGGGGAAAGGCATCCAAGGGATGCATGGGGCAGCACCTTGGGCGCTGTGAGTCTAGGTGCTGTGCGCTCAGGCGCTAGAGTGCCACGTGTCGGCACGTGGGCGCTCTGCGCTTGAGCGCAAGCGCGCCACGTGTCGGCACGGGGGCGACTTGCGCTTGCGCTTGAGCGCAAGCGCGCCACGTGTCGGCACGGGTGACTTGCGCTCGAGCGCTTGCGCTGGAACGCAAGCGTGCCACGTGTCGGCACCGGGGCGACTTGCGCTCGAGCGCTTGCGCTGGAGCGCAAGCGCGCCACGTGTCGGCACCGGGACGACTTGCGCTCGAGCGCTGAGCGCTGGAGCGCAAGCGCGCCACGTGTCAGCACGCGGGCTCTCTGCGCTTGAGCGCCGGCGAGAAAAGGAGGCTTTTAGCCTAAGAAACAGAAGCTCTGCTTCAGAAAGGAAAAATTTATTATGTATATATGTACGGAGTTAAACTCCTAGGATGTTTTGAAGCTGATGAAGGGGGTTCTTCTTCTTCTTCCTGTTGTTTGGTCGGATCTTGAAGATCAAGAAGTAGGAGATTTTAAAAATCACTCCTTTTTGAGATCTGATGGGAGATCTGAGTTCCCCGTTGCGGGTTTTGTGGTGGAAAACTACTTAGTTTTGGAAAAGAAAGAGTAAAACTCTTGATTTAATTCAAAAGAAATGAGAAGGTTTAGAACCTTGGAGAAGGAGCAGGAGGCACAAAGAACCCTAGTTTTGGGGGGAATGAAAAGTGTATTCTTTATTCATCATCATGTTGCCTTTTATAGGCTTACATATTTGCATATAGCCCCTTGGGCTTCACAAAATGGTATTTTAACCATCCCATGGCTCATGTGTCATTTCTTTTTGCACATAAGCCATGGGCTTACAAAATATTGGCTTTATGCCCATTTTGTTTACATTCATGCATAAACAATTACATAAAAATTATTTATTACATGATTTTGTTGTTGGTACGGGGAGGCTGGCCGCGGGCTCGACTCGGGCATGGGCCCGCTTGACCTGGGCTTGGGCCCACCTGGCTTGGGGTTGACTTTGATTTTGACTTGGTCAACCGGGGTGTAAATTTTTACCCCAACAACGGGAGGCTGATGATCAAACGCGGTCCAGATCTTCGAGGAGCTTAAAGAGTGGAGGAGAAGAAGACCTGAAGGACTTGATTCTAGGAGGTATAAAACTCTTCATAGTAGTTAAACCTCCGAATAGTATAACTAGTTAATGTATCTGTAAAGATCCTGGAGTTAAAGTCGGTATTGCATAGTATAAAAATCGTTTTTTATAAATTCCGCCTCCCCACAAGTGTATGGGGGTGTGCGACATCGACTAACAAAGTTCGAGTATTGCTTATACTTAATTGGAGTGCGTTGCACTCATTTAAGCCGTTGAGGGGTTTTGTGGTGAAGGTGGAGCTGTTATTATTTTGATGGCGAAATTTGTGGAATGCGAGGTGGAGATTTGTTAGATGTGCCTCACATTCGATCACTTAATATTTCCTACTCGAAAATCCGGAGTTATAATAAACCTATATGGAGATTTGATGTCATATACAGGTCAGATGTCTGGCAGTCTCAGCGCTAGACGTCTTCCTTTGCTCTATATGCATGAGTATACTTTGGGCAGATGTCTGCCCTGATGAGTTTCAGACGTCTGCTGATCGCTCTGTTCTTTTGGGAGACAAATCCAGATGTCTGGTTTACGCTCTATTAGTTCGTGACTACAAAGACTGACGTCTGTCAATCTCTTGTGCAGACGTCTACCCTTTGTTTGAGCAAGATATTTATTTTGTTTGGAAATTAGTTATTTGTGGAAATCTTTTGTATGCTATATATATAATAGCTTATTTTATACCTTGATATGATGCCTTTTGTTAATTTGTGAGAACCCATCGATAATTGTGAGAGATCTAGGGTTTGAGAGGGATTTGTATTCTCCATCGATTTGCACTCCTCCGATATTTGATTATTGATAAAGGTTCGTGATGATGCTCGATATCGGTGATCTCCCAGATCATGACACGTGGCAGATGACGTGTCCCAGAGCATGCAAGAAAAGACCTACAGTGGCCGACCAAACCACTCCTGTGCCCGTCCCACAAATAAGTGCTGGCTCACCTTCGAGCCCCCTACGCAACTGGCCTCCTCGGCCTCACAGCTCGTCTCCGGGCTACCACAGAACCAAGATACCTCGGCTCTCCCGCTCTCCGTGAGCTCTCCCGACGAGGTCATCTTCATCGGTCTCATCGACCGACCAACAGCACCGCTCCCAGGCATAACCGCCATCCCGTGAATCTCGCCATGCGCGATATATCCGCCGGCCACATCCCACGTTCCACACCATCACGATCCCCATTAACGAGCCTGTCTCGCCATTAATGGGAGATCCCGCTCATCACGCAGGTGTGACGTCGGGAGCGTAACTGCCGGCGTGATTCTCGCGCCTGCCCAGCCTGCTGCCACCGCTATATAAACCCCTCTTCCAGACGGTTCAAGTAAGCCATTTTTACTCCACTAAGTCGTTACTCTACTCGGATCTCTAGTTTAACTTGATCGTCGGAGGGTCCTCGGTGGTACAACCACCTCGGGACTTCCTTGCAGGTAACTCGGCAACCACAACCTCAAACCCATTGAGATCCACACGCTTCAGGAATGACAACCTCCAGATCCAATCTCAGCCACCCATCGCCGCCATCAGCAGATTAACGGAAGGTAACATCTTGGCGCGATCCGTGTCACGTCAGTTGGCGCCGTCTGTAGGAAATCTTTGATTCCACAAAAACAAAAGTTCATCTTCCGATCCCAATCCAATGGTGAGTGATCATCACGATGATCCAAGCACTAGCCGCCGCCTCCCCCTCAACGGAGGCGCGGACGAACCTTCTCCGCCGAATGCCATCAGTGCCCTCGCCGGCCGTATAGACCGACTCACGTCCTTCGTGGAGGCGCTCATCCGTGTCCAAACGGCAAAACAAGACCCTCTGGTCCCCTCTCCCCCGCTTCGGGACTGGGACCCCTATAAGGGGAGAGAAGACTCCGCTCATGCAGGCACGACTGACCACCGCCTCGCTACCTCCCACGGCCGCAGGTCTCCCGGTCCAATATATTTTGAGGCCCGCTGAGCGCCTCATAGTTCAACACCGGGGTCCGTCGCCAGAGTGCCTTGTCCCGAGATCCTTCGCGCGCCTGTCCCTCCCAAGGAGATGTCTGTCAGCTCGCCTGTTACCAGGCATGACCGACACCCCCTCTCTCGACGGGGCCGTGCGGACGAGACTCGCCACGGCGGCTCGAAGACTACCTCGCCGGGGGATCTAAGGAACCTCATTGAGATGAACCGGAGCCGAGGCCAGACGTAAGCCTCCAACAACAGAGGTCTGGGCTCAGAATATGCCGAGTCGTCGGGGTACCACAGCCGACTCGGTGCCCTCGAGAAGAAGATCGAGGGTATGCACTGGGAGGGGCACCGCTCGAGCGACGGGGTTAAGTACGCCGCCGACTCGCTCACCAAACCGTTCACCGAGGAGCTGCTCGCCGTCCACGTCTCCTCCCGCAACAAGCCCCCAATGGTCTCCCTCTTCGACGGCAAATCTGACCCGAAAAACCATTTGGATGCGTTCACCACGGGGATGAGCTTCCCAGATAACTCCGATGTCGCCCAGTGCCGAGCTTTCCCGGCCACTCTCATCCGCTCCGGACGAGACTGGTTCCAAGGACTTGAGCCACGCTTGATCTCAACTTTCGATGAGCTGGCCACCCAATTCCTCGGTCACTTCGTCGGGAACAGGCGACAAAAACGCACATTTGACCATCTCTTCACAATCAAGAGCGGGGACAAAGAGACGTTCAAGGTATACGTCACCCGCTTTTACAACGCCCTCCTCGAGGTCCCAAAGCACCGGGACGAGACGGTCATCACGGCGCTGAGGTCGGGTCTTAGGCACAAGGAGTGGTTACGCTCCTTTGCATTAGCGCAACCTAAGACCATGGCCGAGGTAAAAGCCTGGACCGAGCGCGAGGTCCAGCTCGAATCCGAGGTGAACGCAAATCTCCCCGGGCAGAGCAGACCGACCAGAAGAAGAGGGCAAGAGAAGAGAGAAGGGGACCCGAGCGGCCAAAGCCCTATCTCCCGAAGTTTCAGGAGTATACCCTGCTCAATGTCTCCCAGACAGTGCTACTAGAAGAAACTAAGGGCAAGGGGTTCTTCAAGCTTCCCCCGATCCCGCGCATGGCCTCAAAACGAACCCTGGCCCCCTACTGCAGGTTCCACAGATCGCTGGGCCGAGCGGCTACCCTGCTCGGCTATCCCTGGCTGGTAGCTTCCCTACCACCCAACGCCAGGGATCAAAACCCTCACTAAGAGGCAGCTCAGCAACTAACCAGCTTGGCTATCCCTGGCTGGTAGCTCCCCTACCACTCAACGCCAGGGATCAAAGCCCTCACTAAGAGGCAGCCGAGCGGCTATCCTGCTCGGCTATCCCTGGCTGGTAGCTCCCCTACCACTCAACGCCAGGGATCAAATCCCTCACTAAGAGGCAGCCGAGCGGCTACCCTGCTCGGCTATCCCTGGCCGGTACCTCCCCCACCACTCAATGCCAGAGATCTAAACCCTCACTAAGAGGCAGCCGAGCGGCTATCCTGCTCGTCTATCCCTGGCCGGTAGCTCCCCTACCTCGCAACGCCGGGGGTCGAAGCCCTCACCAAGAGGCAGCAGAGCGGCTACCCTGCTCGGCTATCCCTGGCTGGTAGCTTCCCTACCACCCAACGCCAGGGATCAAAGCCATTACCAAGAGGCAGCCGAGTGGCTATCCTGCTCGGCTATCCCTGGCTGGTAGCTCCCTTACCACACAACGCCAGGGATCAAAGCCCTCACCAAGAGGCAACCGAGCGGCTCCCCTGCTCGGCTATCCCTGGCTGGTAGTTCCGTACCCCACAACGCCTAGGATCAAAAGCCCTCGCCAAGAGGCACCGGGCAGCACCCCTGCTCGGCCATCCTTAAGGACCAAAGCCCTCGCCAAGAGGCATCGGGCAGTAACCCTGCTCGGCCCATCCTTAGTAGGCCACTTACGGCCCCTCCCGCGCTAAGGATCAAAAGCCCTTTCAAGAGGCAACCGAGCCCGCCCTTGCTCGGTTATCCCTGGATGATAGCTTCCTACCCCAACAAACCAGGGATCAAAGCGCTCGCCAAGAGGCACCGGGCAGCAACCCTATCCGGCCCGTCCTTAAGGATCAAAATCCTTCGAAAGAGGCAACCGGGCCCGCCCTTGCTCGGTTTTCCCTGGCTAGTAGCTCCCTACCCCAACACGCCAGGGATTAAAGCCCTCGCCATGAGGCACCGGGCAGTAACCCTGCTCGGCCCCATCCTTAGTAGGCCCCTTACGGCCCTTCCCGCGCTAAGGATCAAAGCCCTCGCAAGAGGCAACCGGGCCCGCTCCTGCTCGGCTATCCCTGGCCGGTAGCTTCCCTGCCCCCACAACGCCAGGGATCGAAGCTCTCACCAAGAGGCACCGAGCAGCTACCCTGCTCGGCCCATCCTTAGTAGGCCCTTTACGGCCCCACCCGTGCTAAGGATCAAAGCCCTCGCAAGTGGCAACCGGGCCCGCCCTTGCTCGGTTATCCCTGGCTGGTAGCTCCCTACCCCAGCACACAACGGATCAAAGCCCTCACCAAGAGACACCAAGTAGCTACCCTAATCGGCCCCGTCCTTTGTAGGTCACTTACGGCCCCTCCCGCGCTAAGGATCAAAGCCTTCGCAAGAGGCAGCTGAGCGGCTACCCTGCTCGGCCATCCCCCGCTGGAAATCCACTACCTTACAACTCAAGGGATCGAAGCCCTCGCCTAGAGGCACTGGACAGCTACATTGCTCGGTCTATCATCAGCATACCCCCCCGAGCTTTCCACGCTAAGGAACATGGCATCACCAAGAGGCATCAGGTTCTACGTCTAAGCGGTCTCCACCTCGACTTCGGGGCCATGGAGATACCGTCTCCCCGCCGGTCTTAGCATACGCGGCAAACGAACAGATTCAACTCGATGCGTGATCGCTAGACGAAGAACCGACACAACATGAAGGCAGTATTGTACAAACACAAGTGTTCACCGACAGAAGAAAATACGAGCAAATTCAATACTGCAAACACAAGTGTTCACCGACAGAAGAAAATACGAGCAAAGACAATACTGCAAAAATGAAAATCTTTATTCATAAAGTTAAAGCTTTTACAAGGGTATTGTGGGCTCCCCAGCCTTACAAAATTCCCGGAGGCCTACAAAATTCCCGAGGCAACAAAAAGAAGAAGAAACAAGAAGACAAGGGGCTTCAGGTCACAGGGCCAGGAGCAGCCCCGGGAAGCTCAGCGCCCACCATAGGAGCCTCGGCGTCACCCTCGCCGGGTATCTCCTTCCTGACCTCATCCCCGGGGCCGTCCCCCTGCTCGTCATCCCCGTGAGGATATTCGGCTCGGAGCTCCTCGTCAGCGAACTCCAGCATCCGAGCCTTGACGGCGTCGAGGGCGTCGTGCCAGATGGCGGTGGTGGCCGAGGCTAGGACGGTGTAGAACGGTTCCAACTTCTGGAAGTTCTCCACCGCCTTCGCCGCTCTAAGGTCGGCTCGCTTCGCCGCCTCTACCGCAGCCTCCAACTCCTTCTGGAGCGTGCTCGTTGACTTCTTCATGGTGCCGACGAGCACCTTGGAGTCCTGAAGCTCGGCCTCGGCAGCCTGAGCGGCCTCGTGGAACCTGGCCACCTCCTGCTTCACGGCCGCCTCCTCCTGCCTCCTGGCCGCAGCCTCGCCCTCAAGGGCAGCGACCCTCGCCATCGCCGCCTCCAGCTCCCGCTTCGAGCTCTCCTCCAGCGAGGAGAGCTCGCCCGCGGCTCGCATTGCCGGGGCTATTTCATCCTCCTCCATCCGGATGACGAGAGCGACGTGCTGGAGGACCTGAAGAAACCAGAAGGGGGTCAGAAAGAAAAAGGAGCACCAAATCTCGATTTTGATGAGACGCTAAAGTGAAAAATCGAGTGAAGTACGAGCACTAACCTGCAAGGCCTCTTGGGCGATGGACACCATTTGCGCCTTTAGAGTCCCCCCAGGGACCTTGCCCCCGGCCGACCTCTCCATGTCGGATAGAAAGCTGTCAGCGATGGAGAGCCCCGAGGGCACCTCAAAGCGGAGCTCCCCCTCGTCCACCAAGCTCGGGAAGGCCGGGGTCCGTGGGATTGCGCGGGGGAACCTCTTGAGGGCCGACGGTGGAGAGCTGGTCTCTACCTTCAAAGCCGGGGCCTCCTGCCCCCGAACCCACTTTTGGCTCGGCGCCTTGCTGGGCTCCGGGACGCAATCTGCACTCGAGCCTTGGGGCGGGACGGCTGCTGGGGGAGCCGAGATCGGCGCCTGACGAGAAGAGCTGGCCCCTCCAGCCTTCGACCCCTTCTTCGGCTTGCGCATGGCCGCTCGAAGGAAGCTCAAGTCCATGGGTTCTGCACAAGGCAAGGTACAATGATGTTAGCAACACAAACAAAAATAAAAATAAATGCAAACCTAACAGAACGCCTATAAGCTCCTAACTTACCGACGAACTGGGCGAGGCTAGCCCGGCCCAACTAAGTGCCCGCTCAGAAAGTAGCACGTCAGCTCGGGGAATGGGCTCCCACTCTGACACTCTCACCGCATCGGGATAGTTGGACGGGCTTCCCCGCCAGCACCTATTCCTAGACCACTGGGTGGGCACGGGCCAGTCCTCACCTTCCGGCGGCCCAACAAAGAAAAACTTCTTCTTCCAATCGTGGATAGAAGAAGGCAAGACGACGACGCCCGACCCGGGCGCACTCCCCCGTCATTTCCTAAAGGAGAGATAAACCCACCTCGGGTCGCCCGCGCGGGTGCCGGGGTGGCCTTTGTAAATGAGAGAGGAGCCAAGGATGGACAGACCAAAAGGGATCATCTGCAACTTCAAGCGGACCAGGAACCCAAGGAGAATCCTCCATGAGTTCGGCACTAGCTGGCCCGGGGCTAGCCCAAAGTAATTTAGCGCCCTAACAACCTCGGGAGAGAAGGGCAGACGCATTCCGGCCCAAAAGGATTCCAGGTACAAGGCAATATCTTTACATCGCACCTGATCAGCCCTCTCTCTTTCCTCGGCCAAACGTAGAGTGTAGCCAGACGGGATATGGAAACGAGCTCGAGCGGTGGCAAGCTCGTTCTCGTACCTCACCAAGGATGGCACGCCAGGGGAATCCACCACCTTTGCTCTGGGACCCGTCCCTGACGCGTGACTCCGGGAAGAAGATCTGACCCTAACTCCCCGGGAAGGCTCCGACTCGGTGGAGGGACCCCTAGAATCTACCCTGACGACATCTACAGACTCCTCAAAGGAATACATCTAACCTGATAGAGAAGTCCTCGGCAACGCAGAAATCCGACCTAAAGGGAGAGCGCCGAGCTTATAAGATCAAGAGCGAGAGAAATATGAAGAGAGATGGGCCCTAATGCGGACCCCACCTCTATTTATAGCCACCGGCGTCCTCATCCCACGGCGACAGTCGACTCCCGCCAAAAACGACCCTTCGCATTCGACGACCACGATCACTCCACCTGTCGCCTGCGCATTGGCCGCATCCCATCAGGCGCCAGAGGTCTGCGGCCCGTCACGTCAGCCAACCAGCGCCCGACACGTGGGCTGTCGCTTCAGCAAAAGTACACACGATCCGACGCACCCTTTTTAATGCAAAGATCTCGCCCTGATTCGCTGGCATCACCCAGAAAATACAACAGATCACCCAGGGACACGTCCGACGATATCTTCAGAAAGGAGCTCACATCGGATGGCCCGGCAGACCACTCTCGACCCGACCCGTCAGCTGGTTGGGACAAGAGTGGGGGGCTAATGATGATGCTCGATATCGGTGATCTCCCAGATCATGACACGTGGCAGATGACGTGTCCCAGAGCATGTAAGAAAAGACCTACAGTGGCCGACCAGACCACTCATGTGCCCGTCCCACAAACAAGTGCTGGCTCACCTTCGAGCCCCCTGCACAACCGGCCTCCTCGGCCTCACAGCTCGTCTCCGGGCTACCACAGAACCAAGATACCTCGACTCTCCCGCTCTCCGCGAGCTCTCCCGCCGAGGTCATCTTCCTCGGTCTCATCGACCGACCGACGGCACTGTTCGCAGGCGTAACCGCCATCCCGCGAATCTCGCCATGCGCGAGATATCCGCCGGCCACATCCCACGTTCCATGCCATCACGATCCCCATTAACGAGCCTGTCTCGCCATTAATAGGAGATCCAGCTCATCACACGGGCGTGACGTCGGGAGCGTAACTGCCGGAGTGATTCTCGCGCCTGCCCTGTCTACTGCCACCGCTATATAAACCCATCTTACAGACGGTTCAAGTAAGCCATTTTTACTCCACTAAGCCGTTACTCTGCTCGGATATCTAGTCTAACTTGATCGTCGGAGGGTCCTCGGTGGTACAACCATCCCGGGACTTCCTTGCAGGTAACTCGGCAACCACAACCTCAAACCCATTGAGATCCACACGTTTCAGGAGCGACAGCCTCCAGATCAAATCCCAGCCACCCATCGCCGTCATCGCGTCAGTTCGCCTTCACTTATTTATTTTGTGGTTTGTATTCATATTTCTATCTTACATATGGTTTGATTTTCTTCTCGTTATCGATTGTGTGTTTGCTTTGTGCAACACATGTGAGAAAAAAAATAAATATATGCATCCCTCAAGTAGCTCGAGCAATGCCCGAAAGATCCCATATCTTGTTCTCTCATAACCGGTTGCATTGCGCTCGGTAATCCGAATAACCTCTCGTTGTTTGGAGGGCTCATCAACTTATATAAGACAACTACCATATTCTTTTTGGATAGAGGCTTCTTCGGAATCGAATGGCTGGCCTCTTAATTTAAAGAGGAAGCTATACCACATAAGTTATGCCTAAGTGGTCAGTACGAGTACTTAATTGGATAATCGCTAGCCTTGACCCTATGTATTATACTCGATTATTAATTATTAAAATGATTAAGAAAGCCCATTAAACTTGCTAAGCAGTTGTCTAATCTCCTTTGTTTGTTGGTTAAACGTTTGCAGAACTATGTGAAATGTAAGAATCTGTAATCATATGTTTCTTTCTATGAAGAAAAAGATCACAAAGGGATTATATTTGAAGTCATTCTTTTCAAAACTTTTTAAAAATCTAAACATAAGACAATTAAAAGAAACTCATTTAACAAAAATGCTTGCTACAAGAAATAGTTTCTACTTACTCGTATTAATGCTGTGAAAAAAATGGAAAATGTACCCTTTCTGGTTTAATTAGCATCTTTCTCAACAAACACTCCCCCGCCGCTATAGTAGGTGCTTACCGAGTGATCTGTGAAAAAAGATCTGGATGATTACGCGGTGGAGCAGAGAGAGAGAGAGAGACAGTTTTAATCCAAAAATGGGTTAATTGTGCAAAAGGCAACCCCGTAGTTTATCCGGTATGGCACTTATATTTCTTCAAGTAATTTATTTGCGCAAACGTCCATTTTCACATTGATTGAAATCCTTGAAAATGCTCGAATTCAGCTCTAAACAAAAAAGAACAAGTTCAAAAGCAAAATTAGACATCCATACGACTTATCAAGAATTGAAGGTTAGCATTTTAAAGCAATTTTGGTTTTCAATCCATGAGCAAAGGTTTATCTCGATGCACAATTTTATCTTTTATATATATATCTATATATATATATATCTATATATCTATATATATGCGAGCGTGCACGTTCGCTTTTAAATTTATTTTATTGAGTAGTGTTCCTTGGCTTGCTTTTTTCCATCCAAAGAAAATCTATGAGCAGAAGGTTGTTTTAACCATTAAAAAATATCCAAATATCGGATTTTAATGTACTTTCCATTTTTTGTGTATCGGTATTATGCACACGGGAAGCACGTGTAAGTATTTAATATATGGGTAAATTTTATTAAACCCCATCCACCTTTTAGATTTTTTGAGATAACCCTATTGAACTTTAAAAATGATATAAAACCCTACTGAAATACCAATATTGTATGAAATCACTAGATTTATTAACTCGTGCAAACCACGATAGGATTGAATAACCCCAAAATGCCTCACAGATAGATTTAATAGGCTCAAAATTAATGGAATATGGTATTTGTTGACAAAAATATCTTTTATTTTTTATGAAAATGCCCTTCAATAGCATTTTAAAATTAAGTTCAATATGGATATCTCAAAAGTTGGACGGGTTTTTGAAAAGTTTACCCTTAATCTATTCTAGTATCAATTGTTCATGTATTTTTGGACGGGTCTGCAAATATTTTTATTATTTTTATTTGGTTATTAATTTATTTATTCTCCATACCAATCTTTAATTTATATATTTTTTTTGTTTGTGTTGCATAGATAAATCATTTTTAGAGATTTCTGGGCAAAAGCCAAACATACGCATACTATTTACGTATTATATACATTTCTTATATCTAATGGGATTCACATCAGCGATGACGTGTAAGGGTAACCACCGTTCTATGCAGACCATCCCTAAATAATCCACATCATACAAAAATGCTCTCTATTTTTCAAATATTTGTCGGCCAATTTGGATCCATGAAGAAGGCTAAAAAGCCCAAAACTTCTTGATCAAGCAATTGAGAGGAGGATCGTATAAAAAGTTTGAAAGAACCTTCATTATTGGACAAGAGTTATTCTCTTTAAGTTATATCCATCGCTTAACACCAAAGTTAGAGAAGAATTATTGATCAATGGATTATAAATATACTCCTTCTGTCATTAAGCAATGCTTAATGCTTAATTAATGGCGGGAAGAGTGATTAACTTCTTAATCTATTTTCTTTTTGTATATAATTGTTTCCTGATATCCCAATGCATGGATATGTTCAAATTTTCTTTCTATTTTCAAGAACAGTGCTGAAGATTCAGATTTACTGGAAGAAACATGTCATGATTATTTTTACGGAATGGTAGGCTAGTTTTTTATTTGTTTTGCTCAGGAATATAAATTTTATTTAAAGAAAAAAATAAAACACTGAATATATACATAGTCAAATCGTTTCATTCATGATTTAGGCCGTCTCTTCTAAGCTAAAATAATTTACCCATGTTTTTTCATTTTCGATGGGCCAGAATTGTCAGGAAACCAATGGCACACGTTATTTTTTAAAAAATCAATTGAAATATAATTCCTTCTCCTTAAAAAAAATCTTGATTTATCGTAAACTCAAATGATTAGGATACTGACAAAATTTTTACAAGATATAATTGCATAATAAGGAAAATATTTTATTTTTTTCCATAAAAATAAAAGAAAAATGCGTAAATGCATTCATGTCACATGATAAACTCATCTTTAATTGATTTAAATAACACAAACCCCCTAAATTCTAGCCTCTCGAAAAGGGCGAACAAACCTCAGCTGTCCGATTCATCCCCGATCTGCTGACGTGGCGCGCAACAGCCGTCTATATTTATTCCCACACTTGGGGTTTTTCCAGCTCGAAAACAAAAGGCGAGGGATTCTCAATTTCGCACCATCCATATTTTCCTCTTTCTCGTCGTCGGAAACGATTTTTCTTTGATAATTCCGGCGAAATCCTGTCGGTGCCGGCAATATTTTTGTCGTAACGGTACTGGGGGCTAGGGTTCCGGGGAGCTGGATCGAGGAGGAAGCCTAGGGTTTTTCTGCGGCGCGCTTTGGTGCGATCTCATGGCTCTGGGAACGGCCAACGGCGAGGAAAAAGGTATCTTTTTTCCCCCCAGGGTTTCATTTGTGCGTTCTTTCTTTGTTAATTTGGCTGTTTATATTATTAGGTTTGATTTGAGCCTGACGTTGATTCAGGGTTTATGAAGGGTTTGTTAATTTAAGGTTTTTGATGTAATTTCATGGTTTATTTTGAATTTCATTTACGGTTTAGAACTGGGGATTGAGTTCGTGTGAATTTGTATTCAATACGAGAGGTTGAATAGTGACTCACATAAGTTGTATGCTTAATTTTTGTGTTGAATTCAGCTATAGAAGAGTCCGTGAAAAAATTAAAGCTTGATCCTCCTTCAAAAGGCGGCGAGAGCAATATGGTAAGGTTATAATCTGTTTTATCAGAAAATTGCGATTTTCCCTCTAGTTTTTCCTTGCTTGATGTATGCGCTTCACAATTTATTTTTTTTTGAAATATTATTATTTTAAATATATATTATTAAAATAGGGGGGAATTTTTTAAAATTCGCAAAATAGGACGGTTTGCCCCCCACCCCATCCCAGAGTAGGGGGCGGGTTCTTGGAACCCGCCCTCTATACTTATTGTATAGAGGGCGGGTTCCAAGAACCCTCCCCCTTTGTTTTTTAATTTTTTTAAATATATTTTTAAATTATTAATTATTAATTATTAATTATATAATAATAATTATAAATATAATTTTGATTTTGATTTTAATTATAATTATAATTATTTTAAATTTTTTTTAAAAATAAATAAACGAAAATAAATTTGAAAAAAAATATTAAAATTCATTATATCAATGTTTTTAACAGAATGAATCTGTCATAATTTACAATAGAAAAAAATCATATCTGTTTGTAAAATGTAAATTCTATATCGACGGTCAAATTTATAATAACAAAATGAATCCGTCAAATTTATAATACAAAAAAATCTGAGTGCACTTGTCACGATCCTGAAGGTCCCGCCCCTGATGACTGTCCTGGACATCTGGTCCTATAATGGCCTGGTTGTTTGTATAGGCGACATCTGGCTTGCCTTTGCTGAGGATCAGCATCCATTGTCATTCGATCTCGACGCATCTTAGGTCTTCCGGGCCTTATATTTTTTTCCGGCAATAGTACAGTCAGTGTTTGTCTGTTGGCAGTATAATAGTGCCAATAGTGACTGTCCGGTATAGGATGAAATTTTGGATCGTATGCGTCTTGGTAATTGGAAACTGTATAGTAATGAGAAGCAAAATTGTAATGTGAGTTATGCATGCTGCTCGCAGCAGCAATTGCGTGGGCACAAGGTAAATGTTGTTGCTGGAAAAGACCGCATGTACACGAAGAGAGCCCTTCATCTCTAAAGTTCACGGTATATTGATTCCCATTACCGCCCGTTACCTGAAACTCCGCTGTGTCAAACCTTTCGGATCTGTAGTATTGTGCTCGGCGTTCTCTTTTCCGAAAGATATCTTTGTAATACGTGGTGAGCGGAGTCTCCATCACCAAGGACTTTTCTCTTCTGTGCACAAAATAAGTATTCATCCGGAAAAATGTTCGAACAATCAACCCCTGTATCGGTAAGCCTCTAACCCCTTTAAGGACCCCGTTGAAGCTTTCAGACATATTAGTCGTCATTAGTAGATATCTGCACCCATCATCATGTGCTTGTGACCACATGCGTACCGGATACTCATCTAACCACGCTTTCGCGGCTTGACTCATCTCCCCAATTTTCGTCATGTATATGTCGTGAACCTTAGGGTCAGGCGTTTCACCGGCTCTGTACATAAGCTTATGTAGATCCGAATTTTTAAATTTTCGATCAAAATTTTGCCTGAAGTGTCGTAGGCAAAACCTATGTGGGGTCGTCGGAAATACAGATCTCATTGCAGCAAGTATTCCCAGATGTCTATCAGATATGATGCATAAATCTGTTCTATGAAGAACAGATGGGATATTTTTGAGTTGACGGAAAAACCATGACCAGGATGATGTATTTTCAACCTCGACAATAGAAAATCCCAACGGAAATATACCGTTATTAGCATCAATACCTGTAACAATTAATATGCAGCCTCTGTACTTACCGTATAGATACGTACCATCAACGCACAATACCGGCCGACAGTGTGTGAAACCAGCCGCACATAGACCAAAGCACCAGAAAATTCTTTGAAACCTGACAGAGCCTTTGACTTCTGTTTCTGTGGTTTTTAACCGGTATATGGTCCCCGGATTTGATGCTTTCATGGCATCCATAAATGGGACTAGTGAGTTGTACGAGCTTTCCCAGTCCCCAAATATCTTGCATAAAGCCTTTCTACGAGCATCCCATACCTTCACATACGAAATCTGAATTTTATGCTCTCCGCTAACCAAGAGCCGTATCTCTCGTGGAGTCATCGCCACATCTGTACGGATTAGTGGCATGATTAGCGAGCAAATGTAAAATGAAGTGCAATTTCGGTGATCTTGTAACATAATAGAATTGATGTAAGTATGTTCTTGGTTGTAGGCCGTGACCTTCCAAGTTTTGGCTCTTTTGGAACAACATGCATGCAATCTCCACTGACATTCAGGAGCTTTCATACATACCACCGTATAGTACGTCTTATTTGACTCTTCGGTTTTAAATGTAACGTTTTGCTGAATAGACCACGACTTCAGCTTACAAATAAGATTTCCTTTTTCCTGAAACAAATCCCCGACACTGATGCAATCTTCGTTTGCTGCTGTCGCGTCTAAATAGGGTGCCGTATTTACTTCTGCCACGGCTAAGTCTACCCAACCATCATCTTCCTGCGGATCGAGGCCGGGATCTTCTAGTTCGACAAAATCGTTATTCGCAACCATACCATCAAAGAATGCTACCTCATTCAATCCAGCGGCATATTCCACGCTATCCTTCCCCTGATGACCTTCACCGATTTCATCATCATCACTGCCACACATATCAATATCACCCGTAGCAACATAAGGCTCGGGTGCAATATATGATGGTTGTGGTCGGTGTAATGTGGATAGTTCGGGGTGAGAAGACCAGAAAGATGTGGACGGACATGCTTGGAATGCGCTATTTGGATCGTGTTGGAATGATGCGGAGGTATGGGGAAATCTGCGTTTAGTATATAAATTGTTATTATAATATTATTCCTTAATATTTTCGTAACTAAATGATCACTTGTTTCAGATTTATTTACCTGTGGAAGGCTGTGTATGGTAATCCTTGTTGTTCTTCTGGGGTGCATGTAACTGCAGCAGTCGACTGGGAGAACCTGGATTTATGGATTTTATTAAATGTTTGAATATTAGTATCTTGGTATTACTAAAATATTTAAATATGGGTTTATAAAATGTTTACTCATGAATTTGAAGGTTTGAATAATGTTGTGTATAGTCATATCCACCGACACTGACGGTATCATCGTTGACCATGTGACCGTACCCCCATGAACTATCTCCAGCATTACCATCAAAATTACCCGTTGGAGGGGCATCTGATACTTCCAATTGCTCCTTCTGAACCAAAAGTTCAAAAGAATGCTGGGTGCTTGAGAGACCGAAATCTATTATCGAAGATATTGATGCATCGTCTATAATTTCAACCAATGCATTTCCACTGAACATAGGCCATATACAACTTAACTTAACCCTACTTTCACAGGGATCGTATTTCGTAATTTTGAACACTTTAGTCTCTAGTTCATCATAAGTCGTTGATACTTCCAATCGCATGATTCGTGCGGACCCGCCCATATACTCGGGACCTTATGCACTTGTGATGAACTGGCCATCGTATTTACATACAACAAATAAACTTGGGGAGGCCATAATTCTGCACAAAAAACAGTTATATTTTTTATGTTGTGTTGAATTGCAAAAAACTTTCTTTTGTAGCAAAATTGCCATTTATTCCTCTGTATTGTTTTAGATCCAATCATTTCTAACCAAAATCATTACCATTACAGTTAATTTATCTGTAAAAAAGTAAACTCAGTTTGATAATCTTGTATACTTTTTTTTTAAATTATTTTTCCTACACTTAACAGTTTGATAATCTTGGATCTCCTTTTTTTTAAAGTTTTTTATTAATAATGTTCCGTCTAGAAATGATTGCTTACTTCCAATATTTTATGAACTGTTCCGTCTTGATCCTATCCAGCAGCTCCTCATCGCAGACTATGGTACTGAACTTGACCTTCTTCTAAAACTCCACACTTACACAAAATTGATAGCGGAGAAAAATTGATCGAAGTAAATGGATAGTGACTTGTACAGAAGAAAATTTGACAGAGATGAAATGGGTAGTGAAATGTATAGCGGAGACCTATTTATAGGATATGAGGGCCAGCAAGATATTGAAGAGGGCGGGTTCTAACAACCCGTCATCTTAATTGACCTGACACACAGACACGATGGGACAACACTGGCATAACACACAGTGTACGATGGTACAAGTGACACGAATAATTATTAAAGAGGGCGGGTTTTAATAACCCGCCCTCTTCAATATGATGTACTTCTGACAATGGACAAAAAAAATTGATGTGACCATTCATATAATTATTAAAGAGGACGGGATCTAATAACCTGCCCTCTTTAATAACCCAACAGACTCACGTTTTAATAAATAAATATATTAAAAGAAACTGATTTGACAAGACAACTTTACAAAAATATATAAAAAACAAAATTATTGAAGAGGGCGGGTTCCTTTGTGAATAGGAAATACCAAACTGATTTGACACCATTCATATAATTATTGAAGATGGCGGGTTCCTGGAACCTGCCATCTTCAACTGATTTGACAACCGATACTGTAGCGGGTTTCTGGAACCCGTCCACCCTTCGCTATAAAACCCTCGACAAATCAGTTTGAGAATCAACCACTCATCTAATCTCTACTTGATAAAACCCTCGACAAATCTCTGCTCCAGTACATTTCAATGGAGAATCAACCACTCGACAAATCTCTGCTTATGCATCAAAACGAACACAGATCGTTTAATATATTACACGGGGAGGAAATATTCTAAACTTAGTTAATTTTTTTAATTACACCTTTCTTTTAATTCTAATAGTTGAAAATAACATTATTTAATTTTGCAGAATGGAGATAATCTCATCATCGTCACCCATAGCTCAGACAAATGGATAGTTAGCGACCAACGAATAAACCAGCGGGTTAGACGGGCCGGATTTTATGAAGCGTCATTGATTCGTCATATCCAAATCGATCACGCCCTCGTCACCTCTCTGGTTGAGCGCTGGAGAAAAGAGACCCACACCTTTCATCTAAGATGGGGTGAGGCCACAATCACACTCCAGGATATTGGCCTCTCACTCGGTTTACGGGTCAATGGGCTTGGGTTGGTCGGAGGAAAAATTGTTGGTCCAGATACCGACCACCCATACTGGGATACATATGCCGAGTCTGTTCTCGGACAGGTAAACAATTTCATTCTGATTCCCTTCTTTAGTGTACCTATTTTATGTTGTACATTATTTCTAGCTTTAATATTTCAAAAAAAATGCTAATATCAGGCACCAGGAGGCTACAGTAAGGGGTATAAGATCAGTTTAAACTGGCTAAAAGATACATTTAGTAATATCCCTGATGAAGCCACCGATGAAGTCTTAGATAGACATGCACGTGCCTACATTCTGTACATGATCGGTTCTTGGTTGATGTCGGACCAATCAGCAACGCATGTTCATCCGTTATACATTGGCTTCCTAACGGATTTTGATGTGTGTGGCCAATATGCTTGGGGAGCAAGGGTCCTGGCCTTCCTTTATAAGGAACTCGATAAGGCATGTGCTCCTACGAAGAATAAAATTTGTGGATGCATTACATTACTTCAGGTAAATTCTTTATTTTTCACAGCTAGAATTTTGCAAAATTGTAATATTGGTTTTCTCTCTTATAATCTGAAACTTTATTTATAGATCTGGTCATGGGAGCATATGTATATAGGAAGACCAGAGAATGTTAAAATAACTGGCTTGGATATCCCCGGAAAGCCGTTCGGCTGTTGGTGGAATGGGAAGAAAGCGTATAAGGCTCCTCATCGAGTACTTAAGTACTATAGAGATGAGTTGGATCGCATGGAGGCGGCTCAGGTAACCATAACTTAGGTAATTAAATTTGTTTTAGAATTTTGAAATACCTTAATCACAATTTTTTTACTATGTTAGTTGCGCAGTTCCTGTGGACGCCTTATACAGCAGATCGTCTACAACGCTTACCCGGCATCTGTCTCGAAGGAGAGCCGGTTTGGCGGGCTCGATGCCCACTCCTCTGCATTAATGTCGTTGTCATGCACCTCCCGGATAGGGTGTTGCGACAGTTTGATAGATCGCAACATATTTCTGTTCCGCCGCCTTCGTCTATGACAATAGAGGGAGACATACGAGGAGGAAAGACGGAGCGTGATTGGAGGGAGCATCATCATCAATATTTGCTGAGATGGGAGGATAGGCAGCGTAGTATTGCCTTACAGCAAATAGATGACCACACAGCCACCGACGCTACCAAAGTATATCTACAGTGGTATAAGCGTGTCACCATAAGATATCTTTCTGCTCCCCCCAACAACTTCCCAAACATCTCGCGGTACGAGCCTAGAGGCCACATGGAACGAGATTTGGTAAGTTGAATTCTTTATATCATATTACTTTTTAACATCCGGCGGTATGAGTCAATACTTATTTCTTATTTCTAATGTAACGACAGGCTCGTGGGTTGCATCTCGTACAAACAATGGTGCAGGAACCATACCCGACTGATGCTGGTCCGGCATCTCAGGCTCGATTTTCAAATATAGACCAATTAATTGGTGGTGTATTCGGTTCATATAGTATTTCTCAACATTTATCGCCGGTACCAGAGCCGCAGTATCAGCCGGGACCGGGACCGGAGCCGCAGTATGAACCGGCACCGCAGCCGCAGTATGACCCGGCACCAGAGCCGCAGCATCACGGAGATCCAGCGCAGCAGGATCGGTGGTTTGGATCACCATACCGTCAGCAGCAACCCTGGCATACCGGACAAGCGCAACAACACCAGTCTTGGGGGTCAGGTTTTGCAGAACAGCCGTCTTGGGGGTCAGGTTTTGCGCAACAACAGCAACCTTGGGGGTCAGGATTTGCGTAGCCATGGGGCCAAGGTTTTGTGCAACATCAGCGGCATGAAACCGGGACAGGTTCTTCGCTACAACTGCCCAGTTGGGACATGGATTTAACGTCCTACGCAGAGTTGTTGGGAGGCAGCACATATCCGACACATGTCTCACATTCAGGTTCAGGATTTGCGGATCAACAGCCTGTCCAAGACGCTGCTGAAGACGAAGCTGAAGCCGAACCCGAACCCGAAGCAGAAAAGCCGCCGCCGCCGCCATCTACCCAAGAAACAGGTGGTTCCTCCGGTCATCCCAGGAGGCATAGGCTTATGTCAAGCCTCCTCGGATTTCATAAGGGAAAAGGAAAACGATAGTATTTAAATTTTACAAACCGATAGGATTTTTTAACATTGGAAATTTGACGGATTCATTTTGATATTATAAATTTGACCGTCGAGATAGAAATCGGATAGGATTTTTTGGTATTGTAAATTTTGACGGATTCATTCTGTAAAAAACATTGATATAGTGAAATTTTATTATTTAATTTAAATATTTTTTTCATTTATTTACTTTTATTTTATTTTTAAGAATTATAATTATAATTATAATAATAATCATATTATAATTACAATTATATTTATAATTAAATTTATATAACAAATAATTAAAAAAAAATTAAAAAAAAAATGGGGCGGGTTCCCAGAACCCGCCCCCTATACAAATGTATAGGGGGTGGGTTCTAGGAACCCGTCCCCTATTCTGGGGTGAGGTGGGGGTGGGGTGGCAAACCACCATATTCCTCTAATTTTAATTTAAACCCCCCTATTTTAATAATATATTTTTAAAATAATAATATTTCAAAAAAAAAACCTTTGTCATAGTTTGGTCCGACGGAAGGGAGCCCATCTGATGCAACGTCTTACGTCTCCTCATGGGGCACGACGGCAGGCAGCTTCAAAGGGAATGAGGCTGGCCGAGATGCTTTTGTTGGCGACCAGGGCGTTTACTACTACGGTTACTGTTACCCAGGTTTGCCGCTTTGTTGTGATATTATATTTGATTATGCGGCCACACTTTCATGAAGAGAAAGTTTATCACATTGTGATTTTATGGATGCGTGCAGGGTTCAACAGTTCTTATGGAGAGTGGGATGCTCAGGGATTCTTCATGCCAGCCAATAACTTTGAAATTCAACCCTCTGTAAGTTTCTTATTTGTGATCGCTCCGAGCTTCATCATTTTTCAGGCAGAAATGGTATAGTAGCATTTTCAATCACCTCTTTTAATTTGGTTCATGAAGAATGAAATTATGCACATATGGATACTTTCCTTTTTCATTTAAGAATCTCTCGAGCATGGACTCCTAAGATTGGATGGATTACCATTGTCTCATATTTAGAACATTTTATTTTTTTATCCATTTGACACAAGTAATATGCCTAGAATTAATTAATTCCGAAGTGTCATTTGGTTTGTTGCAATGGAAATGCAACATTTGCAGGAATTCAATGAAGTATAAATTCTTTGTTAGATTGACTTCTGCAACATTTGGACATGGCTTTATTACCATGTAAAATTAGTAGATACGCCGGCTGACACATAATTTATAGGTTTCTGAGCGATTTAGAGTAGTTTAGTGTTTTTTTTGGGGGGGGGGGGGGAATTGGATGAGGTGACCACCAATTTTATTGCAGCAATTTTTCTAACATTCTGTAGTTCATCGATCCAAACCTTGTTGTTCATATGAAGAGCCGAAACTAGAAGTGAATATCAAGTGAACATCTTGCAAGTTGATCTATAAGTATTTGTTCCTCAAGATTTTGATATTAAATGCTCATGAGCACCCCATATGGCCAGTGCCCAGTTCTCTTTTACTAGGGGTAAACCCCCACACGATACGTGAGATTTTTAGAAAGTCAGATTAAATTTCACCAAATCTCGATCTTATTATTTTTTAGATAAATATCATCGAAATTAAATACCAAAAACTTTCTTGGATGCAAAAATAGACAAAATCGTGGGTTTTTTTTTGAAATATTATAATTTTAAAATTAAATTATAAAAATAGGGCGGGGGGAATTTTATTTATGGGAATATGGTGGTTTCAAACCACCCCCCTGGCCCACCCCCACCCCCAGTATAGGGGGCGGGTTCCCAGAACCCGCCCCCTATACAAATGTATAGGGGGCGGGTTCCCAGAACCCGCCCTCTATAGTTTTCTATAGAGGGCGGGTTCTGGGAACCCGCCCTCCTTTTTTTTAATTAAATTAATTTTTAATTTTAATTATTAACGTTTATAATTATATTATTATTATTATTATAATTATAATTATAATTATAATTCTTAAAAATTAAATAAAATTAAATAGACAAAAAAAATATTTAAATTAAATAATAAAATTTTACTATATCAAATTTTTTTTTACAGAATGAATCCGTCAAAATTTACAATGCCAAAAAATCCTATCTATTCGTAAAATGTAAATGCTATATCGACGGTCAAATTTATAATAACAAAATGAATCCGTCAAATTTATAATACAAAAAAATCTGAGTGCACTTGTCACGATCCTGAAGGTCCCGCCCCTGATGCATATCCTGGACATCTGGTCCTATAATGGCCTGGTTGTTTGCATAGGCTACATCTGGATTGCCTTTGCTGAGGATCAGCATCCATTGTCATTCGATCTCGAAGTACCTTAGGTCTTCCGGGCCTTATATTTTTTTCCGGCGGTAATACAGTCGGTGTTTGTCTGTTGGCAGTATAATAGTGCCAATAGCGACTGTCCGGTATAGGATGAAATTTTGGATCGTATGCACCTTGGTAATTAGAAACTGTATAGTAATGAGAAGCAAAATTGTAATGTGAGGTATGCATACTGCTCGCAGCAGCAATTACGTGGGCATAAGGTAAATGTTGTTGCTGGAAAAGACCGCATGTACACGAAGAAAGCCCTTCATCTCTAAAGTTCACGGTATATTGATTCCCATTACCGCCCGTCACCTGAAACTCCGCCGTGTCAAACCTTTCGGATCTGTAGTATTGTGCTCTGCGCTCCCTTTTCCGAAAGATATCTTCGTAATACGCGGTGAGCGGAGTGTCCATCGCCAAGGACTTTTCTCTTCTGTGCACAAAATAAGTATTCATCCGGAAAAATGTTCGAACAATCAACCCCTGTATCGGTAAGCCTCTAACCCCTTTAAGGACCCCGTTGAAGCTTTCAGACATATTAGTCGTCATTAGGAGATATCTGCACCCATCATCATGTGCTTGTGACCACATGCGTATTGGATACTCATCTAACCACGCTTTCGCGGCTTGACTCATCTCCCCAATTTTCGTCATGTATATGTCGTGAACATTAGGGTCAGGCGTTTCACCGGCTCTGTACATAAGTTTATGTAGATCCGAATTTTTAAATTTTCGATCAAAATTTTGCCTGAAGTGTCGTAGGCAAAACCTATGTGGGGTCGTCGGAAATACAGATCTCGTTGCAGCTACTATTCCCGGATGTCTATCAGATATGATACATAAATCCGTTCTATGAAGAACAGATGGGATATTTTTGAGGTTGCGGAAAAACCATGACCAGGATGATGTATTTTCACCCTCGACAATAGCAAATCCCAACGGAAATATACCGTTATTAGCATCAACACCTGTAGCAATTAACATGCAGCCTCTGTACTTACCGTATAGATACGTACCATCAACGCACAATACCGGCCGGCAGTGTGTGAAACCAGCCGCACATGGACCAAAGCACCAGAAAATTCTTTGAAACCTGACAGAGCCCTCGACGTCTGTTTCTGTGGTTTTTAACCGGTATACGGTCCCCGGATTTGATGCTTTCATGGCTTCCATAAAAGGGACTAGTGAGTTGTACGAGCTTTCCCAATCCCCGAATATCTTGCACAAAGCCTTTCTACGAGCATCCCATGCCTTCACATACGAAATCTGAATTTTATGCTCTCCGCTAACCAAGATCCGTATCTCTCGGGGAGTCATCGCCACATCTGTACGGATCAGGGGCATGATTAGCGAGCAAATGTAAGATGAAGTGCAATTCCGGTGATCCTGTAACATGATAGAATTGATGCAAGTGTGTTCTTGGTTGTATTTCGTGACCTTCCAAGCCTTGGCTCTTTTGGAACAACATGCATGCAATCTCCACTGACATTCAGGAGCTTTCGTACATACCACAGTATAGTACGTCTTATTTGACTCTTCGGTTTTAAATGTAACGTTTTGCTGAATGGACCACGACTTCAGCTTACAAATAAGATCTCCTTTTTCCTGAAATAAATCCCCGACGCTGATGCAATCTTCGCTTGCTGCTGTCGCGTCCAAATAGGGTGCCGTATTTACTTCTGCAACGGCTAAGTCTACCCAACCATCATCTTCCAGCGGATCGAGACCGGGATCTTCTAGTTCGACAAAATCGTTATTCGCAATCATACCATCAAAGAATGCTACCTCATTCAATCCAGCAGCATATTCCACGCTATCCTTCCCCTGATGATCTTCACCCGTTTCATCATCATCACTGCCACACATATTAATATCACCCGTAGCAACATAAGGCTCGGGTGCAATATATGATGGTTGTGGTCGGTGTAATGTAAATGGTTCGGGGTGAGAAGACCGGAAAGATGTGGACGGACATGCTTGGAATGCGCTGCTTGGATCGTGTTGGAATGATGCGGAGGTATGGGGAAATCTGCGTTTAGTATATAAATTGTTATTATAATATTATTCCTTAATATTTTCGTAACTAAATCATCACTTGTTTCAAATTTATTTACCTGTGGAAGGCTGTGTATGGTAATTCTTGCTGTTCTTCTGGGGTGCATGTAACTGCAGCAGTCGACTGGGGAAACCTGGATTTATGCATTTTATTAAATGTTTGAATATTAGTATATAGGTATTACTAAAATGTTTAAATATGGGTTTATAAAATGTTTACCCATGTGCTTGAAGATTTGAATAATGCTGTGTATAGTCATATCCACCGGCACTGACAGCATCATCGTTGACCATGTGACCGTACCCCCAGGAACTATCTCCAGCATTACCATCAAAATTACCCGTTGGAGGTACATCTGATACTTCCAATTGGTCCTTCTGAACCAAAAGTTCGAAAGAATGCTGGGTGCTCGAGAGACCGAAATCTATCATCGAAGATATTGATGCATCGTCTATAATTTCAACCAATGCATTTCCACTGAACATAGGCCATATACAACTTAACTTAACCCTACTTTCACGGGGATTGTATTTCGTAATTTTGAACACTTTAGCCTCTAGTTCATCATAAGTCGTTGATGCTTCCAATCGCATGATTCGTGCAGACCCGCCCATATACTCGGGACCTTGTGCACTTGTGATAACCTGGCCATCGTATTTACATACAACAAATATACTTGGGGAGGCCATAATCCTGCACAAAAAACAGTTATATTTTTTATGTTGTGTTGAAATTGCAAAAAACTTTCAAACTCGAAGATTGCTTACTTCCAATACTTTATACACTGTTCTACTGCTCGAAGATTGCTTACTCGCAGAATATGGTTCCTGGAACTTCACCTTCTTCTAAAACTCCACACTTACACAAAATTGATAGTGGAGAAGAATTGCAAAAAGTAAATGGATAGTGAGCGGTGTAGGATGAAAATTTGACAGAGATGAAATGAAATGGGTAGTGCGGAGACATATTTATAGCGGCAAGATATTGAAGAGAGCGGGTTCCAAGAACCCGCCCTCTTCAATATGATGTTCTGCAGATTTGACAAGACAATATAAAAAACAAAATTAATGAAGAGGACGGGTTCCTGGAACCCGCCCTCAACGTTACTTCTGCACACACGTTACTTCTGCACACTTAATTACACGTACATTGATTTGACAAGACAATATAGAAAAACAAAATTAATGAAGAGGGCGGGTTCCTGGAACCCGCCCTCAACGTTACTTCTGCACACACGTTACTTCTGCACACTTAATTAAACGTACATTGATTTGACAAGACAATATAAACAAACAAAATTAATGAAGAGGGCGGGTTTCAGGAACCCGCCCTCTTACTTTCTGAAATTGATGTCACATCAGAATATTATTGATGTGACAACATATGAATATTATTTATAATTTATAAATAATAATTCAACAAAGTTCAACGTGTGTGCAGAATTTACAAATAGTACTTAAATAGTACTGATGTGACCTCTCACTAATTAATGAAGAGGGCGGGTTCCTAGAACCCGCCCTCTTCTTTGTGAATAAGAACGCTCTCTGTAATTAATGAAGAGGGCGGGTTCCAGGATCCCGCCCTCTTCATTAATTAGTAATTGATTTGACGAATTATTGAAGAGGGCGGGTTCCTGGAACCCGCCCTCTTTGAGAACAAAGACTGTAGCGGGTTCCTCGAACCCGTTCACCCTCTATAAAAGCCGCATCCACACTTTCATCAACCCCACTTTCTTTCACACGTTCTAACTTTCATAAAACTCTCGACAAATCTCTGCTCCAGTACATTTCAATGGAGAATCAACCACTCGACAAATCTCTGCTTGTGCATCAACAAGAACACAGATCGTTCAATATATTACACGGGGAGGAAATATTCTAAACTTAGTTAATTTTTTTTAATTACACCTTTCATTTTATTATAATAGTTGAAAATAACATTATTTAATTTTGCTGGATGGAGATAATCTCACCGTCGTCACGCATAGCTCAGACAAATGGGTAGTTACCGACCAACGAATAAACCATCGGCTTAGACGGGCCGGATTTTATGAAGCGTCGTTGATTCGGCATATCCAAATCGACCACGCCCTCGTCACCTCTCTGGTCGAACGTTGGAGAAAAGAGACCCACACCTTTCATCTAAGATGGGGTGAGGCCACAATCACACTCCAGGATATTAGCCTCTCACTCGGTTTACGGGTCAATGGGCTTGGGTTGGTCGAAGGAAAAATTGTCGGTCCAGATACCGACCACCCATACTGGGATACATATGCCGAGTCTGCTCTCGGACAGGTAAACAATTTCATTCTGCTTTCCCTATTTAGTGTACCAATTTTATGTTTTACATTATTTCTAGCTTTAATATTTAAAAAAATGCTAATATCAGGCACCAGGAGGCCACAGTAAGCGGTATAAAATCAATTTGAACTGGTTAAGAAATACATTTAGTAATATCCCTGATGAAGCCACCGATGAAGTTTTGGATAGACATGCACGTGCCTACATTCTGTACATGATCGGTTCTTGGTTGATGCCGGACCAATCAGCAACGCATGTCCATCCGTTATACCGTGGCTTCCTAGCGGATTTTGATGTCTGTGGCCAATATGCTTGGGGAGCAGGGGTCCTGGCCTTTCTTTATAAGGAATTCGATAAAGCATGTGCTCCTACGAAGAATAAAATTTGTGGATGCAGTACATTACTTCAGGTAAATTCTTTATTTTTCACAGCTAGAATTTTGCAATATTGGTTTTCTCTCTTATAATCTAAAACTTTATTTCTAGATCTGGTCGTGGGAGCATATGTATATAGGAAGACCAGAGAATATTAAAATAACTGGCTTGGATAACCCCGGAAAGCCGCTCGGCTGCTGGTGGAATGGGAAGAAAGCGTATAAGGCTCCTCGTCGAGTGCTTAGGTACTATAGAGATGAGTTGGATTGCATGGAGGCGGCTCAGGTAATCATAATTTGGGTAATTTAATTTATTTTACAATTTTGAAAATACCTAAATCACAATTTTTTTACTATGTTATTTGCGCAGTTTCTGTGGACGCCTTATACAGCAGATCGTCTAGAAAACTTACCCGGCATCTGTCTCGAAGGAGAGCCGGTTTGGCGGGCTCGATGCCCACTCCTCTGCATCAATGTCGTTGTTATGCACCTCCCAGATAGGGTATTGCGGCAGTTTGATAGATTGCAACATATTCCTGTCCCGCCGCCTTCGCCTATGACAGTAGAGGGAGACATGCGAGGAGGAAATACGGAGCGTGATTGGAGGGAGCATCATCATCAGTATTTGCTGAGATGGGAGGATAGGCAGCATAGTATTGCCTTACAGCAAATAGGTGACCATACAGCTACCGACGCTACCAAAGTATATCTACAGTGGTATAAGCGTGTCACCATAAGATATCTTTCTGCTCCTCCCAAAAACTTCCCAAACATCTCGCGGTACGAGCCTAGAGGCCACATGGAACGAGATTTGGTAAGCCGTCCTCTTTATATCATATTACTTTTTAACATCCGACGGTATGAGTCAATACTTATTTCTTATTTCTAATGTAACGACAGGCTCGTGGGTTGCATCTCGTACAAACAATGGTGCAGGAACCATACCCGACTGATGCTGGTCCGGCATCTCAGGCTCAATTTTCAAATCTCGACCAATTTATTGGTGGTGTACTTGGTTCATATGGTATTTCTCAACATTTATCGCCGGCACCGGAGCCGCAGTATCAGCCGGCATCGGAGCCGCAGTATGAACCGGCACCGCAGCCACAGTATGACCCGGCACCGCAGCCGCAGTATGACCCGGCACCAGAGCCGCAGCATCAAGGAGATCCAGCACAGCAGGATCGGTGGTTTGGATCACCATACCGTCAACAGCAACCCTGGCATACCGGACAGGCGCAACAACAACAGACTTGGGGATCAGGTTTTGCAGAACAGCCGTCTTAGGGGTTAGGTTTAGCGCAACAACAGCACCCTTGGGGGTCAGGATTTGCGCAGCCATGGGGCCAAGGTTTTGTGCAAAATCAGCCGCATGAAACCGGGACAAGTTCTTCGCTACAACTGCCCAGTTGGGCTTCGGATTTAGCGTCCTACGCAAATTTGTTGGGAAGCAACACATATCCGACACCTGTCCCACATTCAGGTTCAGGATTTGTGGATCAACAGCCTGTCCAAGACGTTGCTGAAGACGAAGCTGAAACAGAACCCGAAGCAGCAGAGCAGACGCCGCCGCCGTCGCCATCTATCCAAGAAACAGGTGGTTCCTCCAGTCATCCCAGGAGGCATAGGCTTATGTCTAGCCTTCTCGGATTTCATAAAGGAAAAGGGAAAGGAAAAAAATAGCATTTACATTTTACAAATAGATAGGATTTTTTGGCATTGTAAATTTTGACGGATTCATTCTGTAAAAAACAATTTGATATAGTGAAATTTTATTATTTAATTTAAATATTTTTTTTTTGTCTATTTAATTTTATTTTATTTTTAAGAATTATAATTATAATTATAATTATAATAATAATTATATTATAATTATAAACGTTAATAATTAAAATTAAAAATTAATTTAATTAAAAAAAATAGGGACGGGTTCCCAGAACCCGCCCCCTATACAAATGTATAGGAGGCGGGTTCCCAGAACCCGCCCTCTATAGAAAACTATAGAGGGCGGGTTCTGGGAACCCGCCCCCTATACTGGGGGTGGGGGTGGGCCCGGCGGGTGGTTTGAAACCACCCTATTCTCCTAAATAAAATTTCCCCCACCCTATTTTTATAATTTAATTTTAAAATTATAATATTTCAAAAAAAAACCCCAAAATCGTTGGTTCTTTTATTTTTATTGTACTTTTTATATTTTTATAGCTTTCAATTCATATGATGATAAAATATTTGGTATTTATTTGCAAAATTTTTAAAACCCAAACATTTCTGGTATTTATTAACACTATGCTACATTTATGGTTTATATTTTCTACACCATGGTGAAAAGGTGAAAGTTCATGGTATATATTTGCCATAATTAATTTTCATGGTTAATAAATAATGATCCATGGTATTTATTTGAAAAACCTTGAAAGGTCATGGTATTTTATTTGAAAAAATCTTAAAAGTTCATAGTATTTTATTTGAAAAACCTTGAAAGTTCATAGTTAATAAAAAATGATCAATGGATTGCCATTATTGCCCTCAAGATTTGGGCACAATCACAAGTTTTCCAACATAGCCCAAATCTCCACAATACTTGATGTGAAGGGTAAAATGGGCACCCAAAAGTTTTGCTCATAGCTAAATTTACATGTTTGCCCGCACCACCAAATCATATTCTCCAAAATACCAATATAGTCCAAATTTGATGCAAGAGAGAATGTTCAAAGTCAAGGGGGTAAAATAGGAAATCTCAATGTTTCACACCTTAACTCCACTTTCTTATAGTATAAAGATAAAGATTGTAATTCATGTTTTGTTAAATTTCATTGGATTCACAGGTGTGCTTATATATGCTTGTGTCTAATTTCAGGATGCTCAAGCAGACTACGGGCCACTATTATACTATTTGCCTAGCTATCAACCTGAATATTTGTCATACAATTCTATCGCACCTGGTGCTGTTGTTGGGGTTGATGGGCAATATTTAGGCCAATCCTCTTATTACTCAAGTCCAATGATCCAGCAACCACTTGGCTCTCCGGGGTTTGTTCCTCAGTCAGCTGCTGATGGATCAGAGCTGCTATCTGCTTACCCATGGGATTCATCTCTCCTCTTTGCTAATGGGTATCAAATACACGGATTTTATGGAGATACTTGTTTTACCCGAAGTCAAATTCCTCAATCTTCCAAACTTTCAACCTCCTCCATGTCCTCTATGTCAGAAACAAAAGGATCTTCACTAGGATTGGATGCGAAACCAACTCCTGTAGCTCCCAAGCAAGCATTCAAACCTCTAACTAAGGTAACATGGTTTTCTTATTACTGTGCCTTATTATTTTCTTCCACCTGTCTTTGTAACAAATGTGCATTTTAAATAATCAAACTCAAATTTGATGTATAACAATATGACATTGCTTGTTTTAGGGAAGTCCTGTTCTTTACTCCAAAAGCTATATCCCCATTAGCAAAATTCCTGCTTATGCTAATCAAGGGAAAGGTGGAAAGGTGTATCCAAATAGCCATACAAATAATAATAAAAATGTTAGAAATTGGGTTGGAGTTGAGAAGGGGGAAGCAAGGACCATACTTCATGTACCGGCTGATTTTGATCCAAGTGAACAGAATCGAGGTCCAAGAACAAGTAGCAACAAAAGCTCATTGGTTTCCGATGTTAATCTGGTTGGATCTCCCAATAATGGGAAGAATGACATCAATAGCACAGGAATTGCCACAGTAAGGAAAGATATGTATAACCTTCCTAGTTTCAGAACAGAGTATGAACATGCACTGTTCTTCGTGATAAAATCATACAGTGAAGATGATATTCACAAGAGTATAAAATATAATGTGTGGGCAAGCACTCCAAGTGGAAATAGAAGGCTCGACAATGCTTTTCAACTTGCACAAGAGAAGATGATTGAGAAGGGAAGCAGCTGTCCAGTGTTTCTTTTCTTTTCTGTAAGTGTCACTTTCTTTTCATGTCCAAATAGTGGATGAGTAATATAAAATTTTATATTATTGGATGCATTCTAATTTTAGTCAGCGTCTTTATTTAACAAATATGACTCTGTCTATTGATTGATCCTTGATTATGTGCATATCATGGAAACTTATTTAGTTATCTTATTAAGAAACAGTTGAATAAGATCCTCCCCCCCCCCCCCACACACACACACAAAAAAAAAAAAAAAAAACAATTTCATTAATGATGTTTTCACGAAACAAAGTAATAAAAAGACAAAAAGAAAACGGTACTAGCATCATCCGCATCATGACTTATTTAGTTTGGAATTTATTGTTAAAACGGATTGCTGAATCCATGAGTAATGTTAGTTAATGACATGACTTCCAGTTGTGCAGCATGTAAGCATTTTCGGGCCTCTCATAGTTTAGTATCTAGGTTTAGTAATATTATATTTATCAATGTGCATATCTTACATATTGGAAAAGAGGAATCCCCCCCCCCCCTATTAATAAGTGTTCTATGGGACTGCATTATCTTGTTCAAAGACATCATGGCAAAAAGTTTTCATATATTGTTTATGCATCTTACATCACCTATAACAGCAGTGGTGTTTTACTGAGATCATTTATAATAAAGCTACAGTTTCTGAAGTTAGTTGGCATGTTAAAAGACTGACATTTCTTTTGATTGCTTGGCAGTTTGTAATTGTACCGATCTATGTGCAAACCTGTAGTTATGTTGCATCTTTGTTTTCATTTCTTACCATTCTAATGTCAGGTCAACACAAGCGGTCAGTTTTGTGGTGTAGCTGAAATGCTGAACCCTGTTGATTTCAACAAGAATATGGACTTCTGGCAACAAGATAAGTGGAACGGTTTTTTCCCAGTAAAGTGGCATATAATCAAGGATGTGCCGAATCCACAATTCCGTCATATAGTATTGGAGAACAATGAAAATAAGCCTGTTATTAACAGCAGAGACACACAGGAGGTACGCCTAATTGTCACAGCATTTGTTGCCACCGATCATTCTAGTTTTGTTACTATCATGTCATGCAGTCATTTCACATGAGAGTCACAAATTGATTGATATCCCCCCTTTCTCGGGCAAAAATTAAGTTGTCATGCTATGTGTATTGGATGCTCTTGTAGATATGGAGAAGTTTAGTAAAACTGAAATGAACTATACTTTTTTCTTTACTAACAACTGATTGAAATATTTAAAAAGCATATCAACAACATATTGGGATCAACTATGGGTAAACCGATTTTTCTTCCTTCATTAAATCTTTATAGGTATTAAATTTAGGATATTGTAGAAACTTGGCAGATTAACACTAGCTGTTAATATTTCACTGCTTCTTTAAATTAATGTACAGTTTGTTTTAAGCGAAAAGTTTCAGCAAGAGTTGGAAGTGCTCGATATTTGTCTGTAGGCTGCAGCTTTGATCTTTTGTGTGCAGTGTGGCAATACTGTTTTTTTTTCTACAACTACCACATGCCATTTTGAGATTCTAAAGTTCCATAAAGAGATCTGCTAAGAAAATCCAGACTATTAATTTAGCTTGCATCAGTATTTGAATATTCCATGGTTGTAAGCCCCTCAGGCGAAAGTTTTCCTTGATGCTATAGGGCCATAGGCTGTAGCATAAGGTGAACTTTGGTCTTGGGGGCTTCACTTTTACATTTATATCATAATGCGATCTGTATTTTAATTAATAATCTTATTACTTCCCATGAATCAGGTGAAATTTCCCCATGGTATTGAGATGTTGAACATTTTTAAGATCTACTCATTCAAGACTTCCATATTGGACAACCTTGATTTTTATGAGAGCCGGCAAAAAGTAATGCAGCATAAAAGGAGCAAGCCACTGTCTATGCTGAATTTTAGCCATCCATCGGTATTGTCTACTTATCTTCTTTCTGTAATGGTTTTACATTTCTCCATATTATGTATGTGACTATTGTAGCCATCTATTACTTAACTGATGAAGCCCAGCATGTGGGCCTGATGTGATTGTGATGGATTCATCATCTCTAGATTAGTTAATAACTGTCAACAGTTGAACGCATAAATTTTCCAATAATGCGGGTTAGACTTATTTCCATAATAAATTTCTTTGATCTCTCAAATTCAATTATCCAAGTCTAATGAGCACATGAAATCGTTTTTCAGCATGGATTATGAGAATTGCATGTGTGATGCACGTGTATGCAAATTTAGATTACCATGATGTGGATCACTTGAGAGGTCGGGGAAAAAAACCTCTTTTTTTGAATTTTTCTTGGAAAAAAGGAAGAAAAGAACACATGTACCCTCTTGGTTTGGGTTATAAAAATAGAGAGATTTTGTTTTCTTTTAACTAGGGTGTTGATTGACCGTTTCGCCGTTTCGGGGACCAATGTGGAAATATATCTAATTGAAGGGAACTGTACCAGATAAAATATTTGAAGGCTTGAATGTACTGCTTTTATCAGATATTTTGTAAAACCGACCAAGAGATTCTGTTCATCGTTTAAGCCTCATAATGTATTGTGGTATTACCATCTAGCTACTTAAAACTTTCCATTTCATTCCTATAGGACCTATACACATCTTATTCTGCTACTCAATGTGAAGACCATCAGGAATGTGGCTTTTGCTGATTTAAATTGCTATAAAGCTGATTTTTTTCTGTTCAATAATTTTCTAGTAGTTTTTTGTTCAATGATACTTTATTAATGTGCTTGGTTTCTTATACAGCCCAAGATGGAAGAATGGGCACAAATTGCAAAGCCGAAAGATATTAAGTCTGTCGAGGTAGAAGCTGAAGCTGGGAAGCGAGAAAGGCAGACTAGTTTCCGTAAATGTGGTAACCGCATGAATACTCTGAATCATCTTGATCGGTGTTCTGACATTCAGTGAAATTCTTACTTTTCTAATTGGTACATCAAGGATTAAATCTCATGAAAATCTCCCCAAGAGCATGTATCAGGGCAATGATCGGGTGAGATACTTGGTCGTCGATTGGAGCATGCAGGTCTGCTCTTCGCTAGCTCTCGTCAATGCGATGGTACAATCTGTTTTTTTACATGTTCTTTTTATTTGATGTCTTTTGCTTTCGTCGTTTCTTTTCTTGTGGAGCCTTTGTAGTTGTATTTTGATGGAAAATCTGGTTGTTTGGAGGAAAGCATGGTTGTATTTTGAACTTCTTTTTAAAATTATAAATGAAAAAAGAGAGAAAAAAAGGAAAAAGAAAAAAAAAAAAATCAAGGCCATGACATTTGGCTGGAAGCAAATGTGTATTTTCCATCAGCTCACAGAGCATTGTGTTATTATGCTTTCTTTGTGGAATAATTTTTAAAAATAATTATAGATTCAACTATTTATTGTAAATTGGATTGTTAAGGAGAACTAGCAATTAACCCGTGCGTACATGCGGTCAAAATGTTTATTGGTGTTATATGCAATAGAAAATAATTAATGCCAAAGGAAAAAGAAAATTGTAACCATAATTATTGGTAATTTAACATAAATCTAAAACGAAAATAACATATCTTCTCTACTATTATAACTCAAATTTACGGGGGCAATGCAAAAAAATTCTTATTTTATCATTAAAAAATGCAAAAAAAAGGAGAAAAATCCATATGAGAATTCTAGAGCAAAAACATACCATATCATTCTCTCATATACATGTAATTAACTTTATATTCTTCAACAATTTTCAATACAAAATACATTTTTTTTGAAAATGAACAAACTTAGTAAAAAGGTCTTTGGACTGATAATCATCAAGTAAGCATACAAAAATCATGACACTTAATCATGACACTTAATGCTTTTTTCTCATCACACGCACGTTCATGATACTAGAAAAAAAATTATTGTACCAATGAGTAAAATAAAGAAAAAAAAACTTAATTATGAGTAGCAAAGTAACTATGGATCAAATTAAAAGAAAAATAGTTGTATAATTGATAGAAAAATGCAAGATATCATAACTGAAGTTATATCTAATTAAATCTAAACTTGAAAATTAAATATAAGATATAAACTGATAAATCTCAAATACATAAATTTTAAGGTCGATATTGGAAAAAAATTTGGATTACCAGAATGAAAAAGCTTACAATTTAGAATTTTGGTGAAAAATCAATACAATTTAAATAAATTAATTTGCTTGACGTTTTGAAATGTGCGGACTATAATAATAATATTTTATTTTTTTAAATATATGTCATTCCAAAATTAAACCTATGATTAGTTTTTAGCACTGATTGGATAAAACATGTCATACTTAAAATTATTTAAGTTTTTCTGTATTAGATGTGAATAAGTATGTAACTAAAACTAAGTATTAGATAGAATAAAAAATGTAATTAAACTATATTATTTTATTCTTTACCAGAGTTTTCTACGGAAAATAATTTTTTCGAAGATTGTAACTGTAATTTTTTTCTTTATAAGTGCAATCTTTATATATTCATGTTCATAATTACTTTTTACTCATTGGATGCATGCTTATTCCTTTTTTAAGGGCTTACATATGAATGTTATACATTATAGGGGCGTATGTAAACTAATCCCTTTCATCCTTTTCTCCTGGGCAATCACGTGGGCCATAAAAAGTAAAAATGCCCAAATTTGATACCAGTGTATAGCCAGTATTTTGTGGGATTAAATAAAGAACCTAACGACACAAAAGACAGTGCTTTTGCCCTTTACCACTCAACTTTGCATTATGATAACTGTGGGATAAAAAATAATTGAATATATTTAAGGGTGAATATTATCTTTTGCTATGTTTAAAAAAATTTACAATTATTATTATGTATTGATTTTTTTCATTATGTTTGAAAAATAGATATACGATGTTAGTTACTTTTTGTTATTCGATACACATATTATTTTTTATAGACAAATTTGTAAATTACATATAGTTGTAACATGTAAATACCGCCGAATAAAAGAAGTACATAATTATATTGTTTATAAAAAATATTTTATGATATCTAAAATTTTAGTTTGATATTTCAGGATTGCACAAAAGCATTTGGTACTTTTTAAACATAAATATTATATACTTTGTGATTTGTAAATAGATACCGAGAACAATCATGATTGCTATATAAATAATATGTTTCGGTGTTTTTCGATTAAAAATTCACAAATACAAATATTAAGCTTGTATTATGCACTATAAACCAATGCAAATAATAACCTATGTCAATATCTTAGGTACAAAAATTCTTTGTCCATGAAATCCAATACCTAATGAAATTTTAAATAGGGAAAATTGTTTTTTTAAACAAGTATTTTTAAAATTGTGAAAAAACCCAATACTTACAAAATACAAATGTTTCAAATCCAAAAATAAAATGTGTGTATTATACTGAGAACATTTTTACATAAATTCCAGATTTACCCTCATTCTTTTAATCATCAAATACACATGATTATTCTCTAAAAATAATTATTCATATAATTTCTTCTCGCGACCATTATGGATGACTCCTTCTTAATTTCTCGGTGCTTCTCTTCCAATTCCCCGTTTTTTCTCCTCAATCCCTTTTCCTTAATCTACATCTTGGTTTTCAAATCCTTCATTTTCACTCCAATTCCTCCGATTCGCATCTCCGTTTCCAATTTTTGTATCCTCCTTCAAATTCCTAATCTTTGATCTACTTTTCTCGATTCCTCCATCTCCATTCCCAATTCCGAATCTTCTCTCCCATTTTCGGCATCTCCACTTCTAAGATTGTTGAAACTAGACACATCGATAATAAAAAGAGAATAATAAAGAAGTCGAAAGCTAGGGGAAAAAAATAATAAAGAAGGCAAGCAATAATAAAGAAACAGGTTTAAAAAGACGATGAGTTAAAAAAAAATTAGGCCAAGCAATAATAAAGAAGCCATTGACAGGTACACAATCTAAAAATCTCTTGTCCTAATATCTTGGAAAATCCAAAAAATCTCATGTTCTAATATCTTAAAAATATTAAAAGGGTGTTATAGGCAATGCATACATAAATACGTATACAAATCAAAGTTTTGGTTTAAAATAGTGCCAAAGTACATTTTTGGGGGTTTTCACAATTTTGGAACTTCTTAGGCTTAAAAACAAGTCATCTCGTTAAACTGAGCTAGGAAACAATTTTCCCTTTTAAATCAGGATGGTTATTTGAACTTGTGAAATTTTAGCATCAAGTTTAAAGTAAGTAGAGTTTGTATAGGCAAATGTAAAGCTATTATTGTTATTTGAAATATTCTTGTTTCATCATATTTGGAAAAATGATATATCATGTTAGTTAATTTTGTTAAAATTGAAAAAGAAAAGCTAAGAGCAATGTGATAAAAATTGAAAACAAAATAATTAAACAATACAATCATTAAAAATTAAAAAAGATGAGCCAATGGGAATAAACATTCTTTTTAATTAAGAAAATAAAAAACATAAGTACATAACTTTAAAAAAATTGCTAAAATTCCATATAGCAGTGATAGCGTCCCAAAGATAGAACTTTGCAAGAAACTCAATCATAAACATTCTTCAATAATTAGAATAAAAAAACAAGGAAAAAACTTACTTGAATATTTTTAATTATGGGAAATTCTTTTTTTGAAATCTATAGTAAATTCTTGGGAAATAATTTTTTAGCGAAATGAAATAGAATAAAATAAAAATCAAATTATTAAAAAAATAGCCACAAATAAATATTTCAATTTTCTTGGTCTTCATATTTAATGGGCATTTTGAAAATGAATAAGGGAAATGTATATGGAAATAAATATGAATAAAGGGAAGGACAGAAGAAGAAATACCAAAATTGATGTTTTGACTTGCAAAAGATTTCTTGACCAAACCAACTTTTTATTAGCGTATCTCGATTTTGACCCCACGCGTAACGCGTGGGATCAAAGATGATCCAATGTATTCATAGATGAATTCATACGTTACATAAAGTTGTTACCATTTGAGTTATAAGCGACACATGATAAAATAAGGTACATAGTCATCTTCTTCTAGCTCAAAATAATTGTCATTAATCGGATTTTTTTATACATTGAGATATTTCTTCATAAACACTATAGTTCTTACAAAAAATAAATAGAGTTAGAATTTATTTTTAGTTTCGCATGAAATATAAGGATGTAACTATAATTATTGAATGCGATTTATTTTTAAAAAAAGATAATTATGTATTTTATTTAAAATAATCTACTTATTGAATATAATTTTAATAATTTTCTAAATAATTTGTCTCTTTATTTGAATATGAAGATAATATTTGATTTCTTTTTATATAAGAAATATCATATGATAACTTAGATCTTAATTTAATATTTCATGACTGTATAAATGATAAATTTCACTTAAATACCAAAACCTTTTGGTAATTTTTAAATATAAATATCATATATTTTGTGACTTGTGAGTAGATATCAAGAATAATCATAATATCGAAATAAATATCATGTTTTGGTGTTTTCGATTTACAAATCACAAATGCGGAAATCAAGTTTATGTTATGTAATATAGTTATAAACCAGTGCAAATAATAAATTATGTCAATATTTTAGCTAAAAATTTATTTTTCAATAAATTCATTACCTAGTAAATTTTAAATATCGATAGTTATTTGAGTCGCGAAATTTTAGCATAAACTTTAAAGCAATAAGAGTTTCTATAAATACATGTAAAACAACTATTGTTATTTGAAACATTACCGTTTCACAATATTTGGAAAAAAGATATAGGATATTTTCCTTGACTATTTTAATGAAAATATTATTATTTCTCCTTTTAAAATTTATTTCTAAATTACTATTAAATATTATGAACTATATAATCCAAGGATAATTAAGGGAATATAAAAAAAGCCAAGGGCAAAAGAGGAAAAATGGAAAAATAGTGCATTAACCAAAAAGCTGTATTGACCATGCAAAAGATTCTATTCCTAACCCAACTTTGTATTAGATATATATATATCTTCTATATATCATACAAATACGCTTGGTTAGAGATCCACCCTTCTTCTTTTTTCTAGAAAAATAGAAAAAATAAGAAAAATCCTCATCTTTGAAATCCTCCACATCATCTCTCTCACCTCTTAAGCCCTCCATATCATCTCTCTCATTTCTAAAAAACAATTAATTATTTATCTAGAACCTTCCGTATCATCTCTCCAAATATTGGTTAGAGATCCACCCTTCTTTTTTTTTCTAGAAAAATAGAAAAAAGGAGAAAAATCCTCATCTCTCAAGCCCTCCATATCATCACTCTCACCTCTCAAGCTATCAATATCATCTCACTTTCTCTCTCTCCTAAAAAACAATTAATTGTTTATCTAGAACCTTCTATATCATCTCTCCCAACGCGCACGCGTGCGCGCACACACACGCATATATATATATATATATATATATATATATATATATATATATATATATATATATATATATATATATATATATATACACACCTTTTGCATAGAGATATACCCTCTCCTTTTTTCTGGAAAAAAAGAAAAAAAAAGAAGAAAAATCCTATATTCTCAAAACCCGCACATCATCAAAAAGACCTCCACATAATATAGAAACATCCACGTCTCTCTGTCTTCTCCGAAAAAAATTAATTTTTTAATTATCATCATGTAAACCTTCACATCTCTCTCTCTTTCCAGAAAATCTATTTTTTAATTAACACGTGCAACCTGCACAAAATCTAATAGATAGATAGGGTTGTTGGCCGAAGAAATTGTCTGCAATTTTCTCTCATTCTTTTCATATTTGCCCACATACAAGGTGCATATGTAGTGTAGAAATTCTCTCATTTTCTTATATTTGACCACAGACAAACAAACAGCATCCTTCCCATCGCAGCTTCCTAGAAATTAAAAAAAAACAGCATCTGAGAGCTGACATGCATTCTGATATTGGAAACGAAGGGGCAAACTAAGCATGCATGGGCTCCTATATATATGGCTGTGGGGGGGATTTAACATCATACTACTGCCTTGCTACATTTCTCATGATGAAAATACAAATTTGTTTTTAGGGTAAAAAGCAACTTAATTAGCCTCATTGATTACTACTGAAAGACAGGATTTACAGTATTTAAAAGAAAATTACGAGGCTGGTGGTACTTCCTAACATAAGAATTCATTATAATCTTTATGCGTTACCAACTACTCTCTCCTTCGCAAGTGCCGTTATATTATAATGGTAATTAACACTTGTTTTAAGTTGATTTAGAGGTTTGGGATTCGGATCCTGCTTATACAAAGAAATATGATCACATTAATCTGAGATGGCTCCAGGAGTCCTTTCCCTCTCTCTCTCTCTCTCTCACAAACACACACACACACCACACAAGACCACAAAAAGCAAAAGAGAAGCTTGGTCTTCCCCTGCCTGCAAATGTTGCAGCAAGCCAAGGCCTTGGATTCTTAAAAATCTTTGGTGTGGTTCAGTTCTTTGTTGGCTATTTAGAAAGACAATGAGTGATAAAGGACTGACTGGGCTCCCTGTAGCACCTCTTCCATCACTTCACTGTTAATTTGTTCACATAGGACAGACATTACCCTGCACATCTCTCTCTCTCCCTCTCTCTCTCTCTCTCACACACACACACTCACACTCACTCACTCACGCACACTGATTAGGAGCCTATGCTATGTTTTATTTTTTTTTCCTTCTATGATGAATCTCAGCTTTTGGATTTTTCCATGAGCCTGCATAATAATATGGACCCTCCTTCTCTTACACTAATATGGATCATCCGGCAATCAAAAACAGCGCTGGAATCCGAATCTCCCACACAAACTTAAAGAATAAGGACCGATTAATTTCTGTATTAAAGTAGAAATTTATCCTATAACTATATTGATGGGTATCTTCTTGGATGAACAGAATTCTCCCCCCTCCCCTCCCTTTCTGTTCCTGTGGCAAGCAAAACCCTCATAAACACCAAAGGGTTTTCTCACTTTTATCTTTTTCAGTGCTCTTGCTTTTGCTTTTTTCTGAGTGGTGGTGCAGTCGAATTCACTTTTGTTGTGAATAAATATGGTCACGAAGACAAAACAAACGATATAGAGAAGAAACAAAACTGCGGGCAAGATAGGAATATGAATATTAAAACCACAAAATAAATTGGCGAAAGCGAAGTTTTATTAATAATCAAATATCCGGAGGAGTACAAATTAATGGAGAATTACAAATCTCTCTCAAACCCTAAATCTCTTACAATTATCGATGAGTTCTCTCTAATTAAGAAAAGCAATCTCAAAAGGCTATCAATCTCTAGGGTTACAAAATACTACAATATATATAGTATTCTAGAGATAAGTCTAAATAAATAGAGATAAATCTAAATAACTAATTTCCCAACTAATAAATATCCATCTAACTTGTAGATAAATCTGAATTTGTTATATCTCGTCTTGTAGATAAGTCTAAATTTATGGAAATCAATAGGGATCGGAATAAAAGGCATACACAACAAATCTCCATTTTGTCTCACATTTCCATAAACTCCTCCATCAAAATTAATAATAGCTCCACTTTCATCACTAAACCCCTTAAGAACTCAAATAAGTGCGACGCACTCTAATAAAATTCAAGCAATACTCAAATTTAAGAACTGAAAGAGATTTCGTCAATATGTCGGCCGGATTATTCGCTGTGCCAACCTTTTTCACAATAATCTTTTCTTTCTCAACGACTTCCTGAACAAACCAGTACTTCACATCAATGTGCTTCATCCTCTCATGATGCATCTGATATTTCGTCAAGTAAACCGCACTTTGGCTATCACGGTAGAGAGCTACGATATCGTTTTGAATACCAAGTTCCGAAAAGTCCCTTCAACCAGATTGCCTCGTTAACGGCCGCGACAACAGCCATATACTCTGCCTCCGTTGTAGACAACGCTACCATAGACTGCAAAGAAGCACGCCAACTAATGACACATCCTCCCAAGGAAAACACATAACCAGCGATCGACCTTCGTCAGTCAAGATCACCCGCATAATCGGAATCGCCGAATCCAACTAAATTATCGTGGTTACTTCCAAACACCAACCCCACGTACCTCGAAGGTATCGTAATATCCATTTCACCACCTACCAATGGATTTTGGTAGGAGATGTCATATAGCGACTAACAATACTAACGACGTGTAAAATGTCGGGTCGTGTACAAACCATGGCATGCATAACACTACCTACCGCACTCGCATATGGAACATTCAATATGTATATAATCTCATCCTCTGTCTGCGGTGATGAACGAGCTGAAAGTTTAAAATGAGTTGCCAACGGAGTACTTACAGATTTAGCGTCTGCCATGCCGAAACGCTCCAAAACTTTCTCAGCATATCGCCGTTGAGACAAGTATAGTTTTCCTTCTTTGCGATCGCGCCTGATCTCCATACCAAGTATTTTCTTGGCCGCTCCTAAATTCTTGATCTCAAACTTACATTTCAACTGTTCCTTCAAATTCATAATATCAAAAATGTATCTTGCTGCTATCAATATATTATCAACATAGAGTAGCAAATATATGAAAGAACTATCGGCGAGTTTCTTCGAATATACACAACTGTCGCTCATACTTCTCGTAAACCCTATTTTTTCATGAAGGAGTCGAACTTCTTATACATATGCCTTGGTGACTGCTTCAAACCGTAAAGAGACTTTTCTAACAAACAAACGTGATCTTCTTTTCTTTCAACTTCGAAACCTTTGGGCTGTTGCATATAGATTTTCTCTACCAAATCACCATGAAAGAATACGGTCTTCACATCGAGCTGCTCAAACTCCAAATATTGTATACCTACCAAACCGAGAAAGACAGGTATAGAGGTGTGTTTAACAACCGGAGAAAATACCTTATTGAAGTCAACTCTCCAAACCCGCGAATAGCCTTTAGTTACCAATCGTGCCTTGTACTTCGTATCCAACGTCCTTTGGTCACCTTCTTTCTTTTTGAAAACCCACTTGCAGCCAACTACTTTCTTTCCACCTTCGGGTTTCACGAGCTTCCAAGTTTGGTTCTTGTGAAGAGACTCGATCTCTTCATTCATAGTGACTAACCAACGGGTTGACTCACCGGGATGGCTTCTTTATAGTTCGTCGGTTCGCTACTATCAACTGTCTCTGCAATAGACAACGCATACGCTACTAGGTCATCGTAGCCATAGCTCTGTAGCAGTCTAATGTCCCTTCTTTGTGGGTCACGAGTGAGCAAATACTCCTCATCATGGGACTTTTCCTCTTGAGCTTTTCCAGACGACGGTGAAGGAGAGATCTCCTACGAACCCGAGCTATCACCGACGGCTCATCCTTCTACAAATCGTCTACAACTAGAGATTTCTTGTTGTTCGGTTTCAACATAGTAGATTTATCAAACGTCATATCTCTGCTAATCATAAATTTAGACGACTTTGGATTCGAACACCACAAGTTATAACCCTTAATGCTGGTAGCATAACCGAGAAATATATATTTCGTCGCTCGAAGATCCAATTTGCCTTCACGGCAATGTGCATAAGCGGGGCAACCAAACATCTTAAGTGTTGAATAATCGGCGTGCTTTTCTGACCATACCTGCTCCAGTGTCTTACTACCTAACGTCGTATAAGGTGACCGATTCATAATATAGCACGCCGTGTTTATCGCTTCTGCCCAAAACTCCTTGCCGAGCCCTGCATTAGACAACATATACCGCGCTTTCTCCAAAATAGTCTGATTCATACGCTCCGCGACTCCGTTCTACCATGGTGTGTAGACAACGGCATGGTGCTGAACTATCCTTTCGTTTTTACAGAAATTATTGAAATCTCCATCACAAAACTCTAGCCCGTTATCTGTACTCAGTCCCTTGATCTTCTTGCATGTTTGTGTTAGGAATATGTATGCCCTAGAGGCCATTATTGTATGATATAGTGGATGCTTGGACATATATATAGATTACTTTCTTGCTCGACATGATAGTATGCTATCTGGTTGCTCTTTATCTTAACATGTACACTTGTATTATTATACTGTCTCTCCGATACATGTTGATAAAGCCCTTAGGATGTTTGCTTGACTGCCAGGATTATGATGCAGATCATACTACTGGGACTTGTGTAGTCCACAAGCACATCCTTTAATTGTTCCTAGTCGAGGGGATATCGAGACATGGTATCGATATTCCAGAGTAGACTAGTGTGTACGTTTCTTGACCCTGTATGGGGCGATAGTTGATCCAATAACCATTGGTGTTTGACATCAAAGATTGAACACAGGTGCTCATTAGAGAATGGGTACATCGAACGGAACTCGCCCAGAACTCCTAGATGGTACTATACCTATCGTCAGATAGCAGTTCTCTGGTGACACTGGTACATGTTAGTCTGTAGACCCGAAATCGTCATAGTGTCTTGTGTGGTTCCCACTGTGCTTTGATTTTCTCTCTACTACGGCTCAAAGGAGTCGTGTAAATAGATGGATTTTGGGTACAATCCCGAGTCACATGGAGGTAGTGAGCGATAGGAGGGGTTTCGTCTCTCCTAGTATTGGGAGTTGATGTTGCGCTATACTCGATTGGCTATAATAGTAAGTCCCTAACCAGGGCTGATGAGATTTACTGGTAAGTGTTATCAGTAGTTTCTCGAATCATTATGAGCCATACATCGACATGACTTATCAAGTTACTGGGGTCTGACGATTCTACCCCTAGACTTGATATGTGACATATCAGATGAAGAGACCGGACTGTACGGTAAATGTTACTTATAGGGTTCATGGGAGTTTGGACAAGCTTGCTTGTTGATCTTCTATTCGCTCAATACCTGGGTAGCCGTTACGTCTAGCCAGTACCACTGACGTCTTGTGGGTGACTGATGTGATCATCATCTACTGCTGGCGTATTGACGAGTTTTTAGAATCCCACACAGAGGTTTCATAGTTCAAGCGAAATGAAGTAGGACACGTATGCTGATATGTGCGGGGGCCTGATTAAATACGAGTATATGATACCGTATTCTAATCTGGCGACAAATGTTATCAGTCGGGTTGTATGTAATATAACCAGATTATTGAATCAAGTGTTAATTTGATAATGTGATATACAGATAAATGATATTAGTCGGTTATATATGATATAACCGGATTATTAAATCAAGTGTTGATTTAATAATATGATATATATTTATATTTGATATAATTATATATTAACTAATATTATTGCTCACTAATTATTTTCTTAATATATATATTAATATATGGGAATAACGGAGGAAAGAGGCCATAGGAGGGAATTTCCTCCTATGGCGTCGAAAAAATACAATCTCCACCATTTTTTCCGACGATCGGCTCCCATCATCATCATCGTTATCATATAAGATGTGCATACACCAAATTTCATGTGATTCCAATACTTTTTCACCGTTGATTTAGTTGGTGCAAAATTAATGGTTTACCGACAATAGGACATTTTGCACCAACTAAATCAACAGTGAAAAAATGGTATAATCACATGAAATATGGTGTATCTGCATCTTAGATGATAAAGAAGAAAATGATGTATGCCGATCGTCGAAAAAAATCATGGAGCATGTATTTTTCCGACGCCATAGGAAGAAATTCCCTCCTATGGCACCTTTCCTCCATTAATATATATATATATATATATATATATATATATATAAAGCATGGCTTGGATTTTATATTTTTTGGAAAATAGAAAAAGAGATGGAAAATGGGGAGATATTTGTGGAATGGGTGAGGCATGGCCTTTCTATTTGTTTATTCATTTGTCCATACTATTGAAGTATGGTTGGATTTTATAATGTGATTATAATCCATGCTTCAATAAGTATAGAATAAGAGAGAGCCATTCTTCACTTGATTACTTTTCCTTAGCTCATTTGCCTTAGCCATTCTAGTAAGCTCTCTCATTTTTCCTTCTTCTTCTTCCTCCACCTCAAATCCCTAACCCTCACATGTGATGTAAACCACTAGGTTTTAAATAAATCCTAAGTGAGCTTAACACCCCTACTTATCATCCTAATTTAGATTAATAATTTAAACTAAGGTGTATCCTTCATTAGAGAGAGATTAGTGAAGAGATAGCTTGGATAATAGAAGCTTCAAAGTGGATCATCTTCGACACGAAGATAGCGTAGAAAGCTTGTTCATTCTTCAAGTGCAGCCTAGAGGAGTCGTAGGGGCTACTTTCCGGAGCTTGAGAAGAGAAGGACTTGGTCTACAAAAGGTGTAGCATTCTTCACTAGTGTATATCTTTTTATATCATACTATAAACCCTAATAATCTAGTTAGATCTTTGGATAGTGTAGCTTAGCATCCCGAAATTTTGAAAATTGCATGCTTGATGCAGGTATAAACCCTTTGGTGGTGCTAGGAAACACTTTCATGATATCAGAGCCAGGCTAGAACATTAGGGGAAGTCTTTACGATATTAAAGTGTTCGATCGAATTTTCGAAGCCGGATTTTGACAAGTTTCTATCCATTTTTCAAAAGTTGAAATTTTAGAGATTAAAAATAGTCAGAAAATTGTGCAGGGTATTTAATGGAGTCCCAAGAAATTCGAAACACTAATTCCTTTAAAGCGCCGCGGAACTGCGGCCTAACCCCCAGTTTGGCCGCGGTTCCGCCGCATGTTTATGGTATTATGTGATCTATTTTCTTGTGCTGCTCCATTGACATATTTGGCACTTTCTGGATGTCTTTAGTGAGACTCAAGTTGCTGAGGTCTTTGGGTTTTATGGGTATTTGATAAGTCGATCAAAATGTTTGACGTCGTCTAGATTATAATGATATATGATACAATATTTAGAATCCACAATAATTAGTTTTGTGAAAACTAGTTAGTATTTTATAAATCTAGCGTTTTAGTCTCGGTTGATCGATTGTCGCGGAGTTTCGATTCGGATCAAAACTCCATCGCAATCGCGTATAGTACTCGAACAGTTAGTCGGGAATCTTGCTGAATTATCCGACTACTTATTGAAAAGAGTTTTCAATTTGAGAATAAAATACAAGGTTTCTAGTGTTAGGCATGAAATTCGGAATATGAGATATTCCGGGTTTATGATGTCTAAGGAAAATGCGGATTCTAATTATTGTAGTTTTTCATTTCTTTTCTACGACCGTAAGTGTAATATGTGGTGTATCCCCGATCTTGTTGCTATATGTCAACGACATTCGGGATACACATATTTACTTACGTTGATGACATGTGATGTTATGTGTTGCTGTGATATGTTATATCGTATCGTCGTGATTGAATAGCCGAGGGTTTTTGCGTGAGATGAGAGTTTTTGTATTTTCATTCATGTAAAGTTGTATGTAATATTCTTTTATTGGGACACTTCCGGGTTGAGGATGATGTCACCATTGATGTATATTATTTACTTTTCCGCATTAGGATAGGCCCAAGGCGGGGAGCACAAGTAACCGGATTCTAGAGTCCAGTGGGAGGCCATCTCGAGGAGTCGAGATCGGGTCTCCTAACTCTAGAATTGGCATGGTTGTTTGTCGCTCTCATAGGGGTATAGGGATGTGGGTTTGGCTATTCATCACGATCGTGGAATCCGTGTTTTTCATTACTGGCTGAATTTAAAACTATTATATCCAATATTTCATATATTGACTTCTGCTGCCTGGTTCTGTGATGTGATCATATAACTGCGTGAGATGAATGCTATATATATATGATATATATAATAAATGTTGCTTATGTTTTGCACCCGCGCTAGTCCAGCCCCCGCTCTGCTGTTAGTTAAGTAACCTAACGGTGTATGACGGGGCCACATGGCGAATGCGGATAGTATAAGTGTACGTTCTATTTTCATTTCTTTTCTGTGATGTTTAGGGAAACATAAATGATGGGACTTCATTAATGAGATTAATGGAAAGAAAAGAAACCTAAAGATATTGTAGAATCAATTTTTTTTTAAAAGGTGGTTCTAGTTCTTGCTTTACATAGTGGTATTCCTTGATGAACATCCAGCACCTCATTCGATGAGGAAAGAGCTGAGATCCCTTCACCGAGAGTGACCTCTTTAGCAAAACTAGCAAATGCTACAACCCACTCGGTTTTGTTTTGATAGCTTCTCTAGTTTTTTCTTTGCATGGTGGTATTTCTTGATGAATATCCAGCACCTCATTCGATGAGGAAAGAGCTGAGATCCCTTCACCGGGAGTGACCTCTTTAGCAAAACTAGCAAATGCTACAAAACCGCTCCTTTTCAAATCACTAGATTCTACAACGATATCAAGTTCATTACGTTAAAGGTTTTCATCAAAACCAGTCGTAGCCCTCCGTCATTTCAGATAAGTACTATTTAGTATTCGTGCTGTGTTTGTTGGCCTCCGTCAAGACATAGTGTGCGGTAGCTGATTAGTGCTTATCTGTCGCATATGATGCGATTGGATTAGGGTAGTCGTACGACCTTGTTGGCCTCCGTCAAGAGTCGTGCGGGTGGGTTTAATTCAATCACGAAATGAACGGGTTGAACTTGACTAGCCGCCTATGATTTGTTGGCCTCCGTCAAGGTCATAGGTCGTTAGGGTTAAAAACAGATATTGGGAATTTCAAGTGTTGAAATTTGCAATGAGATTGCATACCTTCTATAAAATAGTTGGATCCTAATACCCACTGCGAGTAAGAGTTACTCCTGAGAGAGTTTTCCACTTTACAATTAGCCGATCCAGTAGGTGTCTAAGAAAAGTGTTAACGTGGTTATGCCCCTGCGGAAACGAGATTATTTAATTAGTTCCATGCGAAAGCATGGGGAGACTCCCTCAGAGTACCAATATCTGCCTGGCTGACCGATTGGCGAACTTGTAGGGTGTAATTAATCCCGGCTAATCCTACCTTTTATTGTTTGAAGAAAGATTTGATAAAAACAGTGGGAGCCATCATGATTAGATAATATAATAACCAATCTAATCTTGCAAAGAGCGCACGCTAAAGTGTTTCCTTCTCTCTCTCTCTCTCCAGGTAGCGACCATGACACGCCTTAATCAAGATAATAATATGGATGTAATGACCGAACCCGCTTATTATATTGAACCGGGGAACGTTGGTTCCGTTTTTTCTTATGATTGTTATAAGTCTGAGCAAGGAATAGGGGAATATCATGATTCCAACGCAACCCGAACGAAGATAGAGCATGCCGATGCATCTTCTTTAGGTGTGTTCGTAACCGAGAACTGTTTCTCAGTTTGCTCTACGTTCTGGGTATTGGATACCGGATCAGGATCCCACGTATGTAATTTGTTACATGGGCTAAGAAGAGGTAAAGACTAGGAAAGGGTGATATGTCTCTAAAACTAGGGAATGGAGCAACTGTTGCAGCCAAAGCAGTTGGCGAATATCACCTGGTATTACCAAATGGTAATACAATGATTCTGAATGATTGTTATTACGTACCAAACATGATGTGTAATATTATATCAGTTTCTTTGTTATATAAAGAAGGATATAACTTTGTATTGGAGGATAATGTTATGGACATTTTTCTAAATCAAGTGTTGATTGGATTTGGTACGTTGTGTAACAGTATATACGTTCTAAATCAAACCACAGTTCTAAATATACAGAACACACACAAGAGGAAAAGTTCAGATATGATCGAAGCCTACTTATGACATTGTAGACTAGGTCATATCAATGCGACAAGACTAGCTAAGTTGCATAAAGATGGATATTTGAATCCGTTCGAATTTACATCTTATGAAACTGGTGAGTCATGTCTCAAAGGCAAGATGACCAAAACTCCGTTTACTGGACACGGAGAAAGAGCCACTGAACTCTTGGGATTGATACATAGTGATGTATGTGGTCCTATGTCTACACATGCCAGAAATGATTTCTCATATTTCATTACATTCACCGATGATTTCTCAAAATTCGGATATGTGTTCCTGTTGAAACACAAATCTGAAGTTTTTGAGAAATTCAAGGAATATAAAAACGAAGTTGAGAACCAGACGGGTAAAAGTATTAAAATCCTTCGTTCTGATCAGGGAGGAGAATACTTGAGCACGGAATTCCAAGACTATTTAAAAGAGAATGGGATTCTCTTTCAGCTTACTCCTCCGTATACACCACAGCACAATGGAGTTTCGGAGTGGAGAAATTGCACTCTATTAGATATGGTGTGCTCTATGATGAGTACTGCCGAGTTACCTATTTCCTTTTGAGGTTATACGCTTGAGACAGCCGTATACCTATTGAATATGGTTCCCACCAAATTCGTGCCTACCACTCCACATGAGATATGGAAAGGGAAGAGACCATGTCTTAATTTTATTAAGATGTGGGGTTTTCCGGCTTATGTTAAAACACAAAATCCGGACAAGCTCGAGGCAATGTCAGTTCTTTGCAAATTTGTGGGATATCCAAAGAATTCACATGGATATCTCTTCTACCATACCGAGGAACAAAAAGTGTTTGTTTCTCAATATGCCACCTTTTTAGAAAAGAAATTTCTTGTAGAAGAAATTAGTGGTAATAAGGTAGAGCTGGATGAAATTCCAGCTATACAAACTATAACTGATGATTTGATAGAACCGGAGGTTCCAATAGTCTCCGACGAACCTCAGCCACTCCGTAGTTCTAGTAGGGTTCCTCATCCACCTGAGAGATACTACGGTTTTCTCATAGACGATGGGAGCGAGGATTGCATCATGAAAGATGATGACCCAACTAGTTTCGAGCAGGCCATCACAAGTGAGGACTCTGTGAAATGGCTGGATGCTATGCAATCTGAGATGGAATCCATGTACACCAACAAAGTATAGACTTTGAAAGTTGCTCCTGAAAGGGTTAAACCCATCGGGAGCAGGTGGACCTTTAAGAAGAAAATTAGTGTAGATGGAACGGTTGAGACCTTCAAAGCTAGACTTGTAGCAAAAGATTTTCGTCAACGACCAGGTGTCGACTATGATAAAACCTTTTCTCCTGTAGCTATGCTTAAGTCCATCAGGATCCTATTTGCCATTGATGCATACCATGACTACGAAATCTGGCAGATGGACGTCAAGACCGCTTTTCTAAATGGTGATTTAGAAGAGAGCGTGTATATGACACAGCCAGAAGGTTTCGTAGACAGTGGGAGCAACGGAAAGGTGTGAAAGCTGCTTAAATCCATCTACGGATTAAAGCAGGTATCGCGGAGCTGGAACATCTGTTTTGATGAACCTATCAAAGAGTTTGACTTAATTAAAAATGTAGATGAACCATGTATATATAAGAAGGTTGTAGAGAGTAATGTTGTCTTTCTCGTATTGTACGTGGATGACATAATCTTGATAGGAAACGATGTTCCTATGCTACACTACGTCAAGCTCTTTTATCATACAAGTTCTCCATGAAAGATCTGGGTGATACCTCCTACATCTTGGGGATTAAGATTTATAGAGATAGATCTAAACGGATGTTGGGATTGTCCCAATCCAGATATATTGACAGCATACTAAAGAGGTTTAGTATGGAAGATTCTATGTGTGGTAATTTACCCGCTTGCTCAGTAATCACTCTCTCCAAAGAGATGTCTCCCAAGACTGATTTGGAGAGGGCTTGCATGCAAGGGATACCCTATGCTTCGGCAATCGGGTCTACCATGTATGCGATGTTATGTACCAAACCGGATGTAGCTTACTTACTAGGTGTAGTGAGTAGGTATCAATCAGATCCTGGGGAGAAACACTGGACAGCTGTGAAAAACATTCTTAAGTACTTAAGAAAGACTAAAGAAATGTTCTTGGTGTATGGTAACGGAGAACTCCAGTGGAGTCCTTTACCGATTCGAGCTTCCAGAGTGATAAGGACGACAGTAAGTCGGTATCGGGTTTTGTCTTCACCCTCAATGGAGGGGAGGTATGTTGGAAGAGTTTCAAGCAAGATATCGTAGCAGACTCGACGATGGAGGCTGAATACATCGCTGCCAACGATGCTGCCAAAGAGCATGTCTGGATGAAGAAGTTCATAACTGAACTTGGTGTGGTTCCAACCATTGAGCATCCAATACCTGTGTATTGTGATAATAATGGAGCTGTGGCTTTGGCTAAGGAACCCCGTGTTTACCGCCGAAAACAGAGGAGACAAACGTCTTGCCAGAATTTGGGGGCAGATGCTATTTGGGTTTATCCGTCCACCTCTCCGAAGATGCCAAGTTGATTTATGGCACCATGTATCGGAGGTTTGGACGGATGCGGCCGTTTTAGCGAACTTCGTCAGATTCCCCCTGTTGGCGAGGGGTTTTTGATTGTGGGGATGCTCTTCCCTGCAGGCGCAAGCCCCTGCAGTTAATTACGTTATCGTATCGCGATAACCACTTTCTCCTACTCCAGAAGTTCACTTCGTGTCGTGTGTGTTTGTTTTATTTTTGGTTGCCCGTGGATTGTATACAGAGACTAACTTATATTGTCGCCCGTAGGGCGTGGATTAGTCCAAATCCGTATATTCTTAGATTTGGGTTTAGTTTGATTTAAGGATCGTTAACCTTATTTGAGATTAAGATCAACTTAAAAGTTTGTTAAGGATACGTTAGTCCGATATTGGACTAAGATCTACTCAACGGGGGTTCATGATCATTTTTTATCCAACAAAAGAGCATTTGGGCTCTATCATTTTAGTTTAGGGACGTTACGATCCATAGATCACCGTTTTTGTTTGGGTGAGGGTTTAGTTTAAGGACGTTACGGTCCATAACTAGTTTAAGGACATTGCGATCCATTGGGATGTGCTTATGGGTTTAGGAGTGCACCAAAGAGCCATTGGTTGTCGGGACCCTCCGCCTCTCTGAAGACATTGAAGAATTACAACGACATGTATCAGAGGTATGGAGAGATATACCCTTGAACCAAACTCCGGATTGAAGGGAGAGATCATGGTGGAGTGGACACCATTTTAGATATCATCTGTTAGGGGATCATTAGTCATCTTTGGAACTGAGATCGATTTAGGGAGGCCTGAGCATAGGAAGGCTCGGTTGATTGGTGATCAAAAGAGTTTTGGCCTCGGGAGACTTTTCTAATTTAGGCTAAGGTTGGCCCATCATAGTGTTAAACACTAAAATTTGCTCGGTGCTCACGTGTTCCCACATGAGGCTCTAGAGCAGTGTTAAACACTGAAATTTGGAGCGCTCATGTGTGGCACGTGAGGCGCCTGAGAATTAGGCACTGCTTCTTTGGATTTATTTCCTTATTCTTTTATAAGTGCTAAGCACTATTAGGGGGTCACGTGGGATCACGTAAGGCGCCCCAAAAATGGGAACTGTTTTTGGGTTTATTCCATTTTCTTTTATAAGTGCTAAGCACTATTAGGGAGTCACGTGGGATCACGTGACGCGTCCCAAAAATGGGAACTGTTTTTGGGTTTATTCCCTTTTCTTTTATAAGTGCTAAGCACTATTGGGGGGGCACGTGGGATCACGTAACGCGCCCTAAAAATGGGAACTGTTTTTGGATTTATTCCCTTTTCTTTTATAAGTGCTAAGCACTATTAGGGGGTCACGTGACTCGATCTCAGTCGCTCCTTTTTGTTCCTCAGAGGTGCTCACGTGGGAACACATGATCTGTCGTGACAGCGTTGAACGCTGATCATTTCTTTTATGTGCATGGAAATCTTGATCTGAGTTTTGAGAATTTCAGGCCCTTTATTTTTATAAGAATTAAATTCTTATGCAGGGTTAAACCCTAGTTTTATCAGACGAATTAAATTCCTGTATCTTTCGTAAGAATTAAATTCTTTGAACTTAGTACTTTCCTCTAAGTTTTGAATCTGCATAACAGAATCTCCCCGATGAGAATTAAATTCTCAACTTGTGGGGAGATCTGCTTCTGCAGAGCTCAACCTGAGGAAGAACTAAGTTCTTTTTAGAAGAGTTAAACTCTTGGAATGGCGAAGAAGAGATGAAATAATCTCTATGTCTTTCTTCTTACCTAGGGTTTCTTTTTCTAAAAGGGAACTCCTCTTCTTCTTTTTTTGTTTTCACAAATCTTATGGGGGGGTCTCCTCTCTTCAAGACTTGCAGTCTTGGGTCCTTTATATAGTAGATGCAAGTTTATTGATTTAGTTAAAGAAATCTCTTATTGAGGGATCTTAATTGATTTGGGGATTTTATCCACCATTGGATCTTTGATCCAAAAACTTCTGTTTTACAGAAGATATTTTTCTTGTTTTAAACAAGATTAGAGAAATATTTTCCCATACAGAGCTTGTTCTGTAGCTTGGTGATTTTTAATCACCATTGGATTTTTAATCCAACGGTGCTCTGTTTTACATAGAGCAAACTTTCTTGTTTAGAAAGATTCAAGGAAATATTTTCCAAATAGGGTTTTGATCCCTTTACTTAGAATTTAATTCTATCGGCTCAGAAGGCATTTGAGACCACTCACGTGTAGCACGTGACCCCACAGAGTTAAACTCATTTGCATATGTGCAACAGTCAAAAGAGGGCATCACATGCTGACACGTGAGCTTTTCTAACCTGTCATTTGTTTTAATATGACGCCTATATACTTTGTATATAGACGTCACGTGCTTACACGTGAGGCTCTATTTCAGCCTATCAATTGTTTAAACTCAGCACCTATAATCTTTATATAGTCACTCACGTGTGGGCACGTGATGTTTTATTAGTGGAAAATTTCCCATCACTTTTTCTCTCTTTCTTTTCCTTTTCTTTCTTTTTTTTTATAAGGGAACACCCCGGTCCCATCAGCGATCCAGACACATTCTTAGGCGGTATCACCTGATTCGGGAGATGGTAAATCGACGGGAGATCAAGGTCAGGAGATTTGACACGAAGGACAACGTAGCGGATCCACTCACGAAGGCCCTCCCCCAGACGCTGTTTGAGAGACTTTTTGGGATGTTGGGTATGAGATACTATAACAACTGGCCTAAGTGCAAGTGGGATATTGTTAGGAATATGTATGCCCTAGAGGCCATTATTGTATGATATAGTGGATGCTTGGACATATATATATATAGGACTTTTTTGCTCGACATGATAGTATGCTATCTGGTTGCTTTTTATCTTAACATGTACACTTGTATTATTATACCGTCTCTCTGATACATGTTGATAAAGCCCTTAGGATGTTTGCTTGATTACCAGGACTATGATGCGGATCATACTATCGAGACTTGTGTAGTCCACAAGCACATCCTTTAATTGTTCCTAGTCGAGGGGATATCGAGACAGGGCATCGATATTCCAGAGTAGACTAGTGTGTATGTTTTTTTGACCCTGTATAGGGCGATGGTCATAACCATTAGTGTTTGACATCAAAGGTGCTCATCAGAGAATGGGTACACCGAACAGGACTCGCAGAGAACTCCTAGGTAGTACCATACCTATCGTCAGATAGCAGTTCTCTGGTGACACTGGTACAGGTTAGTCTGTAGACCCAAAATCGTCATAGTGTCTTATGTGGTTCCCGCCGTGCTTTGATTTCTTCCCTACCATGGCTCAAACGAGTCGTGAAAACAGGTGGATTTTGGGTACAGTCCCGAGTCACATGTAGGCAGTGTGATAGGAGGGGTTTCGTCTCTTCCGGTATTGGGAGTTGATATTGCGCTATGCTCGATTGGCTATAACAGTAAGTCCCTGGCCAGGGCTGATGAGATTTACTAGTAAGTGTATCAGTAGTTTCTCAAACCGTTATGAGCTATACATCGGCATGACTTATCAAGTTACCGGGGTCTGACGATTCCATCCCTAGACTTGATATGCGACATATCAGACGAAGAGACCGGACTGTACGGTAAATGTTACTTATAGACTTCATGGGAGTTTGGACAAGCTTGCTTATTGATCTTCTATTCGCTCAATACCTGAGTAGTCGTTACGTCCAGTTAGTACCGCTGACGGCTTGTGGGTGACTGATGTGATCATCACCTACTACTGGCGTATTGACGAATCTTTAAAGTCCCATACAGAGGTTTCATAGTTCAAGTGAAACGAAGTAGGGCATATATGCTGATATGTGCGGGGACCTGATTAAATACTGTAGGGTTACTAGGCACACTCAAGAGGTTCCACAAGGCATCAACCATGCCAAACAAAAATTTTCCGGTGCCGAGAAACCCTAATATAGATCGTTAACTAGAAGTAAAGGCGAAACAATAAGCAAGCAAACAACTTTGCTAATAAGTGAAAGGGATTACAACCTTTGTAAATCCGGTCCACCACTTCTTTAGCTCCGTGTTGACGTCCCTCCGCTGCGATCATCGGATCCCGGACTCTAGAAATGGTTTCGTCGGAGAAATGATCGGGCTAGGTCATTGACTTCGAGGCCGAAGATGATCTACGTCGGGGAGACTCAAACTCAAGATATTCCTTCACTTGGTCAAAAACTTTGTGAAGAGAACACCCTATACTACATGGCAAGTAGTAGAGAATGAAGAAATAGGAAGTGGGTTCACTTTAGAATTGGATTTCTCACTCTTTTTACCATGGCACCATTAGAGCTCTCAAGCTTTTGTGAGCTTGATGAAGATGAAGAAGAAAAAAGAATCATATGAATAATATCCAAAATGAAACTTATCCAAATGAATAATGGCACCATGGTTGAGTTAAGCCCTCATGCTTAACTCATATAGAGATTTAACCAAACCATTAGGTTAAAGGTTGAGTTAACTAATATCTAAAAACATATGACAAAAGAGTTGACTTTGTCAATGTTTATCAAGCTTCATGAAGCTTGATAACTTTGACCAAAGTCACACTCTTTTGTTATATACTTAAGTAAATAGTAAACCCTAATCTAACCTTGATTTGGTTCAAGTCTCATACACATAACTTGTTTGTATCATCAAGCATGATACAAACATGTACACTTGCATATATCACATATAAACAATGTGCACATCCAAGTGAGAAAATCAATCTTAAGTGAACCAATACTAGTTAATGTAAAGTAATATATCAAATATATAATTATACATTAAATCATTAAATCAACACTTGATTTAACGATCCGGTCATATCGCATATAACCGACTAATATCAAGTGTATCAATGTATCGAATCAACACTTGATTCGGTAACCCGGCTATATAACATATAACTGACCGATGATACAAATCGCTAGAATAGAATTCAGTATCACATACTGGTATTATTCTCGGTCCCGCACATATCTCATATGCGCTCCTATTTCGTTTCGCTTGAGCCAGGAAACCTCTGTGTAGGACTCTAAAGACTCGTCAATACGCCGGCAGCAGGTGATGATCATATCAAACACCCACAAGACGCAAGCGGTCTGCTAAACGTAACGGCCACCTGGGTATTGAGCGATCAGAAGATCAATGAGCAAGCCCGCTCACACTCCTGTGAATCCAACCAGCAACACTTACCATACAGTCCGGTTTGATCGTCTGATATGTCGCATATCTCGCCTAGGGGTGGTAAACGTCAGACCCCAGTAGCTCGATAAGTCGTGTCGATATGAGGTCTATAAAAGTTTGAGAAACTACTGGTAACACTTACTAGTAAATCTCAGCAACCCTGTCCAGGGATTTCCGGTTATAGCCAATCGAACACAGCGCAACATCAACTCCCTATACCGGGAGAGACGAATCCCCTCCTATCGCTCATTGCCTCCATGTGATTCGGGACTGTACCCAAAAACCACCGTTTTGCATGCCCTCTTGGACGTGGTAAGGTAGAAATCAAAGCACAGTGGGAATCACACAAGACTCTATGACGATCTCAGGTCTACAGACTAACCTGTACCAGTGTCACCAGAGAACTGCCATCTGACGTAAGGTATAATACCATCTGGGAGTTCTCGACGAGTCCGTCCAGTGTACCCAGTCTCCATTGAGCACCCGTATATCATCTCTGATGTCAAACACCAATGGATATGGGATCATCCATCGCCCATCTGTATGGGTCGAGAATGTATACGCTAGTCTACTCTGGTATATCGATGCCCCGTCTCGATACACCCACGACTAGGGACTTTGAAGGATGTACTTATGGACTACCACGTCCCCACTAGTATGATCCGCATCATAGTCCAGGTAGTCAAGTACACATCCTAAGAGCTTTACCAACATGTAACAGAGAGACAATCAGTGTACGCGTTAAGGTAAAGAGTAACCAGATAGCATACTATCATATCGAGCAAGAAAGTCATCCCTATATATGTCCAAGTATCCACTACAATATACATCCTATGTACAGTAATGGCCTCTAGGGCATACATATAACTAACAATCTCCCACTTGCACTAGGCCCATCTGGTAGCAGTGGTTGTAGTATCTCATACTCAACCATCCCATAAAAGTCTCTCTCTGGGAAAAGGCCTTTGTGAGTGGATCCGCCGTGTTGTCCTCTGAGTCTACTCTCATAACCTCGATCATCTTGGAGATCAGCCATCTCCATGATCAGGTGATACTGCCTTAGAATATATCTGGATCACTGATGGGACGGACGTTTCTTGGCATAAGCCACAACTCCACTGTCACACAATGAGAGGAACGAAGTTCATCTCGTGAACTAATATACATACAGACTGCCTCTTTGGTAGCATCTTAAGTAGCGATGTATCCAGCCTTTATCGTCTAGTATGCCACGGTATCTAGCTTGGAACTCTTCCAACATACCGTCCCTTTACTGAGGGTAAAGACAATGCCTGTGACTGACTTTCAGTCGTCCTTATCACCCTGGAACACTTCCAGTGATTCTCCCCAGGACCAATTGATACCATTTCACTACAACTAGTGAGTATCCTAATATCCAATTAGATCTATCTCATAGATCCAAAACCCAGGATTTAGTAGGTATCACTTTGATCCTATATGGAGAATCATTGTGATAAGCGGAGATTGACCGAGCGTAGCATAGGAAACTCCTTCCCTATCAAGAGTATGTCATCCACGTACTCTACGAGGATCACTACCATACTCTCTACTGCCTTTTTGTATATACAAGGTTCATCTACCATTTTGATGATGTCAAACTGTTTGACTAACTCATCAAAACAGATGTTCCAACTCCGCGATGCCTACTTCATCACATAAAACATCTTGCACACGTTTCCGCTGCTCCCACTATTTACGAAGCCCTCTGGTTGTGGACTTATAGACGTTCTCATCTAAATCAATATTTAGAAAAGCTATCATGACACACAACCGCCAGATATCGTAGTCATGGTATGTAGCCGTGGCAAGTAGGATCTGGATGGACTTAAGCATAGCCACTGAAAAAGGTTTCATCATTATCCACGCCTGGTCGATGATGAAAAACCTTTAACAAGTCTAGCTTTGAAAGTCTCAACTTTTTCATCTACACCAAGTAATCTTCTCAAGATATACTTGCTCCTGATGGGGATTTAACCCTTCAGATATAGCAACCAAAGTCCATACTTTGTTGGTGTACATGGATTCCATCTCAGATCACTAAACATCCAGCCATTCTTATAGAGTCTCACTCCTGATGGCCAGCTCGAAACTAGTTGGGTCATCATCTCATGATGCATTCCTCGCTCCCACTGTCATCGAGAAACCGAAGTATCTCTCAGGCGGACGAGGAACCCTACCAGATCGGCGGAGAGGCTGAGGTTCGATGGAATCTACTGAATCCTTTGGTTCTATCAAATCATCAGCTGCAGTTTGTATAGCTGGAACATTTCCAGTTCTACATAACAGACCTTGCCTCGAGCTTGTCCGGATTTTGCTTTTTAGACATAGGTCGGACAACCCCAAATCTTAACAAACTTAAGATATGGACTCTTCCCTTTCCATATCACATATGAAGTGGTAGGCAACTGATTTGATTTGAACCCTATTCAATAGGTATGCAGCTTCTCAAGTGCATAACTCCCAAAAGGAAATAGGTAACTCAGTAGTACTCACCATAGAGCACACTTTATCATATAGGATGTGATTGCTCCGCCTCGATATACTATCGTGCTATGGTGTATACGGAGGAGTAATGCTAAGAGAGAATCTCATTCTCCTTTGGAATAGTCCAGGATTTCCGTGCTCAAGTATTCTCCTCCTTGATCTCATCAAAAGACATAATACTTATACCCGTATTGGTTCTCTACTTCTAACTTATATTCTGTGAATATCTCAAAAGGTTCGGACTTGTGTTTCAACAGGAACATAGGTCTGAATCTCGAGAGATCATCAGAGAATTTAATGAAGTACAAGGAACCGGTCTTGGCATTTGTAGACAGGGGACCTTCATACATCAGCATGTATCAATCCCAAAAGTTCACTAACTCTTTCTCTGTTTCTAGTAAATAGAGCTATGGTCATCTTATCTCTGTGACATGACTGGCAAGTTTCACAAGATGTAAATTCAAACAGATTTAAATATGCATCTATGTGCAACTTAGCTAGTCGGGTCGCATTGATATGACCTAGTCTACAATACCTCAAGAAGGGTCCGTTCATTTCTGAACTCTTCCTCTTGTGTGTGTTCTGTATACTAAGAACTGTAGTTTGATTTAGAACAGCAATGTTTTTAGATAACGTACCTGAACCGATCAACTTTTGATATCGGAAATGTTCAAAACATTATCCAACAATACAAAATTTTATCGTTTCTTTACTAATAAAGAGACAGATATGATTTTGTATATCAGGTTCGGTATCTAATAGCATTTGTTCAGAATCAATGTACTGATAATACAGGGTGACAGTGACCAACAGACTTGGCTGCAACACTTGCCCCGTTTTCTGTCTCATGAAACTTATCACCCGTTCTCAGTTCTTTATCTATCTGTAGCCCATGTAACAGATTACATATGCGGGATTCTGATGCGGTATCATATACCCAGGACGTAAAGGATATTGAGAAACAGTTCTCTGTAATGAACACACCCGAAGATGATGCATCAGCATGCACTTTCTTCGTTTGGGCGGCACGGGAATTCTGGTATTCCCCTATTTCTTGCTCTGTCTTATAACAATTATAAGTTGGAGCGGGACCAACGTTCCCCAGCTCAGTATAACAAGCGGGTTCGGTCAATATATCCGTTTTATTATCTTGATTAAGGCGTGATATGGTCGCTACCTGGAGAGAGAGAGAAGAAAACACTCAGCGTATACTCTTGCAAGATCAGATTGATTATTATTTTATCTAATCAGGATAGCTCCCACTGTTTTTATCAAATCTTCCTTCAAACCTTAAAAGGAAAGACTAGCCGGGATTAATTGCACGCTACAAGTTCGCCAATCTTTAAGCAGGCCAGTGTCGGTACTTTGAGGGAGGTTCCCCGTGCTTTCGCACGGACTTAATTACAGTAAACCTCGTTTTCCCAGAGGCGTAACCTCGTTGACACCTTTCTAGACACCTACTTGATCGGCTAATTGTAATGTGTAAAACTCTCCCAGGAGTAACTCTTACTCGCAGTGGGTATCGGGATCCAACCATCTCATAGAAGGTATGCAATCTCATTGCAAATTTCAACACTTGAAATTCCCGATAATTTTACCCCTAACCTCCTATGACCTTGACAAAGGCCAACAAACCATAGGATGCTAGTCAAATTCAACCTGTCATTTCCTGATTGAATTAAACCCACCCGCACGACCCTTGACAAAGGCCAACAAGGTCGCACGACTACCCTAACCCAATCTGCATCATATGCATAAGCAGATAAGCACCAGTTAGCTACCGCACACTACGTCTTGACAAAGGCCAACAAACGCAGCACGAATACTAACTACTACTTATCTGAAATGACGGAGGGCTACGACAGGTTTTTCTAAAAACCTATTGCGTAATGAACTTGATATCGTTGTAGGATCGAATGAATTTAAAATGGAGTGTTTTTTGAGGCTTTTTTAGTTTTGCTAAAGGGGTCTGTTTCCTGATTTAAAATCAGGAAAGCCTACGGAAGAGGCTTCAGAAAAGGGTCACGTGCTCACACGTGACCAGCAGTCACGTGTTGGCACGTGACATTTAAAAACATCGGCAAGGCAGATTCAGCTTCCCGACTACATCAAAGAAAAGGGCTTCAGAAAGGGTCGCGTGGTCCCACGTGACCTGGGTCACGTGTTGGCACGTGACATTTAAAAGCGGATTCAAAGGCAAACCGGTTCCCTGATCAAATCAAGGAAAAGGCTTCAGAAAGGGTCACGTGCTCCCACGTGACCAGGGTCACGTGTTGGCACGTGACACTCAAAAGCAGCAGACTCAATTCCCTGATTAAATCAAGAAAAAGGCGCCAGACGAGGGTCACATGCTCACACGTGACCAGGGGTCACGTGGTGGCACGTGACGGCTAAGCGGCAGCCAGAAGGCAGAGCGCAAAAAGAAAGAAGATGTCTCGTTCCAAGGGGGTCATGTGCCCACACGTGACCAAGGGTCACGTGGCCACACGTGACCGGCTTTCAAAGCCTATCTGTTAACAGAATTAAATTCTGAGAAAAGGCCTCTCAAATCTTTCCAAAGGAACCGATTGAATTAAAGATTTAAAGATTCTTAAATATCACCTATCTATGGAAAAAGCCTGAACTTGGAAAGATTTCCCCTTAAAATCTAACCGAAATAACAAAGGAGAATCTCTGGATTTAAAATCCAATGGTGATTAAAATTCACATAATAATCCAAAGGTCCAAAATGAATGGTGAATACAAATTAAATCTCTCAATGAAAGATTCACCAAAACTAATTGATTCGGCTGCTTCTCCTATAAATAGGAGCCAAGAGACACACAGAAAGATATATGCAGAGGGATCGACATAAAAAAGAGAGGAGAGCCTTGATACTTTGGAGAAATTTGGATCTTCTGCAAAAGAAAACCCTAGGTAAGAAAGGGAAGGCTTTTTGAAAGGAAAGGAGAATTTAATTCTCAACAGAGTTTAACTCTGATATAAAACAGAAGAACATAGTTCTCTCTTTGGTGGAGGATCTGTAAAGTGCACATCTCCCCTTGAGTTGAGAATTTAACTCTCAATGGGATGAGATCCTGCCATGCAGATCCAAAGCATATAGAGGGAATGGAAGCTTGAGAATTTAATTCTCACAGAACTATAGGAATTTATTCCTTCAAAATAGAATTAGGGTTTGACCCTATGTTATGGGAATTTAATTCCTTCAGAATGAACAGAATCAGGGTTTAACTCTAGTTAAGAACTTAGTTCTGTTAAAATAACAGGAATTTAATTCCCTCAAGAAAGAAGAAATTAGGGTTTCACCCTATGACGGAATCTCATTCCCCAGAATAATTCTTTAACAGAGAGTGGGAGTTTAATTCCTTAAAGCTTTTATTAGGGTTTAACCCTATGATAGAATTCAGTTCTTCGCATATATGAGGAATTTAATTCCTACAGAAAATCCAGAATTCAACTCTATCCCAGAATATAAATCTTCAAAAGGAAATATGAATTTAATTCCTCTAAAATTATTGTTAGGGTTCAACCCTACGAGGAATTTAATTCCTGAAAGGGATTGACAGATCTTCTAAAAAAAACATACATAGAGGCAGGGTCACGTGTCACCACGTGACCCAAAAAAAAAAGATCTACAGAAAAGGCCCTTTGAGGCAGTGCCTCACGTGACCCACGTAACCCTTGGCAGAGGCTTTAACATACATGCATTTAAATGCCCATCACGTGATGGCACGTGATGCTCCAAAGTACTCAATACTCTCGGCAGAACAAATAAAGAGAGAGAGGGCGCTCTCACGTGCTACCACGTGACCCCTCTTGCTTTAGTGTTTAACACTAAGTTGGAACCTCTGAATCCAGTGTTCAACACTGATTTACCTCAGTGTTCAACAATAATTGAAGAACTTCATTTGCAGTGTTTAACACTGAATTGCTTAGTGTTAACATTAAATTAAACCTCTGTTTAATTTTAATTTTCTTAGTGTTCAACACTAAATTAAAATCTCTGTCACCAGTATTCAACACTGATTACCTTAGTGTTTAACACTAATTTGAGATCTCTGTTGCCAGTGTTTAACACTGATTTGTTTTAGTGTTTAACACTAATTTGAAAGCCTTGTTGCTGGTGTTTAACACCAACTATCTTTTAGTGTTAAACACTAACTTGTCAATCTCATTTCCAGTGTTCAACACTGATTGGTCTTTAGTGTTTAACACTAGGCTTCAGCCCAATTGGCTAAGTTCTAGAGGCAAAGCCTCTCCTTCAATGGGCCAACAGGAAACCAATATTCCAAACATGATTGGACTTAGCCCAAGATGGCCATAAGGCCTCAATTCAGACTTAACTGGGCTAATGGACTCATAACATAATTAATTGGTCTTGATCCCAAATCGGGCCGAAGACTATTTAATCCACCCCGGTTCAAGGGTACATCTCTTCACTCCTTTGATACTTGGCGTTGTAATCCCTCAACGTCTTCAAAGAGGTGACGGGTCCCGATGACCACGCATTGATACGGACTGTGGTGTCCTTAAATCCATGGACTATGAGGTCCTTAACCTTGACCGAGATGTCTTAAAACTAACAACGGACTGTGGGGTCCTTAAACCCTGGGCTATTAGGTCCTTAACCTTGACCGAGATGTCTTAAAACTAACAAAGGACTGTGGGGTCCTTAAACCCATGGACTATGACGTCCTTAACCTCGACCGAGATATCTTAAAACTAACATTGGACCGCAATGTCCCTAAACTACCCATGGACCGCAATGTCCTTAAACTACCTACCGACCGCGACGTCACTAAACTAAACAACAGAGCCCCCTTTTACTGCTCTCTTGTCGGATCTAAACGATCCCGTTAAGTCGATCTTAGTCTAAAAACTAGACTAACGTATCCTTAACAAACGTTTAAGTCGATCTTAGGCTCAAATGAGGCTAACGTATCCTTAAACCCCAAACCCCCAAACCCAATTCTAAGATAATACGGATTTGGACTAGTCCACGCCCTACGGGCGACGACATAACTCAGCCTCCGTATACAATCCACGGGCAACAAAACACAAAACAAACACACACGACACGAAGTGACCATCTGGAGAAGGAGAAAGTTGTTACCGTAATGCGGTAGCGTAATTAACTGCAGGGGCTTGCGCCTGCAGGGAAGAGCGTCCCCACAATAAAAAAAAACCCCTCAAGCGAGGGGGAATCTGACGAAGTCTGCTACATCGGACGCATCCGTTCAAACCTTCGATACATGGTGCCATAAATCAACTTGGCATCTTCGGAGAGGTGGACGGATAGCACCAATTAGTATCTGCCCCGAATCTCAGGCAAGACGCCCGCGTCTCGGCCGCCGTTCGGAGGGGAACAGGGTCACTCCCGGTGAAGGGATCGTCGGCCCTTTCCTCGTCGAATGAGGTGCGGGATATATCATATATACCGCTGTGCAAAGCAAAAACTATAGAGGCAATCAAAAGACAAACCGAGGGTTGTAGCATCTGCCAGTTATTGCTAAAGGAGTCACTCCCGGTGAAGGGATCTCGGTCCTTTCCTTATCGAATAAGGTGCAGGATGTTCTACAAGGAACACCGCGATGCAAAGCAAGAACTGTAGCTACCTGTTTTATTTAGAAATTCGATTCCACAACATCTTAGGTTTCTTTTCTTTCATTAATCATATTAATGAAGTCTCATCATTTAAGCACCTAAACATCACAGATAAATACGACGTACACTTATGCCATCCGCATTCGCCTCGATGTCCCCTCTGCACCGTTAGGTTAGGTAACTAACGGCAGAGCGGGGCAGGGCTAGCGCGGGTGTAAAACATAAGTAACGCCTATATAATATATCATATATACTATATACAGTATTTATCACAGAACATCAAATGATCACATCACAGATATCGCAGCAGAAGAATCATATGAAATATTGGATATACTAGGATGTCCGTATTTTCAATACGAGCCAGTATAAAACACGGATTCCACGGTCGCGATGAATAGCCAAACCCACACCCCTAGACCCCTACGAGAGCGGCAAGCAACCCTACCAATTCTAGAGTTAGGAGACCCGGACTCGACTCCTCGAGTTGGTCTCCCACTGGACTCCAGAACCCGGTTACTTGTGCCCTCCTCCTTGGGTCTATCCTAGTGCGGAAAAGTAAATAATATACAAACGGTGACATCTTCCGCAACCTAGAAGTGCCCCAATAAAAGAATATTACATACAAGTTTTTACATGAATGAAAATGAAAAGCACTCATCTCACGTAAAAAAAACCCGGCTATTCAAACACGACGATCCAATATAACATATCCAGCAACACATAACATCACATGTCATCAACGTAAGTAAATATGCGCATCCCAATTGTCGTTGACATATAGCAACGAAAACGGCGATATCACATATTACACTTACGGTCACAGAAAAGAAAATGTAAAACTACAACAGTTGGAACCCGCAAACTCTTTAGACATCGCATGCCTAACCAAATGAATTCCTTAGACATCGCATGCCTAACAATTATAAACCCCGCATTTTAGTCTCAATATCGAAAACACTTTTCAATATAAAGTCGGGCAATTCAACAAGATTCCTGATATCCTGATCGAATGCTCGTCGCAAACTTTAGTAGGCGGCCGCACCCCCGATGCCGTCGACGAAGTGCACTAAGGCGGAACACCGCTGCCGCGAGCACCCGGACGGATGCTTTCGGCGACGGGGTTCTCCTACAGTCACTTGGTCGGGGTTATGGGGTGTGGCTGTCTATTAAGTTTACCCGGCGAGTATCCGCGTACGCTACGTGATTGCGACGGACTTTTGATCACATCAAAATTCCGTGGCAACCGATCAAGTGAGACTAAAGTGCTATGTTTATAACATCCAAATCGGTTATCTCATAACTACTTGTGGATTCCAAATATTGTATCATATTCCAGATAAATAGAAAATATTAAACTTTCCGATCGAACAATCAAACACCCAAGTTTTCCCGAAACAGCTCAACACTTGAAATAAGTTTAAAAACATTCACTTCATGCTACAGTACCAACGGTCCAGCTGTAGAAGGGTAAAGCCAACGTCTCACATGTAGCACGCCGTACTGCCCCAAACCCTAAGGTTCAAAGGGCAGTTCAAGATGGTCACATAATCGAGTTAAGGTTTGTTGTCTTCTAGAGGGTCCATCGCGTTACTTGCACTACTTAAAACGTTTTCAAACTACGGAAAAATCCAACACTTGGAAATTTTCCGGCAAGAGAAAAAGTGGGTATTTATATCCGGTCGAACTTTTTAACATGTTCTAAAAAATATCCGGAAAACATAACAAAATTAAATTCTCCGATCGAATCGACGATTACAAAATAAACCCCCAGAAAACTCAACACTTGAGTCAGGTTAAAAATACCCATAAAATTCAAATCACAGATACAAGAATTACTGTGCAAACAGAATGTCATAATCACACTGTATGGCCGCGTATCCGCGGCCCAAGCAGGGTAAGGCCGCGGTTCCGCGGCGAGATATTGGGATTAGGTCATCGAATTTCACAGTAATTCTAATAAAACCCTGCTGAATTTTTTAGATATTTTTAATTTGGAAAAATCCCAGATTTTAAAAAATGTACAGAGAGGGGTGTATTTTGCGGTATTCGGGTTCGATCGGGGTTTTAACTTCGTTAACACATCGTCTAATGCTCTAGATAGGCTCTGATACCACTGTAGGGTTACTAGGCACACTCAAGAGGTTCCACAAGGCATCAACCATGCCAAACAAAAATTTTCCAGTGCCGAGAAACCCTAATATAGATCGTTAACTAGAAGTAAAGGCGAAACAACAAGCAAGCAAACAACTTTGCTAATAAGTGAAAGGGGTTACAACCTTTGTAGATCCGGTCCACCACTTCTTTAGCTCCGTGTTGACGTCCCTCCGCTGCGATCATCGGATCCCGGACTCTAGAAATGGTTTCGTCGGAGAAATGATCGAGCTAGGTCATTGACTTCGAGGCCGAAGATGATCTACGTCGGAAAGACTCAAACTCAAGCTATTCCTTCACTTGGTCAAAAACTTTGTGAAGAGAACACCCTATACTACATGGCAAGTAGTATAGAATGAAGAAATAGAAAGTGGGTTCACTTTAGAATTGGATTTCTTACTCTTTTTACCATAGCACCATTGGAGCTCTCAAGCTTTTGTGAGCTTGATGAAGATGAAGAAGAAGAAAGAATCATATGAATAATATCCAAAATGAAACTTATCCAAATGAATAATGGCACTATGGTTGAGTTAAGCCCTCATGCTTAACTCATATAGAGATTTAACCAAACCATTAGGTTAAAGGTTGAGTTAACTAATATCTAAAAACATATGACAAAAGAGTTGACTTTGTCAATGTTTATCAAGCTTCATGAAGCTTGATAACTTTGACCAAAGTCACACTCTTTTGTTATATACTTAAGTAAATAGTAAACCCTAATCTAACCTTGATTTGGTTCAAGTCTCATACACATAACTTGTTTGTATCATCAAGCATGATACAAACATGTACACTTGCATATATCACATATAAACAATGTGCACATCCAAGTGAGAAAATCAATCTTAAGTGAACCAATACTAGTTAATGTAAAGTAATATATCAAATATATAATTATACATTAAATCATTAAATCAACACTTGATTTAACGATCCGGTCATATCGCATATAACCGACTAATATCAAGTGTATCAATGTATCGAATCAACACTTGATTCGGTAACCCGGCTATATAACATATAACTGACCGATGATACAAATCGCTAGAATAGAATTCAGTATCACATACTGGTATTATTCTCGGTCCCGCACATATCTCATATGCGCTCCTATTTCGTTTCGCTTGAGCCAGGAAACCTCTGTGTAGGACTCTAAAGACTCGTCAATACGCCGGCAGCAGGTGATGATCATATCAAACACCCACAAGCCGCAAGCGGTCTGCTAAACGTAACGGCCACCTGGGTATTGAGCGATCAGAAGATCAATGAGCAAGCCCGCTCACACTCCTGTGAATCCAACCAGCAACACTTACCATACAGTCCGGTTTGATCGTCTGATATGTCGCATATCTCGCCTAGGGGTGGTAAACGTCAGACCCCAGTAGCTCGATAAGTCGTGTCGATATGAGGTCTATAAAAGTTTGAGAAACTACTGGTAACACTTACTAGTAAATCTCAGCAACCCTGGCCAGGGATTTCCGGTTATAGCCAATCGAACACAGCGCAACATCAACTCCCTATACCGGGAGAGACGAATCCCCTCCTATCGCTCATTGCCTCCATGTGATTCGGGACTGTACCCAAAAACCACCGTTTTGCACGCCCTCTTGGACGTGGTAAGGTGGAAATCAAAGCACAGTGGGAATCACACAAGACTCTATGACGATCTCGGGTCTACAGACTAACCTGTACCAGTGTCACCAGAGAACTGCCATCTGACGTAAGGTATAATACCATCTGGGAGTTCTCGGCGAGTCCGTCCAGTGTACCCAGTCTCCACTGAGCACCCGTATATCATCTCTGATGTCAAACACCAATGGATATGGGATCATCCATCGCCTATCTGTATGGGTCGAGAAGGTATACGCTAGTCTACTCTGGTATATCGATGCCCCGTCTCGATACATCCATGACTAGGGACTTTGAAGGATGTACTTATGGACTACCACGTCCCCACTAGTATGATCCGCATCATAGTCCAGGTAGTCAAGTACACATCCTAAGGGTTTTACCAACATGTAACAGAGAGACAATCAGTGTACACGTTAAGGTAAAGAGTAACCAGATAGCATACTATCATATCGAGCAAGAAAGCCATCCCTATATATGTCCAAGCATCCACTACAATATACATCCTATGTACAGTAATGGCCTCTAGGGCATACATATAACTAACAAATACGAGTATGTGATACCGTATTCTAATCTGGCGACAAATGTTATTAGTCAGGTTATATGTGATATAATCGGATTATTGAATCAAGTGTTGATTTGATAATGGGATATACAGATAAATGATATTAGTCGGTTATATGTGATATAACCGGATTATTAATTCAAGTGTTGATTTAATAATATGATATATATTTATAATTGATATAATTATATATTAACTAATATTATTGCTCACTAATTATTTTCTTTATATATATATATATATATATATATTATGAAGCATGGCTTGGATTTTCTATTTTTTGGAAAATAGAAAAAGAGGTGGAAAATGGGGAGATATTTGTGGAATAAGTGAGGCGTGGCCTTTCTATTTTTTTTTATTTATTTGTCCATACTATTGAAGCATGGTTGGATTTTATAACGTGATTATAATCCATGCTTCAATAAGTGTAGAATAAGATAGAGCTATTCTTCACTTGATGATTTTTCCTTAGCTCATTTGCCTTAGCCATTCTAACAAGCTCTCTCGTTTTTCCTTTTTCTTCTTCCTCCACCTCAAAGCCCTAACCCTCACATGTGATGTGAATCATAGGGTTTTGAATAAATCCTATGTGAGCTTAACACCCCTACTTCATCATCCTAATTTAGATTAGCAATTTAAACTAAGGTGTTTCCTCCACTAGAGATAGATTAGTGAAGATGTAGTTTGGATTATAGAAGCTTCAAGATGGTTCATGTTCGACACGAAGATAGCGTAGAAAGCTCGTTCATTCTTTAAGTGCTGTCTAGAGAAGTTGTAAGGACTACTACCCGGAGCTTGAGAAGAGAAGGACTTGGTCTACAAAACATGTAGCATTCTTCACTTAGTGTATATCTTTTTATATCATACTATAAACCCTAATAATCTAGTTAGATCTTTGGATAGTGTAGCTTAGCCCCCCGAAATTTTGAAAATTGCATGCTTGATGCCTGTATAAACCCTTTGGTTGTGCTAGGAAATACTTTCAGTTTGTTTCTCAAGCAACATCTTCTATTATTTGAATATAAAAAACACATCACTTTTGTGTTTCAAGAATTAGACCCAAACCTTTCTTGAAAAATCATCAATGAAGGTAAGCAGGTACTTGGCACCGCTTCCTTTAGAAGCAGCTGGAGAGGGTCCCCACAAATTCGAATGGATATAATCAAGAATATCTTTTGTGTTATGTACCGCCGAACTGAAGCTAGCATGTTTCTGCTTCCCAAAAACGAAATATTCATAAAACTCCAGTTTCATCGTACTCTTACCACCAAGTAAACCCTGCTTCGACAATTTAGCTATACCTCTCTCACTCATATGCCCGAGCTTCATGTGCCACAATCTGGTAGTTTCCGAATCCGTCATAGATTTGGTTGATGAAATAGCCGCCAATCCGGAAGTCCTCGAACCCTGCAACGAATATAAAGAACCTTCCTTCAAGCTCTTCATTACAGCGAGAGTACCTTTGGTTACTTTCAAAACTCCACTTTCAGCGGAAAATTTATAACCCTTGTTGTCAAGTGCACCTAAAGAGACAAGATTCTTCTTCAAGTCAGGTACGTGCCTGACTTTCGCCAATGTCCTCACAACACCATCGAATATTTTGATGTGGATTGTACCTTTGCCAATAACTCGGCACGAACTATTGTTGCTCATCAAAACCACTCCACCATCAATAGACTCATAGGTGGTAAACAAATCCTTATTAGGACACATGTGGTAGGAACAACCTGAATCCATAATCCACTCGTCCTTAGATCGATTTGCGCTGTCAAGAACAACAAGAAGATCTCATTCTCCTTTCTCTATAATCGTCTCAGCTGAAGACTCCTTTTTCAATTTGTCTTCCTGTTTTAACTTTTTCTACAGTTTAAAGCAATCGACTTTGAAATGCTCTTTCTTCTTATAATAATTGCAGGTCATGTTCTTAGTCTTGAATTTTGACATCGACTTCTTTACGCCTTCGAACAAATAAGTCAGACGACAAACCATCCGTATTGGTAGAAGTCAACTCCTTGTCAATCTTCTCTTTGTTCATCAAGTTCTCTTTGACATTCTTGATTGAGATCGTATCTCGTCCATAAACCATGGTATCACGAAAATGCTTATATGAAGGTGGCAGCGAACACACAAAAGAAGGGCCTGATCTTCATCATTAATTTTAATATTAATCTTACCCGGATCTGTAATGATTGAATTAAACGCACCGACGTGAGATTTAATTGGAGAGCCTTCTGACATGCAAAGTGTGTAGAGACGTTGTTTCAACAGACGTCGATTCGTAAAAGATTTTCTTAAATATAACCCTCCAATTTATTCCATAAATCCGCCGCCGTCTTTTCCACCAAAACTTCTTGTAAAACTTCATTTGTCAGATACAAGTGGATAGCTGTAGGGGATTTTTTATCTATCTCCTCCCAAGCTTCCTCCGTCATAGTGGAAGGCTTTTTATCCTTCCGTAGAATTGCTTTTTTCAAATCGTTTTGAGTCAAAACGACAGCTATATGGATTTACCACAAACTAAAACTCATATTGTTATCGAACTTCTCAAAATCGAACTTCATGATTGTTGGAGACATGATGTGAGATCAAAATACTTTAAGTACTAACGAACCTAAATTTCAAAAGCACGATCTAAGAAAGTGGGAAAGAGAACGTAGTTTTCGTTACCCACCGTTGACCTATATTGCAAAATCAAAGACATAATGGTTCAACCAAAAATCCAACAACAACACAATAATAACTATGATACCAATTTGTTGCGAATAAATACGATCACGAAGACAAAACAAACGATATAGGGAAGAAACAAAATCACGGGCAATATAGAAATATGAATACCAACAGAATAAATAGGCGAAGGTGGAATTTTATTAATAATCAAATATCCGGATGAGTACAAATCGATGGAGAATTACAAATCCGTTTCAAATCCTAGATCTCTCATAATTATCAATGGGTTCTCTCTAATTAACAAAAGCTATCTCAAAAGGCCATCAATCTCTAGGGTTACAAAATACTACAATACACACACTAGAGATAAGTCTAAATAAATAGAGATAAGTCGAAATAACTAATTTCCCAACTAATAAATATCCATTTTGTTTGTAGATAAATCTGATTCTCTTATTTCTTAACTTGTCGATAAGTCTGAATCTAAGGGTAATGAATAGGGATTGGAATGAACCCAACTTTTGCATATATATAAACAACTGTTGAGATAAATTTCTCTGTACTCAACTGGCTAATGATGGAATTAGCATCTAGTATATTGTTTTTAATTAAGTAGTTTGTCCACATTCCTATAGCCTCCTTTTAGGTTGACTACAAATGTATTCAATTGAAAATTGTTATTTGCTATTCACCTAGTTTATGATATATTTTCTCCATTAAGAACTTAATGGTATTTATCTATAAAACACCGGAAATCCATGGTATCGTAGGAACTTGCACTTGAAAGCATGTTACGAGAAGAAAATTTCCAAAAATATTACATAGCATCGTCAATCCTAGGTTGGTAACCTATAAACATATAAAACTTCCCCTACAGAGAACATAGATACGAGTCAAATAACCAAAACACCACTAAATTCGAGAACATTAACAAAGAAACCGTAAAAACCACACAATGTTTACAAGAATTACATCATCTTGCTCGAAAGCCGCATGGTTGCTTTACTTGCTCAAGCATTTGAACCACCTCCCTCATTGTTGGTCTCTCGAGGCTGCGCTCTTGAACACACAACATCCCTACAAAAAACATTTGCATCGCCTCATCCAAGGGCACATTGGTCAGACGTCGATCTAGGATCTTCACCACCCCTTCTTTGCTCCAATTTGTGGTCATTTTCGCCCACTGAACGATATCTATCCCTTCTTCTTCAAAGTCACCGACAGGTCTCTTTCCAGTGACCAGTTCAAGGATGACCACCCCAAAACTATAGACATCACTCTTCTCGTCCACCTTTAATGTGTATGCATATTCTGTTAAAAAAATGAATAAAGGATAATTTAGTAACTTGAACCAATTGGGATAATTGATGAGTCTAGGCATCCTTTTGAGACTGCCCTCAGTTGGCATGCATTTCCTCTCCGAAGGGGGTTGATTTCAGAAATAAAAAATAGACATTATTTTGAGCAATATGGTCATTCAAACTTGAAGATAAGGCCAAATTCAAAGGGATGGAGCCAAACCCTGTATCATGGCCCAAAGATCATTTGAGTGATTAGAGAGTTAAAAAAAGGCAAAATGGCACAACTTTATTTTTGTGTGGAGTATGAACCTTTTTCTTTCTAGGGTTTTGGGAAGATATAAAGCATGGATCCCAATCAAGATTCCTAAGAGACCAAGTTTTGGAAATCTAGGGTTTTGAATGACGGTCTTGAGTCAAAAAGCTTTAATGAGAGCCATGGCCTTTGCAGGTAAAAAAATAAGCCAGAGAAGAAAGCAAAAGTAGATGCTACAATTCCAATTCCAATAGAAAATAAATTGCTGCTTTTTTTTTTCCTTTCAGTTTCTTGAAAGAAGAAAAGTTTACTGCTTTGGCTTATCTGGCTCTCTATTTCATTCAGTCCCTAATCTCCATCAAAAGAAGCAAACTGAAGAACAAAATCACAAGTACTTATACTATCCTGCTATAGTTCCTACAGAAAATCTCTTTAAAAATCACAAATGAGATTGCATTGATTCCCTCGAAAATTCCTACTGCATATTACACCCTTCATCTATATGTCATGTACCCTTCAACTCAACTGGTTTATTAGCACAATGACAATCAAGAACAGTCAACAATCAAGTAAAATTAGATACTTTAGATTTGCACCGTATTGATTTATACGGCCCCGAATCGAAAGCTTTATAAATCGTTTTATATGCATATTATGCCAGCAAAATATGAATAGGTAACTTACACTAAAATACCTTTAGCGATCATGGTTCTATACTAATCTGCCTTAAATTTTTTAAAGTCAGTGAAAAAGAACTCCGTTAAAATCAAAGTATAAGGGAGTTTATTGTAATAAACAATGATAGTTAAAGGTATTTTACTGTCATTTGAGCAACCAAAGCCCCTTGAATGTTTTCAATGAAAGAATTCAAGAGGGTATATGAACAAGAAAACACTTCAAACTAAGACATACGAAAAAAATCTCATACTCAAATAAATTCATACCAGGAGCAATGTAGCCATAGGATCCAGCAATGGCAGACATGCACTCAGAAGCTCCTGTGTCTCTCAAGAACTTTGCGAGGCCGAAATCGGCAACATGAGCTTCGAACTCGCCATCCAACAAAATGTTATTAGACTTCACATCTCTATGGAGAATCAGTGGGCAACAATCATGATGCAAGTAACACAAACCCCTTGCAGCCTCCAATGCAATCCTCACCCTAACCCCCCAATTCAAATACCCTCCTCTTTTCCCATGCAGCATTTCGCCTAAGCTCCCATTTTGCATGTACTCATACACCAAGAGCTTAGCCTCTCGGTTCGAGCAGACGGCGAGGAGCCTGACGATGTTCCGGTGCCTGATTTTGCCGAGTGTTTGGATCTCTGCGGAGAATCCGTTATCGTGAGACGACCCCTTCGTTATCCCGAGTAGCTTTTTCACCGCGACTAGGTCTCCGTTCGGCATTGTTCCTCTGTAAACGATCCCGGCCCCGCCTTTACCTATAATGCAGCTATTTTCTTTGATGCACTCTGCGATGTCTTCGCTGTTGAATCCGAGTTTTTGGAATGCCGTCAGCTTCCAGGAGTTTGAGTTCCTTCGCATCATCGAACGGGTTTTTATTATCACGATGGCAGCGAAGAGGATAGAGCAAGTTAGTAGGCCGAGAGCGAATGCGAGCTTGAATTTCCCCTGAAGTTGAGATTTGGTGCTGCTATGAGATTGGTCTGGTTGCAGAGAATTCGGTGATGAGACATTGCATGGATTTGAGATGAACCCACAGAACAGGTTATGAGAGAAGTCGACGGCAGTGAGGCTCTTCATGCTTCCGATTTCTTTCGGAATGCTTTGATTCAGTTGATTCCAGGAAACGTTCAGGTAGTTGAGCACGCGAATTTGCGAAATTTGATTAGGAATCGGACCAACGAGCTGGTTTCGGCTCAAATCCAAGGAAGTCAACAAGGAGCAATCACCAATTTGTCGTGGAATCGTATCGGAGAGATTGTTCTGGCTTAAATCAATCTTCTGCACTCTTTTCAATAGGCCGAGCTGATGTGGGATTTTCCCTCTGAACTTGTTATCACTAAGCAGAAGGTTTATCAGGGCCGAAAAATTGCCAAAAGAAGTTGGAATTTGCCCGAACAACCGATTGCTCGATAGATTCAGTTGACTAAGTTTCTCCGGCTTCTTCGTAGCGTCTTCAGCTATCATTCCTGTTAAATAATTGTTCTGCAGTTCCAACAACTCTAACACTGGCAAATAGAGAAAACCTCGAGGAATCGAGCCGCTAAGATAATTCTGGCCCATTCGAACCCTCGAAATCATATAGCAATCTCCGAGATCATCGGGCAACGGACCAAAGAGAAAATTGTTAAAGAGAATCAAAATCTCAAGCCTTTTCCCAAAGCAAAGGTTTTTTGGTATCAACCCGGTGAGCTTATTTGTAGAAAGATCGAGGTCACGTAATCTCCCGTTTTTCCCAAGCCCGGCCGGGATCGAGCCTGTGAAATTGTTGTGAAAGAGCCTTAAAACTTCTAGCCTGGGAAATTCAGCAATGTACACAGGAATCTCACCGTGAAACCGATTCATAAACAGAGACAGCAAGCTGAGCTCCCGCAACCGCGAAAACTCGCTTGGGATTTCCCCTGTCAGTGCATTATTCGAAAGATCGAGGAATTTTAAGGAACTCAGGTTCCCTAATTGAACAGGAATAGTTCCCATGAGTTGGTTGGTTTGTAGATACAAAGTGTCCAAATTTTTCAGATTTCCCAACTGGAGAGGGATCTCACCGTCCAAACCGCAACTCGCGAGGTCGAGATGGACTAAATTGATCAAGCTACCAAGCTCAACAGGAATACCACCATCGAAATCATTGAAATATCCCAAGTAGAGCTGTTTCAGACTAGTGAGGTTGCTTATCTCGCGAGGTATAAATCCGCAGAGACTATTTCCCGCTAAAGATAAGAAGCTAATCTCTTTAAACTCGCCGTAGCTCATTGGGATAGGCCCCGAAAAGTAGTTTCCGCCGAAATCCAAATGGCGAAGCCGTGGGATATCGGTTATGCCAGGAGGAAGCGAGCCGGAGAAGTTGTTGTTGTAGGCATCCAACACCTGTAACTCAACCAGGGAAGCAAAGTTCCAACCGAAAGTGCCGTTGAATTCGTTGTTTGATATGTTGAGGTGGACAAGGTTTGAGAGATTGGTTATACTAGGCGGGAACTCGCCCGACAGGCAGTTATCGGCAATGTTGATGTAAGTGAGGGATTCGAGCTCGGAAACGATAGGCGATACCGAGCCGGAGATGTTAGAGTTTGATATATCGAGTGACACGATGTGAGTGTTTGTGTGGTCACATTGAACACCAAGCCATGAGTCGCAAAGGGATGAGCTTGAGTTCCATGATTGAAGAATGGGAGAGTGTTGTGAATTGTAGAAAGATTGTTTGAGTGTGAGCAAGATTGAGGCTTGTTTTTCAAGTGTTTGGTGATGATGGAGAGAATTTGAAAGCAAAGGGGAGGTGAGCAAGAGGAGGAGGAGGAGGAGAACAAGTGTAGCCATTGAGAAATTGAAGATGAGCAAGAAAGCTTCAAGTTCAAAGAGAATATATAAAATTCTCTTCTCTTTTACTTTCTCTCCTTTTCTTGAAGGAAAAAAGCAAAAGCAATTGAGTGCAAATGAAAGTAGTAGAGCAATGAATGGAAGAAGCAGAGGCTGAGAGAGAAAATTACAGGAGTGCCATTGTAACATTGTGAGGTTGTAGCTTTGTTGTTTTCAATGTGTTTATGTGGGGATTTAGAGGTGGGGATGGGGAGAGGGGGTTTGATCTTTTGAATTATGTGCATGGGGTTTTGATTGGAGATTAATCATTTGCGGAATGATGTGGGCCTCTCTCAATTTTGCATGAGGAAAAAGAGAAAGAGACAGTGGTGATGGATTCTAATGATTTTGAATGACTATGGATGTTGGATTGATTGAGAGAAAAGAAATTGAAGTTAGAAATGCAAGGAGAGGATTGCATGAGGATTAGGTGTCCTTTTGAGAGTTCTTGTTAATACAATAATACCATTCAAATGTGAATGTGAGACGGTTACCAGCAAAAACATAAAAAGGTAAATTGCAAAAATGTATAACTTTCGTATTTTTTGTGCTTGAAATCATGAACTAATATTATAGCAGATTGATACTATGAACTACTACATCCGGTTGCAACTTAATATCATGAAATCGCGAGCGTTATCTTTAACTGCCACATCAGCATTTTTTTGTACTATCTTTCTTTTTTACCCTTCTTCTTCCTTATCACCTTTTCAATATCTAGGAAATTAAAGATATTGAAAAAGAAGAAGACACTGAAGAAGAAGAAGATCCCAAATTTTTATTTCAAGAAATTAAAAAAATTGAAGAAATTGAAGAAGAAGAAGAAGACAAAGAAGAAGAATAAGAAAAAGATTCCAAATTTAACAATCAAACCACCAAAAACTACAAAAATTTAGAGAAAAATTGATGAAATTACAAGAATTGATGTGACTTTGAGCTGCCACTAAATAAATTAAATTAATTGAAATTAGATGTGAATTTGATCGAATTAGGACACCTCCACGACCTCTTTCCACCTCTGCGGCCCTCTTCCTCCCTCCGCCGCAGCAACCAAAATCGCCACCGGGTCCCACCCCCACCGCCACCAGCAGCATCCTCCTCCATTATCACCTTCTTCTTCTTCTTCATCTTCAATTTTTTTCTTCAATTCCCTTCAAAACAAAAAAACCCACCACCTTCATCACCACCACCGCCGGTGCAGCCCATCCTCTTCCTTTGCCACCCATCCTTTCCTGTTGCTGCCCTGTTTCCCCTCACTGCCCCGTCATCCTCATCATCATTTTCTTCTTCTTCTTCAATTTCTTTAAAGGAAAATGGTGATGAAATTTAAAAAGAAGAAAAAAAAAGACATGGTTTTTTTTTTGTGGAAATCAAGGTCAGAGCTAAATGAGAAGAAGAAAATGAAGGCAATGAAGATGAAGATGATGATGATGAAATTGATGATGGGAAAGGGGGTGGGGAAATGGCGGCGGCGAACACAACAGAGTTGGAGGCAAGATTAGAAGCGAAGTAGAAAAGATGGAGGGGTTGGAGATCAGGAAAGAGGGAAGAAAAAGACCTGGGTTGTTTTTTTTAAATTTAATTTTGGGAAATCAAGGTTAGAGCTAAAGGAGGAAAAGACGAAGATGAGGATGAGGATGAAGTTGATGATAGAGATGAGGGTGGGGGAGTGGGCATGGAGGGTGGAGGGCAAGAGGTAGGTAAGGGGAGGAGGAGGAGATAGAGGCGGCTTGAGTTTTTTCTTTTTCTTTTTCTTTTTTTCTTAAATTGAGGGTAAATCAAAGGGTATAACGGTCTATTCATGTATCTTTTTTAATGTCGTGTGGTAGTTATGTCACCAAAAAAAATCATGGTAGCAAACGCTAATTATTAAAGTCTATGATATCAACCACAAAAAAGAGGAAAGTTCATGGGTACATTTTTGCAATTTACCCAACTGATGGAGCTCCTTTTCAGGCCTCCGTCAGATGTTGTCTTCCGTTGATCTCGCGGTGGATTTGGTTGATTATCTTCCGTTACATATGGGTCTCAATGGGTTTTTGGAGGAAGAGGTGAAGTGAGGAATTTGGTGCCGAGTACCTGCAAAGAAGTCCCGGGGTGGTTTGGTAGCACTAAGGACCCTCCGACGCTCAAGTTAGTGATGAGATCCGAGCAAAATAACGGCTTAAAAGAGTAAAAGATGGCTTACTTGACCCCTCTGTGATGGGGGTTTATATAGCGGTGGAGCACGCAGCAGCATGCGCGAGAATCTTGCCGGCGGTTACGCCCCCAACATCACGCCCGCGTGGAAAGCAAATCGTCCATTAATGGGGATTGATGGCGCGGAACGTAGGATGTTGTTGGCATAGAATCAGCGCATGGTGAGATTCGCGGAGCGGCGGTTACGCCTGTGAGCGACAGCCTTGGTCGGAGGGCCGGGGAAGACGGCCTCGGACAGGAGCTCGGGACGAGCGAGGAGGCTGAGGAGTCCTGGCCTTGTGGCAGCTCGGTGAGAGCCACGGGACGGAGGAGGCCAATCTGCAGTGGGCCCTGAGGAGGGCCAGCTTGTGTTTGCAGGTTGGGTACAGGGTGGCTTGGTCGGCCCCGGTAGACCCCTTCTTCTGAGTTCTACGACACGTCACCGGCCACGTGTCAGGATCCTGGGGATCGCCAATATCGAGCACTATCATTAGTCCCCCACTCTTGTCCCGACCAGCTAGCGGGTCGGGTCAGGAGTGGACCGCCGGACCTCCCGAGGTGGGATCCCTTCTGGGGTTTTGTCGGGACGAGTCCTCGGGCCGTCGGTTGTCTTTTCCGCTAGCGAATCAAAGCGAGATCTTTGCATTTAAAGAAGGTGCGCCGGTTCGTGCACTCTGCAATTGAAGCGACAGTCCACGTGTCGGGCGTCGATTGGCTGATGCGATGTATGCAGGCCTGCGGCGTCTGATGGGATGCGGTTCAGCGCTGGACTGCCACGTGGAGCGATCGGAGCCGCTGGGCGCGAGGAGCCGTTTCGGCGAGAGATGATGGGCGCCGTTGGATGAGGTCGTATGCGGTAATAAATATGGGTGGGGTCCGCCCTAGAGCCCTTACTCCTTCAAATTTTCCTTTCTCAAGTCTCGGCTGCGCGGCGCTCGTCTTCCTTCTCTTGTTTTCAGCTCTTGAAGAGTGTCTTTTTCAAAGTTAGATGTCTTCCACTGTAGAATCAGTGGACGTTGTAGGAGTAGATGCTAGGGTTCCTTTAGCTGTGTCTGAGTCTCCTCGGGGACCAGGGAGGAGGAGGCAGATATGGCCCCCGGCACCTCGTGCTGGGTGAGGCATGAGGATGAGCTCGCCAACGTTCGGACTCGCTTCCACATTCCCTTACGCTACACGCTTCGTCTGGCCAAGGAGGGAGAGAGGGCAGATCAGGTACTGGACAGGGAGATTGCCCTGTATTTGGAAGCTTTTTGGGGCGGAATGCGCCTGCCCTTCTCTCCTGAGGTCGTCGCCGCGCTGAATTTCTTCGGTTTGGCGCCCGGCCAGTTAGTGCCGAACTCGTGGAGATTCTCCTTGGGTTCTTGATCCGCCTGAAGTTGCAGGCGGTTCCCTTCAGCCTCTCCCTTCTCGATTCCTCCCTCGTCTTCAAAAGTCACCCCGGAGGTCGAGCGGGCGACCCGAGATGGGTTTATCTTACTTTCAGGAAGCGGCCGGGGGTCGCTGCCGGGACCGGGGTCGTGGCCTTGCCCTCCTCCATTCATGATTGGAAAAAGAAATTTTTCTTCATTTCCCCTCCCAAGGGCGAGGACTGGCCTGTGCCCACCAAGTGGTCGAGGGAGAAGTGTCTGCCGGGGAACCAGTCCGATGACCCCGCCGCGGTGAGAGTGGCGTCGTGGGAGCCCATCCCTCGACCTGACGTGCTGCTGTCCGAGAGGGTTTTGAGCTGGGCCGGGCTTAGCCCCGTCGAGTTCGTCGGGAAGTTAGGCTTACTTTTTGGGTTTATGTTTTACTCGTGTTGCTGATTTGTTGGGTGTTTGTTCAATGCAGGATCCATGGACTTCGTCTCCCTCCGATCTTCCATGCGCCAGCCGAGGCAGCCTACTAGGGCCGAGGGCGCTAGTTCTTCTCGGGCGAAGCCCGCCCCGGTTCCTGCCGCTCCGGTAGCGGTGTCCCGAGAGCACTCGGTGGCGGATCCCGCCCCGGGTCCCAGCAGAGCATCGGGCCGGAAGCGAGCCCTGATCCAGGAGGACACGACCTCGAAAGAGGAGATCGGCTCTCCCTCGGAGCCGTTCAAGAGGAGTTCCCGGAGACCCTCCCGGGGCCGGTCCTCGTCGACCGTAGTGGAGGAAGGGGGCCTCCACTTCGCGGTACCGTCGGGGCATGAAATAGAGACTTCGGCCGGGGGTCGAGTTCCTGGGGGGACCCTCAGGGCTCAGCCGGCGTCGATCGCCCAGGAGTCCGTGCAGGTAAGCCCTCAGTTCATTGTGAGATTTGGTGCCTCCTTCATCTCTGATCTTTTTTGTGTCTCCCAGGTTCTCCAGCACGTTGCCCTCGCCCTGTGCGTGGAGACCGAGGTGGTAGCCCCGGCGTTGGAGGCTGCGAATAGGCTTGCCTCGCTGCAAGAGAGCTCCAGGCGGGAGCGGGAGGCGATGACGGTGAGGGTCGCCTCCTCAGAGGGCGAGGTGGAGGCCGGGAAGCGGGAGGTCGCCCGGCACCGCGAGGCCGCCGTGGCCGCCGAGGTCAAGCTCGAGGATGCTCAGGTGCTCGCCGGCACCTTGAAGAGGATGGTGAAGACCCTCCGAAAGGAGCTGGGGGCGGCGGCTGAGGCGGCCAAGTCGGCCGAATCGAGGGCGGTGGAGGCTTATAAGAAGTCGAAAGATTTCTACGACAACTTGGCCGTGGCCACGACTCGCATTTGGCACGACGCCCTCGATGCCGTTAAGTCTCGGATGCCGGGGTTTGACGACGCGGATCTCAGGGCCGAGTCCCCCCTCGTGGGCGCCGACGAGCAAGGGGAAGAGGTCCCTGGCGAGGAGGTCGCCGAGGACCCAGCGCACCACGTGGTGGAGGTTGCTCCTGACCCCGAGGTGTAGAGCCCCCGTTTTCCTCCTTAAAATTTTGTTTTCATGAATTTTGTAAGGCTGGAAAGCCCAAAAAATACCCTTTGTAAAACTTTTGTCTTTGGCGGTAGTAATAAAGTTTTTCTTCGGCTCCATAGAATTGCGCTTTACCATCTGTTTTGTGAAGAATGCTCGTAAGATATTTTTTGCTTGTACTGTTGTGCTTTTATGTCAGGTTGGCCATCTATCTAGCGATCGTCCGTCGAGTTAACTGCAATTGCTTGCCGACGAGCATTTCCGAGGAGGTATCTCCCTGGGCCCCGGAGTCAAGGGGAGATCGCTTAGACTTGGACAGACCTGACGCCCCTCACCGGGGTCTCGGACCCTCCGCGGGCCACAGAGCACCTCTGACTTCGAGCATTGGCCACCATCCGGGGGTGACTGGGCAGGGTAGTTGCTCCGTCGCCTCTTTCACGGGCTTTCTGGTCCCTGGAGTCGCGGTAGGGGAGCTACCCTTCAGAGATGGCCGAGCAGGGTAGCTGCTCGGCTGCCTCTTGCGAGGGCTTGGGTCCTTAGCGCTGGAGGGGCTGTAAGAAGCCCCCTAAGGTTGACCGGACAGTGAAGCTGCGCGGTTGCCTCTTGGCGAGGGCTTTACGGTCCCTGGTGTTGTGGTAGGGGGGCTACCCGCCAGGGATGGTCGAGTAGGATAGCTGCTCGGTTAGCACTGGAGGGCTATAAGAAGCCCACTAAGGATAACCGGGCAGTGAAGCTGCGCGGTTGCCTCTTGGCGAGGGCTTTTGACCTCTGGCGTCGTGGGTAGGCAACTACCAGCCTGGGATGAACGAGCGGGGCAGCCGCTCTAGTGCCTTTTGTGAGGGGTTTCGATCCCTGGCGTCGTGGGTAGGGAGCTACCGGCCGGAGTTTGACCGAGCAGGGTAGCTGCTCGGTTGCCTCTTACGAAGGCTTTGATCCTTCAGGACGGGGACCGAGCAGGGTTACTGCCCAGTGCCTCTTGGCGAGAACTTTGATCCCTGTCGGTTGTGATAGGAAGCTACCAGCCGGGGATAGCCGAGCAAGGGCCCGACTGCCTCTGGGAGGACTTTGGTCCTTGGCACGGGAAGAGCTATAGTGCTGTAAGAAGCCCACCAAGGACCCTTGGCCGGGCAGGGTTACTGCCCGGTGCCTCTTGGCGAGGGCTTTTGTCCTAAAGGATAGCCGAGCGAGGGATCCTCGGGCTCGACTGCCTCTGGGAGGGCTTTTTGATCCCCGGCAATGCGGCAGGGAAGCTGCCCGCTGGGGATAGCCGAGCGAGGGATCCTCGGGCTCGACTGCCTCTGAGAGGGCTTTCTGATCCCCGGCGTTGCGGCAGGGAAGTTGCCCGCTGAGGATTGCCGAGCGAGGGATCCTCGGGCTCGACTGCCTCTGGGAGGGCTTTTTGATCCCCGGCGTTACGACAAGGAAGCTGCCCGCTGGGGATAGCCGAGCGAGGGATCCTCGGGCTCGACTGCCTTTGAGAGGGATTTTTGATCCCCGGCGTTGCGGCAGGGAAGCTGCCCGCCAGGGGTAACCGAGCAGGATAGCTGCTGGGTTGAATCTTGACGAGGTGTAGCCCGACCGTCCAGCTCTCGGCGCCTTGGGATCTCTGGCCTCCGCTGCGGGTGACCTGCGTCTGGGAGCGGCCCCGGTTCCTCTCGATGAGCTGCCTCAGGTCCCGGGGCGAGGTAGCTCTCGAGTCGCTGGGGCGGGCCCCTTCTGTGCGGCCCCGCCGACGGTAGTGGGGTTGACCATGCCTGTGGATAGGCGAGGTGACTGACATCTCCCCGAGGGGATAAGGGTCGCGAGGAGGCTCGAAGCGAGGCGTTCTGGCGGCGGACCTTGGCGTGGAGCCCAGGGGCGCCCAGCGGGTCTCAGGGAGTACTGACTCGAGAGTTCGGTGGCCAGGGGACGCAACCCGCTGGTGGTCGGCCGTCCAGACAGGGGCAGAGCCTTCTGGAGGCGGTGGAGCAGCAATCTGGGGCCGGGACCCGGCCGTTTGGACGCGAACGAGGGCCTCCACGAGAGATTGTATCCGATCTATCCGGCCTGCGAGGGCGTTGATGACGGTCATTGGAGGAGGTTCATCCCCGCCTTAGGTGAGTGGAAGGCGACGGCTGATACCGGGATCTTCGGGATGGTTGCTTGCCATGAGGGTGGAGATAGGAAAGCCAACTTTGTGTTTTGTGGAGCTAGTTTCCCACAGACGGTGCCAACTGATGGAGCTCTTTTTCAGGCCTCCGTCAGATGTTGTCTTCCGTTGATCTCGCGGTGGATTTGGTTGATTATCTTCCGTTACGTGTGGGTCTCAATGGGTTTTTGGAGGAAGAGGTGAAGTGAGGAATTTGGTGCCGAGTACCTGCAAAGAAGTCCCGGGGTGGTTTGGTACCACCAAGGACCCTCCGACGCTCAAGTTAGTAATGAGATCCGAGCAGAGTAACGGCTTAAAAAAGTAAAAGATGGCTTACTTGACCCCTCTGTGATGGGGGTTTATATAGCGGTGGAGCACGCAGCAGCAGGTGTGAGAATCTCGCCGGCGGTTACGCCCCCGACGTCACGCCCGCGTGGAAAGCGGATTGCCCATTAATGGGGATTGATGGTGTGGAACGTGGGATGTTGCTGGCGTAGAATCAGCGCATAGCGAGATGCGCGGAGCAGCGGTTACGTCTGTGAGCGACAGCCTTGGTCGAAGGGCCGAGGAAGACGGCCTCGGACAGGAGCTCGGGACGAGCGAGGAGGCCGAGGAGTCCTGGCCTTGTGGCAGCTCGGGGAGAGCCACGGGACCGAGGAGGCCAATCTGCAGGAGGCCCTGAGGAGGGCCAGCTTGTGTTTGCAGGTTGGGTACAGGGTGGCTTGGTTGGCTCCGGTGGACCCCTTCTTCTGAGTTCTAGGACACGTCACCGGCCATGTGTCAGGATCCTGGGGATCGCCAATATCGAGCACTATCACCAACATAAAATACATGATAGGATTAAAATCCAAGATATTTCTCTCTATATAATCCAAAAAACATTTTGTGTTTCTAAATAAGACCTGAAACCTCTATATCCTAAACAAGGCCTCATAATTGTTTAAATAATCTGAATAGGTCCCCATGATTAGTTTCCATCCAAACTCCGTTAAAACAAAAATTTTAGCCACATCTTTTTCTTCCTCCACACCTATCAACGTTATTTTTTTTTCAATTCCAACACTAATCCTTTTCAACCATCTATTAGAAGTATACCTATCTATGATATAGTACGATATAGATCTCGTGATCTTACCCTTGAGCCATCTTGAGCTGTCTTCATGGATAATGGATAATTGTTGTTATAAGAGGGCCAAATATATGGTGTGGGGTTGGGATGAGGGCAATTTACTGACATTTAGCTAACATAAGGCCATGGGTAAGATTCGAGGGTCTTCTTAAGGTATATTAAGTTTTAGATTTCTAATTAAGAAATACAAAAGATTTGTGAGTTGTATACAGAAAAAATAAATTTTAAAAAAACCCTACCACAAATACGTGTTCAAGAGAAGAAACAACAACAACAATACAAACTAAAAGAAAACCCAAAAATACTATGTAAATAAATAGTAGTAGGAAAGATCTACAGTCTTATTCTTGTTGTCTACTTTTAATGAAGAGGGCCATCCATCATACTTTTACAATGTGTAAAGGACTATACAACATAAAAGAAAGGGAAATGTGTGTGGATTAAAAAAGAATGCACTCAGCCTTTCCTTTGGACGAAAAAACAACTCTATCTCTCAAACAGAGGTTGCAAAAGAGAAGACCCCTTTCCCTTTTTGCTTGCATTTTTATTTATTCTCTTTATTACAATGCAAAGATGCATTAGTTTGCCCAAATCCCTCTCTGAAACTACTATGTTTTGGTTTACATTAAGGCCATGTTTGGTAATTGAGTTATGTTTTTCTACAGAAGTTTCGTGATGTTATCAAAACATAACTCCAAGATGCTTACTTACTATGCTTGGCATGTATTTTGAGGATGTGATAATTGTAATTATCCCAGCTCAAAGATTATATTTCTGCGGGTTCTAAACTTTAATTTGATCCAAGTTTTCTTAACTTTGTTTTTCCAGACGAACATGACCAGAGTTTATTTATGTGTATGGTTTGGGCTTGCAAACTAGAGTTTGCATCACCTCTACATTCGCTTAAAAAAAAACCGGTTAAGCATAATTTGTGACATTTAAGCATAATTTGAACATGGAACATAAATACTTGACATGAGAACATAAGAACAAGCTATTATTTAGCTAAGGAACTCAAAGAACGAAAGGAATTTAAAATTCAAAATAAAACAATAATGTAGGTTGAAGCTGCAGTCAGCTAATACTGAAGGGCTAAAGTGCAAAGGGAACGAAGCTCGATAAAGATTAAGTAAGAAGAATTGCATACCTTGAGATGGCCTGTGCATTTTAACAAGCAGGTGATAGGCGATAACCGATATATTTACTTGGATCATTTTGGAATTAACTGTGAAACCGATATTTCATCAAACCTGACAACATCATTCAATACTTCGGCATCCGCCAGAAAATCATGACCAGCATTTCCTTCATAAAAAAAATATGAGAGACTCGAATGACTCCAAGCAATCCAATACAGTTCCATATATCATCAAGAACCAACTTTGCAATGTCAGAATAAGAACCTTCATGATTTATCCAACCTATAATCAAACCATGCTCCAACCAAAAGTTGGTTGGATGTAGCACAAACACCGCAAGTTGCACAACCTCTCCGGCCGCCTAATGGTTTTGCTTATGCCTGTTTAAGCTTTTCCATTTACCAAGCCCAGCTATATGTGGCCCATTGCAATGGCTTGCTCTTGTGTTTTACAAGTTGATTTATTAACCTCTAGGCTGAGATCGAAAGGATGCAAAATTTCAAGAAGATTTATAAACTTTAATTTTAATCTCAGTTCCTTCTGAAATTTCTGATGTAAACGGGGATTTGAACCATATATGTCTTTTTCAATCATAAGAGGCGTTACTTGTAGGTTACAGTGGCACTCGCAATGGCCCTGCCATTCTGATTTGGTATTTGATGGTAGGTAAGAGTTGTATCTAAGATATATCTTTGAAATTAATTTTTTTCCTATAACATTTTTTGTAATATACAGAGCTAGAAAAATAAATCTTTGAATATACATAATGAGAAAGCCACATCGAAAAGCCCCCGGTCCGTTCAGGAGTTGTCTAAAAATTCCTAATATTTTCAAAATTGTTGGAAAGTGCCTATTGTTCAAAATCTTTGTAAAAAACCCATGGACATCGTTTCATTTAGGCCTTTATTCCCTCTCCAACTGCTTAGATATAACATGCATCTATAGAGAACAAAAGAAAGAAAAAAGATAGAAATGTTTAGACAATCTTCAATTAGTGTTGCGAGTAGAGTAATTTTTATTTTATTTCCTTTTTAACCCGGACATATATACATGACACGCTATGGTTTTTTCGCTTTGCTGTTGATTTTTCTTCCTTTTACAATAGATTGTGAGATGGTGCAGATGAAAACTAAAAGCGTAACTATTCCCAGTTTTCTCTTATCCTTTCGTTTTCTTAATATTAATTTACCATTATTATTGTTTTCCTGTTCATAATTTGAAGATACTATGCTAAAATACCATAAATGTTGGGGATCTAGGCAAATAAATTCCAAAAAATTCATATAATATATGGATAAAAAAAGAATCTGTCAACCTAGATTTTGATTGATGGAGATATGGTCGACCGCATCCAACTCGCCGCGGTTGACAGATCCGGTCCCAGCATGGGTCCCACCCCCACAGGATCCGCCAACCGTGGGGAGTTAAGATACCATCGAGAAGGAACATGTGAAAATTCACTCTTTGGTGGAAGAAAAGAACAATAGCAAATCAAGGATTATGAAGAATAAAGAGAAGATCAGAGATTGCACCAAGTTTTTTCCTTCTTTTTTTGGCCGTATACCGTTTTTCTTAAATATAAAGGTATATATCTTTTGGTTACATGTGGATTTTATCTTATTAGAAACAATGATACTTTGACCTAAGTCTCTTAAAAAAGATCGGAGCGATTTGTTAAAAGATTGTTCAAGCTCGTTTAACAACTAAATAAGCCGAGCTTGAACAAAAATCCAAGTTCGGTGAAATAACCGAACAAACATGAAAACGGCAGGCTCAAGCTCTGCTTGTTTAAGGCTCCTGTGTGGTTGGATAATTTATATCATATTTGACATTCACTAATAATAAATAAATGATTATTTATTCTTAAATGTCGATCGTATGTATTAACTTGTTTTTTTTCTTCTTGAGATAATAGGTGGAATAAATTAGCCATCCCTTCCGGGTCTCCCTAATGGGGTACTTCTGGACCCACCGCTGCTCCATCCCCCATAATTTATGTTAACATTGACTTACATCATAATAAATAATAAATAAGGTTTAATTTTAGCCCGCAACTGCTGCCCTTATTGTCTTATTGACTTAAACTATGGAAGAGAAGGTATAAGAAATTTGCAAGCAAGTGGTTCTTAGGTCAACTTTTTCACAGAAGACCCTAAAAATTCCAGCATAAAGGTTGTTTTTGAGATAATAGGTGGGGTAAATTAGCCATCCCTCGTTAATGGATATCCCGGGCTCGAATTCGGGTCTTCCTCATGGGCTACTCCAAACCCGGATGTTGAGACATTGGGTTCTTATAATATGACCTTTTGAAGAAATTTTTTGGGGGTGATGATGCTCGATATCGGTGATCTCTCAGATTATGACACGTGGCAGATGACGTGTCCTGAAGCCCGCAAGGAAAGACCAAGAACAGCATGTCGGAAGAACACCCGGGTCTGCGATTCTTGGACGTGGCCGACCCTCTGTGACCGACCACACAACTCCTGTGCCCGCCTTACAAACAATTGTTGGCTCACCTCCGAGCCCCCGCACAATTGGCCTCCTCGGCCCCCTCAGCTCGTCTCCGGGCTACCGCAGAACCTTGATACCTCGGGCTCCCGCTCGTCCCCGAGCCTCCCGCCGAGCTCATATTCCTCGGTCACATCGACCGACCAACAACACCTATCCAAGCGCAACTGCCTCACCTCCGCGAATCTCGCCATACGCGAGATATCCGCCGGCCACGTCCCGCGTTCCACACCATCACGATCCCCTATTAACGAGCATGTCTCGCCATTAATGGGAGATCCCGCCTATCACGCGGGGGTGACGCCGGGAGCGTAACAGCCGGCATGATTCTCGCGCCTGCCTGCCTGTTGCCACCACTATATAAACCCCTCTCCAGGCGGATCAAGTAAGTGAATTTCTCCCCACAAGGCCGTTACTCTGCTCAAATATCCGATCTAACTTGATCGTCGGAAGGTACTCGGTGGTACAACCACCCCAGGACTTCCTTGCAGGTAGCTCAGCCACCACAACCTAAAACCCATTGAGACTCCACACGCTTTAGGAATCGACCTCCAAATCAATCTTAGCCGTCCATCGTCGCTCGACAGCAGATCTGCGGAAGGTAACATCTTGACGTGATACGACGCACGTCAGCTGGCGCCGTGTGTGGGAAATTCTTGATTCCACTGAACAAAGTTCATCTTCCGATCTCCATTCAATGGCAAGCGATCACCGCGACGATCCAAGTACCAACCCCTGCCTCCCCCACATCGGAGGCGCATACGAATCTCCTCCCCCGAACGCCATCAACGTCCTAGCCGCCCGGATAGATCGACTTGCGTCCGTCGTGGATGCGCTCGTCCGTGGCCAAATGGAGGGCCAGGCTCCCCAGGTCGCCGCTCTCCTATCTCGGGATCGGGACCCCTACAGAGGGAGAGAAGTCTCTGCACGCGTCGGCATAGCCGACCCCCACCTCGATGCCTCCCAGGCCGCCGATCTCCCGGGCCAACATATTCTATGACCCACTGGGCGTCCCACAGTTCAACACCGAGGTCTGTCGCCCGAGCGCCTCTCCCCGAGCCCCTACGCGCTCATGTCCCTCTCGAGGAAATGTGGGTCAGCTTGCTTGCTCCCAGGCATGACCGACGCCCCCTCCCTCGACGGGGTCGCACGGACGGGACTCGCCATGACATCTCGAAGACTACCTCTCCAGGGGATCTAAGGAACCTCATCGAGAGGAACCGGGGCCACGGCCAGACACAGGTTTCCAACTGCAGAGGCCAAAGATCAGAATGTGCTGAATCGTCAGTATACCACAGCCGGCTTGACGTCCTCGAAAAGAAGATCGAAGGTATGCATTGGGAAGGTCGTTATTCGAACGACGGGGCTAAGTACGCCTCCGACTCGCTCACAAAACCCTTCACCGAGGAGCTACTCGCCGTCCATGTCTCCTCCCGAAACAAGCCCCCAAAGGTCTCTCTCTTCGACGGTAAGTCCGACCCGAAGGACCATTTGGACGCATTCACCGCAGGAATGAGCTTCCAAGACAACTCTGACGCCGCCCAATGCCGAGCTTTCCTGGCACTCTTATCCGCTCCGAACGGGACTGGTTCTGAGGACTCGCGCCACGCTCGATCTCAACCTTCGACGAGCTGGCCACCCAATTTCTCGGCCACTTCGTCGGGAACAGACAGCAAAAACGGACTGTCGACCATCTCTTCACAATCAAGAGTGGGGACAAAGAAACGCTCAAGGGGTACGTCACCCGCTTCTACAATGCCCTTCTCAAGGTCCCAGAATATCGAGATGAAACAGTCATTACAGCACTTAGGTCTGGTCTTAGGCACAAGGAGTGGTTACGCTCCTTTGTATTAGCGCAACCTAAGACCATGGCCGAGATAAAGGCTTGGACCGAGCGTGAGATCCAGCTCGAGTCCGAGGTGAACGCAAATCTTCCCGGGGCAGAGCAAATTGACCAAAAGAAAAGGGCGAGAGAAGAGAGAAAGAGACTTGAGCGGCCAAAGCCATACTCCCCGAAGTTTCAGGAGTACACCCCGCTCAACGTCTCCCAAACGGTACTGCTAGAGGAGGCTAAGGGCGAGGGGTTCTTCAAGTTTTACCCGATCTTGCGCATGGCAGCAAAGCGCACCCGAGGACCTACTGCGGTTTCCACAGGTCGCAAGGCCACTCCACAAAAAGCTGTAAGCAACTCCGAGACTACATCGAGGAGCTCATTCATTCGGGACACCTGGCGACATACTTGCGAGACAAGCGGCAAGCTGACCGCGAGCAGGGGCAGCGTCCTCCTCCCGGCGAATTGACAATCGGCCAAATTATGTTCATGTCGGCGGGGGGAACATCGAGTACCTACGAGGCCCGACACCCCACGCCGGTTGTGGAGGCCAACAGCCATCCGAGGATGAAGGCCGGGCAGACCAAGCTGATCGTTTTTGACGACCCTACACCGCCGAGAAGCTCAAGCCGTACCAATAAAAAGAACATCTACTAGCGTGTACTTCTTTCACTAAGGCAATGTAAACTTTTCTCAAGATTTTTCTGTTTATATGATAAGAAAGGATGAAACAATAAGACATTGCAAAAAGAAGATTTTTATTTATTCCAAAGGGTACTATGGGCTCCTCAGCCGTACATCGAAAAAGAAAAATTATAATAGCGGGGGAAGGGGTGCAGAAAACACTGCTCATGGTGCTCCGAGCATATTTCAGCCAGCCGAACCATCGCCGCTTTAGCCCTTTGCCTCTGATGCCGCCCGCGAACGTCGGCATCGTGCCTCAATTGGTAGCACTCAAGGACGAGTGCCAACGAGAGATCGTGTCGACCCGCCGAAATCAGACCGAGGCGACACAAGGACCTCAGCTTACTGACGGCCTCGTCCTTCAGTTGCTCGGACAGAGGGTTATACAGCCCCGGCGATGCCCTCCAGATGGCGTACATCAACAGCTGGAGCAGGGGCGAGCGCGGGGGAGAAGCCGGCCGAAGTGGTCCTCGATGCGGCCTATAACCAACTGCACCATATCCTCGGTACAGTGCTAATCGTAGAGGTACACGTCCTCGAAGTTTACGATGTCGGGATGGTAAAAGAGAAGTCCTCCATTCTTACGTTTTGGATGTGAAGGAAGGAATGATCAACGCTCCCTCCGTCTTATAGCCCACGACACCCCACGAGTCCAACAGTTGCTCGTTTCACCCACAACTGTACCGCCATGCGGCAGGCATCGAGCCTTTCTCGTTGAAATCGAAACGACGCGGCTCCGGTGCTCCACCTCCCCCACGCGATCATGACATGTGTCGCCCGCGACTGTCCATCTTCCCTACACTCACACCGGGAAGGTCGGACAGAACTTAATGAATCGACCGAGCGGCTACCCTGCTCGGCTATCCCTGGCTGGAAGTTCCCTACCCCACAATGCCAGGGATCAAAGCCCTCGCCAAGAAGCAGCCGAGCAGCTACCTTGCTCGGTTATCTTTGTGTAACAACCGAGTTCATTTATACCAATTCCAGTTCCCGTATTTACTTATCTGTGGTATTTTCTTGATTTAACGGGTTTTGGGTGCGAATGGTATTTTTACATTTTACATTGCATTCGACCCGACCCGCTTGCTTGAACCTGTTTAATTCATATTTATAGATTAACCTGACTTATTACATAGACACGTGCATCTCATGTATACTGCATACTGGCATTTTACCTGGCATTGCATCTTTTACCATATAACATTTTAGGTCATGTAAAATAATTTAAAATTGCATTTCATAGCCTGCATGATACCCCTAACCCAGTGGTAGCATCCATGCATCTTGTTATCGTCCCGTTCAGTGAAACGGACGTGTTTGGATGGCTACGCGCATGTACGTGGATCCGTTCTTGGGGGTATGCATTTTCGTTACCTGAGCATTCATTTTGAATTTTGAAAGTCGCACATATTTTTCGTATTTTAAATCTGAATTTTTAGACCCGACCCGGGCGTGTTTTAAAATATTTTTGTATCTCGCCAAAATTCAATTTATTTAATTTTAAAATTTAGTTTAAATATTTTCATACGATTTCTTTAACAAACTGAAACCTCTTATCTAAAATTTTAAATCTAAAAATCTTTTAAAATTTTAAATCTAATTTCCTAACAAACCAACAACTTCTTTCTCTCTCTCTCTCTCTCCTCTGCATATATATATTTATATATATTTTTTATTTATTTAATTTTTCTTTCCTTATTTAATACACAACCTCTTCTTCTTACTTCTTTCTTTTTCTTGATCTTGTTTCTTGATTCCGGTGATCACCGCCGGAGCCGTGCTCGTCGCTGACGATCCGAGTGATCCAGTGAACGTGACTTGCGTGATCACCCTCGTGCGTCGTTTGGAACTATTCCGTGTACCGTGCGCGCGTCGCGATATTTCGCCGACGAAGGACGTTCCGTACACATCCGTTCTTGTTCCGTTTAGGCAAGTTAATCTTGCTACATGCTATATAATTCATTTTATACCTATTTAAATAAATACCATACCTATAGTTTAAATCTAGTACCCCATGTTTAATTTTATAACGTTTCGATATTCCGTTTGCATCCGTTTATATCATTTTAAATCTAGATCATGAAAACTTATCTTGTGATATACTAGATTACATTATACTGCATCCATATCATTTAAAATATATATCGTCGTAATATTTCTTATTATTATATTTAATTAGTTTATAATCTGCATTTTTTAATGTTATAAAAAATATAGTTTGAAAATATTATAGTTTACACATGAAACGTCGTTGCAAAGCGAATACGACAAATCTGAAATTTACTGTACACCTTACCTTATAAAATTCATTATAAATCATAGAAAAATTATTAGTATACGTTCTTTAGTTCGTTACGAAGTTAACTCAGAATACTATAACTCTATAAAATATTTACTTGCAAAATAAATTGTTTAAATAACGTAAAATGCAAATGAATATGTCTTTAAACTGCTGTCCAGGGAAATTCCAGCAGCAAACTTTCAACTTCGAATGTTCATAGATTTTTGTAGGGACAACCTGAGATATTTATACTTATAAAAATGAAAACCTTATTTAATTATCTTTGTTTTGATATAAGACACGTCACTTTTGGAGAACGTTTGTTATTTTTAAGTTATTTTACAAATCAGGATGACGCTGAATTTCTGAACGGAACTTTCTTGTGCATGGTTAATCAATACCACTTTTATAGTTATTAATCGGCTTGAATATGTTATCCATGTTAATATTATTATATCAATATCTATTTAATAAATAATAGTGCTTGTGTTTTAATATTCAGCAAATTTTACCGATTTACAGTTTTATAGTATCCGTCTGTATCCGTACGGTTTATTACATATCTAGTTGCACGGCGAGACCATATTATTTTATTTTACTGTTACATTAGTATCACATACTTGATCTTGTGCATCCTACATAGTCATGATGCAATCCCTGATAAATATTTGTGTATCCATGCTTTACCGTGCATCCATACTTGCTACAGTTTTAGTATGAGCATCCGCTTGACACATGTGCACTACTGTTATGACCTGACATACCACTGCTTCACTTGATACCTGATACACCACTACTTGACATGACTTGATATATGTACACTACCTGACTTGACCTGTTACCTGATCTTGTTACTAATACCAACAACCTTGATATGTTGTCTCTACAGACATTTCCTGTTGTCTATCCAGACAAACCTGTACCTGCTTGATCCTGTGTTGGCATTAACTCTAAATTATTTAACACTTGACTTGAACATATTTAACTTAGGGGTATGGGGAAATCAGTATTGTAACCGAATGTAACTCAAAGGGCCATCCTATTGTTTGCCGTTTTTCCGGGCGTTACGGAATACCTATTGTTTGCCGTTTTTCCGAGCGTTACGGAATACCTATTGTTTGCCGTCTTTCCGGGCGTTACGGAATAATCACCGACGAGTTACGACGAGGATTACACTACTTGGTTTCGAAGACTTTAGAATAGATAACCCCGTAGCATAGTTCAGATATTTCTGCACGTCACTTATACTGACACATTCACTGTTATATATTCTCATTATATTCTTGCTCATACTCATACCTGCATATCTTACTATCCCTGTTTATATTATTGCTTGATGTTATGACGCGCTGACGTCTGGGTTTTGCATGGCCCGGATTCTTCTACCTTTGTTGCAGACTGATCAGGAGTATTGTCGCTGTTAGACCGAGCGGTGAAGTTCCTGTCGGTATGTAGTTTTACTTTCCAGGTGTTTCATTTATTGTATCTTTTGCTTCCGCATATCATTATTTCTTGACTCATTCATTATGGCTCATGGACATGTACTAGATAGTATAGTTTACTTTCCTGTTCTTGATATCTCTACAGCCGTAATGTGACTGTGGGGGGACTTTTCCTATCCACAGGTAGCATGGTTGTGTAAGTGCACGGCGGCGCCCCGGCCGTCAATCCGACGCCAAAAATGCGGAAGCGAAAAACTTTGATTTTGCAAACTAGCAAACCGGCACCACCGCGCACTAAAACCCGGATCGAACCATTAACTAGTCCTACCTAACTACAAGATGGGGAATAGAGATATACCGACTGATCCGAGTCCTCCGGTCTTCTCGTCATCGTCCCGATCTCCCGCGGAATGTCCTGTCTCCACCTCGTCGCCGGAAGTGCACCACATCGCCTACGTCTTTTACGGGCTCCCACCTCTATGCCGAGGCAACTCGGGCACGAAGCTGGCTAGTCGACGTGCCCAAGGTTTGCTGTAGAATGTGTAGTGAGCAAGTCTCATTTGGGGTTGTGGATGTTGCCTTTGTGGTGGAGGAATGATACTTGGAGTTTTTGGAGATTGTTCTTGTGGGATTTTTGCAAAGCTAAATGAATAAAACCTCACACCAAATGAATTGGCAGCCCCTCCCTAAGCTTGGCCGGCCATGTATGGAAAAAGTGGAGAGAATAAGAGAGAGGGTCAAAATGGGGGAGAGCCTCATCCTATAATCCAAGGGAGAGAGAGAAAAGGTGATGATAACAAACAATGATCACAAAGCAAACCCTCACTCCACCAACCAATCAACAACAACCATGATAGCATCAAAGGTCAAGCCATCATGATAGAAGAAGAAGTCAAGGTCAAAGAATGGTGCAACCATCATGACACAAGAATATGCAAAGAACCCCTCCACAAATACTTATTTGCACAAATGCAAATAAGCCCTCCTCCACCAATCTTCGGCCAAAGAACGATACAAAGGAAATCGGCCGAAACGGAAAACAAACTGGCAACTCCAGAAAACTGGTCCCGTAATAAATTACAGGAAAACCCCGATACTGTGCATACACACTCGCATTTGTATTCCGACCGAAATACAAATGCAATGAGACAAAATCTACACTGTACTATACTAGGATCCGGCTTAAACCAAAGCCGGCTAGTAATATCCGTTCGATCCTGATCCGTGCAATACCGCACGTATCTGATCGAACCCAGCCATATATCCATACGGCCTGTAGTACAAACTGTCCGATCCTGATCCGTGCAATACCGCACGTATATGATCGGACCTTGCCATATCTCCATACGGCCTCTACAGCTTTTCGCCCGAAAGCTGAGTAACTGAATGTGGGGGACTCTAAAGACTCGTCAACACCTTAGTTGTGGATTTAACCACTAGCACGTCAGAGGTATAAGCCAATACGTAACGGGCTACCAGGTATTGACCAAAAGGGACGTCGATGAGCGAACTCATCCTGACACCCTACTGAGCCTGTCAGTGACAATATCCGTACAGTCCGGCCCGTTCGTCTATGAGCATCGCATGGCGGGCCTAGGGGGTTGGTAAAAGTCAGACCCCCAAAAGCGGTACAAGTCGTGTCGGAGTATAGCCCAGAACACCCTGAGATACTACCGGAATACCTACCAGTAAATCTCCTGCCTTGGCCAAGGACTTCGTGTAATGGCTCTCCTAGACACAGCACGACCTCACCCCCAATACCGGGAGAGACGAACCCCTGAAGATACGCTCACTGCCTCCATGTGGCTCAGGACTGTACCCAACTAAAACCTGTTTGCACGTCTCCTTTGAGCGTGGTAGGGTAGTAATCAAAGTACAGTGGGAACTCACACGAGACAAATGACGATCCCCGGGTCGATGAACTAACCTGTACACATGTCACCAGGGAACTGCTATCTGACGTCAGGTATATGACCAACTAGCATGTTCCCGGCGAGTCCTGTCCGGTGTACTCATAACCCAATGAGCACCTGTATACATCTTAGGTGAACCAACTGACACCAATGGCTTGTGAGACCGGCCACCGTCCCTCGTCGGGGTCTCGACTGTATACACTAGTCTACTCTGGAGTATCGATGCCCTGTCTCGAAACTCCCACGACTAGGGACCATTTAAGGATGTGCTTATAGACTACCAGCTCTCACGTATATGATCGCCCTCATACTGCTGGTGGTCAAGCAAGAATCCTAGGGGCTCTATCAACGTGTAATAGTGACCTGTCAGGTCACCTGAAGCAGTACACGATGATAAAGGTAAACCAGATAGCATACTATCATCTCGAGTAAGACTGTCCTATCGGGATAGGTCCTCTCTCAATCATTGCAATCACGTGCCTGTGATCCAATAATTGACTCTGAGGGCACTATCTCCAACAATCTCCCACTTGCACTCAAGACTAATTATTGCGATGTCGCATACTCACAGCCCGTGTGATACCGAACACCCAACTCCTCTACTAGTCAGTCTCACAAAGCTCGCTTGCGAAACTATTGCGTTCGAGGAATAGCCTCAGTGAGTGGATCCGCTTTGATGTTTCTTTCTATGTCTCTCTACATCTCAAGTTCGCGGAGAAAGCCATCTCCCGAAATGAGCAATACCTGTCTTAGAATGTGTCTGGATGTCTGATGGGACCTAGCTCATAAATGAACTCCAAATCCAAACTTCTTAGACTGTATCGTCAACTGAACTTAATCAGTATCCTGCGCCATGCCTCCCTCAGTATTGCCTTGGACCACCTGTCCAAAATACTGCCCCTCATCAGAAGGAAAACTATAACTCTGACAATCTCCTTGTCGTCCAGGTCACCTTGGAAGTCTGGAATGATAACTGTCTCCTGAATAAGGCTGTCGTTATCATATCCCTAGAACATCCACTTATGTTCTAAAACTGCTTCCGACTGCTTCTCCAGGATTGGATCAATATCAACTTATTGCATCTAGTGCAAGAACAATATCTGGTGTGGTACTTGACATCTCATGATTGACTCAATTGCCTAAGCAAGTGATCTGCCAATCATGCACATCCCTCTCCACTTTAGTCTGTAAGACACCTTTAGAGAGGGTGACTCCATTACCTGCAGGTACACTACCGTGCCAGGAGTCGTCCATTCTAAATACTCTTAGAATGCTGTCTAAGTACCCTTAATTGGGAAACCACCCAAATCTAGATCTAAAACCATAGATCTAGTAACCAGTATGTCTGATATAATGTCCAAGTCCCATGTGGAGAAACCGCTGTGTGACGACCAAAGTATAACCGATCGTAGTATAGGAATATCACTTCCTACTCTGTGTATGTCATCCAAATACCAGGACATCACACCCTACTACCTTCTCAACAGATCCATCTCCTATTCTGATGAAGTCAAACCTATGACTGTCACGTCAGAAATAGATGATCTATCTCCGCTATATCTGCTTTAGTCTATAAATAGACATAAGCTACATGTCCACCAATGCTTCCGCTGCTCCCACTGACTATGACAACCCTCTGGCAGAGTCATATACACGTACACTTCTGAAGCGAGTTCAGAACGACGCTATACTCATCCTCTTGCCGGGTCTCACAGTCTGGAACAACAGCAATGGCAAGTGTGGGTAAACAAGAACCTTCCTGTCACCGTCCTTGAGGCTACCGGAGTACCCCTCGGGTGCCTGAGGTTACCCACCGTATCTGCGGAGTGGCCAATGGAATGTCAATCCAGATTGAATCTTTAGGTTCCTATCAAATCTTCAGTAATCGCTTGTGGTTCTGGAATCACTTCCAGTTCTACCATACTCCCACTACTGTTTTTCTGAAAAAAAATCCATTTTTAATTTAAAACTGTGGCGAGTCAAGAACAATGTTGCTATTGATCTTCCAGATGGTAGAAAATCAACCCTCGTCATAGCCTGGGTCAACCCACAAACAGCCATTACAGAAACGCGCCTTGAGTTGTCCAGTGTCTGGTTTTAATCATAAACCGGACAACTCCCCGTACCTTAACATCGTTAAGATATGAACTGTTCTATATCCAACATAGAACGAGAGGCACTGATTTAATTGAACCAGATTCAAATCATGCAGCTGTCTCCAGTGCATGTCAACTAAATGGAAGAAGGACGATCAGCGTTACTCAACTTAAGAATGCTTCCAATTATGAGTAACCTGAAAGAGAAGCAAGTTCTCTTAATCATTACTATCATCTGAATACCATACACAAGTATCTACATCTTCGATCACTTTGAAGAATCCCGATGCTTGCAATATCTGGTTCTCTACTCTATTCAAATACCTATAACTTCTCATAATTCGGACCCTGTGTTTCCACGAAACACCTGTCTAAAAACTAGAGAAGTCATAAGTAAATCGAATATAGTACGAGGACCAACCCCTCTGTCCTAATGGACCCTGGACAACATACAATACTCTGTATAAGTCCCTTGAGTCTGATAACTCACTCACTGTGTGTCGTAGGTTGAAAACTGTACTTATGGTTAAGAAGAATTACACCGCTGTTTAATACTCCTTACCTAACCATCCACTGATATAGGTAAATGTCATAGACATAATTTCAAAAAGGTATATCTCACTCTATGAAAATAGACGTACAGATATATCGATTTGAAATTGGTGCATAACAGCGGATATTCAAAACCAAATATTTGCCGTCCGGCAAACAACCCAGGTGACTTCCTCAAATATCACCGATTACAACGAATCCCGATATAATGAGGATGACCACCCAATTCCCAATAACCTACTCCCACCCATCATCTGTAAAACCATACAGATGTGAGAATCGTGCCTGGTAAATACATACCCTGGAGCAAGTGCCTAACTGGGAAATCAGTTTTCCTTTAACAGTACACAGTGAAACTGAAACATTGAAATGTTTCGATGGGGTATCCCGGTATTCCTAGTAATGCCTCTTCCAGATTCACGACTGTAACCGTATAGTTCTTTGCCACCTCTCCAAATCCCTTTATATGTCTTTAGTCATTACCTTCTGCACACCCCTTTAGGCCAAATGGTTTTCTTCCTTCCCTACCGTTCGGCACCAGCCTATGGTTTGGAAGAAGACTATCCAATAAGCATAATGGGTGTACTGTCCCAATCCTAGGAACACTCGTAATGCGAGAGAAGGTGAAGATAAAAGACACCTGAATAAACCTTATTCCTATTTCTCCTGAACCAGAATCCATCCCCGAACTGGAACAAGTTCCTTTCGAGTTCGTATATAACCATACGATAGAGTATCCAATAAACTGTGGATCTTCGTAGTGATACGGAGTGTCCTGGAGAAATACAAAGGTGATTTTAGGATTGGCGAAGAAATACTTGGTCTGGTCGTGAATATCAGTTGCAGTTTACTTTGCCCTCTCACTGATCCCTTGCTTTGTCTTTACATAATACCTTCTGTACACCATCGTTAGGCTAATTGGTTTTCTTCATTCCCTACCGGTCGGCACCAGCCTATGATTTGGAAGAAGACTATCCAATTTGCGTAATAGGTGTACTATCTCCTAAACCAAGGAGTACCCGCAACCTGAGAGAAGGTAAAAGGAAAAGACAACTGAATAGTCATATCCGTTTTCTCCAGAACCTGAAACCATCCTCGAATAAATTCTTTCGAGTTCGTATCTAACCATACGATGGTTTTGTCCAATGGAAGTGGACGTTCGTAGTAATACGGGGTGTCCTGGAGAAAAGGGTAAAAGTAGGAGTGGCAATAAGGTTTGCAACCCTGACAATCCAAAAGCCAGTGTTTAAGAAGGTTCGGTTAATTTTGGTCTCTGAGTCATAGTCTTAGGGTCGGGTCAATGGTCGCATCCAAAGAGAGAGAGAAAAGAAACACTCAGCGTGCACTCAATCCTAGATCAGAATGGTTACCAATTTATCTAATCTGGAAACCTCCCACTGTACCTCAAATTCTCCTCCAAACCTGAAAGAAGAATTAGTCGGGGTCACCCGAGGAGTAAACTAACTCATCAGTGGGAATCGGGATCCAACTATCACCGCATGATAACGTGACGGAATCCGCTCACGTCATCACACTCCAGAAGGTATGCGCATATCTGGCAAGTTTCAGTTCTTTTGAAACTCCCGATGTGATTTCTGCCCCATGCTCTTATGACCTTGACTTTGGCCAACAAATCATAAGTCACATGTCAAGTTCTACCCGTCATTCTCCAGGTTAATTTGAGTCCACCCGTACCTACCCTTGACTTTGGCCAACAAGACAGTACGACTGTCCCAAACTAACGCATCTATCTATGCTGCATATGAATACCCAACAGCTACCAAACACTGTGCCTTGACTTTGGCCAACAAACACAGCTTGAATACTATTGACCACCCATATGAAACGACGGAGGGCTACGAATGGTTTCTGGCGAAAACCTTTAACGTAATGAACTTGATATCATTAAAGGAACGGATAGCTTTTTTTTTATTTTTTTTTTTAAAATATAGTGACGAAAACTTTTGCTAAAGAGGTCACTCCCGGTGAAGGGATCTCGGCTCTTTCCCCGTAGAATGAGGTGCAGGATATTCCAACTGAATACAACGGTGCAAAGCAAAAGTAATCGGCTATAGTGAAGTTATTGCCCTGACGCAAACTTTTTGTCCAAGGGGTCACTCCCGGTGAAGGGATCTCGGCCCTTGCCTCGTCGACTGAGGAGCAGGATATTCCAACTGAATACCACGATGCAAAACAAAAGTGAACATCCTTGCAATAACAGCTTTTTTTGAAAAGTGTTCCAACAACATCAGATTAGGTTTGTTTTTAACTTGCATTGATCTGAATCAACGCAGTCCCATCAATTGATCACACCACAAAGAACGAAAATATACCGATGTACGTATATGCCATCCGCATTCGCCACTGGGTCCCGTCATTACCCGTTAGGTTAGCTAACTAACGACAGAGCGGGGACTGGACTAGCGCGGATGCAAAACATATACAACATCTACTAATATATATACCAATATATTATATTCGCTCAAGGCGTGATAAAATGCAACATCACAGAAATGTACAGCATCACAGAAACAATATAGATATCTGGGATCCCCGGGTTTCACAGAGCCACTACTGAAACCCGACGTTCCCCTGGTCGTGTGGATAGCCTGTGCAATGAAAATCCTAGACCCCTACGGGCGCGGCAAGTTACCCGCCAAAACTTGAAGCGAGGCAGCCCCCTTCAGCACCGTGAATGGACCACCCAGCACTTCACGGAATCCGGTAACTTGGGCACCCCTCCTGGGTCAACCTGTACCCCCTACGAGTGCGGCGAATAGCCCGCCAATTCTAGAGTAAAGCCCCCTCCTTCTCAATGCCATGAGATGCGGGCTTGTTGCCCTCTAGAACCCGGCTATCTGTGCACCCCTCCGTAGGGCAATCCTAGTACAGAAAGTAAAATATACATACAACGGATACATCGACCGCAACCTGGTCGTGCCCCAAAATAATAATACAAACAGGCAGTGACGGCAGTCCACATGTCGGACGCTCGCCCCGCAATATCAAATGTACATAATACAACAAAACTGTACTAGCATTGCATCCATGCTATCCCCACGACCAATCCGCAACATCACAGCAAAATCACAAAACATCAACGTGAAAATCACGTTCGCAAATCCGTCTAACCGGGCTATAGCAGTTAGACAGGATTTACCGATCGAGTGACATTCACGGTCGCAGATATAATGTAAATACTGTGAAATAATGTGTTTAAAATATCCGATCGATCAAATTTTAACAAGTGGGCCCCCAAGTACTACTGTAGCACATCAAGAAATTCTGGGCCCAAAATTAATATTCCAGAAACCCTAAAATCAACCCAGAGAGCAACTGCAGAAATTTCATGCAGTGATCTCAACATAGTGCGGCGGAACCGCGGCCCAAAGGGGTGTTTGGCCGCGGTTCCGCGCTCCGACTATGGAGTCACTGTATCGAATTTCTACAGTGTTCTTACAATTTCCAGTACATCACTTTTCTACAACCTGAAAAAAATTTCGAGCCAGAAAAAATTCAACAGAAAACTGATGAATGTGCAAACGCGGGTTTTTGGAATTTTGGTCGATCGGAAATGTAAACACATTAAACAAAGCTAGACTATGTTAATGGCGAGGCTCTGATACCACTGTAAGTGCACGGCGGCGTCCCGGCCGTCAATCCGATGCCAAAAATGCGGAAGCGAAAAACTTTGATTTTGCAAACTAGCAAACCGGCACCACCGCGCACTAAAACCCGGATCGAACCATTAACTAGTCCTAGCTAACTACAAGATGGGGAATAGAGATATACCGACTGATCCGAGTCCTCCGGTCTTCTCGTCATCGTCCCGATCTCCCGCGGAATGTCCTGTCTCCACCTCGTCGCCGGAAGTGCACCACATCGCCTACGTCTTTTACGGGCTCCCACCTCTATGCCGAGGCAACTCGGGCACGAAGCTGGCTAGTCGACGTGCCCAAGGTTTGCTGTAGAATGTGTAGTGAGCAAGTCTCATTTGGGGTTGTGGATGTTGCCTTTGTGGTGGAGGAATGATACTTGGAGTTTTTGGAGATTGTTCTTGTGGGATTTTTGCAAAGCTAAATGAATAAAACCCCACACCAAATGAATTGGCAGCCCCTCCCTAAGCTTGGCCGGCCATGTATGGAAAAAGTGGAGAGAATAAGAGAGAGGGTCAAAATGGGGGAGAGCCTCATCCTATAATCCAAGGGAGAGAGAGAAAATGTGATGATAACAAACAATGATCACAAAGCAAACCCTCACTCCACCAACCAATCATCAACAACCATGATAGCATCAAAGGTCAAGCCATCATGATAGAAGAAGAAGTCAAGGTCAAAGAATGGTGCAACCATCATGACACAAGAATATGCAAAGAACCCCTCCACAAATACTTATTTGCACAAATGCAAATAAGCCCTCCTCCACCAATCTTCGGCCAAAGAACGATACAAAGGAAATCGGCCGAAACGGAAAACAAACTGGCAACTCCAGAAAACTGGTCCCGTAATAAATTACAGGAAAACCCAGATACTGTGCATACACACCCGCATTTGTATTCCGACCGAAATACAAATGCAATGAGACAAAATCTACACTGTACTATACTAGGATCCGGCTTAAACCAAAACCGGCTAGTAATATCCGTTCGATCCTGATCCGTGTAATACCGCACGTATCTGATCGAACCCTGCCATATATCCATACGGCCTGTAGTACAAACTGTCCGATCCTGATCCGTGCAATACCGCACGTATCTGATCGGACCTTGCCATATCTCCATACGGCCTCTACAGCTTTTCGCCCGAAAGCTGAGTAACTGAATGTGGGGGACTCTAAAGACTTTTCAACACCTTAGTTGTGGATTTAACCACTAGCACGTCAGAGGTATAAGCCAATACGTAACGGGCTACCAGGTATTGACCAAAAGGGACGTCGATGAGTGAACTCATCCTGACACCCTACTGAGCCTGTCAGTGACAATATCCGTACAGTCCGGTCCGTTCGTCTATGAGCATCGTATGGCGGGCCTAGGGGGTTGGTAAAAGTCAGACCCCCAAAAGCGGTACAAGTCGTGTCGGAGTGTAGCCCAGAACACCCTGAGATACTACCGGAATACCTACCAGTAAATCTCCTGCCTTTGCCAAGGACTTCGTGTAATGGCTCTCCTAGACACAGCACGACCTCACCCCCAATACCGGGAGAGACGAACCCCTGAAGATACGCTCACTGCCTCCATGTGGCTCGGGACTATACCCAACTAAAATCTGTTTGCACGTCTCCTTTGAGCGTGGTAAGGTAGTAATCAAAGTACAGTGGGAACTCACACGAGACAAATGACGATCCCCAGGTCGATGAACTAACCTGTACACATGTCACCAGGGAACTGCTATCTGACGTCAGGTATAGGACCAACTAGCATGTTCCCGGCGAGTCCTGTCCGGTGTACTCATAACTCAATGAGCACCTGTATACATCTTAGGTGAACCAACTGACACCAATGACTTGTGAGACCGGCCACCGCCCCTCGTCGGGGTCTCGACTGTATACACTAGTCTACTCTGGAGTATCGATGCCCTGTCTCGAAACTCCCACGACTAGGGACCATTTAAGGATGTGCTTATAGACTACCAGCTCTCACGTATATGATCGCCCTCATACTGCTGGTGGTCAAGCAAGAATCCTAGGGGCTCTATCAACGTGTAATAGTGACCTGCCAGGTCACCTAAAGCAGTACACGATGATAAAGGTAAACCAGATAGCATACTATCATCTCGAGTAAGACTGTCCTATCGGGATAGGTCCTCTCTCAATCATTGCAATCACGTGCCTGTGATTCAATAATTGACTCTGAGGACACTATCTCCAACAATCTCCCACATGCACTCAAGACTAATTATTGCGATGTCGCATACTCACAGCCCGTGTGATACCGAACACCCAACTCCTCTACTAGTCAGTCTCACAAAGCTCGCTTGCGAAACTATTGCGTTCGAGGAATAGCCTCAGTGAGTGGATCCGCTTTGATGTTTCTTTCTATGTCTCTCTATATCTCAAGTTCGCGGAGAAAGCCATCTCCCGAAATGAGCAATACCTGTCTTAGAATGTGTCTGGATGTCTGATGGGACCTAGCTCATAAATGAACTCCAAATCCAAACTTCTTAGACTGTATCGTCAACTGAACTTAATCAGTATCCTGCGCCATGCCTCCCTCAGTATTGCCTTGGACCACCTGTCCAAAATACTGCCCCTCATCAGAAGGAAAACTATAACTCTGACAACCTCCTTGTCGCCCAGGTCACCTTGGAAGTCTGGAATGATAACTGTCTCCTGAATAAGGCTGTCGTTATCATATCCCTAGAACATCCACTTATGTTCTAAAACTGCTTCCGACTGCTTCTCCAGGATTGGATCAATATCAACTTATTGCATCTAGTGCAAGAACAATATCTGGTGTGGTACTTGACATCTCATGATTGACTCAATTGCCTAAGCAAGTGATCTGCCAATCATGCACATCCCTCTCCACTTTAGTTTGTAAGACACCTTTAGAGAAGGTGACTCCATTACCTGCAGGTACACTACCGTGCCAGGAGTCGTCCATTCTAAATACTCTTAGAATGCTGTCTAAGTACCCTTAATTGGGAAACCACCCAAATCTAGATCTAAAACCATAGATCTAGTAACCAGTATGTCTGATATAATGTCCAAGTCCCATGTGGAGAAACCGCTGTGTGACGACCAAAGTATAACCGATCGTAGTATAGGAATATCACTTCCTACTCTGTGTATGTCATGATGCGGGGTAGGGGACTACCAGCCAGGCCAGCCCTTGCTCGGTTATCCCTGGCTGGTAGTCCCCTACCCCGCAATGACAGGGATCAAAGCCCTCATCAAGAGGCAACCGAGCTCGCCCTTGCTCGGTTATCCCTGGCTGGTAGTTCCTTACCCCACAATGCCAGGGATCGAAGCCCTCGCCAAGAGGCAGCCGAGCGGCTACCCTGCTCGGCTATCCCTGGCTAGGAGTTCCCTACCCCACAACACCAGGGATCAAAGCCCTCGCCAAGTGGCACCAGGCAGTAACACTGCTCGGCCCGTCCTTAGCAGGCTTCTAACGGTCCCTCCCATGCTAAGTATCGAAGCCCTCACCAAGAGGCATCAGAGCGGCTACCTTGCTCGGCTATCCCCGGCTGATAATTCAATACCCCATGACGCCAGGGATCTAAGCCCTCGCCAAAAGGCCCCAAACAGCAGCAACGCTCGGCCAATTCTTTAGAAAGCACCAACCTTCTTGCGGAAAAGGTTCCTCCAAAGTGTTCGAGTAAACGATCACCACCTCGACTTCGGGACCATGAAGATACCGATCCTTCACCGGTCTTTGTGCACTTGGCAAATGGTCAAATTCAACTCGACGTGTGATCGCCAGACGAAGAACCGACCTGACAAGAAAGCTGAACCGTGCAAGTACGAATGTTCTCCACAAACGAAAGGACAATGTGCACGCAAAGAAACGGCAAAAAAGATTTTTATTCACATAATTCGAAAGTCTCTACAAAGGTATTATGGGCTCCCCAGCCTAACAAAAGTGCCCGGAGGCTTACAAATTTGAGAGCAAAAGAGAGAAATAAGAAGGCGTGGGGTTTCACACCTCAGGCGCGGGGCTTCACGCCTCAGGCGCGGGGATGACCTCGGCGTGCGGCGCCTCCCCTACGACCACCGGGGCGGCATCTTCAGGGTCGGCTCCGCCGGCGGGAACTTCGGCGCCGTCATCCGGGGCAACCTGCTTACCCCTCACACTCTCACCAGGGGATGCTTTCCCCGCGTCATGTCCGGGGGCAGTCCCGTGGGCATCGTCAGCGAGAGGGTATAAGGTCCGGAGCTCAGCGTCAGAGAACTCCGGCATCTGGGCCTTGACAGAGTCAAGGGTGTCGTGCCAAATGACTCCCCCGGCACTGGCAAGGTCAGCATAGAACTGATTTGATTTTTTGTAGCTCTCCACCGTCTTCCGTACCCGGTCCTTCGCCGCCTTATTCTCCTTCCGGAGGCTGCTCACCGTCTTCTTCATGGTAGCAACGAGCACCCGGGAGTCCTCCAACTGGGACTCAGCGGCTCGGGAGACCTCTCGGTACCGAGCGACCTCCCTATTCCCGGCTTCCATCCGGGCCTCAAGGGCAGCAACCCTCTCCATTGCTGCCCCCAGCTCCTGCCTTAAGCTTTCCTCCCACAAGGAGGTCTCGCCTGTGGCCCGCATCACCAGAACAATCTCCCCGTCCTCCATGTGGACGACGAGGACGACGTGCTGGAGGACCTGAAGAAAGAAAGAGGGTCAAAAAGGGGAGGAAAGCACCCGACCATGCGGACAAAATGTTGGATGAAGAACCAGGTGAAGTGCGAACACCGACCTGGACAGCCTCTTGAGCTATCGCCACCATTTGGGCCCGGAGAGTTCCCCGAGGAACTGTCACGCTCCGCTTCCCGGTATACGGCGAAGGGGACGCGACGAGGCCCGCTACGTATATACTCAGAAGTACATACGCTAAGCGTATCTAAGCAATATAAAATAAATACACAAGAGACAAGATATAAAAGGAACAACAACTTTTATTTATTAACATTCTTTTGTACAATGCATGAAAAGGAAATACAACTGAAATAAAATGATGCCTAAACAGCGGTATAACAGGAAATGAAAAAAAATACATAAAGGAAAAGTGTACAATGAAACTAAAGTGCAGAGTCTTCGGCAAAGTGCTCCAAGTCTTCTTGAGATGGCTCGATCTCCGCCGGGTCCAAACTACCTGACGACATTCAAAGAAGAAAGAAATAGAATGTCGTCAGCGAATAGGTCGCTCGGTAAGTCCCAAAGATAAAGAAGAAATAGACAGAGAGTAAGAGAGAGAGAGAGAGTAGCTTTTAATGTTGTATTATAATATTGTAATGTTGTATTAACGCTGTTGTTTGTAGCCTGGTACAGAAGATGCCAGTGTATACGAGGGGAGTCCCACTTACACCGGGGACCTTGGTAACCTGTAGTACAAGGCTCCGTTGATAATACCACGAAACAACGGCATGGATGTAATTACGTCTTAAGTGACCACCTCGTGCCACCTTTAACATATTCCGTACCAGTCTACCCCTTAAACCCCGCGATGTCTTGTTTGTATTGTTATCTTGTAAATTGTATTGATTGTAAGATTGATTGACTGACCGAAACCATGATATCAGTAAGCGGTTGTAACCATAGAGTCATGTAAATGGAATAACTGAGAATCATGTAAAAAGAATAGGTATATCCATAGTTCGGTTCAGTCAAGATGTATAGATTGATATTGGATTCATGAATTCATGAGTTCATATTGAAGTGGAAACTTGTAGATTATAGATTGACTTGAATCATATTCAAGTCAGATTAATCAGACTCAAACCCGAGTCAGACAATCAGAAATGTGAATCCAAGTCTTATAATTGCTAAGGTCCTTAGGGTAATTTATAAAACTTGAGGGGGTTTTATGTAAAAATACTTTTATATACTTTTCAAAATACACCTCAAGTATTTATTGTTCGTCTTTAGAGTTGTAATGATGGTGAATTTTATGTCGTGACATTTCTAGTGCAAATATCCTAGCTATAGGTATTTATCTGTAATATTGATTCTTTGAAGTTCATGGTATTTTAGTGTAAAATTTATTATTGTGATTTTTAGGAAAAAGTGGAAGATTTATATTATAGTAAAATAGATATTTAAATGATAAATATACATATGTTTATACAAAAATAATTTTTAATAAATATTTTATATTCCAAAAATCTTATTTTCTTAAGATGTTGTATTTTAAACCTTTCGAGACCGAATGCTCCTTGCGGAGGTCTGAATCTCGCACTACTAGCCCGAGGGTGCGCGATAAACCGCACGATCCCGAACGGGTTCCCTAAAGATGGGTTGTAGCGGCGCTTTGCAAAGATTGTAAAATACTAATCTTTTAGTTAACGGTTTTATAAAGTAAAAGGTATTTATTTGCAAAGTGTAATTTTCCGTATTTTAGATTCTAGGGTTTCCTAAGCCAACTAGCCTATTTCTAAATGGTCTAAACGAAAAGTCGTTAAAAGCCTCAAATCGCCTCTTCACCGCCAATTGCGGCCAGGTAAGTACAAGTGAGGAAGGAGGGATCCGCCCACGAATCGTGAGACGGGCCTTTTAAAGTTACCTAAGCCCACTTGCCTAGCCTAGACACCACAAAGTCAGGTTTAGATAAACGATCGATGTCCACAACTTATCGTATATTTTTATTAAAAGATAGTTGTTTTGAAAGTGTATCAAACCTAAAACTTTTAGAAAAGGTTTTATAAGAAAAGGGTATTTAAATGTAAAATCTTGTTTTATCGTATTTTAAGTTTTCAAGGTAGCGTGTTATGATTACATATGAGTGTGTGTGGAGGTAGGTCATTAACTCGTGATCTACTTTAAGGTATAGCAATGTTAAAGGGTTAAATGTGATAAACTAAACATGGTGGTATTTAAGTGCAAAAATACGGTATATTGCAAAAGCTATCATTTCATGTGAGAAAACTTGTTCAAATTGATTTTTAAAAGTTTAAAAGTCAAGATAAAGATGTTTAGGCATGAATGTATTGTTTAGAAGTGAAATTTTATAAAAAACCGAATCGGAAAATCGGATTTGTTCCGATTCCGTCGGGTTTAATAATTTCGTATTTTAAAGAAATAGAAAGGGGGATAGAGTGGGACTTACGGGTTTCGATATATACTAAGGAGTGTAGGGGAACTAAAGGAATTGCCGAGACATTGCTTCGCCGGTTGTTTCTAAAAACGTCGCCGGAATTCCCGCAGGAATCTCGTCGGAGCTTCGCCGCGAACTTGTTTTCAAAGCATACACTTCTTGGAAAACTTTTGAGAGAGTGGCTCAAGATTTTGGGGGTGAGAGGGTAGTGTGTAGGGTTAGGCTAGAGTTAGGATAGATGAAAAGTTAAAAATAAAAATATGATAAAATGTAATAAAAAATGTATTAAAAGTGGAGTAATTAGGGTTTTTAAAGAGCTCTGGAAATGGTCTTAAGATGAAATTTTGCAGGTGCATAGGGAATATGAAAAGACACAACTTTCATGTGGTGACCATCGCCGGAATCAGCCGAATCGGGGGTGACTCAGCCGTGACTCGGTCGGAGCACAGAGTCGGCCGAGTCAAGGCCGAATTGGCCGATTCCCGGCCGATTCCGATGGCCTGGATCTCCCCCGACGGTTCATCTAACTTCTACAAGTGTTACATGTTTGGGTGTAGTGGGGTTTTTGTGAGATATGCACGTGTAAACTCTTGGTATTCTAAAGGTTTTAAAAAAATCAATATTAAAAATAATGTGGGGTATGGGATTTGAACTCTGGCGGCTTGGTTCAGCAGTGCAAGGTGATACCAATGAGCTACAAGCTCCTTCTTGTAATTATGGTGTGAAATAACTACTTAAAGCGATAACAGCAACATTAAATACCCTAAGTATTACTTTAAATTTAAAACAATTTTATGTACACTAAAAATGGAATTATTTAAAAACAAAATAATTACTTATATATATATTGTGCTCATGTTAAAATACTCCTTTATGGATTTTTAAAAATTTAAAAAACAAATTTCTATAGAAAAGTGTATAGGAAAATTAGGGTTGTTACAGGAACCATGCCTCCGGCCGACCTCTCCATATCCGAGAGCCGACTGTCGGCGACAGAAATCCCCGATGGCACCTCGAAGCGAAGCTTCCCATCGTCCATAAGGATCCGGGAAGCCGGGGAGCGGGACGCCCTCCTGTAAGACCTCTTGAAGGATAGCGCGGGGGAACCCTCCTCGTTTCCCATCTCGGGGGCCTGAGGCTCTTGCGCCCGTGCACGCTTTTGAACTGGAGCGTGACTAGACTCGGGGGCCCGGGGCTCACTTGGGCACCTGGGGGAAAGGTCCACCGGCGGGGCCAGAACGGACGGCGGGCGAGAAGGGCCAGCGCCTTTGGACTTCTGTCCCCTCTTCGCATCAATCACTGCCGCGCGGAACTTGCTCATATCCATGGGTTCTGCACAAGACAAGATACAATGGAGTCAGCAATGCAAGAAAAATAGAAAAATGCACAAGTCTAAACAGGTCGCCTGAGAGCTCCTAACTTACCCACGAACTGGGTGGGGCTGAGCCCAGCCCAACTAAGGGCCTGCTCAGAAAGTAGAACGTCGGCCTGGGGAATAGGCCCCCACTCTGCCACTCTCACCGCGTCGGGATCGTTTGACTGACTCTCCTGCCGGCATCTATCCCTAGACCACTGTGTGGGCACGGGCCAGTCCTCACCCTCGGACGGCCCAACGAAGAAAAAATTCTTCTTCCAATCATGGATGGAAGAAAGTACGGCGATGACCCCCGACCCGGCAGCACTTCCCCGTTGTTTCCTAAAGGAGAAGTATACCCACCTCGGCTCGCCCGTGTGAGTGCCGGGGTGACTTTTATAACAGAGAGAAGAGGCTATGGTGCTCAGCCTGAAAGGGATCATGTGCATATTCAGATGGACCAGGAACCCAAGGAGAATCCTCCAGAAGTTCGGCACTAGCTGACCCGGGGCTAACCCAAAATAATTCAGCACTCTAACAACCTCGGGAGAGAAAGGCAGGCGCATTCCGACCCAAAAGGCTTCCAGGTATAAGGCAATCTCCTTACCCCGTATCTGATCTGCCCTTTCTCCTTCCTCGGCCAAACGCAGCGTATAGACGGGAGGAATATAGAAACGAGCCCGAGCAGTGGTAAGCTCGTCCTCATATCTCACCGAGGATGACACACCAGTGGCGTCAGCGACCACCGCTCTGGGAACCACCCCCGTCGCGCGACCTCGGGAAGAGGATCTGACCCTAACCTCCTGGGAAGATTCCGACTCAGTGGAAGAAGAAGCAGAAAAAGAAGAAGAAGCTCCAGAAGAATCCCTAGAATCTACCCCGACGACATCTACATACTTCTCAGAAGAAGACATCTAACTTGATGGAGAGAAGTCATCGGGAGAGAAAACACTGAGATCCGACCTAAAAAGGAGAGCGCCGAGCTAACGAGAATCAGGACGAGGAAGATTTGAAGAGGTATGGGCCTTGATGGAGACCCCACCTCTATTTACAGCTGCCGGCGTACATATCCAACGGCGACGGTCATTTCCCGCCAAAAAGACTCATCGCATTCGACGGGCACCATCGCTCCACCTGTCGCACGCCCATTGGTCGTAACTCATCGGACGCCGAAAATCTGCGGCCAGTCGCGTCAGCCAACCAGCACTAGACACGTGGGCTGTCGCTTCGGTGGACGTACGCACGATCCGGCGCATCCTCTTTAATGCGAGATCTAGCCCCTGATCCGCTGACGCCGTCAAGAAAATGCAGCTGATTGCCCGGGAACGCACGCTTACGACATCTACGAAAAGGAGCTCACCTCAGATGACCCGGCAGACCACCCTTGACCCGACCCTTGAACAGATCGGGACGAGAGTGGGGGGCTAATGATGATGCTCGATATCGGCGATCTCCCAGATTGTGACACGTGGCAGATGACGTGTCCCGAAGCCCGCAAGGAAGGACCAAGAACGTCGGAAGAACACCCGGGTCTGCCACCCTTGGACGTGGCCGACCCTCTGTGACCGACCACACAACTCCTGTGCCCGCCTTACAAACAACTGCTGGCTCACCTCCGAGCCCCCGCACGGTTGGCGTCCTCGGCCCCCTCAGCTCGTCTCCGGGCTACCGCAGAACCTAAATACCTCGTCCCCGAGCCTCCCGCCGAGCTCATATTCCTCGGTCACATCGACCGACCAACGACACCTATCGCAGGCGCAACCGCCTCACCTCCGTGAATCTCGCCATACGCGAGATATCCACCGGCCACGTTCCGCGTTCCGCGTTCCACGCCATCACGATCCCCCATTAACGAGCATGTCTCGCCATTAATGGGAGATCCCGCCTATCACGCGGGCGTGACGCCGGGAGCGTAACGGCCGGCGTGATTCCCGCGCCTGTCTGCCTGTTGCCACTACTATATAAACCCCTCTCCAGGCGGATCAAGTAAGTGAATTTCTCCCCACTAGACCGTTACTCTACTCAAATATCCGGTTTAACTTGATCGTCGGAGGGTTCTCGGTGGTACAACCACCCCGGGATTTCCTTGCAGGTAGCTCCGCCACCACAACCTAAAACCCATTGAGACTCCACACGCTTTAGCAATCGACCTCCAAATCAATCTCAACTGTCCATCGACGCTCGACAGCAGATCTGTGGAAGGTAATATCTTGACGTGATATGACGCACGTCAGGGGGAGACCATACTAATATATTTGATTCCAATGAGAGAATGTCACGATAGTGCTAGCTGATATAAGCTACCATTTCCTTTTTTGCCGCACTTGTATGATGCAATATTGTGTAATTGCCAGTGTTGACTTATGCATTTACGTGAACTGTTTCCCCACATTTGAACTTATTCTATTTCTAAATTATTCTGTATTTTGAACTCAAGGCCATGCAGGCTAGATATAATAATGCACTTATAAAAGGATTTTGTGATAATCTGAGGATTGATGATGGGGATTAGGATTCTTAAGGGAATGATGCAAATTGGAGTTTCGCGCCTGATGCGATCACATTTTCCACATTAATGAATACATAACATGCATACATTAGGAAAGGAAGGGAGGGTTTTGGAGTCAAATGCATTGTTAGGGAAGATGCAAGTGACAGGGGGGTTTAATTGCAAGATTTCGCTTGCTTTAAGATTTTGTTTCGACTTTATAATTATAGGAATCAGATCGCGAGGGATGCAGTTGGGGCTCTAAAGGCAATGACATCTGAAGGTATTTTGGGCGACGGACAGAATTTACATTTGGATGGTGATGTAAGTGAGGGGATCTTGGGGGGGCAGTGTTACAGAGAGAGATCAGGTTCGTCAGGTTTCTTTATCAACTGGATCTAATGGATCGATGTTTTTTCCTGATGGCCGGGGATTTAAAGACGACTTTGAACATTATGGAAGAGTAGTCTCTGTGGACACTGGACAGAATGAAATTAAATGTTGAGGCGGCACTAGTAATGCGGATGAAAGACGCGACAATGAATACGAAGGAGTTTGCTTTGACGGGGAGCTATCTATGAAGACATATGGTGGCTTATCGTATAACAGTACACTGCACATTGCACATGTTATGCTTGCGCGCGCGGTTTCATTCTTGGAGGTATGTGCTATATCTTATGATTTAGACATCTCTCATACCTTGAATCTGAACTAAAACAATGTTCAGTATGTGCTTTTTGTTAATTCTCATGCTATATTTGGCCAATCCCAAAAGCTTGGAATATAAGCTTGTTTTTGTTGTTGTATAACTTGTTATTTAGCCTATAATCTTCCCAAGGGCCAAAAGGGTATAATCTTAATATACGTCACTGTTGGTGTTATCGGTTTTATACTTTCTTGGCAATAATAAGTGTAGATTAACCATGCAATTGAAATTTAACAAGGCTTTGTTCTTTTCTGGCCATGTTTATTAAGAATTTAAGTTAGCTATAAAGCTGAAATTGACCGCCTAATGTTGCAACATTCACACTAATCTTTGCACTTAAATTATCTTACGACAGTAGCTAGCAAGAGTTTGGTAATCTCAAAAGCAACCCCCTATATATGGTTATGCTTTTGTATTTGTGTGAATATGGTTACTAGCCAAGGTTAAAATCTCAGCCGATCTTGATTCGAGATATCCGAGATGGCCTATTCCAATCTTGAAAACGATCGTTAGAGTTTCAATACCGAAACTTATACCGCTCGATACCGAGTTATAATGGATTTACCATTTGATAGCAGGTTTTAGTATTAAGTTTATTATTGGGCCAGTGGGTTTATTAAGAGGTTATTGGGTTACAATGTATTTGACATCATTAATTACTTAAAAAAATAAAGAAAACAATATTCTTAGCTTAAGTGAATATTAAAACAGCTATTATAAGCATCATTCATTGCTAAAGAATTTTCCAAGTTATTTGTAGTTGCTTTTACTATTTATTTAAAGAATTTCATGGTTTTAAAGTGTTTTGGTCATTGATATAAACTATGATATATAATTCTAATCCGGATCGTCTATACGGCCGAGATGGCCTATTTTGATCCCAAAAGTGACAACCTGATACGATAACAATATCGAGATTGTAAACCTTGTTACTAACCTCACTCTTTCTACCTAATTAAACAATGGTCCTGCCTTTTAAAATGCAATTCCTGCAACATATTTGCAAGCATACGTACAATCGAAACGAGTGATAGGAGGACACTAAATAAATGTTATTAGAATGGAATGATACACATGCAATTGTATGCGGAGTGCATCACGACAGAGGGGCATTTAAGAATTTCACCAGGGAACGCGATGATTATTCACCAGTTAATGAAAATGTTCATAATGCAGATGTGGTGCTGACTCCTTCGCTGAACTTCTTCCACGAACAATAGTTTTGCTTTCACACAAAAGAAGAAAAACACTCGTGAAGTGTTAGAAAGTACAGAAATGAGGTAGAGGTGTCACTTGTAGGCTTCATGTTGGACTCACACGACGATAGCTAATGCTGCAATCACCATCAATATACAAGTTTTGGAGGGTTTCTCTTAATGATGTTGTGATGAGCATGGAAGGATTTGATGAGCAGATCCGGATGAGGTGTATGAACTTTTATTGCCTTGATGAGCACAGCTGCACAAGGCAATTATGTTGAAGGTAAAGACGCTCGAGCATGTGATAGATTTGATTAGTTAACTTGACAAGGGCAATCTAAATAAGAAACCTTCTGAAAATTTAATACTTGTTCTATTTTTTGCATCTATGTTTAGTTTTTTGTCAAAGCCTTTCTGTTATGATATTTAATTTTTTTCATCAACACTGGCTAATAGAAATTGGCATATGTTTTTGCCGTTTACATAGTTTTCTTGATTATTTATTTGGAAATGGCAATAATTATGTAGAAAAGTGCTGCATCTTAGATTAAGCTGAGCAATTCTTATTCATGATTGAACTTTCTTTGAGTTACGTTGTCCTATTCCTATACATTTGAATAAGATTTAATGATCGAACTGGCTAGGGATATGAATTTTATGCTTTGTTCTGCTGACAGACTTGAAGGATAACATAATAATCTTGTTAAAATTTTGGCTAAATCAGTGGATTCAGGAGTCTTCAGCAGTAAACAACATATCAACAATTTATTCTTTTTCCTTTCACCTAATGGTTGTGCCTGAATTTTTATATAGGCTAGCGGCATATCATCAGGCTTAGTATGAACTTTAGTATAATCAGCGGACATAAGTTTTCTTTCTTTATTTTAAAGTCGTTGTTGACCTTTCCCATGCCGTGATTCATGATCTTTTATTTCATTTCTTCCTGCCTGTTTGGGACTTAAATAGGAGAACAAAAACACTATTTTGCCAACACAATAGTAAAGAAATACTTGGAAGCATGTGAATACTAAGCTCTGTAGTTAAGGATCATGATTCAAATTATAAGAGTGCTTGATGTAGTCTCTTCCAACTGTCAATGAACTCGACTCCTTCTAATTAAACATATGTTCCTATAGATATCTATGAAGGGGTCTATTACATCAAATTCCGCGCTTTCTCCCAAAATTGCATGTCCAAATCTTCCTATTATATTTTTCATACATCATTCTCGTACTCTGATACGCGGCTTACACCTTAAAGCAGCATAAACCGAAACCCTGCATCTAACAAGCATAGCGACCAATGCCACAATGATCACCCAGACGCCAACCAGCGGTTACTGAACATCGAAATCATTGGTCAAAAGGACGATAGGCATGAGTAGTTACCAATGTCGAGGCTTTATAAGAAGAGGCTAGTGAATTGAGTGAGCCAGCCAGTGCTGCTATGCTGGTTTGGATATTATTTACTGGATCTTACGCTTCCTGATCAATCCACAATGAATTTTAATTAGTTTTATGATGGTTGTGATATTTGTATTGCAATTTATATTTTTGATTGTGAATTTTAAACAGCCTTGGGGGAACTTTAATAGGTTAGCTAATTACTACATGTTTTTTTGCCCCCTTTATTCTCTATTTTTCCTCTAGTATTTTTTTTTCTTTTTGGCTAATATGGGAAACACCAGAAACTATACAATTTATCTTGCAAACTCTGATTCTATTTTCCAGGATCAATGCTTCTGAAGTTAATAAAGCGTATGAAATGATTTGCTGGAACCTAACAGGAATATAGAGAGAGAGAGAATAATGGAGGAAAGAGGCCACAGGAGGGAATTTCCTCCTATTCGTGTTTTCCGACGATCGGCACCAATTATCTTTATCATTATCATCTAAGATATGAGTACATCAAATTTCATGTGATTCTATAACTTTTTCACCGTTGAATCAGTGGGTTCAAAATTAACGGTTTACCGACAATAGAACTTTTTATATTGTTAAATCAATGGTGAAAAAGTTATAGAATCACATGAAATTTGGCGTACCCACATCTTAGATAACGATGAAGATGATGAATTCCGATCGTCGGAAAATACGACGGAGGGCGTACTTTTTCGACGCCGTAGGAGGAAATTCCCTCCGCCTCTTTCCTATATATATATATGTGTGTGTGTGTTTTTTGGGCGGCCCCATAATGGGATGATTTTGTGGGGACTCTGTATCTCTCTTTGTTTGATTGGCTGTTGGTGGTGGAATTTGGGCTTGTGTTTACTTTATTTATCCCATTTGAGCGCGTGGTGTAGTGCTTGAATGTGATTTCAGGTTTTAAAGAAATATATCTGTTTAAAAGGGTTTTTTTGCTTTCCATGTTTTGTTAATTAATAACTTTGGTGAGACTGACATCATTTTTCTCCTATCTTAATCATTTTGGAAAGGCTCAACATTTTTGGTCGCCGAAGCCAAAAAACATTGAACCTTTTTTTTTAGCTCCCTTGAGATGACTTTTTCTTTTAGCTCCCTCGACCAAGAATATCATATATGATCATGAAATACTTTAAGCAATTATCGTGTATTTCTTGGTTTTGAATTTAGAGACATTTCATATGCATTTTTTGTTGTTGTTCCAACATGTCCAGCTGAAAGGTGGCGATAACCCAACTCCATTCCATCACCTCATTCTATATCAAATATCTATGTTTCTACGTTTATGTGATCTCTGAATAGCGTCAATGTTTTTGGTCTTTGCACTACTATAATATAGGGTTGACCCTACGGCTACAGGAGTCCGTAGGGACAACTTTTTATTGCCCATACAGATTAGTCCGTAGATCCCCATGGTTGTCCCTATGGTGCCCTACGTTTTAATTTAAAAATATTAAATCGCAATTTGTTGTTTGGCCCTACGGAGCCGCAAACAAATGACTTACGGTTAAATCCGTAGGGGCATATATATGAGTTATTAATAAAAAAAATGCACAGAAAAACCCTGGCCGTTCCCAAAAATTCTCTCTCTCACTCCCGCGTCTCGATCGTTCCCGCATCTCGATCCCGCGCCTCGTCGCTACCGCTCTCCGCCCGCTGCCCGCCTCCTTGCTCGATCGTTCCCAAAACTTCCTTGTCAACTTCCTTGTCGCCACCGTCCGCGACTCATCGCTGATTGCATCGTCGACCACCGGTCTCCTCCGTCGTCTCCTCCACCGTCCGGTACAGATTAGTAAATCTCAAATTATTTATAATTTTGATGATGTTTGGGCTAGGGTTCAAGGTTCGGGTAGGGATGAGGGTTAGGGTTAGGCATCGGGTTCGGTTTAGGGTAGGGTTAGGGTTAGGGTTCAGTTGGGGTTGGGGTTGGGGTTAGGGTTAGGTTCAGTTAGGGTTAGGGTTCGGTTGGGTTTGGGGTTAGGGTTAGGGTTAGGGTCAGGGTTTGGTTGCGGTTGGGGTTAGGGTTAGGGGAGTTAGGGTTAGGGTTAGGGTTAGGGTTAGGGTTAAGGTTAGAGTTTGGTTCAGGTTTAGGGTTAGAGACTGGGGTTAATTTGGGTTAATTAGAGGGTATGGTTAATTTGGGTTAATTAGTGATAATTTGAAAGGGTTAGGTTGTTGATTAGGATTAATTAGATTAATTTTGGTAAATTGGGTTAAATTTGGGTTGATTAGGGTTAATTAGGTTAATTTGAGTAAATTGGGTTAAGTTTGGGTTAATTAGGGATAATTTGTGTTAGGATAATGATTATGGTTAATTGTGGTTAATTAGGTTAATTTGGGTTATTTAGGGTTAGGATTTAGGGTGCACTAGTTCATTACAATAGGATAGTCGATGATAACGTAAACGTACAACTTTACCGTAAACGCAAGAAAAATTTACCCTAAACTTGAAATTTCGAACCCTTAATAACAAAACGTAAACGTAAAACCTATTCATGTTAAATGTTCAAGTTAAAACCAATATATGATACTCGATGATAATATGAAACTTTCATATTCTCATCGATACTCATATATGAAACTCAAAGCGCCACTTAGTCTCCGTCTATCGGTTAACATACGTTTGATATTCGTCGTGATATAAAATTATACGAAGGTTGTTAAATATCGGACGGTATAGTTCGGTACGAACAACCGTCATGTAGTCTATGTGACGAGAAGATTCAATCGTATGATAACCGATAGATTTGTCCCGTGTGGACAAGTTAGGAATATATAAAGCAAATACATGCATTCACTTGTGTTTTCATCCATTTCCAGATATTTCGTCGGTACTTTTCCGCTGGTTCTCCGTGTACAAATATAAATTAGATGTTCATTTCAACGTTATTTCACAGCTTTGAAATGATTGTCTATTCTATTACAATGTACTCGGAGAACAGCGAGGAGGTGCTGCCGAAATTTACTCGAAACGGTTGAAAGCGAAAGCGAATGGGTGTATGCTCTATTCATTCTTAATGGGATAGAAGCCTTACCCCCGACAGCCGAAACACACACATACAACACGAATACACAACAAACGCATCATTAGAGAGTGATTCAAGATATTCAAGTTAAAATCAATATATGATACTCGATGATAATATGAAACTTTCATGTTCTCATCGATACTCATATATGAAACTCAAAGCACCACTTAGTCTCCGTCTATCGGTTAACATACGTTCGATGTTCGTCGTGACATAGAACTATACGAAGGTTGTTAAATATCGGACAGTATAGCTCGGTACTAACAACCGTCGTGCAGTCTATGTGACGAAAAGATTCAATCGTATGATAACCGATAGATTTATCTCGTATGGACAAGTTAGGAATGTATAAAGCAAACACCTGCATTCACTTGTGTTTTTATCCGTTTTGAGTTATTTCGTCAGTACTTTTCCGCTGGTTCTCCGTGTACAAAGATAGATTAGATGTTCATTTCAACGTTGTTTCACAGTTTTGAAATGATTATCTATTCTATTACAGTGTACTCGAAGAACAGCGGGGAGGTGCTGCCGAAATTTTCTCGAAACAGTTGAAAGCACAAGCAAATGGGTGTCTGCTCTATACATTCTTAATGGGATAAAAGCCTTACCCCCGACAGCCGAAACACACACATATAACACGAATACACAGCAAACGCATACATAGCACATACACACTAACAACCCTACACTTAAGCGAAATCATAAATTGAAACACACATATATAGAATACAACTCATACATGGGTATCCTCAAATCTAACTTTGATTATCGATAATTTATTCTTTTCAACGACAAACGCACACACAAAGCATATACACGGATTTTCTCGTTTGTTAGTAACCATCACGTTCTTAGATTTCTCAATATAGTTATCATAACCTACAATTTCTACGTTATACAGTCTAACATGGCCCATGAGTATGTCAGAGTTAAGGACTGGATGTATGTGGATTGGTAACAACGAATGCAACATAAGTTTGTCGCAGGAGTTGCTGCTTTTATTGAATTTGCACGCGTACATAATAAGATCGTGATAGAGAAGATTCTCTGCTCGTGCGATAGATGTAGGAATAAGTACTGGCAGAAGATAGAATTTGCAGAGCTTCATATCGTTAAACCTGGTTTTACTAGACTTTATACAACTTGGCTATATCACGGGGAAGGAGAAGAACACGGTAATGCGGCAGAAGAAGAAGGAGAAGACGATAATGCGGCAGGAGAAGAAGGAGAAGACGGTAATGCGGCAAAAGAAGAAGACGGTAATTTCTTTCCATCAGAAGAGATGAAGGATATAGTAGAGACTGCCCTACGTGAATCTATTCGTACCGAAGATGACATTTCTTCCGGTCAAGGACCACGTGCGGATAAGTATGAAAATTTCATGAATGATGCTAGAAAACTAATTTATGAGAATGCAAAGTATTCCACCCTCTCATGGTTCGTCCAACTTTTCCAGATTAAGTGCCTAAATGGTTGGAGCAACAAGTCATTCAAAATACTTCTTTCGTTCTTGAAAGATTCTATACCCCGGAAATAACATGCCCGACAGCTGGTACGGAGCCCAGAAGATGATATCTGATTTGGGTCTGAAGTGTGAGAAAATTCAAGCATGTCCTAAATATTGCGTGTTGTACCGGAAAAAGAATTCAGATTTGAAAGAGTGTCCAACATGCGGAGATGCCAGGTATAAGCCGAAAGATTCTGCCCGATATACTTGTCAAGATAGCACGATACTTTCCCATAACACAGAGGCTGCAAAGGCTATTCAGGTGCAAGAAAATAGCCGAGGCAATGATTTGGCATCACCGTGCTCCTCCAAGTTAAGATGGAAAAATGAGTCATCCAAGAGATTCACCGGTATGGAAGGATTTCAATAGGAGGCACGCAATATTCAGTAGCGATCCTCGTAATGTCAGGCTCGGACTGGTTAGTGATGGCTTCTGCCCATTCAACTATATGGCTGGAAGCCACAGCACATGGCCCGTTGTAATGATAGTTTATAATCTGTCGTCTTGGTTGGCTATGGACCAATCATACTTTATGATGCATCTTCTTATCGACGGATAAAATTCACCGGGAAACAATATCGACGTCTATCTCCGACCTCTGATCGAAAAGTTAAAATCTTTATTCATTGATGGTGTAGAGACTTACGATGCAAACAAAAATACCTTCATGCTGCGTGCGGTTTTAATGTGGACAATTAATGACTTTCCTGCATATGAAATGCTATCAGGTTGGTCCGTACATGGTCACAAAGTATGTCATCATTGCCATCAACATACAACATCGAAATTCTTGAATTTTAACAGGAAGGTTTGTTATTGCGGCCATCAACGTTTCCTGCCTCTAGACCATCCCTACAGGTTAGACGCTGTTCACTTTGATGGTCATCAGGAGCTTTTTGGACCTCCAGCCCTATTGTCCGGAGAGGACGTGACTGCTCAGTGGGATGGTTACAATAATGCGACCTTCGGGATGGATCCGACAAAACAGGTTAAACCACCATTCTGGAACAAGTTAAGCATTTTCTTCGAGTTTCCGTACTGGTCAACAAATTTAGTGCTCATTCTCTGGACGTCATGCACATAGAGAAGAGAGTATCCGAGCACGTACTCAACTTTCTTCTTTATAAAGACGGAAAATCGAAAGACAGCCTCAATGCTCGGATGGATCTACAGGACTGGGAAATTATAAGTGAATTGCATCCTAAACTGGTAGCAGGTAAACCAGGCATATTTGTACTTTCCAATACCGCTTATCATATGTTACAACCGGAGAAGAAAAGATTTCTGCAGGTGTTGCATGATGTGAAAGTTCCCACAGGTTTCTCAGGATCATTCAGTAAGAAGATAAAAATTGTGAAAGGCAAGATCGATGGGCTGAAAAGTCATGATCACCATATTATTATGGAGCGCCTTCTCCCATTAGCCCTCAGGACTTCCCTCCCCGAATCGGTTGGTCTAATAATCAATGACCTATGTTGTTTTTTCAGAGAATTATGCGCTAAAACACTGGATGTTGTGACGCTGGATAAACTAGAAAATTCTATTGCGTTGATACTTTGCAAGTTTGAGCGTATTTTCCCACCGTCTTCGATATCATAATACACCCGACGGTTTATCTTGCAACTGAGGCTAAGTTAGCCGGACCGGTACAATATCGATGGATGTATCCCATCGAGAGGTACGCGGAATTTTTTGTTTCGCGCAATTTGTAAAATTATTGTTGTCATGTATGCCCGTATTTATTTATTTAACATATTTTTCTTTAGGTAGCTCTACACTCTTAAAAAGTATATACGCAATAGAAATCGACCAGAGGGTTCTATCATGCAAGGTTATTTTCTAGATGAAACAACCACATTTTGTTCCCGCTATCTGGACGAGAACATTGAGACGAGACTTAACCGGCCTCGAAGAATTCAGGACGGATCATGTGGTAAAGCCGATTATAAAAGGGTAGACATTATGTTTATCAACAAGATATACCGGTTTATCCTCCTCAATAGCGCATGTCTTGAAAAAATTAGAGAGTAAGTTTTTTGGATAATTGTTATATTTGTGTTTGTGTGTGTATGAAATGATATAATATTAATGTCATAATTTATTGTCGAGAACAGACTTTATTTTAACGAAGTACGTGATGGGCATCCTGATTGGAACGATGAACGATTGGAAAAATATCATCAGGATAATTTTTGCGATTGAGTTGCAGATCATATAACTTATTCGAATAACATATTATTGCTATTAGTTTTAATCTAAACTTATATCGTTATATATTTATCGTAAAATTTGTTTTGTTAGATCCACGATCCGAACTTGTCTGCATCATTAGAGAGTGATTCAAGATGTTTAGCTCAGTTTTCTAGTATGGAGGTTCCATATTATAAAGGATTCGGTGTCCTTGGATACAAATTCGAACTTAAGGACATAAAAATATCTAAAACCACTGAGAATAGTGGGATTGCGACGGTAACATCGGATGGTGTAATTTATTATGGATACTTAAAATGTATACTCGGCATCCAATATCCCGGACGATCAGAACCCTTTTATATATTTCAGTGTACTTGGTACGATACACGAACCGATACAGATAAGTGGAGAAGCAATCTCGGGAGTTGGAAAGATAAATATGGATTGACCAGTGTGAATATACTTCGATTTTACGATCAGGAAGATTCGTTTATCTTTCCGAACCAAGCGTTCCAAGTATACTGCTCACAGTGTTTGAAGCATTCGGGATGGAGTGTCGTATGCCGTTGGAAACTCAGGGATGTTTACGATGTCCCAGAATTCGAGAACATCGATGAGGATGAAGAAGATAGAAGACTTAGAGTGCTCTGACCGTCTGTTTCGAAAGACGGGTTGTCTTCGGCTGATCATGAAGTTGCGTGGGTTAGAAATGATATCGATAATGAAATCCAAGTAAATATGTATAATGCGTCCACGAAACGAAAAAGGTTATCAGTAATGTTATATTATTACTTCACATTTTACGATCTATACATATATAGCATGCATATGTAATGATTGTCTAATGCGTCCACGAACCGTTTTATCTATATTTGATGACGACGACGGGAGCAGTAAGGGGCGGCAGGAGCTCCAGCCGTGGCACCGGCAGAGGCAGAGACAGAGGCAGAGCGGTTCTGCCATCCGGAGAGCTGCGTAGGGAGCTTCAGAGGGCCGGTCTTGCATCCTGATCGGAGACCCCTTCGGATGCCTCCTTCCATGTGGACTTGGCCACACCTTCAGGTATATTGCATGCATATTCATTTTGAATGTAATATTATAAATATACATGCATATTCATGTCAAAATTACTTACATAGTCAATGTTTGATTGTCTAGTTGGTGGTGGTGCATCCACATTAGGGACAGAGGTCACTCCCGCATCTCCAGGTATGTTGCACGCATATTCATTTTGAATGTAATATTATAGATATACATGCATATTCATGTCAAAATTACTTACATAGTCAATGTTTTTTTATATCTAGCTGTTGGTGCGTCCATATCAGGGACAGAGGCCACTCCCGCACCTCCAAGTATGTTTATATATCATATAGTGCATGTATATTGATTTAGAATACTATATCATAAATATACATACATTCTTTTTGCTCTTACATACGTACATCAGGGGCAGAGCCCACCACCGCACCTGCGGGTATGTTTATATATCGTATAGTGTATACATGTTAATTTAGAATATTATATTATTGATATACGCATTATTTTTGCTATTACTTATATAGTCAATATTTGATTGTCTAATTATAGATGGTGCGTCCACGTCCGGTGCAGGGGGCGCTCCCGTCACTACTATACCCTCCGCTTAGTCTGCAGGTTTGTATGAATAAATATAAAATATTTATTCATTTTACATATCCTTTAAGAATAATCATGAACTTCATGTAATTTTATCAATGTTTAATTTCTAGTTGGAGGGGATGCGTCCATGTCCGGGTCACCGGCTGTTACTCATCGGAGGAACTATCGCCCCGCTCATGCTGCTGCCCGGGCCTAGGCTCATGCTTCTGTCACCGGAGATATATATCACACTTCAATTTTCGTTAAACCTTGATTTCTTAATACCACTTTGTCTTAATATTGACTGTCTTAATATTTCTTGTAGACGCAGGGCATCCCCATCCCGAGAGGAGGACTCGAGGCCCGAATCAGTCCCACAGGCTGAGGCCCGACAGAGCTAGGGGGAGGCAGCATTCCTCCTCTTCTTTATCCCTGTTATCACTATACCGGCGATTATGCCGAGAGGATCGGCCGAAATATGGGGGATGAGAGCCGCCTCATGAAGAAGTATCCACTTCATGTTGAGTGGGGCGACCAGCACCGGCGCTCATTCGCCCTCTCCTGCGATCATGCTCGAGTATTAATATATATTTTCATTTGATTTATCCAATATATTTATTATTAACACTTGCAATTTAATAACATTTTTTTTTGTATTTGTAGTTGGATTACGATTTTCAGGCTGTACCCGACCTTGATCACTCTGGGAGGGTGCTCGATCTTCACGTTCTGTACCATGGCCTGATGAAAAACATACAATCGAAGGTCCGATACAATAGGAACGAGTTGAAGATCGACTGCTATTCCCTGTGGATGGCGACCCCCGAGACAGAGAGAGCGGCCCTCCTATATACTCCGGCCTTTGCGAAAGTCGACGTAGATATATGGCCTCTATTGTGCCAATATTTCGACTCTCAGCACAAACATGTATGTATTTTAAATGTAATTCATTATTTAGTATATAATTTATTTTTTTGTGTTGCCCAATTAGAAAACTAAATCTGAATGTGTTGTGCAGAAACAGACAGATCAAAATAAAGAGAATAGGAAGTCGGCGAAGAGGGGTCGCCTATACAGGTGGCTCGATGAATATTACTCGTGCCATGGAGGTATCGGTAAATTACAATAGATCTACTGTGATATAATGTAATATTAAGAGTTATTTTATAATATATATAAATTTTTTGCGAATTGCAGAGAGCTCAGACCCTGGCGCAGGGTGGTACACCGAGCGTGCTGTCCGCGTATCTTGCTGTCCACGGCACCTCGACAGATCCCGCCACGTGCGAGCTTCGATATCCCGACACCGCTACTCATGAGTATTGCGTAAGTGTTAATATTTATTCAACCCCTATTTGAAATTTTTGTTTTGAAAAGTTCAAATTTAAATGATATGCTTATATTTTACTGGTTAATGTGGGTGTAGGCGCGGGTGGTTAAGCAGGCGGAGGCATTGGGGATCGATTTTACTGGACAGAACGATCCGATACTGCTGACCCCAGTCCTAGACGCTGCACACGGAGGGCACCACGGAGGTTGGGAGAGAGGCCGGGGACTGGGTTCTAACAGGGCCTATATGAGGTTGGACTCCACTCCGACGGTTACTTCCTCTATCTCCCGTGAGCGACGTCTAAAGCAAGAACTTGACACCTTGAAAGCCACCGTCCAGAAGTTGAAGGAGATGATGGTATGTATACTACTTAATAGTAAAATATTATGTTATATTATAGATAGCAACATATCCAATATTAGTACGTAGCCTGAGTTTATTTGGTTGTAGACTTAGATTTGATTAATCATACATACATAGAACCGTCTAATTAAAATAAACTACGGTTTTCCAAACTAGATATCCAAATAAGCCCTAAGTCCCTAAGTATCATAAATTGGGTTTTCACAATAACCTGATAATGATACGAATTCGACTAATGTACAGTTCTTACTCGTTTATTACACGCAAAACTGAACAGACACGACATGGTACTTCGACTAAGGCTCTACATGCATCTCCCTCGGCTGTGGCTCCGCAGACCACTACCTCGGCTGCGGTTGCACAGACCACTCCTACAGCTCCACAGCCCGCTCAGACCCCCGCAGCTGCGGCTCCACAAGCCACTACCTCGGTTGCGGTTGCGCAGACCACTCCTACAGCTCCACAGCCCGTCCAGACTCCCGCACCGTCCATATTGCTCGAGTTGTTGACTCAGGATTTATCCGAGGAGTAGGTGCGCCAGATTACAGCGATTATCAGAGGTGGAGCTGGACCGAGTTAGGGTAGCTTTTTGATTTTTATATTTTAAACATGTATTTACTTATATGATACATATTGTATATATTTTGGACGATATTGGTGGTATTTGTGTGTTCATATTGATTTAGATTGATATCGCATTCTGCTTGTTGATTTCTTTTATATATTATGCGTGAGATATTGATTATGAATGCTGCGGTATAATTCTGCTTGTTGATTACTTTCATATATGATGTATATATTATTGTGCACAGGGCGAGGAAAAAACAGGCAGTCCTTTTTTAAAAAAACCATGATAATATGTCCCTATGGATTAATCTGTAGGGACACATGTTGCACCTACCGTTTAATCCGTAGGGTCCAACTTTGCCCCTACACATTTATCCGTAGGGACAAAATATCAGGATACCTGATATTTTTGACCCCATGGACTCAGTAACAGGAGTTAGGCTTGTATTTACGGAGTAATCCGTAGAGGCCTTAGCTTTACCTCTACACATTTATCCGTAGGGACAAAATATCAGGATACCTGATATTTTGCCCCTACACATTTGGACCTACGCATTAAGCCGTTGGGACATGTATTTGTCCCTATGGAGTTATTCGGAGGGGCAACCGTTTTATTTTATAAACCGATAAATTAAATAAATATTTGTCATTACGGTGTAATCCGTATGGACAGATGGACCTATGCATTAAGCCGTATGGGCAATTATTTCACCGTAGGGGCATGTTTAAGGCTAAAACTTGCACCTGCGGCGTGTGCATCTACGGCGTATTTCTGTGCCCCTACAAATATAGCCGTAGGGGCAGTGGTTTGCTCCTACAGCTTTATCCGTAGGGGCAACCCCTATTTGTAGTAGCGTTGATTTCATCTTGGCACCATCCTGCTAATACCAATCACTTAAATTTTGAAGCAGATTACATCTAAACGGTAATCATCAATTTTCCCAAACCGTTGCAATTTTATCCAGACTTCCCGAAAATCAGACCCGCGAAACTTATCGGGTCTCAGAACTTGATACCCACCACCGCGAAGCATAGGGCAAATCCGTCATTTGCCGTATGTACGAACAGTTGGTAGTTAAAATACTCTTTCTTTATAAAGAGGGAGAAGAGAGAGAAAGAGAGAGATCAAATCGCAAAAGAATCCGAGAGCTTCGTCGAGTCCAAATCAGCGAAACCCTAACTCAGGTTCCCAAGTTTTCCCCCTTTAATCGCCTATGGCTGATTTATTAACGTTTTTTCTGTGCTTGAGTGCTCAAAGTTGATTGCTTTTTAGGGTTTTGTGTTTGTATTCTTGATTTTTTGTTGAGTTTGATGCGATCTCTTCGATTGAATAAATTGATGGAAGTTCTGTGTGATTAGGGTTTTTAATATAACTTATTGATATTTTTCGTAGTGTTGACTGTTGATTGATCAAATTTTGGAAAACTGTTCTTATTTATCAAAATTGGATGGGTTAATTAAGAGCTGGTACTGTTGGTAAAAATAAGAAATAGTTCTGGTAAATTATTCATCCATGTAGGATCTGTGATGGTTAAATTATCAAGACTAGCCCTTTGAATAGTGAGTTAGAACTTGAGAGAGATTTCTAAATATAGGGTTGAAATATCCTAATTTTCGGTTCAGGAGACACCGTTACCGGTAGTCTTGATCATGAATTTCTATGCCTAAGATTTTTTAATCTTAGGTTCCATCTTTTGATTGAGCCTATCCTTGTAAATAATTGATGTGAATAACTTAAAGATACTGTATTGTGAAGTTGGCTTGCTCGAGTCAGAGATGTACATATTTTCTGACCCTTCAGGCTTGAGACTTATCAAAATTTTCCATATACAAAACATACAAAGGTGAAGGGTGTATTCATACACCAAGTATCATAATCCAACATCCTTTTTCTAAAACCATCCAGTCACTGATTCCCCATCATATCTACCCACTAACCTAATATCAAAAGGAAAGTGTTGCTCTACTGCCAAAATGCCAACACCGCTGAAAAGTACTATTCTAGCCACTTTCAATGGTCGGTGTCGTTATTTTCTCAGTAATCTAATTATTTAAATCTACTTTCCCTAATCATGATGGCTGAAATAGTTGTACAAAAAATCTGCAGGAAAATCCTTCTATTCTAACTGCAGTGGGTTAATTCTTTAATATCAAACTATATATAGTACTAAAGGGTAATAGCCCATAAGCAATACTTTCCTCTACAAAGTGTGAGGTCACTGGTTATTGTTAACCATGAGTTATAGATTTATAATATAATCATAACTCTACTTAATGTAAAGACTTCATGCTATCGACTATTCTTGGAATGCGCCATATATCACGGCCAGACCCTCTGTCCCTTTCGGAGATAATTAGTTCTCGTTAAGGATGCTAGTTATAATATAATAAGTGGCCATTCCTTTTTGCACAAAATAGAAGTCCTTTTGAGTAGTTAATCCTAGTTTGTGGCAATGTTTATGTCATTATCCTTAGATATAGAAGATCTTGTCAGTTCTAATCTCTTCTACATTTAACCTTTATGATTTTCAACAACAGTATTATAACTATCCTTTGGTGTCTTCTTCTCACATAATGCAGTTGGGGTCTTTGCATTTTGATATAATGGCTACATCTAAATGTCTTTCGCTGTGTCATTGTTTCTTGCAGGAAAGAAGTTTTTGGGCGTCAATAAACATTAGCTTAGTTATATATCTGTAACATTGGGTAGCCTGTGTGAAGTGTGGAAAGTAGAAAGCAAAGTTTGTCCAATAGGTAACCTTTGTGCAGTTACAACCGTAAAACTCAATCACTTTAAACAATATTATCGATCAAATGATCCATATTGGCTCGAGTGAGTCCACCTAATGGATGACATTTATGGAAAAGTAGAGGTTTTCCCGGACCACTTCCAACTTACAGAAGAATCTGAGGATAGTCTTCACACCAGGATCAGGACTGATTATTCATTGAGGTGTTATGTTATGAGTCTTATGTCGATATTTGTACGGATGTAAATTATCTGTTCACCACTAACACCTCCCTTCTTATATATGTGTTTTTATAACAGATCTCGAAGTCACTCGTCGGTTATCAGAAGAGCAATGGGTGCTGCATCAATCTTAAATCTGTTCAGTTTACCACATCTTCGATGGGGTTCTAAGTCTAATGATGATGACAAGGTTTACTCGTTTTTATTGTTTTTAATTTTTGTTACTTTTATTGCAAGTAATGATACTAGGATCTATGCTCATACTCGAGGGCAACATGAACATGCCTCATGGATTCTTTTTTCCGATTAATGCTGACGCTTCTTAATTATATGATTGAAATGGTGTTTTTTGATTCACAGGTTGAACTAACTAGTGCAGAAGTGGAAGCTCTCCGTTCAGCAATTGTAGATGCCGAAGAAAGAGAAACCCTTTTGAAAGCTCAGTATGATCAATTCCATTATCACTTTTCTCACTTTTGGATATACGAAAATTAACTGTTTCTTTGTTCGGCTTCTTGTTTTGTAAAGTTAAAATTTCATTCTCTTATTCCTTTTGTCGTATAATTGGCATCTTGTGTTATTGTTAAGCGGGTTAAAAAGTTTGGAAAATTGAAAGTGCAACTGCAAATGACCTATTAGAGATTTAGAGCCATAACTAGCACAAGGGAATGACACATTAATGTTATTCCTCTGTAAATTTTGATATTTCTTTGTTGGTGTATACCCAAGAAGCATGTTAAAGAAAGATGAGAGTTTGTAAGGGCATAGAATTGTGCAAGAACGTCGTAAGCTTAAGCCATGCAACCAACAAAAAAGGAATTGTGACCACCTTATTGAGGGGAAGGTTGAGTCCTGCATGTGTCGAACCTTACAATTAAAAGAATGAAAAAATCTTTAGCCCAAGAATCATCATGGTATGCGATTTCATTCAATAACTAAGGAATTAAGGTCAACCAATGATTTATCTTCCTGAATCTAGCTCAACATATTTGACAATATGGCTGTTATCATAATCGTTAGGTATTTGATATCAGCTAACCAAAGCATTTTTGCATTATAATGCAGCCATTACAAAGATACCACACTCACACCTTCTTTAAATTAAAAAGAATTCAGATTTATTAACAGCTCTATGGAATCAATTAGCAGACATTGATAATATTATGTAATCTGTATGTCCAGGCTGGAGCACCTTGATGAGATTTTGAAGTCTGCACGGCTTGCTGGCTATCTCTACATTCGAACTGTAATACTTTTCCCCATATTTCAATGACCTATTTTTATTTTCCTTTTGATGATTTTTTGATGAAGTTATTTATTACAATGCTGATTTATTTCGTCTCTTACGTAAATCCAGAGGTGGACAGAACTTCCTGGCGAACCACCTATACTGGATGATGCAGACATTGATGATTGGCTTCCTCGGTTTGTCGTTCTTCATGGGTCATGTGTCTTCTATTATCTCAAATCTACAGGTAATGATGCTGGCCACTTATAAGAAAAGAAAAATCTGCAATGCCATTCTGTCATTTTTGTGTATAAGAATGAGCATATCTTACAAGTTTTTGCACTGTTAAGATTTCTCATCCTTTAAGCAGTTCATATTGAACAAGGACTCCAGTAGATCGTGCCAGAAGGTGCTATTCTAGGGATAGCATGCAGTTTCCCTTAACAATGCTGCATCCCCTTTCATTTTGTTCTTTCTGTTCATTTTCGTCTATTGTGCATGTGCCCTTTTACTGGCTTTTAATGTGGGTGTACATTTTCTTCAGGCTAATTTTACCCACTTGCAGATGATTAAACCGTTCAATTGTTTTGTCTGAACCAAATTTCAAATGCTTCCTTACAAAAGGCATTCCATTCCATTGCTTGAAGCAATTTTTTTAGCTTACTTTGATATTCAACCCCCAAAGGTAGGAAAGTTTCTAGGGCAAAGAATTGTGATAAGGTCACAAGTTCAAGACACAACCCTATTTATTAGGCGAGAGGGCGGGTCCGTGTGGCCCAACCTTTTAACTATAAAAAGCACCTTAATTTGTCAAACTATTTCTTTGTTGAAGAAAGCTGGAGTATGATACATAATTTGTTGAATAGCACATTGAATATTATCTTTCAATATCGCCATCTTTGCCTACAACTGTCAACATAACCCAAAAAAGGAAAATAGAAGTATTTGCCAAATAACATGTGGATGTGAGCAGATTTATTTAATATGACTTCAACTATTGCAAATTAAATAATCTTTTTTCACCCTCCAACACTTGATCTTTGTCCAACATTTTTCTTATTGATGGTCACGTTCAAACATATTCTTGCAGATTTGAGTCCTCAAGATTCCACACTATTATCAGATGTTGTTGAGGTTGGGCCACTGCCATCCTTTACACAAGAAGACGGTCGACGAAGATATGCATTCTACATCATGACATGCCATGGGCTACGATTTGAATGCTCAAGCCTTTCTAAAATACAGGTAAAAATGTTCATTTTGAGCTCATTGGTGTGTTTCTGCAGTACGGAAATTAGTGTTTCTTTTTGCTCCAATACCCAGTTTTTGAGTCATTGCTTTAGGACATGCTTCTTCATAAATGTGTTGCTTTAGTTAAACTGACCACTAAACTGACCACACACATTGATTTTAGCTTTCTTGATAGCGCATAAAGGGATCAGGAACAAGTAGATGAAGTCTATTTTTCTGAAAGTGTAAAGCTCAATATTCTTCGTCTCTAATGCTCTTTATCAGTTTACTTTTAGTCATATTACCCACATCATAGTCTATATAAATTGTTTCTTTATTTTTTTTCATGGGAAAAGATGGGATAATAATGCCCACTGGTAGATTTAATAAATTGTCTTTACTGTAACCTAACAAACTTATTGTCTCTTTCGCTCCTCCATCAGAACTCCACTCAGCTTCTTGTTTCCGCCTCCTAATTCGTATGATTTATCGATTTATCTCTTTTTCAGGTGGATTCATGGCTGAAAGCCTTGCGAATTGATTGCAAACTCGAGCTCGACCCGATGTGTTAAATCATAGGTGATATCTGCAGTTCGTGCATTGTAAATATAACATTAGTGGAAGGTAGAACGAAAATTTATTTTATTTTATTTGATTAATGCTAGTGTGAATACAAGTGGTCATAGGGATATTATGATAAGTATAACCTGCGTGCATATCTACGGGTTTGCAGTTGTATGCTAATAGATACCTTTTTTGTGTGAAGCGTTCTCTGCAGTGAGTTTGCTCATCTCTTTAGAAAAAATCTCTCCCCTTCCAGTATGTAGCTCTCTTTGAGCATATTTAACTAACAATCATCTTTTGAAGCTTAAGATCTTATCCTAAAATTCCTAGCTATCAGTAAAATAGAAATAATTTCATCTCCTTTGTGTAAGAATCTTTGTGCTGATTTACTTTGAACTTGAGCCCTACATGTGGTGGAACAATTGAATTACCTTTCTGCTTTTCATCTGATATGCTTCATGATACATAACTCTTGATGACCAAAAAGATCGTCCCCTAGAAACAAAATTAAATCCAGGTGTCGTCTTATAATATTTTGTTGGCGGTTTATTCACGATTGTGAGTTTATTCTATGACTGGAAGAATATATGGGGTCACTCAATTGAAAAATGATTAATATGTTGAGAATACATAATTTCCTATGGCTCCAGCATTCTGCAATTTTTTAGATCGAAATTAAAGCTCTGTTTATGGTGTGAAAATCCGACTCGGAAGTGACCGTGGACATCATCCGAGGAAGATTAAGAGGCTATGTGGAGTACGAACTGCTGGTTCTGGGAGGCTCAACAAACCATTGAATCGTGGCTAGACCTCCAAAGTATTTTATATATCCGTGAATTCAGCGGCTGACGAGATGGCCAAGAAAGCTCATATTATACTCTCCTTCTCACAATCTTGCACTGTTCATAGTTAGGCTACTGGGATTATACTATCCGTCTTACAATCTTGCACTGTTCATAGTTAAGCTACCGGGTTGCTGAATGGATACGAAATTGGGAACAAGAGTGTAAGCCCTAAAGCCGTGCAAGCCCTAAAGCCGTGCAAGCCCTAAAGCCGTGGTTTTGTTTTCATCTTATAATCAACTAATCTTTTTGCATATGCGATTCACATTAAAAAGATTTGTATGGGCATGGCTAGAGAGTGTTCATGGGTCGGGTCGGACGGGTTTTGGACCATAAATGAAGCCGAACCCACTAGTTCGGTGGATTTTCTAGCCACTTTAAACCCGTCCATTGGAACGGATAGATAAACCCGAACCCATTTCGGGCTTGGGTTCGGATTTTATTAGTTCGGGCGGATTAAACACGATTTCGGCTAATCATGAGTTCCACATATTAAATTTGATATTTAATTTATATGAAATAAAACAATAAATCATAAACCCCTAGCTTTCTTCCACCTCCTGATCGTAATTAAACCAAAGTATTCTACCATCTCTTGATATTAGAAGTTGAAATTTTAGTTTGTATTGTGGGGCCGAGAAATAAAAAGATTTCGAATTAAATTTAAGAAAATATGAAAAGAAAAAAGAGGGAAAATGCTAAAGAAAAATACAGCTCAATTAAACTCTATATTTGAAAAGTAAGAAACAGGTTTAGAACGTATAAGATATTAATCTGAGCCATATAATTAAATATATAATTAAATTTATCACCGGCTCGGATATTTATTAAGCTGGGGGTTGGGTCGATTGCGGGTCGGTATGTTTTATGGGCGGGTATGGGTTCGGGCAGGCTATACGAAATTTAAAACCAGCCCTGTTCAAATGCGAGCGGGTTTTGAATTTTAAACCTGTCACTTTCTGTAATACCCAGTTTATTTTGTACTCCATTTATCCGTATTTCGTATATTTTTCTATCTAATTTATTTCCAAATATTTTTTCTATTTTCCTATTTTCTAACCTTAATTTCTAATTTCATTTTCCTAATTCTATCAAAACCCTACCCAAACCCGGCTCAGCCCACTTCCTCACCCGACCCTTTCCTTCCCTCTCTTTCCCTTCCTCTCTCTCTCTCTCTCTCTCTTTCCCATTTCTTTTTTAAACCCAACGGCTCCTTTTCCCTCTTCTCTGGCACTCGCTCCCGACCTCGTCCTCGCCACACCAATGACCCCCCGCGATCTCCGCGGCAACCTCCTCCATCTCCTCAACGTCTTCTCTCTCTCTCTCTCTCCTCCCTCGTTCTCTCTCCCCAACGTTGTCCTTCACTCTCGCAATGGCGCCCGCAAGACCCGCTCCTCCACGATCTCGTCTCACCCCCAACAACCTTCGAGCTCCTCGCCATTCTTCCTTTAACTCTCTGTAACGACTCTGAAATCCCTGTACAAAATTATTTGTTTATTCTATAAAAAGGGTATTTCATCCTGTTGTTGAGTTATAAGTTAAATTTATTTAACAACAGCAAGAAACAACTTGTAGCTCACTAGTAAACTCTCTACACTGCTGTGAAATAGCTTGTTGTTCGAATCCTCTCAGTCCTAATTATTTTTTAAGATTTTTTTTTAAATTTTTCGGAAGCCCAAGAGTTGCACGTGCAATTCATGGAGAATCGAAAGATTTCAAAAAAATCAAACAAACACAAAGAGGAGTAAATACCAATCTAAACATGTGGCACAAATCTCGAGGTAAACCCTAAAGATCCGACCTCCCATTTTCCTCAAACGGCCGCCGCCGATGGTCTAGATGTCTCCAAATCGCTCCATGCTTTGCACACAACTCCCTTCGACTCCCTTCTACTTCCCTGCACTGTTTGATTTCCCTGCAATTAAACAATGACTATTTAATTCACCATTTAACACCCATTTTAATTTTTTTATCCAATTTATAATTCCCAAACCCTAAATTTTTCACTAGAAATAGCACCGCATCTTCTAGCTCTCTCCCATTCTGAAATTTCTATCAAAAATTTTCTCAACTGTCTAAGTACCAAGTGGAGTTAAACACCCAAGAGGAGTAGCAAGCCAAGCGTGACGACCTGAGTATCTCCGACGAGACCATAACCCTGAAGGCTTCCCCTTTATCTTGTTACTAAGCTAAACCTGTAAGTTTCCCTTCTCTCTCTATTTTTTTTTTTATCTCAAATCACCTTTTAAAAATATATCGACAAAGTGGAGTTAGCTCCGATATATTGTTATTTATAAGCAAAATAGGTCAAACCAACATTCTAACACCACTCTTAATCTTATGTATATCATTTGGCTTTTAGTTTAACCAAAATTTCATGTGAAACAATTATGTAACAAACTTTTCATTAAAATACCATGAACTTTAGTGTAACTATTATTGCAATAATTGTTAAAAAATACTATTAGGAAAACTTCATGAGGTAACGACCTGCTCCACATGCACACTATGGTTTCATAGCACGAGATTCTAAATATATGATTTATTTAAAGAATATGTTTTACATTAAAATACCATATTTTTTCAAAAAGGTTTCTTTTAATCAATATTTTAAATCCTTGACAATTGCGTTTCTACAACTCTCGTTAGGGGACCCGCTAATGGATGATACGGATTATCGCACATCCTTAGGACAGTGAAGCGAGATGTAGAACTCCTTACGGAGTATTCGGTCTCGAAAGGAAATAAAAATATGGTTTTTAAAGAAATACGACTTTTTTAAACAAAACAAAACTTTGGAAAATTATATAAAGTAATGAATCCATATTTTCAATAAAAATAAATTATGAAACTATATTTTAAAAGTGAAATATTAGAACTTTTAATAAAATACCAACAACTTTCTAAAAGCAGTAGTTTTCATAAAAGTGCCATAAACTTTCAAAAACCTAGGTTTTATTACTAAAACACCATAACAATTAAAATATATGTTCGCGAAAACCCTAAATATTATAAATCACCCTCGAGGTTTATTTTTAAACTATATTAAAGTATTTTTCCTAAAACCCCCTCGAGATATGCAAACAATATTTAAGTACTCTAGATTAATATAGATTTAAACGATATCATTTCTCTTGAGTCTCAGGAAGCCGGAGAAAGTGAGTGCTTGCTTATTCAGGTTAGTAACTTAACGGAGTTATCAATGTCAATTGTCTTGGAAAAAAACACAAATCCTGCCGTCCATGTGCAGCAGTTGCCGATCTCTCACGAACGTAAGATCTTTAACAGTTAAATCAATTCATATGAAAAAGACCCGAACTCGAATCCAAAACTCGAATCTAAACTTGAATATGAACTCGAACTCAATCTACTCGAATTAACTTAACTCAACCCAAGATTGCAATAGACATGACTCACACCTTACTCGACTCACTCGACTTCATTATTTCACCTTTTGCAATTTATGGTTTCGATCAAGTCATGTTATAATCAACCAATCAAATCAACTGAGGCTGTCTTACAATTATTATCTATATTATACTCGGGGTGCTTGAGATGGTTTCTTGCGTGAATCCAACGGAATTTCAGGAGTCCCGTATTAAACTCTTTTTTTTTTATTTTACTCGAATATCAGTCGGGTCGACTCATCCACAGCCTAGAACCCTGATGCTAACACCTGAAATGAGCCCGTGTTTCCTTACTCCTGGGGCCCCACCCTTAAGCTCGTGAATATTTTACGGCTGCGTTGATATTCACACTTGAAACTTAACATTAACATAGTGAGTGAAAGTGTTTCTTAACACCACCACAAGATTTATACAAGTATCAAGTATGCAATTTAAAATTTTTTTGGGTGCTAAGCTACACTAATCGGGAATCTAATTAGAGCATTAGGGTTTATATGATCATCAAGCAAGATCTATGCTAAGTGATGGAGACTACAACCTTTGTAGACCAAGTCCTTCACTTCTATAGCTCCGTGTAGTAGTCCCTATGACTTCTCTTGGCTCCACTTGAAGAATGGATTGAGCCTGCTTTGCGATATTCGTGTCGAAGATCCACCTTGAAGTATCTCTAGATCAAGATACCACTTCACTAATCATGCATTAGTGAAGGAAACACCCTAATCAGAATGGCTAATCTAGAGTAGGATGATGAAGTAGGTGTTTTAGCTCACTAAGAATTCTTACAAGCCCTAAGATTCACAACTCATGTGAGGGTTAGGGCTTGGAGGAAGATGGAGAAGAAAAAATGAGAGAGTGCTAGAGCAAAAATGAGCTAGCCTCCTTACAAAGAATGAAGAATGGCTCACAAAAATATCCTTCACTCATTGAAGCATGAATATTTTCAAATAGAAAATATGCACCATGCTTCCATAGTGAAGCCAAACAAATAAAATAATGTATGAACCATGCTTCACAACCATGCCTAAAATATCTCCGATTTTCCACTTCAATTTCTATTTTCTCAAAATAGAAAATCCATATATATATATATATATATATATATATATATATATATATATCACACGCGCGCGCGTGCACACACACATATATATATATATCACACACACGCACACACATATTATGAGCATATAAACTTTAAGTGAGCTTAATATTAGTTAATATATAATTATATCAAATATAAATATATATCAAATTATTAAATCAACACATGATTTAATAATCCGGTTATATCATATATAACCGACTAATATCATTTATCTGTATATCACATTATCAAATCAACACTTGATTTAATAATCCGGTTATATCACATATAACCTAACCGAATGTCGCCAGATCAGAATACGGTATCACATACTCGTATTTAATCAGGCTCCCGCACATATCAGCATATGTGCCCTATTTCGTTTCGCTTAAACTAGGAAAGCTCTGTATGGGACTTTAAAATCTTGTCAATACACTAGCAGTAAGTAATGATAACACCGGTTACCCACAAGCCGTCAGCGGTACTAGCTGGACGCAACGGCTACTTAGATATTGAGCGATTAGAAGATCAACAAGTAAGCTTGTCCAAACTCCCATGAAACCTATAAGTAACACTTACCGTATAGTCCAGTCTTTTCCTCTGATATGTCGCATATCAAGTCTAGGGGTGGAATCGTCATACCCCAGTAACTTGATAAGTCATGCCGATGTGTGGCTCATAACGGTTTGAGAAACTACTGATAACACTTACCAGTAAATCTCATCAGCCATAACCAGGGACTTACTGTTATATCTAATCGAGTATAGCGCAACATCAACTCCCAATACCGGGAGAGACGAAACCCCTCCTATCGTTCATTGCCTCCATGTGATTCGGGACTGTACCCAAAATCCACCTATTTGCATGACTCCTTTGAGCCGTGGTAGGGAGGAAATCAAAACACAGTGGGAACCACACAAGACACTACGACAATCTTGAGTCTACAGACTAACCTATACAGTGTCACCAGAGAACTGCTATCTGACGATAGGTATAGTACCATATAGGAGTTCTCGGTGAGTCCTGTTCGATGTACCCATTCTCTAATGAGCACCCGTGCATAATCTTTGATGTCAAACACCAATGGTTATGGGATCAACTATCGCCCCTTACAGGGTCAAGAAACGTACACACCAGTCTACTCTGGAATATCGATACTCTGTCTAGATACTCTCTAGACTAGGAACAGTTAAAGGATGTGCTTGTGGACTACACAAGTCCCAGTAGTATGATCCGTATCATAGTCCTGGTAGTCAAGCAAACATTCTAAGGGCTTTATTAACATGTATCAGAAAGACAGTATAATAACATACGCGTACATGTTAAGATAAAGAGCAACCTGATAGCATACTATCATGTCGAGCAAGAAAATCCTCTCTCTATATATGTCCAAGCATCCACTATATCATACAATAATGGCCTCTAGGGCATACATATTCCTAACAGTGATCATATAGAGACCTATAGTACATATTTACCTATGATCATATACTTTTACTCGTCACATATATATTCTATACTTGTCATTCTGTTACTCTTATTTTATCCTTGGGACTTACCGAGCGGTAATTCGCTGATAGGCATTCCACCCACTCTTGTTTTTCTTGGAATGTTCGTCAAATACGGTCTAGATGGAGGAAGTGGAGGACACAGAGAAAAACTACAACCGGAACGCTACTCAGGATTAGCTTAGCTTCACTTTTTATTCAGTTTATGTATGACACATGTTTAGACATTTTCTTTTATTGTATTTACTTTCCAGTTGAAACTATCGTACCTGTAAATATTGGAAGTTGAATGTGTTGGGGTCAAAAATTACACCCCGGTTGACCAAGTCAAATTCAAAGTCAACCCCAAGTAAGTGGGCCCATGCCCAAGTCGAGCCCCGCGGCTGGCCTCTCCCATGCCAAAAAAGAAAATTATGTAATAAATAATTTTGATGTAATTTATATGAATAAATTTAAGGAAAATCGGCATAAAGCCAAATTTTTATAAAGCCCATGGCTTATGTGCAAAAAGAAATAGCACATAAGGCATGGGATGGGAAAAATGCCATTTTGTAAAGCCCAAGGGGGTATGTGTAAATTTGTAAGCCTATATAAGGCAACATGATGTTGGAATAAAGAAGAACAATTCATTCTCTCTAAAAAAATTAGGTATTGTGCCTCCTTCTCCTTTCTCAAGGTTCTAAAACCTTCTCCTTTTTTAAATTAAATCAAGAGTTTAATTTTTCCCTTTTCCAAAAAGAAATAGTTTTTTCACCACAAAACCCTTGAACGGGTCTTCAACCAGATCTCGAAAAGGGGAGACTTTTAAGTCTCACCCTCTTTTCTCTAAGATCCAGCCGATCAAGAGGAGGAAGAAGGAGACCCATATCCAAAAATCCAACTTTGGACAGATCCAAGGCTCAAAAGAAGCTCCAGGGCTAAAAAGAGAAGAGAGCGGTCCCCTTTGATCACCTCTGAAGATTTTTGGGGAGTTCAACTCCAAGTCCTAAATTCTCAAAGGAGTTTAACTCCTATTCAAGATCATTTAGGAGTTTAACTCCAAATCTAAAACTTTTGGAGTTTAACTCCACTCAAAACCCTTTGGTAGTTCAACTCCCAGCTTAGGGGCTAAGCCATTTTTCCGCTGGTGTTTCTAGTGGCAGCGTGCCGCGCACGTGACCCGCGGGCGCCAAGCGGTCGCATGTCGCGCGTGTGACCCATGGGGCGCCCAGCGGTCGCGTGCTAAGCACGTGACCCGCTAGCGCTCAGCGCCCACGCGCCTGGCACGTGACCCGCGGGCGCCCAGCGCCCACGCGCCTGGCACGTGACCCGCGGGCGCCCAGCGTCCACGTATCATGCACGCGTCTTTAAGATACTCCTCACCTCTCATGTTCTATGCATTCCACATCCAAAACACGTCCCCCGTTGGAAATTTTTTTCTAACGGGACGCTGCCCCATACCCTATAAGGGGGCTGCTAGCCCCCTTGATTCCCAGCCCGCTATCCGGATAGAAGGACCCCCGTAAAACTCTGCGGGGCCCCCGATATATCCAAAACCCTTTCAAAACATACGCACACAGCACATTAAGTTCGCATGATCAGTTTGACCCGTCAATCGGAGGTTCTTTCGTTCCAAAGACGAGAGGTAATTAACGACAGTTTAGTCCGCGACTGCCGGAGATTCGGATCCTCACAATCAATAAACCCCCGCCTATCCTAAGTAGGAGGAATCTGTAGTACGCCTGACAAGCGCGCGTGTATTCTCATCTCAATGGGGTGACGAAAAACACCCTACAGAATGTAAATCAAGATGTTTGTTGAAAAATTTTACAGTCTCCATTTATTCTTGTATTGCGTATTATTGTTTCAATACGATTAGTATATTTATTTAGAGAATGACTTTCTCTGGATAAATATATCGCGGGCTTACCACGTCATCGTTTCTGTCTTTTGGGAAGCGGGGCGTGACGGGTTTTATTGGTGGCCCATGCAGAACAGTTTTGCATGAAATCGTAAACAATATATCACAAAAATTAACGAATTCAACAAACATTTACATTCCTTACATTTCAAATTTTTTGAATCTATCCTAACCTATCTTTTATAATCATGGTGATGGACTCTCTGAAAAATACCAGCATAAACGTCAATGGCAATACTCCACCGCCTACACCACCACCACCATCTACCATTGCAGCTCCTACCAATGAGCAAACGGTATTTCTTGAGGCTATCAAGAGCATATTGGAGGGTCAGCAGCAGCAGACTGCTATTGTAACACCCTAGCACTGTTATACTATATTTTATTTGGGGTATTTCAAATCTTGCGACAGATTTATGATTATTATTGCTTTTGGGTACGGATAGTGCATTTGGTAACTGTGGTTAGTATCTGACCCGACCTGTATATTTGAAACCCATCATGATTCAAGATTACATTATATATTTGCTAGTATAGAGGATCTATGCACATTTAGATTATATATACATGTATAATATATTTTGTGTCTGCATATCTTTTAAATAATGCAAATAATAGCCAGATAATATTTCTTAATATCTAGCATGGTATGTTATAGTACCCACATCTTATGGTTGCATCCATACATCACGTTCACGTCCAGATTGCTAAAACAGACTTGTTTGTATCGCTATGTGTATTTATGTAGATCCGTACTTGGGGAGATACATTTTTATTAACCGGGTATCGCATTATGGTTTTAACTAGTACGTATATTCTCCATATTTTAAAACTAGGTTTTTAGAAGAAACCCGAATAATTTTCGGAGCAGTTTGAGATTAGATGTATAATCCTATAAAATATATTATAATATTTTCTAAACTTAAAACTAAACTAACAGATTAAATATAACATAATAAATATAATATTTTAACTAAATATATTATTATCCTATCTCTGTCTCTCTTTATCCTCTCTCTCTTCTCACATTCTCTTTCTCTATCGCTTTGTCTCTCTTTCTCCTATATATATAAATTATTATATTAAACTTAATATTAATTAACCCTCAACTTCCTCCCCCCCTCTCTCTATTTTCTTCTTCTGTCCTCCTCCCGGCCCACGAGAAACCCTAATCCCTCACCGCCACTGCTCTTCCTCGTTGTCAACCCCCATCGTTAAACTTACCCCGACTTCATCACCACCTCCGCATCCACCTCCTATCTCCTTTCCCAGGACCACCCTGCACCAACGCCAACCTAAGAACCCCGATCCATTCCCAGAAATCTCATCCCCAGCCGTCGATCACCTCGCCCTCGTCACAACCTCCACCACTTCTACCCCCTTTCCTCTTCTCTCTTCCTCGAGCACCTTGCACCCCACGACGATAACCCTGTAAACCCCCGACGAACCACGACCTCTGCAGCAACTCAGGGAATCCCTCGCCGGAGACCTTAACACCTTGTCGCCATCACCCTCATCCCACCGTCACCTCCTCACATCTCTCTCCGATCCACGATACCACAAACCACCACCGCCACCTTCGTCAACCCAGACTTCCCGATCACAAAAGCACCCGAGAAACCCTCTGCCCATCGTCGCCGTCGTCTTCTCCTCTGTCCTCATAACTCAAACACCAGCAGCCCCTATTCCTCCTCTTCTTCTTTCTTGCTTGCTTTCTTGGTTTTCCGGCCGTCTCGCCGGAGTCGCATGCGTCGTCGACGATCCGGACGACCCAGTCACCATCACCGTCCACCCTAGTCACCATGTCCAGTCTGTGCGCGCAAGTTTGCACCGTGACCTTATTTTCGACGTCGGACGTAGCATTCGTATCTCGAGGTGAGATCCGATCAAGTAAGTTTAATTTTCAACATGCTATGTTATATTATATCAATATCTATATGAATAAAAATAGTACACGTGTTTTATTATTAAGCAACTATTACGATTTACAGTGTTACGTTATCCGTTTGTATCCGTACCGATAATAGCATATCTAGTTGCATGCCGGAACATCATGATATCATTATACTACTAGTATAACATGCTATCTAGTTTGCATCATACTTGGTAGTGAACGTATAATGGTTATTACAGATAGATACCTATACATCCTAGCATCAGTTTTGTTTACTGTGTTCCGATATTGATTACAGTTTCACATGGGGTATCTATTTGGTTAATATACATCACATGAGATGTTCACGACACACTACTTGACTTGTTACTTGGATATTATTACTAATGCCGACAATCTTGATGTGTTGTCCTGATGAATGTAACTTATTGTCTTCACAGACAAAACCTGTACCTTCTTGATCCTGTGTTGGCATTAGATTCATATCATAAATACCTGACTTGAACACACAACTTGGGGAGTAAGGGGAAATCAATAATGAAACATGACTTGTAACTCAATCGATACTTATACCGATCGGTCTTTACGGGCTAGGCCAACCCCGGAATGATGCCGCTGACATCATTCGTCTGTACATGTTACCTGTTTACTGCTTAGCGGCACGTCTCGGATTCAGCCCGAGAGTCTTGACCGTGGTCCCGGACACGCACGGGATACTATTGAGTTATATCGACGATTCTATTAAATTGATTTCAAAGACTTTTAGAATAGATAACTTAGAAGCATAGTTTTAGAATACACATCACACACCCATACATACACATACCTCCCTGTTTCATATCTGTGTTATTCATTTACATTCATATTTACTTATATCGTTATATCCTGGTTATCACTATTATTTTGATATCGTGATGCACCGACGTCTGGGTTTTGCATGGTCCAGTTTCTCTACTTTTATCGCGGGCTGAACAGAAGTACTTTAGCCATCAAGCCGAGCAATGAGGAGTTGAATGTGTATTTAGAGATGTTTAGTTTTGTTTATTTTTGTAGTTTTATTTCTATTGATGTGAGCCCATATTGGGACGCGATTCAGATACTAATGTTTTGTGAATCTTGATTCGTTTCTGCTATATGCATTTCTTGATTTTATTTATTATGGCAGATGGACATGTGTTAGCTAGATTATATATTTTTCTGTTCTTGATATCCGATAAGCAGCCGTAATGTGACTGTGGATGGATGATTCCTAGTCACAGGTAGTATGGTTGACTCTGTCACGTGCTGTAGTTACGCATCTTGGGAAGCGGGGCATGGCAGGGTTTGTTTGGTATCAGAGCCATAGGATTTAGGGTGTCGGGTTTGGTTCTTTTTGTAATTGGGTATTGAACCCAATACACTAACCAGAAAACCCGGAATTAGGAACATGTCCTTCCACATTATTGTCTTGTCATTCAAATTCTTGAATCTTATCTTTTCCTTAACTCTTGTATCTTGACGATATGGAAATGACTTTGCATCTCAACTTGGAATCTTTCTGATTCCTTATTATTTCTCCCTTCTTATTCTTTCGATTCTGATAGTAGAATTTGGGCGACTTGAATGGAGTTATCTGATTGTAACTATATACCGCGGCATGGTTATAATGCGGTACTCTATTTAAGTAACTTGAAGTCCTATTTTGATTCATTTTCTTGACTTATGGTCGTTGTATTACCTTGTTTCCTCTCGGCGCCATTGCTTACGACTTTATGTCTTATCACGAACTTGAATCCAACAACCACGTTATATCGTCCTATAAGAACCAATCTGTTTGCGTTTCGAAAAATAAGGAAAAACACAGGAGAAGCTTTTGATGATTGCGGTAGTTCGAGATTAACCCCAGTGGAAGCTGGTACAGACCGCTTCAAGGATGATCAGATGTAAAATGTTTGATCGAGGAAGTTTTGACTGACCCACATCAGAGTAACGCATCGGAAGATTTTGGGCTAATAACCCACAAGTCTTAGAACAAACTTGCAAATTCATGATGAGGGGAACTGTTTACTGAAAGGAGAAGTTCATAAACAAGTTGCAGATGAAGCGCCAGCGGTAGTTCGGGAGTTTATGGATGTGTTCGAGGACATCTCGGGTTTACCGCCAAAACGAGATGTGGAGTTCGTGATTGACCTTATTCCTGGAGCAGCGCCGATTTCAAAGGCGTATTATCCAATGGCGCCGGTGGAACTAGAAGAGGTACAGAAATAAGTTGCCGAATTATTAGAGAAGGGTTGGATTCGCAGCAGCGGTTCACCATGGGAAGCTCCAGTTCTTCTAGTCAAGAAGAAAGATGGCACGCGGAGGATGTGCATTGATTATCTAGAATTAAACCGGGTGACTATTAAGAACAAGTACCCAATACCTCGCATCGGTGAATTATTCGATCAACTTAGTGGCATGAGGGTATTTTCGAAGCTGGATTTGCGATCCGGATACCATCAAGTTCGGGTGAAATCAGAAGATATTTGCAAGACAGCATTCCAAACTCAATATGGGCATTATGAGTACTTAGTGATGCCATTTGGAGTTACTAACGCACCAGCGATATTTATGGACATGATGAACAGAATCTTTTCACCGTACCTGGACCAGTTCGTAGTGGTATTTATTGATGACATTCTGGTCTATTCAAGGAGCAAAGAAGAGTATGCAGAACACTTGAGGATCACACTGCAAATGTTGAGACAAGAAAAGTTATATGCTAAGATGAGCAAGTGCGAGTTTTGGCTCGAAAAAGTGAAGTTCTTGGGTCATGTTGTATCCGGAGATGGAATTGCCGTTGACCCTGAAAGGATTGCAGCTGTTCATGATTGGCCACTTCCAAAGAACGTAGGGGAGATCGGAAGTTTTCTTGGGCTCGCCGGATACTATAGAAGGGTCGTGGAGAACTTCACTCGAATGGCAGAACCATTGACCAAGCTAACACGAAAGGAAGTACCGTTCGTATGGACCGAGAAGTGTGCGTCAACTTTTGAAGCGTTGAAGCAAAAATTGACCACCGCTCCTACCTTGACAGTGCTAGACGGTTCTGGACGGATGGTTATTCACAGCGACGCATCTGGGAAATGCTTGGGATGTGTTCTAATGCAGCATGGGAAGGTTATAACCTATGCATCAAGTTAATTGAAGACCCATGAGAAGAACTACCCAACTCATGATTTGAAGCTAGAAGCAATGATTTTTACTTTGAAGATTTGGAAACACTACTTATTGGGCGAAAGGGTAGAAGTATTTACCGATCACAAGAGCCTAAAGTACATATTCACACAGAAAGAGCTTAACATGAGACAACGTAGATGGTTAGAGCAGATGGCTGACTATGATCTTGATCTAAAATACCATCCGGAGAAAGTTAACGTAGTGCCGGATGCTTTATGTCAATTGCCAGCAATACGGATGTTGACTGTATAGAAATAGATTATAGCTAATCTTCAAAGGTTCGAGTTGGAGATTGTACTACCGAATTTTTCGGGACAGTTGATACAATTGCAAGTACAGTCATCCTTAATCGATAAGATTAAAGCAGCGTAGTCGCACGATCCAAGATTGCAGAAGTTTCGAGAACAAGTAGAAGTGGGATTTCGAATGGACTTGTTAATTTAAGAAGATGGTTCGTTACGATATGGTAGCCGTCTATGTGTGCCTAAAAGAGATGTTCATGAAGAAGTCATAAGGGAGGCTCATAGTTCCGCGTATTCTGTACATCCGGGAGACACAAAGATGTACAGAGATCTACGACAACATTTCTGGTGAGAAGGCATGAAAAGGGAGATTGCTCGCTACGTATTAAAATGCTTGGTGTGTCAGCAAGTCAAGACTGAACATCAAAAGGTAGCTGGTTTGTTGCAACCACTTCCGATTTCTCAATGGAAGTGGGAACATATAACCATGGATTTCGTGACAGTATTGCCGCGGAGTCCAAAGGGCAATAACGTAGTTTGGATGATTGTTGATCGATTGACTAAGGCAGCTCATTTTATACCGTTTTGAGTTGGTCAGTCGACGGAAGCTTTAGCAGAGCGGTACATGCAGGAGATTGCGAGATTGCATAAAGTACCTGTAATCATCGTTTCCAATCGTGATACCCGATTTTTATCGCACTTTTAGAGGAGTCTACAGGAAATTTTAGGGACTCGGTTGAAATTTAGCACCGCCTATCATCCTCAGACAGATGGCCAGTATGAAAGAACGATCCAAACTCTTGAAGATATGTTGAGAGCATGCATGTTAGACTTCAAGGGTTCATGGGAGGATCATTTGCACTTGGTGGAGTTTTTTTATAATAACAGTTTTCAGGCGACTATACAGATGGCTCCATTCGAATCATTATACGGTCGTAAGTGTCGCTCGTCCGTCTGTTGGGACGATGTTGGAGAAAGAATATTATTGGGACCATATCTTATTGTGCAAACTGTGGAGAAAGTTAACGTGATCCGAAATCATATGAAGGTGGCACAAGATCGACAGAAAAGTTGGGCTGATACTGGACGAAGACCTATGGAATTCACAGTTGGTGATCTTGTATTCCTGAAGATATCACCGACCAGAGGAGTGATTTGATTTGGTAGTCGAGACAAGCTTAGTCTTCGATTCGTGGGGCCTTTTGGTATTATCGAGCGTGTTTGAGAGGTAGCATATCGATTGGATTTACCACCATCCTTGGCGAGTGTTCATGACGTGTTTCATGTATCTCAACTCCGCAAGTATGTTCGAGATGAGACACACGTCCTAGATCACTCGGAGCTGACAGTAAGGAAGGACTTAACGTATGAAGAATGACCAATGGTGATTGTGGATCGGCGAGACAAGGTCCTCAAGAACAAAGTTATCCCTCTAGTACTTTCATGGGGGAATCGTTCACACGGAGAATCTACTTCGGAACGTGAAGACGAGATCAGACAGAATTTTCCACACCTCTTTTCTTAAATTCATGTTTTCTTGTCTTTTCTTGTTTCGGGAATTTCGAGAACGAAATTATTTTGTAGTCGGGTATAATTTAACACCCTAGCACTGTTATACTATATTTTATTTTGGGTATTTCAAATCTTGTGACAGATTTATGATTATTATTGCTTTTGGGTACGGATAGTGCATTTGGTATCTGTGATTAGTATCTAACCTGACCCGCATGTTTGAAACCCATCATAGTTCAAGATTACGTCATATATTTGCTAGTATAGAGGATCCATGCACATCTAGATTCTATATACATGTATAATATATTTTGTGTCTGCATATCTTTTAAATAATACAAATAATAGCCAGATAATATTTCTTAATATCTAGCATGGCATGCTATCGTAACCCGCATCTTATGGTTGCATCCATACATCACGTTCACGTCCAGATTGCTAAAACAGACTCGTTTGGATTGCTACGTGTATTTACGTAGATCCGTACTTGGGGAGATGCATTTTTATTAATCGGGTATCGCATTATGGTTTTAACTGGTACGTATATTCTCCATATTTTAAAACTAGGTTTTTATAAGAAACCCGAATAATTTTCGGAGCAGTTTGAGATTAGCTGTATAATCCTATAAAATATATTATAATATTTTCTAAACTTAAAACTAAACTAACATATTAAGATTAAATATAACGTAATAAATATAATATTTTAACTAAATATATCATCATCATATCTCTCTCTCTCTCTATCCTCTCTCTTTATATATATCCCTCTGTCTCTCACTTCTATATATATAAATTATTATATTAAACTTAATATTAATTAATCCTCAACTTCCTCTCTCTCTTTCTTTATTTTCATCTTCTGTCCTCCACCTCTCGCCACGAGAAACCCTAACCCCTCACCACCACCACTCCTCCTCGTTGCCAACCTTCGTCGTCGACCTTACCCCGACTTCATCACCACCTTCGCATCCACCTCTGTAACAACCCTAAACTTTCTATACAAAATTTTTGTAAAGTACAGAAAAGAATATCTTAACATGAGCTCAACTTAAAAGTATTTCTTGTTTAAGAACAACAAGAAAACAATTGTAGCTCATTGGTAAAACCTTGCACTTCTGTGACATAACCCCTGTGTTCAAATCCCCCCAGCCACATATTATTTTTAATGATTTTTCTTTTAAACTTTTAGGAAGCCCAAAAGTTTACACGTGCAATACAGGTAAAAATGAAAAGTCAATAAAATCAAACATGTGGATATTGATATATGAGCAGACACCAACATGTGGCAAGAATCCAGACCCCAACCCCCACCCATCGACTAGCGAAGATCCCTAAAGGGCCAGCGGCGCCGGGCCCCCCCGTTGCAAATGCCTCCTAATTTTACCCCAACACCCTTTGGACTCCCCCTACCACTCATCTTCTGTTTGAATTTCCTGCAATTATCCAGAGAATTAAAAATCACCATTAAACCAATGTTTTAATGCATTTTAGTTCTCATTTTTAATTCTCTAAACTCTAATTCTATCCTATAAATACCACCCCACACCCTAGCCCTCTCCATTCTGAAATCTATCACCAAAACTCCCAAATATTTCCAAGTCAAATTAGTTGTACAAGTGGAGTTAGCCCAAGGTTATCTTCCAGCGACGACTCAGGACAAATCCGGCGATACCGCGACTCCACGAAGCTCTCAAAACCTTCCTCCACCTCTCCTCTCTATCCTAAACTAGTAAGTCCCCTCTCCTCTCTTCTCTTCCCTATTAAAAGAATTCTCTTCTCAAAACTCATCGGAAGCGGAATTATTCTGACTTACGATTCTAATTTTGTTAAAAACACAACTTTTCTTAATAACTAAACATCTATACAACTTGTTTAGTAATCTTAAAACAAACATTTAGAACAAATTTCAATTCAAAATATAATGTTATACAACTTTTATTTCAATTTTAAGGTTAAATACCACAAAATTTACTTACGACATCATTTCATCATATTTGCTCATATTACCTTTAGAAAACTCACGAGATAATGATTCATCTCATCACAACACTTATTATTATATAGCACGATGGCTTTTGGAACAATATTTTGTGGGATAAATACAATTTTACAATAAAATACCTTAAACTAATAAAACCGTATTTTTTAAGATTGTTTTTATTAAATTCCTTGCAATTAAGTCTCTACAACCCATTTTGGGGAAACCGATTTGGATGGTGCGGGTTATCGCATATTTTCGGAACTAGTAGAGCGAGATGCAGATCTCCTCGCGGAGTATCCAATCTCGATGGAATTTTTAATACAATTTTTAAGAATAATGTGATTTTCTGTTTAATAAATAAATTCTATTTAATAAATAAATTCTATTTTTAATAATTATATATATATATATATAAATATTATCAAAACATCTATTTATATTTATAATAAATTCCATGTTTTCTAAACAAACGAATCCCAAATTTTATGAATATACCATCACAAATCCATACAATTCCAATTTACACTAAAATACCATATACTATTTAATCTAGGTTTATAATCATTAAAATACTTCACTTTTAAAAATTACCTCCATGAAAACTCTAAACACGATAAATAAATGCTTGAGATTTATTTTGAAAGTTTATCAAAACTATTTTTCATAAAACCGCTCAAGTCTTTCTTATGTACATTTATTATATTGCTTATTTATGCTTAGCATGTTTACTTCTGAGTAAATACGTCGCGAGTTTAGTCATGTCTCCTTATCCGTATACTAGAAAGCGGGCGTGACAAATTTTGTTGGCGGCCCATGCAGGTCAGTTCTGCATGAAGTTATACCATGCAGGTCAGTTCTGCATGAAAACCTAAGCAATATATCATAAGAATCAGCAACTAAAACATTCTTTATATTTTCTATTTCTTGAATCTATCTTAACCCTATTTTTCTTTAAAGGTTATGGATTCTCCGAACAACACTAGCACCAACGTGAACGGCAACACCGCACCACCACCTCTTCCACTTACACCTACATTAGTAGCTCCAATCAACGAGCAGACGGTTTTGCTTGAAGCAATCAAGAGCCTCTTGGAGGGACATCAACAGCAGACTGCTATACTCTTGAACCGTCCAGAAGCAGAAGCATCTGGAGTGAAGCAATTCCGGGCACTGCATCCTAAGCAATTCTCAGGGAAAGAGAGCCCTTTGGAAGCTGAGAAATTGGCTCAATCAATCGAAGATGATCTGGCAGCAGCACAAGTGCCAGACATTACTTGGGTAAGGGTTGTGAAACTGCAACTTACCGAAAACGCCCGAGTATGGTGGAAGGCGGAAGAAAGCCGTCTTGCCCAGCCGATTGAATGGAGGATTTTTTGCGAGATGTTCGACGCGAAGTATTTTCACGAGACTGTCCGATTTGACATGGAGCAGCAATTCATCTATCTACAACAAGGTTCTATATGGAGCAAATCCGTGGATGAGTATGATGTTGAGTTCACTATGTTGAGTAGGTTCGCGGCACATCTCATACCGACTGCTGAGATCAGGACTAGAAGATTTCAGTAAGAGTTGGACCCGGAGATTCAAGCAGCGTTAGCTACAGGGGATTTCCTAACCCATGATTTGGCTTTAAGGACTGCCCGAAGATATGAGGCAGTGGTGAAGAAGAAGGGCAGACCTCAATCTTCCGGTGTGAAGCGCCCTGTTACTTAGATAGCAGGAGGAGACTCTTTCAGGAAACCGTTTGTACCTAGGGGATCGGAAGTAACATTTAATCGGTCAAGTCTAGACTTTTGCTACTACTGCAAGAGAGATAAACACCTGTTGAAGGACTGCAGGCACGCAAACGACATGTGCTTTTTTTGTGGCGCATCCACTCATGGAATTGGAACATGTCCTCATAGACGCAACCCAGTTCCAACACACATCAACTATCCACAGCGGTCATCTATTCAGGCATCTGCACCTAGTCTTGCTCTCCTAGCTCCACCTCCACGTGGACCTCCTGCACAGCCTACTCGCCAATTCTATCAGGCACCGAGGAACATGACTCGAGAGCAGAGGAACATGCCCCAAGGACAGAGAAATATGCCTCCAGTTAGGAGGAACGTACCCCGGCGTCAGGCTTACACATTAGCGACAGTAGAAGCCGAGACTATAGACCAAGGTAACACTGGTAATTCCCAATAATCTTTTCAAACCCTTGCATCATCTCGTTACTTTCATGCACTACCAGTATCTCTTTCACCACCACTATCACCAAATTTTTTCTTGAATCTGTTACAACTTCCTTTTATAAATTTCGAGGACGAAATTTTTATAAGGAGGGTAGCATGTAACAACCCTAAACTTTCTGTACAAAATTTTTGTAAAGTACAGAAATGAATATCTTAGCCTGAGCACAACTTAAAAGTATTTCTTGTTTAAGAACTGCAAGAAAACACTTGTAGCTCATTGGTAAAGCATTGCACTGCTATGACATAGCCCCTGTGTTCAAATCCCCCCAGCCACATATTATTTTTAATGATTTTTCTTTTAAACTTTTTGGAAGCCCAAAAGTTTACACATACAATACACGTAAAAATGAAAAGTCACTAAAATTAAACATGTGGAAATTGATATATGAGCAGATACCAACATGTGGTAAGAATCCAGACCCTAACCCCACCCATCGACCGGTGAAGATCCCCAAAGGGCCGGCGGCGCCGGCCCCCTGTTGCAAATGCCTCCTAATTTTACCCCAACACCCTTTGGCTTTCCCCCACTACTTCTCTTCTGTTTGAATTTCCTGCAATTACCCAGAGAATTAAAAATCACCATTAAACCAATATTTTAATGCGTTTTAATTCTTATTTTTAATTCCTTAAACCCTAATTCTATCCTATAAATACCACCCACACTCTAGCTCTATCCATTCTGAAATCTATCATCAAAACTCTAAAAATTTTCTAAGTCAAATTAGTTGTACAAGTGGAGTTAGCCCAAGGTCATCTTCCAGTGACGACTCGGGACAAATCCGGCGACACCGCGATTCCACGAAGCTCTCAAAACCTTCCTCCACCTCTCCTCTCTATCCTAAACTAGTAATTCCCCTCTCCTCTCTTCTCTTCTTTATTAAAAGAATTCTCTTCTCAAAACTCATCGAAAGCAGAGTTATTCCGACTTCCGATTCTAATTTGTTAAAAACACAACTTTTCTTAATAACCAAACATTTATATTGTTATATCTTGTTTGGTAATATTAAAACAAACATTTAGAACAAGTTTCAATTCAAAATACAATGTTATACAACTTTTATTTCAATTTTACGGTTAAATACCATAAAATTTACTCACGGCATCATTTCATCATATTTGCTCATATTACCTTTAGAAAACTCACGAGATAATGACCTACCTCATCACAACACACATCATGATATAGCACGATGGCTTTTGGAACAATATTTTATGGGATAAATACAATTTTACAATAAAATACCTTAAACTAATAAAACCGTATTTTTAAAGATTGTTTTAATTAAATTCCTTGTAATTAAGCCTCTACAACCCATTTTGGGGAAATCGATTTGGATGGTGCGGGATATCGCACATCCTCGGAACTAGTAGAGCGAGATGTAAACCTCCTCACGGAGCTTCCGATCTCGTTGGAATTTTTAATACAATTTTTAAGAATAATGTGATTTTCTATTTAATAAATAAATTCTATTTTTAATAATTATATATATATATATATATATATATAAATATTAGCAAAACATCTATTTATATTTCTAATAAATTCCATGTTTTCTAAACAAAGGAATCCTAAATTTCATGAATATACCATCACAAATCCATACAATTCCAATTTACACTAAGATACCATATACTATTCAATCTAGATTTATAATCATTAGAATACTTCACTTTTAAAAATTACAACCATGAAAATCCTAAATACGATAAATAAATGTTTGGGGTTTATTTTGAAAGTTTATCAAAACTATTTTTCATAAAACCCCTTCAAGTTTATTAATTTACAATAAGGACCCTAGTAAATATAGGTTTAAGCGGGACCAATTCTCTTGAGCTTCAGAGAGCCGGAGGTGGGTGCTTGCCTATTTAAGATAGGAAACTAAAACGGGGTTATCAATGGTAATTGGCTTGGAAAAAGTCACAAATCCTGCCGTCCATGTGCAACAGTTACCGATAACTCCAAAACCTAATTCAGGAATCAAATTTTGTTTAAGTGTCTGACTCGAACAGAGTCTCAGTCTAATCTGAATACAATTCCAATCTACATACAATTCAAATATAACTCAAATACATCATGAATCCATATATACTGAATACTATCAAATATCAACATAACTTGAAGAACGAACCATGGATATACATGGACTTGATTACATGACTATCCGTTTACATTATTATCCGTTTATATGAACAACTGATATCATGGTTTCGGCAAGTCTTACAGCTATAAACAATACAATCAACATTACGGGTTTTTTAAAGGGGTAGACTGTTACGGAATGTGTTAAAAGTAGCACGGGATGGTCATTAAAAGGCATAACTAAACATCCATTGCCGTTGTTCCGTGGGGTTTGATGGAGCCTTGTACTACGGGTTAGCTTAGTCCACGGGATAGTTGGACTCCTCTCGTAAACACTAATATCTTCTGTACCAAGCTACAAACAACCGCGTTAACATAATAATCATACGTTATACCAGTATATTCTCTTATCTGTCTATTCTATTTCTATCTCTCTTGGGACTTACCGAGCGATTTGTTCGCTGACGGCATTCTTTTTCTATTCTTTCTTTAGAATGTTGTCAAGAGGACCTGACTCTCTGGAGATCGAGCCCAGCTCAGAAGACTTGGAGCAGTTCATCGAGGACCCCGAGCTCTAGTTCACTTGTATATTCTTTTACTTTCAGTTCATGTCATTGTTTAGGCATCGCTTTCTAGTATTGTATTTACTTTCCAGTTGTATTGTAAAGAATGTTTAATCAATAAAAAGTTGTCGTTCATTTACATCTCATGTCTTTCTTGTGTATATTTATTATATTGCTTATTTACGCTTAGCGTGTTTACTTCTGAGTAAATACGTCGCGGGCCTAGTCACGCCTCCTTATCCGTACAACGAGAAACAGGCTGTGACAACCTCCCATCTCCTTTCCTAGGACCACCCTGCACCAACACCAACCCAAGAACCCCAACCCATTACCAGAAACCTCATCCCTCGCCGCCGATTACCTCGCCCTCGTCACAACCTCCACCACTTCTACCTCCTTTCCTCCTCTTTCTTCCCCGAGCTCTTTGCGCCCCATGACGACAACACTGCAAACCCCCGACGATCCGCGACCTCTGCAGCAACTCGGGAAGCCCCTCGCCGGAGACCTCAACACCTTGTCGCCAACACCCTCACCCACCATCACATCCTCACTTCCCTCTCCGATCCCCGAAACCATAAACCACCACCACCACCCTCGTCAACCCCGACTTCCCGATTACAACAACACCCGAGAAACCCTCTGTCCATCGTCGCCGTCGTCTTCTCCTCTGTCCTCTGTCCTTATAACTCAAACACCATCAGCCCCCATTTCTCTTCTTTCTTTCTTTCTTTCTTTCTTGGTTTTCCGGCCATCTCCCATGAGTCACACGCGTCGTCGACGATCCAGACGACCCAGTCACCGTTGCTGTCCACCCTAGTCATCATGTCCAGTCTGCGCACGCAAGTTTGCACCATGACCTTATTTCCGACGTCGGACGTAGCATCCGTATCTCCAGGTGAGATCCGATCAAGCAAGTTTAATTTGAAACATGCTATGTTATAGTATATCAATATGTATATGAATAAAAATAGTACATGTGTTTTATTATTAAGCAACTATTACGATTTACAGTATTACGTTATCCGTTCATATCCGTACCGATAATAGCATATCTAGTTGCATGCCGGAACATCATGATATCATTATACTACTATATTAGTACAACATACTATCTAGTTTGCATCATACTTGGTAGTGAACGTATAATGGTTATTACAGATAGATACCTATATATCCTTGCATCAGTTTTGTTTACCGTGTTCCGATATTGATTACAGTTTCACATGGGGTATCTATTTGTTAATATACATCACATGAGATGTTCACGACATACTACTTGACTTGTTACTTGGACATTATTACTAATGCCGACAATCTTGATGTGTTGTCCTGACGAATGTAACTTGTTGTCTGCATAGACAAAACCTGTACCTTCTTGATCCTGTGTTGGCTTAAGATTCATATCATAAATACCTGACTTGAACACACAACCTAGAGAGTAAGGGGAAATTAATAATGAAACATGACTTGTAACTCAACAGTTCGATACTTATACTGATCAGTCTTTACAGGCTAGGCCAGCCCCGGAATGATGCCGCTGACATCATTCGTCTGTACATGTTACCTGTTTACTGCTTAGCGGCACGTCTCGGATCAACCCGAGAGTCTTGACCGTGGTCCCGGACACGCACGGGATATTATTGAGTTATATCGACGATTCCATTAAATTGATTTCAAAGACTTTTAGAATAAATAACTTAGAAGCACAGTTTTAGAATACACATCACATACCCATACATACACATACCTCACCGTTTTATATCCGTGTTATTCATTTATATTCATATTTACTTATATCGTTATATCCTGGTTATCACTATTATTTTGATATCATGACGCACCGACGTCTGGGTTTTGCACGGCCCAGTTCCTCTACCTTTATGGCAGGCTGAACATGAGTGTTCACCGCCGAAAATGGGAGACGGAACCGCGTAGGTCGTCTTGACTGAATTTGGGGGCAGATGCTATTTGGATTTATCTGTCCACATCTCCGAAAATGCCAAGTTGATTTATGGCATCGTGTATCGGAGGTTTGGACAGATGCTACCGTTGTAACAGACTTCGTTAGATTCCCCCTCATTTCCGAAGGGTTTTTGATTGTGGAGACGCTCTTCCCTGCAGGCGCAAGCCCCTACAGTTACTTACGTTACCGTATCACGGTAACCACTTTCTCCTGCTCCAGAAGTTCACTTCGTGTCGTGTGTGTTTGTTTTATTTTTTGGTTGCCCGTAGATTGTATACGGAGACTAATTTATGTTGTCGCCCGTAGGGCGTAGATTAGTCAAAATCCGTATATTCTTAGATTTGGGTTTGGGTTGATTTAAGGATCGTTAATCTCGTTTGAAATTAAGATCAACTTAAATGTTTGTTGAGAATACGTTAGTCTAATTTTAGACTAATATCTACTCAACAGGATTTTGGGATCATTCAGACCCAACAAAAGAGCATTTGGGTTCTATTGCTTTAGTTTAAGGAAGTTTCGATCCGTTGTTAGTTTAAAGACGTTGCGGTTCGTAGCTAGTTTAAGGACGTTGCGGTCCGTTGGGATGTTCTCATCAGTTTGGGAGTGCACCAAAGAGTTGTTGGTTGTTGGGACCCTCCACCTCTCTAAAAACGTTGAAGAATTACAACGACATGTATCAGAGATGTGGAGAGATGTACCCTGAACCAAATTCCAGATTGAGGGGAGAGATCATGGTGAACCATCTAAGAATCATTAGTCATTTTTGGGAGATTAAGATCAACTTAGGAGATGTGGGATGGATATCATTCTGGTCAATTAGTTTGGGAAGTCATGAGCATAGAGGCTCGGTCTATTTGGAGATCCAAGACGTTTCAATCTTAGGAAGACTTAGCCAATTTGGAGCTGAAGTTTGCTTCTTATAGTGTTAAATACTAATATATGCTCGGTGCTCACGTGCTTTCATGTGAGTCTCTAAAGCAGTGTTAAACACAGAAAATTGGGGCACTCACGTGTGGCACGTGAGGAGACTGAAAGTTGGCGCTGTACACTTGGGTCCAAATCCCCGTCTGTATATAAATGTTAAACACTTAATTCTTGTGACCATCACGTATGGGCACGTGAAGCGCCCCAGAGTTGGGCACTGCTTCTTTGGGTTTATTCCCTCTTCCTTTTATAAGTGCTAAGAACTTACCTCATATAATGCTCACGTGCGAACACATGAGGTGCTCAAAAGTGAGTGTTGTCTTTGGATTTTTCCCCTTTTCTATTTAAGTAATTGTTTGGGGTCACGTGAGAACACGTGACTCGATCTCAGTCCTTCTTTTTTGTTCCTTAGAGGTGCTCACGTGGGAACACGTGAGCCTTTGTTATATAGCATTGAACGCTAATGAATCACCCGTCTCTTTTATATGTATGGAGATTTTGATCTGCGCTTTGAGAATTTCAGGCCTTTTTCTTTATAAGAATTAAATTCTTTTGTAGGGTTAAACTCTAGTTTTATCAGAGAAATTAAATTCCTGTATACTTTTGGAAGAATTAAATTCTTTGAACTTAGTTCTTTCCCCTAAGTTTTGAATTTACATAACAGAATCTCCCCGATGAGAATTAAATTCTCAACTTGTGGGAAGATCTGCTTCTGCAAACCTCAATCAGAGGAAGAACTAAGTTCTTTTTTTGAATGGTTAAACCCTTAAGCAAGAGATAAGACAATCTCCGTGTCTTTCTTCTTACCTAGAGTTTATTTTTTCTAAAAGAGAGATCTTCTTCTTTAGAGAATTGAATTCTCTTCTTTTTTTTTGGTTCTCTCTCTTCTCTTTTCTTTTTTAAGTTTAAAGCTTATGGGGGGGGGGGTTCTCTGTACAAGACTTGAAGTCTTGGGTCCTTATATAGTAGAAACAAGTTTGTTGATTTAGTTAAAGAAATCTCTTATTAAGAGATCTTAATTGATTTGGGAATTTTATCCACCGTTGGATTTTTGATCCAAGGACTTCTGTTTTACATAAGATATTTTTCTTGCTTTTGACAAGATTAGGGAAATATTTTCCCATACAGAATTTTTTCTGTAGATAAGTGAGTTTTAATCACTATTAGATTTTTTTAATCCAATGGTACTCTGTTTTACAGAGAGTAATCTTTTTTATTTAGAAAGATTTAAGGAAATATTTTTCAAATAGGGTTTTGATCCCTTTATTTAGAATTCAATTTTATCAGCTTGGAAGGTGATTGGGAACACTCACGTGTAGCACGTGACCCCCACGGAATTAAATTTGTTTGCTTATATGTAACAGCCTAAAGAAAAGGCATCACGTGTTAACACGTGAGCTGGTGTTTAGGAACACTCACATGTAGCACGTGACCCCTACAGAGTAAAACTTGTTTGCTTATATGCAACAGCCTAACAAAAGGCATCACGTGTTAACACGTGAGCCTCTCTGGCCTTCTATTTGTTTTAATATGGAGCCTATATACTTTGTATACAGATGCTCACGTGCTTACACGTGAGGCTCAATCTCAGCCTGTCAAGCGCATATAATCTTTGTATCTAGGCGCTTCACGTGAGGGCACGTGAGGCTCCATTAGTGGGGAATTTCCCCATTCCTTTTTTCTCTTTTTTTATAAGGGAACAAATGCCCCCCAGCGTTGTTCTCACGTGGCTTGCACGTGAGTGCAACGCTGTCATCCTTTCAGCCGTTGGATTGCCTAGGGGAATGGGAAGATGAACCGCTCCCCGTCACGTCTTATAAATGCAAGGGTCTTGTCTTTGGGAAGCCACTGTTCTTTCATCTTCTTATTTCCTTGTCTTCCTTAAGAATTTAATTCTCTTCTTCAAAGCATAGTTCTCTGCCCATTGAAATTTCAGAGTTAAATTATGTTAGAAAGACCCTTTTTAGGTAAAGATCTTGAACGACAAAGAAACCCTTTTCTTTAATTCTTTTTTTTTTGGATTTTAAATCCATCATAAGGGCTCTGCTCTCTTCTGAAACCCATCTCTTAGAGATCCAAAAGACGTAACCTTTGAGTAGTAAACCCCAATATCTTCGAAGATTGGGCATTTCTCCTCTGATCTTTGAGGATTCATGGCATTTTAATTCTATTTTTCGTTTGCCCATCATGGGGGTTTCTGGAGTTTAATTTCACTGCTTAAAAGAAATTTAATTCCTCATCAAAAAGCTTAGCTCTGAAAGATCAAGAGGGCTCTTCGGGAATTTCATTCCCTGGTGTTCTTAAGAATATTTTCATAGGGTTTTATCCTTATTTGCACAAATTTAAATTTGTTGGGTATTTTAACAGAATTCATTTTTTCAATCAAGAGTTGTTTAAACTCCAGTGTCTGCTTAATGAGAATCTTTTTTGATTCTCACAATGATTATCCTGTCTCATCACTGGTGAGCCGCCATATTGATTTTATGGGGTCCATTTGTTTTGCCAGTGGTCCCATGGAACAAACTTCCTGTCGTTTCCTTCTGTTATTATATATATATATATATATATATAGGTTTCATTAATGGTTTTTCTTTCCCTTATTTCAGGAACAATGGATTCTCTTCCCTGCTTTCCTTATACTCGCTCAGACGCCACTTTTCCGTAATCGCCGTCGGACGAGGAAGCTATGACAATGATCAGGGCCCATGACAGGGACTATACTAGTTTGCTCTTATGGGGAGTTTGGTGTGGTCACATCATCCGGAGCCGCCGCAGTTTTACTTATGAGGTGTCAATAGAGCCCCTCCACCCAATATCACTGATGGAGCGCCCGCAGACCGCTTATGCGGTGGAGGCGGCTAATTGGACTACTACAGGCCAGCTTAAGCTGTCAACAACCGGGATACCCAACCTGCCTTTGCCGGCTATAGATATCTTGGGACGCAGCATCTGTCAAGGTGAAGCCCAACCCTGGGGACAAGTTTATAAGGTAGGGCTTATCCCTCACCACCCAGTAGGATATCTTCCCTGGGCTCGATAAGTTCTTTCCACCCACCATCCACCGTCCACAGTTGCAGAAGGTTGGGTTATATCAAGCGGTGTACGCGTCTCTTTTTCATTACCAGGCACCTCACGTCTAGTGGGTTAAAGCTTTTCTGAACCAATGGAATCTTCCCACCGACACCTTCTTGCCAGGGGATTGCGAGGTCTCTATTTCACTGGAAGAGTTTTGCGAGATCTCTGGATTGCTAATCAAGGAAGAGCATTATGAAGAGTTGCTGCCTCCTGACAAGTACGTGTTCACGACCATGCCGGCTATGCTTGACGGCCTGACGACTGAAAATGCCGTCCGCCATAAGTACCCCAGTCTAATGAAGGCTCTGGGTATTTTTGAGAAACTGTTCACGAAGTCAGAGGGGCAGGGTGTCACCTTTGAGAGCTTCATCACCTGATTTATCCGTGAAGACGCTTTATCAGAAGAGGCCCCAAAGTCTACGAACATTGACGACCCTTCTGGTTTTGGGCTGAATAAATTGCCGGCCAAACAGAAAGACTTACCGCAGTTTTATATTCCTGCCTCGTCAGCCGTGTCCTTCGATGCGATTGCGGCCCCTGGCATGGACGAAGAGACCTTCTTCATCGGCTTCATCAGTTTTTGGCTCAGTTGGTTCGTCATGCCGACGTATCGATGCTTCATGAGAGCTTCCGTCCTCTACCCCGCTCATCGCGTAGCTGAAGGGGCACGATTGGCCGTTAGCATTGCGGGATTGTTGCACTTATATTATGGATTAAGCATTGCGGACAATACTTCGACCCCAGGTGCTGATGTTGTGAATTTCTCCCTCCACTACTTCACGTCGTGGATCGAGATGCATGTACTGGGAGCATTTGCAGCACATCGACGGCCAGATTTCTATGGCTCCTATACCTTCCCACGAGTTATGAGGTTGGTGGATACTTCCGCTCCCGATCCGACTCAGTTAGGGGCCCTCCGCGTGTTGCTCAACCCATATTCAAACGAGGGTAGGATGGTGTTTAGTGATTGAGTCCTTTCTGGTCCTGCAGGGCCCGTTCAACAGCTTTTTGATCTATCAAAAAGCTGTGCGCCATCTTTAAAGCCTAAAGAAATTATGCACCTGTACTCGATTAGGCCGGGCTACTTGGTATTTCGTCAGAATAACATGGCTCTTTTTATCCCGTATAATCCGCACCGCTTTGCCCAGCAATTGGGCTATAACCAGGGTGTCCCTTTCAAGGCGTTCTTAGTTAAGCCTACTCCGTCTCTTGAAGTCACTCGTGACGTCATCCATCATTTTATGCTTCTGAACACCAGCTCCCATTTCATGATCCCTGAGTTTGACTATCTTCTAAGATGTGTGGGGTCTTTCACGGGTTGGTATCGTCATCGAGTCAGTCTTGTCATTGCCGAGGAGAGGCGGGTACTTTTCGAATGTAGAGCTTCAGCTCTGACCCAAGCCACTAGCGTTCCGTTGTGGCCGCGGACAGTGGTTCGTCCTCCATTGAGGAATAGCGGTCCGGTACTTATCTCCAGAACCGTTGAAATAGAATCGATCCCCCGTACTGCTGGTATGCCGGTGCGTACTAGAGCCGAAGCAAAGGCTTCTAGTGAAGCGCCGGCGGTAGTATCATCAGTGGCGGCTTCATCAATGGCGGTGTCATCAATGGTGGTATCGCCAAAGGGGAATACCGGAAGTGAGGTTGGTCAATGTCACGCTAAAGCGCTAAGGGGAAGGAAGCGTTCTTCGGTTAGTGCTAGAACAAGTTCTAAGAGGAGGAAAAGATCGGTCGTCGGCTTACTTGACACCTTACTTGAGTCTGAGCCGTTCATTTAGGACGAACCGATAGCTATGGAGGAATCGGACGCCGGTCTTATTTATCCTGGCTCGTCCGCTGAGAAAGCCGTGCAATTGGCTGAGGCTCTAAGGTGATCTCAAGATGAGACCGAGAATGTGCGCATCCCGAAAAAGCCCTACCCCCGGTCATATTCTATAACGTTGATCTATCATTACGGCGGGTACACATGGGACTTTTGTTAATGGAAGAAGAACGGGCCCTCAAACAGCCCATAACGATCGCCTCCGAAGATGAGCCTGCATTAAAGACAGGCAGTCATTCATCTGCACTTGAACCCCGATGAGCGCACTTAGCAAGAAAGGAAAAACGTCGTGAGAAAGCCATACTTCAAGCTCCTTGGCGCATTGGTATGCGTCTTTCTCATGTCCTTATTTCAGTGAATAGTCTGTATTACTTTTATGTCTTCTCATTTTTGTGAAAACTTTGCAAGGATTTCGGCAGCGAAAGAGGCTTTGAGTCCAGATCGGGACATAACTGTGGACTCTACAAATATCTCCTGTGATGCACCAGCAAGTGTGGAGGAGGCTATTAAAGCTACTACTCTTGCTGTGGAGCTTCCGGTTGTAACTTCTGTTCCTCCAGTGTCTATTCTTCCAGCAGAGGTGACTTCACTGGCCACAGCTCCCATAGACATCTTTAGTGACGCACCGAAGGGTGTAGAAGAGGTTGCCTGTAACATTTTAAAAAATAAATAAATAAATAAATCCTTTAGGTGAAATTTCTGATAATCGGTAAAATAAATTGTATTTTCCGTAAAACCAAGAAGTAATTATTTTTCATCATAAACTTAAATACGCCTATTTTAACTATGCAATTGCTAGTATTTGGTATTTATTTAGCCACTTATAAATTATTGGTTTACTTAAATATTTTTCCTTAATTAATTATTTTAAATATTATTATAAGGTTTCACTAATACATTTAATTTGTGTTAATTACAAGTGGGAATGGGTTAATCACACAAGTGTGAACCAGACACATTAACACAAAATGTAACATGTTGTGTTTGAAATGATATGGGTTTGTTAAGAGGGTTCTAGAAAATTAAGAAAGAGTTTAAAATAGAAAAGAAAATAAATAATTATTAAAAAGAGATTAAAAGATGTATTAATTATAGATATTTCTACACCAATCCACACATTTCTCTCTCTCTCTTTCTTTCTTCAAACCTGGCCGAACTTGGCAGCCCCCTCATTCCCATTTCACCACCTCTTTTCTCTCCAAAAATTCTTCAAAATTCTATCAAGAATCAATATAAATCCCCACTAATTCCTAATTAAATCTTTACCCATTATTCTTTGGCCAAACAAACTTGGATCTTGGTGCAAAGTTAGCATTTTGGAGGCTAAAATTCGCAAGTTTGATCTCAAATTGTGAGGTATAAATCCTAACTCTAAGGTTTAATTTTTGGTTATTACATTAATCTAGCCTAATTAGGTGTTTAATATGGTTTTAATTTGTAGATTTAGAAAATTCAAGAAAGGGGTTTTAAATCATGTTAGGGTTTTTATAAATTGATCATGATTACCATGTGTAGTTTAACACTTTATGACATGCAAAATTTAGTTTAGTTGTTAAGTTGCTAATTGTTGCTTCAAAATTATTCAAATTAGATAATTTTGCAAACTAGGTTTTTAAAATTAATATAAATTGGTGAGATAAAATTTTAGTAATGATTTGTGTGACTTAATTAAGATATTTAGTGAGCATTATGGTCACTAGAATTTGTTAAAACAATTAGATTTGAACTAAAATGAAAATTGATGCTTAGTAGGTTTTGAAATAAATCGATTGGAATCAAGCTTGAGGTTTTTTTGGTTAACTACCTATTTCATATAATATCTAGTGTGCTGTGCGTGCGCGTTTGGTGCGATTGGATTCTAAGTTTAGTGGTTTTCACGTATTGCGACTCTAGTTATAGTTTGCGGCATTGTCGCGAGCGCGTTGTGTGCACCAAGTGTGTGCGCGTCTTGTAGTGCGCGTTAAGTGACTTGTATCGTTTGATTCCACGACTATCATTTATTTATCTTCTTAATTGCTTGTGTGCAATTCTAGGATCGGGTGCAGAGGCATCGAATGTGGCGCGGAAAAGGCATGGCTGAGATCGAATTAGATTAGCTGAGGCGTTCCGGTGAGTCGATGTACACATCTATGGGGGGATCGTCTGCATGGTGCGATGCGCCCGATGGTTTAGTAGTACTTATAGTATTTGCATTATATGCGTATTTTCCTAGTTAGCCATCTCATTGCATCGCATCGTTATATGTATGTATGTATGTATATATATGTGTGTGTGTGTGTGTGTGTGTGTGTGTGTGTGTGTGTAATGACCCCAAATTCTTTATACATTTGTATTATCCCTCTTCAATAATATACCGTATTTATTTGTACTTGGTATTTTCCTTTTTCTATTAAATTTATTATTATTTTATTCCTCAATCTATTATGTATTTTTTTCTAGATACAATTTCTTTTTCTTATATTTAAGTTTTTAACTTCTCATTCTTATTTTTCCTTTCATAAATATTTAACCCAAATCCATTATTCTTATTCTCTACAGTCCATCTAAAAAGCCCATTTTCTTTTTAAGCAACATCATATATTTAATTCTAATTAAATATATGCATGAACAACTTTATAGCTTATTGGTTAAGTCCTTGCATTGTTATTCCATAAGTCACATGTTCAAATCCCCATTCTTGCAATTATTTTTTATCATTTTTTATTCTTCTCATAACCTACAAATTAGACCTTTCATTTCCAAAATGAATTGTGACCTTTCATTTCTCTTTTAATTCTCATGTTGAATGCATATATTATTATACATAATTCACCATTACACCATCTTTATTGTCCTCCTCTATCTTTTCCTTCCTCATATTTTTCTATCTCTCACTTCTTCCTCTTCACCTAGAGTCCAAGAAGAAGAACATGAAGAAGTCTTCAAGAAGGTCTCGCTACTAACGCGAGGCTATCGGCGGATAGACAAGCCCGGTGACAATACCGGCTTGTGCATATAAGTCCCTTCTCTCTCCTTTCCCCCCACCTCTTATTTTCCTCTTGTCATGCATCGTGAACCCCCTATTCTTTTCATATCATAATCCATAAGAGAAGATACACATAAACATATACATATACATATACATACACATAAGTTTAGATATATATGATTCTATATGGTTTAATAATATCTTATTATCTCTTGTTCAAATTAAAGCATTTTTAATTCTTTGTTCATTACTAGGAATGTTTATTACAAGTTGTGAGAACACAAATTTCATGCCACGATATATCTATAATGTCACATGAAATCGGTTTGTTTATTAAAAGAAAAATAGAAGCCTGCATAAAATACTAGTTAATCTTTCTGCCGATTTTAGTATACACATCAATACCTTTAGCTTTAAAATAATTTTTAGAAATTAATTTTTAATTCTGAAAATTTCAGGAAATTTACAGATGATAGAATATATTATTTTGTACACGCTGTAAAAATTTTAGATCTAACCGCATAACGGTTTAGGAATTATATCGTTTTTATTCACTGATCGTAAAACAGAAAACTGCAGTTATCGGTCAACTTCTAGGATATATAACATGGTATACCGGTATCCAAATTGAGCAAACTCAGGTGTTTTTGATATCTACATCGAATGATATAGATTTTCTTAGTTTTATAGTTTTACTGAAAAACCCATCTAAGATAAAGAAAACTGCTTTACAATATTAAGTGACGGATCTGGACAGAATCTGTTCCGATTCGCACACTGTTTTTAAATTGGACATAACTCGAACACCGGATGTCCGTTTGTGACAAAATTTAGATGTGTAGATGCACCATTGATAGAACTATAATTTTCTGTATATTATATTACTTAGGAATGCATGAAACAACTTGATATAGGCTTTGCAATAGAATATATAGTTGCTGTCCAGAAATCTGAATTTCTGTTTTAAACGCTGATATTAAAATGATCATAACTAGAGCTTCAGAAATCCAAATCTTATGAATCTTGGTGTTTTAGATAAGTACATCGAAATACCTAAAAGTTTCTAATAATCTTAGTAACCTGAAACCCGATATAAATTAACTCAAACTGCGTTTTAAAAATATGTGACGGTGCCGAATAGATTCTGATCTGTTTTGCGCGACGATACGAAAATATATATATCTCTCAAACCGGTAGTCATATTTAGGTGAAACTGGAACTCACGCATGCAAAACATTTAGAGCCATATATCTGTTTATATTCCGCATTCGTTCAACTTGATTAATTAGTCGTACATAATATTTCTTTACAGCATTGTTTATGGTAGTTACTCGAATAATATACTTGACTCATTTCATGTTATTCGAACATGTATACATATTTATCTTGATCATTAAATTGTTGTATGTACATAAAGACGATAATTAAATACTTGAGTTGAATTTTGAAAACTATACAAAAGTATTTTTACATAAAACCCCCTCAAGTTTTATAAATTACCCTAAGGACCCTAACAATTATAAGACTTCGATTCACATTTCTGATTGTCTGACTCGGGTTTGAGTTTGATTAATCTGACTTGAATATGATTCAAGTCAAACCATAATCTACAAGATTCCAATTCAATATGAACACATGAATCCATGAATCCAATATCAAGCTATACATATTGACTGAACCGAACCATGGATATATTTCTTTTACACGACTCTCAGTATTCCATTTACATGACTCTATGGTTATAACCGTTTCCTGATATCATGGTTTCGGTCGGTCAGTCAGTCAATCAACCTTACAATCAATACAATTTTACAAGATAACAATACAATCAAGACATCGCGGGGTTTAAGGGGTAGATTGGTACGGAAGGCGTTAAAGGTGGCACGAGACGGTAAGATTAAGACACCTAACATGAATCCAATTGCCGTTGTTCCGGGTTGTATAACGGAGCCTTGTATTTCCATTTGCCCTGGTCTCTAGCATACTGAGACCCCTCTCGTATACACTGGCATCCTTCTGTACCAAGCTACAACAACAGCGTTAATACCATACTACAATAATATAACAATATAATACAACTGTAAAAGCCACCCTCTTCCTCTCTCTCTTACTCTCTGTCTATTCTATTTATCCCCTTACCTTTGGGACTTACCGAGCGATCTGTTCGCTGACGACATTCTGTTTCTCTCTTCTTGAATGTCGTCAGGTGATCTGAACCCGGCAGAAGTTGAGCCAACACAAGAAGACTTGGAGCAATTTGTCGAAGACCCTGCAGTATAATTTTATTGTACACTTTTCTTTTCAGTACTTTCCTTTTCCTGTTATGCCACTGTTTAGGCATCTTTATTTCAGTTGTATTTTCCTTTCCATGTATTGTACAAAGAATGTTAATAAATAAAGTTGCTGTTCTTTTTATACTCTTGTCTCTTGTGTATTTATTTTATATTGCTTAGCTACGCTTAGCGTATGTACTTCTGAGTACATACGTAGCGGACCTCGTCGCGTCCCCTTCGCAGTACACTGGGAAGCGGGGCGTGACAGGTTTTGATGGTGGCCCATGCAGGTCAGAGCTGTATGAAACCCTATCATGCAGTTCTGTTCTGCGTGAACAACCTAAGCAATATAAAACACAAGAAACAGCAACTGAAAACATTCTTTACATTACATATTCCTTGAATGCATCTTGAACTCCACCTTCGGTTTCCTTGAAGTCCATCTCTCCACTTTTGAATCCTTAATTCTTATTCATCCTTTCTATTTGTATCTTGTAGAGTTATTAGCTCAATTGGTTAGAGTATCAATCGACGGAGCTCGAAGAAGAAATCATCCTAATCCTGTTTTCTTACTCTGTTACATCATCCTTCTTGAGTAATTTCGAGGACTAAATTATTTTTAAGGAGGGTAGAATGTAATGACCCCAAATTCTTTATACATTTGTATTATCCCTCTTCAATAATATACCGTATTTATTTGTACTTGGTATTTTCCTTTTTCTATTAAATTTATTATTATTTTATTTCTCAATCTATTATGTATTTTTTTCTAGATACAATTTCTTTTTCTTATATTTAAGTTTTCAACTTCTCATTCTTATTTTTCCTTTCATAAATATTTAACCCAAATGCATTATTCTTATTCTCTACAGCCCATCTAAAAATCCCATTTTCTTTTTAAGCAACATCATATATTTAATTCTAATTAAATATATGTATGAACAACTTTATAGCTCATTGGTTAAGTCCTTGCATTGTTATTCCATAAGTCACATGTTCAAATCCCCATTCTTGCAATTATTTTTTATCATTTTTTATTCTTCTCATAACCTACAAATGAGACCTTTCATTTCCAAAATGAATTGTGACCTTTCATTTCTCTTTTAATTCTCATGTTGAATGCATATATTATTATACATAATTCACCATTACACCATCTTTATTGTCCTCCTCTATCTTTTCCTTCCTCACATTTTTCTATCTCTCACTTCTTCCTCTTCACCTAGAGTCCAAGAAGAAGAACATGAAGAAGTCTTCAAGAAGGTCTCGCTACTAACGCGAGGCTATCGGCGGATAGACAAGCCCGGTGACAATACCGGCTTGTGCATGTAAATCCCTTCTCTCTCCTTTCCCCCCACCTCTTATTTTCCTCTTGTCATGCATCGTGAACCCCCTATTCTTTTCATATCATAATCCATAAGAGAAGATACACATAAACATATACATATACATATACATAAGTTTAGATATATATGATTCTATATGGTTTAATAATATCTTATTATCTCTTGTTCAAATTAAAGTATTTTTAATTCTTTGTTCATGACTAGGAATGTTTATTACAAGTTGTGAGAACACAAATTTCATGCCACGATATATCTATAATGTCACATGAAATCGGTTTGTTTATTAAAAGAAAAATAGAAGCCCGCATAAAATACTAGTTAATCTTTCTGCCGATTTTAGTATACACATCAATACCTTTAGCTTTAAAATAATTTTTAGAAATTAATTTTTAATTCTGAAAATTTCAGGAAATTTACAGATGATAGAATATATTATTTTGTACACGCTGTAAAAATTTTAGATCTAACCGCATAACGGTTTAGGAATTATATCGTTTTTATTCACTGATCGTAAAACAGAAAACTGCAGTTATCGGTCAACTTCTAGGACATATAACTTGGTATACCGGTATCCAAATTGAGCAAACTCAGGTGTTTTTGATATCTAAATCGAATGATCTAGATTTTCTTAGTTTTTATTGAAAACCCATCTAAAATAAAGAAAACTGCTTTACAATATTAAGTGACGGATATGGACAGAATTTGTTCCGATTCGCACACTGTTTTTAAATTGGACATAACTCGAACACCCGATGTCCGTTTGTGACAAAATTTAGATGTGTAGATGCACCATTGATAGAACTATAATTTTCTATATATTATATTACTTAGGAATGCATGAAACAACCTGATATAGGCTTTGCAATAGAATATATAGTTGCTGTCCAGAAATCTGAATTTCTGTTTTAAACGCTGATATTAAAATGATCATAACTAGAGCTTCAGAAATCCAAATCTTATGAATCTTGGTGTTTTAGATAAGTACATCGAAATACCTAAAAGTTTCTAATAATCTTAGTAACCTGAAACCCGATATAAATTAACTCAATCCGTGTTTTAAAAATATGTGACGGTGCCGAATAGATTCTGATCTGTTTTGCGCGACGATACGAAAACATATATATCTCTCAAACCGGTAGTCGTATTTAGGTGAAACTGGAACTCACGCATGAAAAACATTTAGAGCCATATCTTTGTTTATATTCCGCATTCGTTCAACTTGATTAATTAGTCGTACATAATATTTCTTTACAGCATTGTTTATGGTAGTTACTCGAATAATATACTTGACTCATTTCATGTTATTCGAACATGTATACATATTTATCTTGATCATTAAATTGTTGTATGTACATAAAGACGATAATTAAATACTTGAGTTGAATTTTGAAAACTATACAAAAGTATTTTTACATAAAACCCCCTCAAGTTTTATAAATTACCCTAAGGACCCTAACAATTATAAGACTTCGATTCACATTTCTGATTGTCTGACTCGGGTTTGAGTCTGATTAATCTGACTTGAATATGATTCAAGTCAAACCATAATCTACAAGATTCCAATTCAATATGAACACATGAATCCATGAATCCAATATCAAGCTATACATATTGACTGAACTGAACCATGGATATATTTCTTTTACACGACTCTCAGTATTCCATTTACATGACTCTACGGTTATAACCGTTTCCTGATATCATGGTTTCGGTCAGTCAGTCAGTCAACTTTACAATCAATACAATTTTACAAGATAACAATACAATCAAGACATCGCGGGGTTTAAGGGGTAGATTGGTACGGAAGGTGTTAAAGGTGGCACGAGACGGTAAGATTAAGACACCTAACATGAATCCAATTGCCGTTGTTCCGGGTTGTATAACGGAGCCTTGTACTTCCATTTGCCCTGGTCTCTAGCATACTGAGACCCCTCTCGTATACACTGGCATCTTTCTGTACCAAGCTACAACAACAGCGTTAATACCATACTACAATAATATAACAATATAATACAACTGTAAAAGCCACCATCTTCCTCTCTCTCTTACTCTCTGTCTATTCTATTTATCCCCTTACCTTTAGGACTTACCGAGCGATCTGTTCGCCGACGACATTCTGTTTCTCTCTTCTTGAATGTCGTCAGGTGATCTGGACCCGGCAGAAGTTGAGCCAACACAAGAAGACTTGGAGAAATTTGCCGAAGACCCTGCAGTATAATTTCATTGTACATTTTTCTTTTCAGTACTTTCCTTTTCCTGTTATGCCACTGTTTAGGCATCTTTATTTCAGTTGTATTTTCCTTTCCATGTATTGTACAAAGAATGTTAATAAATAAAGTTGCTGTTCTTTTTATACTCTTGTCTCTTGTGTATTTATTTTATATTGCTTAGCTACGCTTAGCGTATGTACTTCTGAGTATATACGTAGCGGATCTCGTCGCGTCCCCTTCGCCGTACACTGGGAAGCAGGGCGTGACAGTGTGCGCGCGCGCGCGCGCGTGATATCATCTTATAGGACACTTGCACCATTACCATTAGTTCCTGCCGCACGTGCACTATTTATGCGAACACTATAGAACTTGCTTAGAACTGATATTAGTGCATTTGCATCATATCTTATTCATAGACTTATATTTGTATATTCATTTTACTAAGATGTATACGTAGGGTTGATAGTCATATATACATACCTCATTGCATCATGATACATGCATAGTTTTGGCCGTACTCCGCATAGTATATACTACAGTATCATAGATTTCAACATCACTGACATGTTTATATATTGTGATTTTTCTCGAGAATTTCAGTGTTCATGAGATTTCTGGATTTTGGGGAAAACCGTAAAATTTTTATAAAAACTCATTATCATTTTAAAATGCAAGTTGCGGTTTTCTCATGATGTATGTGTCGTCCCCCATGAGTTTTCATGATTGCTGTTGGTTTTCGAGACCCGATTCGAGGAGTAGGATGAACCGTTTCGGGTACATGGTGGGCCCAGTATGGTACCCGGGGCGAGAGTGTTTTTGTAGGGATGACGATGAGCCTGGCAGGGGCAGACTACCTACCGGTGATGTCTGGCACTGCGGATATCTGGAGGATACCGACCGTAGTCATGAGATTTGATGATTTGGGCCGATCCGGACTGACGGAGTCTGAGATATTGAGATTTGAGATACAGAGATATTAAGATATCGTGACATTGAGATGTCGAGACATTAAGATATTGAGGCATTGAGATATACGTATTTTGTGTCGATGCTTGACACCGATTTCTGTTGATTTCATTAATATTACTTCAGTTATTTCACAGGAGTGTTTTTAAGTTAAAAATAAAGGTTTTCTCATACCAGATATTTCAGGTTTCGGGTATTGATTATGCATTCATGCTAGTGCATTGTATTATATCGGTATATGTAGGGTGTGACGTATTTGTGTGCATACTTACGATAGCCTTATTAGATATTACTAACTACTCACGAGTTGACAACTCACCCTCGTTGTGCTACAGTATCTTGCAGGTCCGACCCGTTAGCATAGTAGCGGCGGGCGTACTTCTTCCATTGTTTCGTTTGATTAGACTTGCGGCTTGCTCATAGGTGGGTTGCGAGGATATCTTATTTTCGCTTTGTATATTACTTTGTATCTAGTACACTCCATCTATACTTGTATATTGGATTAGACGGTGAGATTCATGAGACTTGTATTTGTGGTTTTGGTGTCAATGCTCACTTGAGCCGACGTGATACTTTTATGCTTTCATGCTTATTTCGCATTATTATGATATATTCATTGCATGTGGCTGTGATTCCGCCATTAGCGAAGAGCAAGCTCCCTCTTGGGGATGCCTGTATTCATTTATATGTATTTTCTTGTTTGTACCCGTTTCGGGGCCAGTTTTTACAAATGAGACTCTGTCAAAATTTTCGGCAAATTCTGATGTTTTTTAAAAATGATTAAGGCGACCTATTTGGTTTAAATCGTTTTCTTTAAATCAAGGTTTTCCTTCACTCTATTTCTTTAAATGGTTTAGATTTCTGGGTTTTGGCTTACTTAGATTACGTACGCCTTTAGACGTTTCGTAGTTTAAGTGCCAGTCACGTTCCGTACCTTCGGGCCGTGACAAAGTTGGTATCAGAGCGATATGTTTTACCTTTCTGAGTGTAGGATGACCTTTGGTAGATGGAGTAGGTGACTTAAGTAGAGTGACATAGCATGCGTATGTTCCGCGACATACTTACGATACGGTACTCCGCCTAAGTGACCTCAGGATATATATATTTGCTTGTATTTCCTTCCTTGATTTCGGAAATCCTTTGATTCGATCGCAATGTTCCTATCAATCATGTTTCTTGTTCCAGCCACTATGCCACCAGAGACTACGAGGGCCAGAGGGCTGCCGCCGGAGATGAGATTAGAGCAGGCTCGTTTGAGATGAGGGCGGTACACCTACCCCTCAGGGACAGAGTGGTCCGCCTTTTCCAAGACGTATGGCTAGGCTGGAGTCGAGCATTCAGGACTTGCGATTGATGTTGGATTGTTAGTTGAGGTTAGCCGGGCTCCGAAAGCCGATGATGCCCCTCTTATTTCAGGGACTGTAATAGTACCTGCTGCTCCGGCAGCTGTATCTGTTGTTACTAAGTTTATTTTCCGTATCCTTATTGGAGTTTTTGAGGCTGATGCCTCCAGTTTGTTTTTTTTACCGTCACAGATGCAGCGGAGGATCCATAGACAATCCTTGATAGGATGGCTAGAAATTGTCATTCACAGAGATGTTCTGACGAGATATGGATTGAGCTTGTGAGTTTTCATCTAGAGAGATCTTGCTCAGATGCGGTGCGATTCGGTTGGGAGGGGCCGAGCTGCTGATCTACTTCCTATGACTTGGGATGAGATCATAGCTATATTTCTTGCTCGTTTCCTTCTGGTGAGCGTTCGAGATGTCCGAGCTCATAGTTTTGAGTCCTTGCATAAGACTTCAGGGATGGCAGTGTTCGAGTACGACATTCAGATTTCTTGGTGGTTCGATATGCTCCTTACCCGGAGGACACTGAAGAGAAACGGATAAAGAGGTTCGTATAGAGATTGGGCATTCAGTTATTGCTTGCTATAGGCACCCAGCATTTTGACACTTATGCGGCCGCAATGGATGCAACCTTACTGCTAGAGGAGCGCATTTCTGAGGCTTCGGTCGTTTCTAGACCAAAGCGGAATTGTACCAGTATGCCAGCTCAGAGGCGGTTAGATAGACGCTGTTGTGACAGGCTAATCTTTTGTTCACTCGATATGTTGTTCATTCGTGATTCGTTCGCATCAGAAATAAGGATTCTTTTGTCGATTTGATTCTTCCCGATATGTTTGACTTCGAAGTTCTTCTTAGCATGGAGTGGTTAGCCATGTGTTATGCATCCGTGGACTGCCATGAGAAGACAGTCAGATTTAGTTGTCTGAGTGAGCTAGTTCTTGTTATGCAGGGAGACTGTAGCGCCACCCTTCCCGATTTGATTATTTCTCTTCGCGCTTCTCCGTTCTTGAGGAAAGGACGTTAGGGATTCGTAGTGTATGTTTGTGATGTTAGAGCCGCAAAGGTCCCGTTGGACCAGGTCCCGATGGGGAGAGAGTTTCCAGATGTTTTCTTGACAAGTTGTTTTGTTTGTCACCAGAGCGCGATGTTGGGTTCTTCATTGACTTGATTTCCGGCATAGATCCTTTTCCTTTACCTCCATATCGGATGGACCCGGCAGAGCTGAGAACTGAAGGTCCAGTTGCAAGATTCGTTGGATAAGGGCTTGTTCGTCCGAGTGCGTCACCTTGGGGAGCTCCTGTCCCGTTCATCAGAAGAACGGCCGTTTGCGTCTATGTAATGATTATCGTCGGTTGAATCGGGTTACTGTGCGGGACATTTCTCAAAGATTGACTTGCGGTCAGGCTACTACCAGTTGTAGGTTCGAGAGGATGGTATTCCAAAGATTATTTTTCACATAAGTTACGGACGTTATGAGTTTTGGTAATGTCGTTCGAGCTCACCAATGCCCCAGCAGTATTTATGGATTGGATGAACCGAATATCCAGGCCATTCTTGATCAATTTATCACCATGTTCATTAAGGACGTCTTAGTGTACTTTTGGAGCCGAGTGGAGCTTGGACAGTAATTGAGGATTTTGTTGCAGACCTTAAGAGAGCACTAGCTATTCGCTAAATTATCCACGTGTGTTTTTTGGTTGGATAGTGTGGACTTTTGGGACCCGTAGTTACGAGAGATAGTATATGTATGGAACCGAATGGGATCGAGGACGTGCAGCAGTGGCCCAGACGGGTATCAGTGACGGAGGTTCGCAGCATTTTTGGGTTTGGCCGAATATTATCGATGCTTTGTTGGGATTCTTCTCGTATAGATACAACGTTGACAGAGTTGACTCGAAAGCGAGTTCCTTTTCCTTGGACCGAGGCGTGCAAGCAGAGCTTTCAGCAGTTAAAGACTCGTTTGACTATGGCGCCAGTTTTATCTATGCCTTCAGGATCAGGCGGTGTTGTTGGTTAGTGCGATGCTTCTTGGTAGTTGAAGAAGCGCGGGCAAAACTATTCTACGCATGATTTAAAGATGGCTGCAGTGATTTTTACACTTAAGTATGGAGACACTAATTATACGACAAGTCGTGCTAGATATTTACGGACCACAAGAAGCTTATATCTTTCAGCAGTAAGATCTAAATTTAAGACAACGCCGATAGATGGGGCTAGTAAAAGACTATGACTGTGAGATCCCTTATCGTCCGGGAAAGGAGGATGTGGTGGCAGCTGCTTTGAGTTGGAGGCCCGGAGGTAGTTTTTGTTGTTTGAGCACAGTTTAGAGATAGACGACGGCAGAATGGCAGATTCTATATGACAGTCGAGTACAGTTCGAGTCTACTTTGACCGGGGGACAACTTGTCCGTGTCTGTGCACATCCACAGTATTGTTGGGGTAAAAATTTACACCCCGATTGACCAAGTCAAAGTCAAGGTCAACCCCAAGCCAAGTGGGCCCAAGCCCAGACCAAGTGGGCCATGCCCAAGTCGAGTTTGAACAGGAAGCGTCCGGCTTCCCCCATGCCAAAATAAAAATTTTGTAATAAATAATTTTGGTGTATTTATTTTATTTTATTTTATGAATAAATGTAAGGAAAATGGGCATAAAGCCAAATTTTTGTAAAGCCCATGGCTTATGTGCAAAAAGAAATAGCACATGAGACATGGGATGGCCAAAATACCATTTTGTAAAGCCCAAATGGCTATATGTAAAGTGTATAACCTATAAAGGGAAAGATAATAAAAATATCTCAAGATCTTTTTCTCTATCTGAAAAAAAGAATCAAGATCTGTGATATTCTCCTTCCTTAAGATTCTAAAACCTTCTTCTTTCTTTTGAATTAAATCAAGAGTTTTACTCTTCCTTTTCCAAAACTAAATAGTTTTTCACCACAAAACCCACAAAGGGGAGCTTGGATCTTCCATCAGATCTTAAAAAGGAGAGATTTTTAAAATCTCACCCCTCTTGTTATCCAAGAGCCGGCCAACAAAGAAGGAGGAAGGAGACCCATCTCCAAAGACTCCACTTTGGGGAAGATCCTGGGCTCAAGGAGAGAAGCCTCTTCATCATCTTCAAAATATCCTAGAAGTTTAACTCTTCATATATACACACACACACGCACATACACAAAATAATAAGTATTTCTTTCTGGGAGTACAACTCCTATTGCAGGGACCAAGTCCATTTTGCCGCCCAAAGAGCGAGCGCCCGGGCGCCCACGTTCCTGGCACGTGAGGTGCTAGCGTCTGAGCGCACACTTGCCTGGCACGTGTGGCGCTAGCGCCCGAGCACCCGCGTGCCTGGCATGTGTGGCGCTAGCACCCAAAGCGCGAGCGCCCGAGCGTCTAAAGCGCTGGCACCTGAGCACCCACGTACCTAGCACGTGAGGCGCTAGCGCCCAAAGCGCTAGCACCCTAGCATCCGAGCGCCCAAGGTGATAGCGCCAGCGCCCGAGCGCCCGCGTGCCGTGCACGTGAGGCCCTAACGCTTTTTCCCACGCATCCTTTGGATGCCCTTTCCCTTATACACACACACACACACACACACACACACACACACACACATACATACATACATACACACACACATACTCTACAACACTGTCCCCCGTTAGAAAAAAATTCTAACTGTGCGCTACCCCGCACCCCGCAAGGGGGCTGCTAGCCCCCTTGACCCTAAGCCCGCTATCCGGATAGCGGGACTCCTGTAAAAACTCTGCGGGGCCCTCGATATATATAAAACCCCTTTCAAAACACAACACGCGTACACTGCATATTGAGTTCGCATGACCTGTTTGACCCGTTAATCGGAGGTTCTCTCGCTCCAAAGGCGAGGGGTAATTAACGACAGCTTAGTCCGCGGCCGCCGGAGATTCAGATCCCCACAATCAATAAATCCCCAGCCTACCCTAGGCAGGAGGAATCTGTAATGCGCCTGACAAGCGCGCGCGTATTCCCATCTTAATAGGATGACGAAAAATACCCTACAGATTCTGGCACACCCGGTGGGACATTTCTCTCTTCCTATATCTCGGGTCAAGTGTTCATGCGAACTCATTTAACATATATGTCGATGTTTGTACTGAATTAATTTTTTTTTCCCGTGCATCAATCAACTTTCAATGACAATGTCTCCTAAGATGGATCCAGCTTCTGATGTAACCCCGATTCCGTACGTGGTCAAGATCAATACTCGTGTGGTTCTCCCCGCAAGCCTTAGTCGACAGTGGGAGAAACTGCCCCGCCAGTTTGGTTCTGTCATCATCTACCCTGACGGAAGCGCTCATTTGGCAGAAATCCCGGCAAAACAGGTGGCCAAGCCGGTCTCAAGGGGCAAGAGGCCGAATGTTGTGATCTCTAAGGCACCCCAACCGAAACTTAAGACGGTGTCTGAATGACTCTCTGGTGCTCCAGCTGGGGGCAAGACTTCCGGTACAAAGGGCAACATCAAACGTTGCGGATGAGCTCAGGCAATGACTCCAACAAATGCACAATCAGGCGTCTTCTCTGGCCTCTCTATCAGTCGGTCTATGACGTCTTCTCGAAGAGCCGAAGTCTGCCAAGTGCTTAAAATAGAAAAGTTAAGGCAGAAGCGGTTCAGGTATCGAGCCAACAAGAGGGCTAGGACTTCGGCCATGTGGAATCTTGTGAGGTTCCAAGAGCAGGGTTACTCCACGACGACGGCTGAGTCGGCCGTAAAAATCAGCAATTCCTTCGAACCTCTGAAGTGGGTTCAGAAAAATGCTATGACCACCAGAATCAAGAAGACAGCGGTCCGAACGTTGCTATGAAGAGATGTGTCCCGGCCCCAACAGAAAAAGTATGACACTGTCTCTTCAAGAGTCTATCAGGCACTCTGTGCTGCGCAAAAACAACGTGGAAAACTAAAAAGGAAGCGTCAGCACCATTCAAGAATCTGGCCAGGCCAGCCGCCTTCAATCGACTGCCCGTTACCGAAACGGGGGGGGGAGGGGAGGGGAGGGGTCAAGACAGCGATCCGTGAAATCAGCCGCCGATAACAAAAAGACAGCTGGATATATTATCCATACGGTCTATATGGCGGGCGGGCACCCCAGCTACAACCTTCGCAGCAAAAGCAAGGATAGGGCCACCACATCCCAAGCCCAATCTGGCTTGAATGTGGTTGCCGCTTCCCAAGAACAGCCGCCTCTGTTGGATGATGAAAACCCTCTCGATGAGGATGATAAGCAGAAAGACCCCTTAGTCCATCCAGAGTCAAGCGCGGACAGTGAGGAAGAGCCGACTTTCCGCCCCAGGGCCGTGGAGCAAGAGCTGCTTCAAGAGCTTCGAAAACAGCTCAGGAGCAAAGATAAAGGGATGGCCAAGCTTTATTCAAAAATTGACGACTTAATGAACGTTGTGATGCAGCTTACGGCTCAAATTGCTCGAGCGCCTCCCAATCAAGCACAAGCCGCTACTCATGAGCCGGGTGATGACAATCCGAAGTGGTCGATGCCTGTCCCTTTGGGTCCAAGATTGGTCGAGCCGCACGAAAGCCGGCCACATTCTTCTTCTGGGGACGCCTTGGCCCCAGATAACACTATCCCACTAACACAAGGCCGGATAATAGATTTGGTCACCAGCAAGGTTAAAACATTGGTGGTCAAAGCTGAAGCTCAGAAAGAAATTGGCAGTAGTGGGCGGCCATACCCCGCACGGTACGATCTGATCGAGTTCCCGAGCGGCTACTGTTGGGGTAAAAATTTGTACCCCGGTTGACCGAGTCAAAGTCAAGGTCAACCCCCAAGCTAGGTGGGCCCAAGCCCAGGTCAAGCGGGCCCATGCCCAAGTCGAGCCCGCGGCCAGCCTCCCCATGCCAACAACAAAATCATGTAATAAATAATTTTTATGTAATTTTTTTTATACATGAATGTATGCAAAATGGGCATAAAGCCAATATTTTGTAAGCCCATGGCTTATGTGCAAAAATGAAATGGCACATGAGCCATGGGATAGGCAAAATGTCATTTTGTGAAGCCCACTGGGCTATATGTAAATATGTAAGCCTATAAAAGGCAACATGATGATGAATAAAGGACACTTTTTTCCATTCTCTCAAAAAAACCTAGGGTTTGTGCCTCTTTCCCCTTTCTGAGGGTTCCAAACTTTCTTCTTTCTTTTGAATTAAATCAAGAGTTTTACTCTTCCTTTTCCAAAACTAAATAGTTTTTCACCACAAAACCCATAAAGGGGAACTTGGATCTGTCATTAGATCTTAAAAAGAAGAGATATTTAAAATCTCACATCTCTTGATCTTCAAGATCCGGCCAAACAAAGGAAGAAGAAGGAGACTCATCTCCAGAAACCCCACTTTGGGGAAGAACTAGGGCTCAAGGGGAGAAGCCCTTCATCAGCTTCAAAACATCCTACGAGTTTAACTCTATATACATACATATATATATATATGTAATAAATATTTCCTTTCTGAAGTATAGCTTCTGGTTCTGGGACTAAAAACCCCCTTTTTCTTGCCGGCGCCCAAGCGCTCAAGCTCCAAGCGCTCACGTGCCGACATGTGGCGCGCTGGCGCTCGAGCGCCCTGCGCTCAAGCGCAAAGCGCCTATGTGCCGACACGTGGCGCGCTTGCGCTCAAGCGCCCTGCGCTCAAGCGCAAAGCGCCCACGTGCCGACACGTGGCGCGCTTGCGCTCAAGCGCCCATCGCTCAAGCGCAAAGCGCCCACGTGCCGACACGTGGCGCGCTTGAGCTCCAGCGCCCTGCGCTCAAGCGCAAAGCGCCCACGTGCCGACACGTGGCGCGCTTGCGCTCAAGCGCCCTGCGCTCAAGCGTAAAGCGCCCACGTGCCGACACGTGGCGCGCTTGCGCTCCAGCGCCCTGCGCTCAAGCGTAAAGCGTCCACGTGCCGACACGTGGCGTGCTTGCGCTTAAGCGCCCAGCGCTCAAGCGCAAAGCACCCACATGCCGACACGTGGCGCGCTAGCGCTCTTGCGCTCAAAGCGCTGGCCCCACGCATCCTTTGGATGTCTTTTCCCCCCTTTATATATATATACATGTATATATATACATATGTATACATATCTACACATACACATACTCTACAACACTCTCCCTCCCAAAAAATTTTTGGGCCGGGGCGCTGCCCCGCACCCCGTAAGGGGGCTGCTAGCCTTCTTGACCCCCAGCCCACTATCCGGGTAGCGGGACCCCCGTAAAAACTCTGCGTGGCTTCCGATATATCCAAACCCCCCTCCAAAACAAAACACACGTACACTGCACATTGAGTTCGCATGACCAGTTTAACCCGTTAATCGGAGGTTCCCTCGCCCCAAAGGCGAGGGGTAATTAACGGCAGCTTAGTCTGCGGCTGCCGGAGATTCGGATCCCCACAATTAATAAATCCCGGCCTACCCTAGGCAGGGGGAATCTGTAGTATGCCTGACAAGCGCGCGCGTATTCCCATCTCAATGGGGTGACGAAAAACACCCTACAGCTACGTCATTCCTAAGTTTGGAAGATTTGATGGGACAGAAAATGCAAATCAGCACGTCGCCCACTTTAAAGCATCATGCGGAAATACAGGGGACAACTTCTTCGTCAGTTTGTCAACAGCCTGACCGGTGTCGTTTTCGACTGGTATGCGAGTATACCAGACGGGTCCATTATTACCTTGCCCAAATGGAGTCTCTGTTTCGGTAAAGGTTCATGAGTGTCAGTGATAAAATCTCCATTGTTGACCTTGTGAGGACCAAGCCGGGGAAGAATGAAAGCAACACCGACTTTATCGCCCGATGGCGTAATCTCACAGTCAAGTACGAACCGCCGCTGGAGCAGGACCAGTCCGTTAGCCTTCTCATTGGGAACCTCAGCAATTGGATGGTCCCATTCTTGTGTACAGCAGGCCTCAAGACGTTTCAAGAGCTAACCAAAAAAGTCCAAATGCTGGAACGCTCGAAGTAAGAGTCTACCCCGGACTCTCAGAGAGAATACTTGGAAAAGCAAGCGGGACGACAACTGTAGAAGCGGGAGTTCCAGCAGTACCAATGTCTTCAATGCGTCCGACATGAAGACAAGCGAAGGGCAGGCGATTCCAAAACCAACCGGTCTCGAAAGCCATTGCTGGGAGGAGATGGGCCTTCCCTAGAGGAGAAAAAGAACAAGGTTTACTCTTTCAGAAGGGATAAGGTCCGCAAGATATTTAAAGATGTCTTGAACAACGGTCTACAATTGCCGGAGTCGAAAAGACCTCAAGAAGCAAAAATGACCGACAATCCCCTGTATTGCCCGTACCACCGAGTAGTGAGCCATGCGATCGAGGATTGCTCTATCTTCAAGGACTGGGTCGAGAAGCAGTACAAGGCTGGAGAGATCGAGCTGTCCAAAAGTGTGTTGGTGAGCAATCAAGTTGCAACCACCAACTTTATACAGACAGAAGCTGAAGCCTTCTGGGAGCAGACAGCCGAACCCGCTGCCTTAAGAAATGAAACTGACTCACCGCAGCTTCCTTGGAGTAAGAACATATCTAATAAGACGAAGAAGATGCTAAAGCTACTTCAGAAAGAGCCCAAGACAGACTGGGAAGGGCAGAAGAAGCCCACCATTCCAGCTGCCAATTCGGCCTAATCAAGCTCAAAATCCAAAAAGCTCAAGAAGAAGAAAAGTGCAGCTCGACGTGAAAAGGAGTCTGCAGAGAGATCGACCATTCAAAAATATATCGATTCCCTCGAAGACTATGAACTGCAGGAAAAAACTCTGATTCAATTGAAGGGTTCCTCCCTGTAGAAGCGGCTGAAATTCTGGAGGTGTTAGAAGAAGACTCCAATGAAGAGATCTCTATAGTGACCTGCTGCGCCATCCATCTTGGCAGCGACACTGAGGAGGAGCTCTGTTTTCCTGAAGAGGACGAGGAGCTCGCCATAAAGGCCAACTAAATCCAGCTTAGAAGCAGCAGGGCTCTACCGCCAAATTAGGGAAACACCCCAAAAGGAAAGGAAAAACAGGTGGCTAATGAGGAAGATGGCAGTGAGCCGGCTAATGAAAACTCAAGTCCTTCCGCAGTGGACTATAATGTCTCGGCTCATCTCCGAAAGCTCCCGTCTCTCCTGAGCATCTACGATGCCTTGGTCCTATCTAAAGAGCTTAGAGATGTTCTCATTCATGCTTTACAAAACCCCGAGCAGTATCAAGCTCGCTTTGCAGAAATTAATATGAAAGAAGCACAGTACGCTCTACATGCCGCCGCAATCACGTTTAAGGATGAAGACTTACTACTGTGAACGGCTGAGCATAATCGGCCGCTTTACGTGACCGGGTATAGCGATGGAGATCAGATTAATCGCCTATTGGTTGTTCCGAGATCCTCAGTGAACATCATGAACTTGCGGACTCTGAAGAGTTTGTCAATGGACGTATGACACCTGTCAAGGGAAAGGATTATCATTCAAGCCTTCAATTAAAACAGCCAGCAAGTTCTGGGGTCTATAGCTCTGCCAATCAAATATGGGGATCTGCAAACTGAAGCTAAGATATACGTGATCGACGCTGACAAGTCTTATAAAATTCTCTTGGGACGGCCGTGGCTCTACGATTACGGCATCATTCCATCAACTCTCCATCAATGCATGAAGTATACTAAAAATGACGAAGAAAGACGCATTGACGGAGACATCCAGCTGTTCGGTGTGCATGAAGTCCGATATGAAGATTCTCGGTACTTCATGAACCACCAAAATACTAAGCCACAACTGACTGAGGATACAGCATCCCCAAGACCCAAAAGCAAATTTGAGCCGGCTGTCACTTTTAAAAGCAAAAACGCCCAAGTGCGCCCGTGTTTTGGTAGCGACACTGATGAGTCCGACGCTGGAAGTCCGTCCTTCCATAAAACTCGCCCTTATTTCGGTAGCGATACGGATGAATCCGATACTGAAAGCCCATCTAGCAGCAAAGTCCGCCCTCATCTTGGCAGCGACGCTGAAGAGTCGGAGGAAGAGGACCTGCCGTACAACAGCTGTGCAGATTGGACCCCCATGCAGCAAGCGAAACTATGAGAGACCTTCGAAATTGCAGAAGGGTCCCTGGCCATCACAAGGGTGCCGGAACGGATGTGCAAAGAGCTCAATGCATTGTCGGTCTCTACCGTGGACCAGCTGAAAACTTTCTACGTTCCCGGAAGGAAAAGTGGATAGAAGGGCATCCTGTTTTATGGGTCAAACCTCGTTGTGCACCCGGACGATTTGTCCGTCGCATGCCTTCCCTATGAGAGGGGCATAAGAGCCGTCCTCAATCCCAGATACTATGCGCCCGAGATGCAGGAATATTTCAAAAGGTGTGGATGCTGGTTATATCAAACGGAGTCTGAAGCAAAGTTTTATGAAGGGCTATGGCATCCGCCTCAGGTCCGAGCACTCATCGATGGACGAACTCCAGATAGACGGGGCATAGGTTTCATCCAGCCTGATTCCAAGGCATGCTACATGATCCATGTTGGTGAGGCCAGCGAAAGATCAAATGATGATGACAAGCCAGCCGAGCCAGAAGAAGCTCCTCAAGAGCTCGAAGACGGCGGACAAGCAATCTTTGACGAGCTAACCGAGATTGAATTAGGAACACCCGATAATCCAAGACCGATCTACATCAGCTCACTCTTGTCAGAGGAAATGAAAGAGCAGATAATCGCCCTGCTGCATGAGTTCGTCGACTGCTTCGCGTGGATGTACAAAGAAATGCCTGGCCTTTCCCCTGAAGTGGCCATGCATAAGCTGGCTATATCTCTTGATGCTAAGCCAGTCAAATAAGCTCCTCAAAGAATGAGAAGGGAATTGGAAGAAAAGGTCATCGAGGAAACCAAGAAACTCATCGATGCCGGCTTCATCAGGGAAGAGAAATATGCGGACTGGATCGCATGCATAGTCCCAGTGAAGAAGAAAAATGGGCAGATCCGAGTTTTTGTCGATTTCAGGGATCTCAACAAGGCATGTCCTAAAGACGACTTTTCGCTACCGGTCATGGAAATGATTGTCGATGACACCTCAAATTACGAGTTGTTCACCTTCATGGATGGCTCGTCTGGATATAATCAGATCAAGATGTCGTCTGAGGATGAGAAACACACAGCATTTCGAACCCCGATTGGAATATACTGCTACAAAGTGATGCCGTTCGGACTGAAGAACGCAGGTGCTACATATCAAAGGGTAATGACCAATATCTTTGATGACCTAATCCATAAAGTCGTCGAATTCTATGTTGATGATCTGGTCGTCAAAACTAAAGCCAAGGCCAACCACATCCAAGATCTTAGGACCGTTATCACCAGACTGAGGGAATACGATCTGAAGATGAATCCTGTAAAGTGCGCTTTTGGCGTGTCATCGGGAAAATTCCTAGGCTTCATAGTCCGACATTGAGGGATCGAAGTTCACCCATCAAAGATAAAGGCCATCATGGAGATGCCTCCTCCAAAGAGTCTGACACATCCAAGATCTTTTCAAGGCAAGCTTGCTTATATACGGAGGTTTATCTCAAATTTATCGGGGAGATGTAGGCCCTTCTCAAAGCTCATGAAGAAAGGAGCTCCTTTTGTCTGGGATGCCGAATGTCAAGAAGCGTTCGAAAGTATCAAACGGTACTTATTGCACCCTCCAGTGCTGGCCGCTCCCGTTCTAAATAAACCGCTGATTCTCTACGCTGCGGCGCTAGATAAGTCACTCGGTACGCTCCTTGCCCAGAACAACGAGGAGGGAAAAGAAAATGCCCTCTACTACCTCAGTCGAACTCTAGTTGGGGCGGAACACAACTATTCCCCGATCAAAAAGCAATGCCTGGCTCTGATATTCACTGTTAAGAAGCTGAGGCACTATCTGCTTGCTCATCAGGTTATGTTGATCTCCAAGGTCGACCCGCTCAAACACTTAATGACCAAGGCAAGCCTAGCCGGCAGAATGGCAAGATGTGCTGTCATGCTACTTGAGTTTGACATAGTTTATACTCCTCAGAAAGCAGTAAAAGGGCAAGCTCTTACAGACTTCCTTGATGCTCATCCTGTTCCAGAAAGGTCACCGCTCAATTGCGAGTTACCCGATGAACAAGTGCTGCACCTCGAGGAAGGCGAGCCATGTTGGGAGCTCTACTTCAACGGAGCCTCATCAATAAGGCCCTCCAGCAAATCAAGCGTCCCGGAGATAAAAGCGAGGATAGGATTGGTGTTCATCACGCCATCGATGGGAACCTTATGGCGTTCTTTTGCTCTCACCGAGCCTCGCACAAACAACGAGACTGAGTATGAAGCTCTGATAGCTGGTCTGGAGCTCGCCATAGAAATGGAAATCTTTCGGCAACGGGTTTACGGTGACTCCAAGCTTGTCGTCAACCAAGTAAGCGGCGACTATAAGATATACAAATCCAAATTAGCTCGGTACAGAAGCCGAGTGGTGGAACTCATGAAACTGTTCACTCACATTGAACTAATGAGAGTTCGTAGGGCGTTGAATGGAAAGGCTGACGTACTCGCTCGCTTAGCCAAGGAGCCGGCTGATCCTGACATGGACGAAATTTTGATCACAGTTAGGAGCCGGCAAATTCTATCCCCAGTCTCTCTACGAGAAGAGGAAAGCGCGGAACAGAAGAGCAGTCCTGCCGAAGAAGCTTCGATCATCCAAAACGAGCCCGATTGGAGAGAACCTTTCATAGAGTACATCCGATACGACAAGCTTCCCGAAGGAAAATCTGCAAGGATTCAGCTGAAGAAGAGAGCTCTCTGATATATGTTTGTAAATGACACGCTATACCGCAGGTCATATGACCAACTCTGGCTGAGGTGCCTATCATCGGCCGAAGCCTAAAAAGTTATAAAAGAAGTTCACTCAGGCGTCTGTGGGGCTCAACAGTCCGGCCCCAAAATGCGGCTTCAGATCAAACGGTTTGGATATTACTGGCCCACCATGATAAGGGATTGTGAAGAGCATGCAAAGAAATGTCATCTCTGCTAAATCCATGGTGATTTCATTCACAAGCATCCCAATCCGTTGCATCCTATGGCGGCGTCGTGGCCCTTCGAAGTTTGGGGCACCGACATAGTTGGCCCAATTGATACTCCGTCATCCAGAGGCTACCGGTTCATATTGGCCGCAACTGACTATTTCTCCAGATGGTCTGAAGCTGTCCCGCTAAAAGAAGTCAAGACAAAAAATATTCTGACGTTCTTCCAGCATAATATTTTATACCGCTTTGGTATACCAAGAAGAATCATTTCTGACAACGGGCCTTCTTTCAAGAGCTTCAAAGTCTCAAGATTCGCTACTCAACACAAGATAGACTAGAGATATTCCTCCGTCTATAATCCAAGAGCTAATGGGCTAGCCGAAGCCTTCAATAAGACTCTATGCAAGTTCCTGAGGAAAAATGCTTCAGCTAACAAGAGAGACTGGAATCTCAAGCTTCACGAGGCGTTGTGGGCATATCATACCACGCACCGTACTCCAACTCAGTCCACTCCCTACTCATTGCTTTTCAGAGTGGAGGCGGTCCTCCCCCTCGAAGTCGAAATTCCAAGTTTAAGAATGGCCGTTCAGCACGAGTTGACGGAGGAGGAAAACGTGCTCTTTTGGCTGGAAGAGCTTGATGCCCTCGAAAAAAAGAGGCTTGCAGTGCACCAAAATCTAGAGCTGTACCGGGCCCAGATGTCATGGGCCTATGATAAGATTACTCGTCTTCGCGCTTTCAAGAAAGACGAATTGGTGTTGGTCCTCAAAAGACCGATCATCCCCAATCGACATGCCAAGGCAAAATTCGAGCCAAACTGGGAAGGACCATATGTCATCGAGAAAGTGTTCGACGGAGGATCCTACCAACTAATAAGTGCCGAGGGAGAAAGGCCCATGCCACCCATCAATGGCCGATATCTTAAGAAATACTATGCGTGAATGCTCCAAGTCCCGGGCAAATTGAGCACACCAGCCCTATGGTCTAGATCATACATCCTGTAAAACCGTATACAATCCATAGGCGTAAACGACCCCTATCTCTCCTAAGTTGTCACGCCCCGCTCCCAGTGTACGGGCAGAGGACACGACGAGGCCGCTACGTATTTACTATGAAGTAAATACACTAAGCGTATCTAAGCAATATAAAAATAAATGCACAAGAGACAAGATATAATAAAAGAACAACTTTATTTATTCACATTCTTTCTGTACAATGCATGGAAAAGTAAATACAACTGAATGAAAGTAATGCCTAAACAATAGCATAACAGAAAAGAAAAAGTACTGAAATAAAAGTGTACAATGAACTAAAACTTTGGGTCTTCAATAAAGTGGTCCAAGTCTTCTCTAGTGGGGTCGATCTCCGGAGTGTCCAGATCACCTGACGACATTCCAAGAAGAAAGAAAGAGAATGTCATCAGCGAACAAATCGCTCGGTAAGTCCCAAAGATAAGAGAGAAGTAGAATAGAAAGAGAGTAACAGAGAGGGAGAGTATCTTTTAATGTTGTATTATATTGTTATAATGTTGTATTTAGTGTTAACGCTGTTGTTTGTAGCTTGGTACAGAAGGATGCCAGTGTATACGAGAGTAGTCTCTATATGCCAGAGACTATAGGCAAATGGAAGTACAAGACTCTATCGATAATACCACGGAACAACGGCATGGATGTAATTACGTCTTAATCTTGTAGTCTCGTGTCACTTTTAACACCTTCCGTACCAATCTACTCCTTAAACCCCGTGATGTCTTGATTGTATTGTTGTATTGTATTGTAATTTGTAATGTTTTGTTTGTATAGATTGTATAATTGGATGACTTTCCGAAACCATGATATCATTAAAATGGATGTACTGGAGAATCATGGATGTAACTGGAGAATCATGTAAATGGGAGTATATCCATGGTTCGGTTCAGTCAATACAGATTGAATAGTTTGAACAGATTGAATATATGTATTCATGTTGAATTGTAGTTTTGTAATTTCATACTTGAATCATATTCAAGTCAGATTATTAAGAAGAGACTCAGTATGAGTCAGAACAATTAGAAAAGAAATTGAAGTTCTGATTGTTTTGATGCTATCGGTAACCGCTGCACATGGGTAACAGAATTTATGTCTTTTTCAAAGATGATTCCCGTGTTGATAACACCGTTGTTAAGTTGTCTATGTTAAATAGGCAAGCACCCACTTCTCCGGCTCCCGAAGCTCAAGAGATTGGTCCCGCTTAAACCTATATTTACTAGGGTCCTTATTGTAATTTATAAAACTTGAGGGGTTTTTATGTAAAGATACTTTGTATAATTTTCAAAATACACCCCAAGTGTTTATTTACCATGTTTAGAGTTGTAATAAATGTAGATTTTATATTTGTGACATTTCTAGTGAGAATAACCTATTTTTCATAATACATGGTATTTAATTGTAATATTGAACTTGTATGGATTTTATGGTATTTTAATGTAAAGGGATTCTTGTGATTTTGGAAAAGTTGAAGTATTTATATTATAACAAAAATAAGTATTTTTGATATTACATATATATATATATATATTTATAAAAATAAATTTTAATATATATATTATATTTCTAGAAATCTCATTTTCTTAAGATTTTGGTATTTTAAATCTCTCGAGACCGAATGCTCCTTGCGGAGGTCTGCATCTCGCACTACTAAGCCCAGGGACGTGCGATAATCCGCACCATCCCAGTCGGGTTCCCCAAATTGGGTTGTAGCGGCGCTTTGCAAAGATTTGTGTAAAATACTAAATCTTGTAAAAATGGTTTTATTAGTAAATGATATTTATTTGAAATATTTCGTTTTCCGTATTCTAGGTTCCCGAAAGTATTGTGCTATGTTGAATATGAGTGTTGTGAGGAGGTAGGTCATTACCTCGTGATCTAACTTAAAGGTACAGCAAGATTGTGATGATTTAATGTCAAAATGAAACTACAAGGTATTTTACTGAAAAAGTGCAATAAAAGTTACAAAATGATATAGATTGTCATGAAACTTGTTCAACATGTTTGTTAATAATTAATAGTCAACATGTAATGGTTTAATAGGGTTGTGTTTACGAAAAGTGTGATTTTTAGAAAGAAACCGAATCGGAAATCGGTTTGATTCTGATTCCGTCGGGTTTTATTAAAAGATGTTTTTAGAGTAGCAAAGGAGAGAGGGAGATGGGACTTACGGGTTTAGCTTAAAGAGGAGAGGGAGAGGGAGTGGACGTAGCTTCCGATGCGTCGTTTCATCGCCGGGATCTCCTAGGGTTGTCGCCGGAAAAATCGCCGGAGCTTCGCCTTTCGCTTCTTCCAAAGTATACTAGGGTTCTAGAAAATTTCCTGAGAGTTTTGTTCAGAATTTTGGAGTGAGGGGGTAGTGTTTAGGGGTTGTATTTATAGGGTTAGGCTAGAGTTAGGGTAGGTGAAAGGTATAATTGAAAATAATGTATTTAAATGTAATAAAATATATTAAAATAGGATTTAATGTGATTTAAAGGGGCTCTGGAACCGATCTACAGAAATAAAGTGTGCAGGTGTACAGGGGAGGTGAAGAGGCAAAAGTTTCATGTTGATGACTCGGCGGTCCGGCCGAGTCTGGTCGGCGGCGGCGGCGGCGGCCCGAGTCGGCCGGTCCGCCGGCCGATTCGGCCGAGTCCGGCCGAGTCAGGTGGTCGGAGTCCTCCTTGCCGGTTCATTAGTCCCCTGGTACAGTTAGTTTTCTATGTGTAGTGGGGTTTTTTGTGAGTTATGCACGTGTAAACCCTTGGTATTCTAAAAATTCAAAAATAAAACAATATTAAAAATAATGTGGGGGTATGGTATTTGAACTCTGGTGGCTTGGTTCAGCAGTGCAAAGTATTACCAATGAGCTAGCAAGAAGGAGCTTGTAAAAGCAAAACAAACTTATAACTTGTGCTCAGGTAAAAGTACTCCTTTCTGTAATTTTGAAAAAAATTGTACAGAAAGTTGTACAGAAAGTTTGGGGTTGTTACATTCTACCCTCCTTATAAAAATTTCGTCCTTGAAATTTGTAAAAGGAAAGTGTAATAGATTCAAGGATAGTTTGGTGACAGAAGTACTGATAGTGTATGAAAATAATAAAGTGATACAAGGGTTTTAAAAATGTGAAAGAGACTTACTGGTGTTACCTTGGTCAACTGTCTTGGCTTCTACGGGTGCTAAGGTGTAAGCCTATCGCCGTGGCATGTTTCTCCTAACTGGAGGCACATTCCTCTGTCCCCAAGGCATGTTCTTTAGTGCCTGATGGAATTGGCGATTTGGCTGTGCATGAAATCCACGTGGAGGTGGTGCTGGGAGTGTAGGACGAGTTGCAGGGGTCTGGATAGTTGGTTGCTGCGGGTGGTTGGTGGGTGTGTGAGCTGGGTTGCGTCTATAAGGACAGTTTCCAATTCTGTGATTGGATGCTCCACAAACCAAGCATAGGCCTTTTGCGTGCCGACAGTCCTTCCACAAGTGTCCTTCACTCTTGCAATAAAATTGTCATGCCCCGCTTCCCAGAGTGCGCAAGATTGGGCACGTGACATAGCCAACCATGCTACCTGTGGGTAGGAAATATCCATCCACAGTCACATTACGGTTGTAGAGATATCGAGAACAAAATAATAAACTAATCTAATACATGTCCAAATCCATAATAACAAGAATCAATAAACAAAGAGTGCGGAAGCAAATGATCCAATACAATAAATAAACAGTACGTCCCATAATGCGGGCTCACATCTGGAAATGAAATGGAAATAAATAAACTAAACCCTAAGGAACTCACAGTTCAGCCTGCTGGCTGAAGTACTCCTGCTCGGTCGTCGACAGTGGTACGGAATCTGGGCCATGCAAAACCCAGACGTCAGCGCGTCAGGACATCAAGTATATAGTATAAACATGGTAATAAACAATGCAGGTATGAACATGAATAAAGCAGTACTATAGATTAACAGTGCAGCGGTAACTAAACTGTCCTATCAGGTTTCTACCCTAAAGTCTTCGAAATCAATTGATGAATCGTCGATGTAACTCAATAGTATCCCGTGCGTGCCCGGGACCACGGTCAAGGTCCTCGGGGCTAAATCCGAGACGTGCCGCTAAGCAGTAATAGGTAGTAGGATGGATGAGTGATGTCAGCATCATCACTCCCGGACTGGCCAAGCCCGTAAGACTGATCAGAACAAGTATCGAACTGTTGAGTTACAAGTCGGTTTCACCTTTGATTTCCCCATACCCCCAAGTTATGTATGTCAGGTCAGGTATTCAGTAGTCAAGGACTAATGCCAACACAAAATCAAGTAAAAGTAGGTCTGTCTGGATAGACAGCAGGAATGGTCAGGTTTGTCGGCATTAGGCATGAAATCAGGTAACAGGTCAGGTCACGTTTCAACAGGTCGAGTTGATATTTACAGGGTGTCATGTCTGGTGTATCAGTACATGTGTCAGGTGTATCAAGATCGGTCAATATGTAATGCAATCAAATGTATGCTGATAACAGGTATAATAACGAATAAGGAACAACAGCAGGAACAGCAAATAACAATATTATTCCATGTAAACACAGTGATGCTTTGTATTCTCTTATTAACCGGTTCAAACACCCTTGGGGTGCAATAATCACAGTGTAGCGCAATATTAATAACAACAGGCAATAAAGATATAAGTGTGCGACTATTATCCTCTAAATATTAAAATGATTAGCAGGTAGTTGTTATTAAGGTTAGGTGGCAAAATACGATTTAGGTGGCAGTATTATAATGTACATCATATTTCGTCCAATGAGATAAGTAGCAGTACTAGTTAATGTAGCAAGTTTGTGAGTCAAACATTTAATTAGTTTAACGTAGCGTGTAGCAAGAAATCTTGCCTCGACGGTTTCGCAAACCGAAAAACACGGATGCGATGTCGGCAGAAAACACGAGACGGGTGCACGGCCACGGATCGAGTCCCAACAGAGAACAACGGGATCACACGGACCAGGGTACTTCGCTGGAGCGTCGGGTCCAAATGACGGCACGGTCGGAAACCGGCAAAAGTCAAAAGTAACGAAGTTAGCAAATGCGATATACATGAGCAACCGACCAGCGAGGGGTTTCGCACAAAAGGAAGGATAAGGAATGCTTACAGGGAGACACCAGGGGTAACCACGGCGGGCTCGACGGCGCTGGAACGCCGGCGAGGCAGCGACGGCGGCTGCGAAGGCTGGACAGCCTCTGGGTTCGCTGGAGAGGGTGGTGCGACGAGTAGAGGAGGGTGGCGGTCGGCTCTGGTGATCGAGGGGGAAAGGAGGTGGTCGGAGGTGGCGCGGGTGACGTCGACGAGGGTCGACGGCACGTTTCCGGCGACCCGGGGATTGGTGCTAGGGTCGGGCTCGGGTCTGGTGGTGGTCCGGCGAGGGGAGGAGGAAGGCGACGACGAGGTCGGGACGAGGAGGAAGAGAGGGAGTCGCAGGCGTCGTCGGTGACGGGAGGCGGCGTCGACGGCGAGATCTGCGGCCGGGTGATGTCGTCGGGTTTGGGTGCAGGCGCCGAAGAGAACGGAGGAAGGAGGAGGAGGGTGCGGTAAGGCCGAGGAGGCGAGGGCGGCGACGGCGAGGTCGCGGGGAGGTCGGCGGCGCAAGCACGAGGAGCTAGGGTTAGGGTTGCGAGAGGTTTCTCGTGATGGGGAAGAGAAGGAGGCGGCTGCATGATGAATATATATAGGAGGAGAGAGAGAGAGTTGTTAGAGAGAGAGAGAGAAAGAGAATCAGATAGAGAGAGAGAGATTGGAGATTAGAGAGATAGAGAGATAGGAAAGGGGGCCCACGAAGATTTGAGCCACGCGATTGGCTGGGGATGTGTACGGGGGGTTTTAAAAAATAAAACTTAAAAGATTTAATAGGGATTTAGGCGTTAAAAGATTATAATCGTATATATATTTCAATTTTATGATATTTAATTAAATGGGCCTTTTTGGCGCTAAAAGAAACATTTCCAAATCGCGCCCGGTTTGCGCCCAAATGTTCCAAATTCAAATTATAGGATTTTAAGCGGGTTCCAAATTTTGAAAAGAGGTGTTTAATGATTAAAATGCATGCCCCCAAGTCGGACACTTGTGCGCGTGCGTAGGCGTCCAAACTTGCCCGTTTAGCCGAACGGGACGAAATCTCGACACGCGGACGCTACCACGCGACTAGTGGCGACGAGTAGGCCAACCTGGATATTTTAAATTTCATTTTCGGTGTTAAAATTTGTTATGTGCCAAAATGACTTAACCGGTTAAAATTTAGTAATAAACATCAAACAATCAAAATAATTGGAAAGAGCAATATAATACACTCAACTAGCAAAAGAAATAGTATTATTGGGCTCGGGTGTTACATCATACCCAACTACAAAAGAATATCGTCCTCGAAATTCCAAGAATACAAGATAGCTAACTACTGGAAAAGGTGAGGGAAATTCTGCCGGATCTCGTCTTCTCGCTCCCAAGTGGATTCTCCATGCGATCGATTACCCCAAGAAACTAGCACAAGAGGGATAACCTTGTTCTTAAGAACCTTTTCTCTTCGATCCTTGATTTCAACTGGTCGCTCCTCAAAAGTTAGGTCCTCTCGTACGGTCAACTCCGAATGATCCAAGACGTGAGTCTCATCACGAACATACCTCCGTAGTTGAGACACATGGAACACATCGTGCACTCCTGCCAAAGACTGTGGTAACGCCAAATGGTACGCTACCTCTCCAACACGCTCCAATATCTCGAAGGGTCCAACGAATCGAGGACTAAGCTTTCCCCGACTTCCAAAGCGAATCACCCCTCTAGTCGGTGATATCTTCAGGAATACCAAATCACCCACGGCGAACTCTAGAGGTCTTCTTGACGTGTCGGCCCAACTCTTCTGTCTGTCTTGAGCTGCCTTCATATGCTTTCTGATTGTATTCACCTTCTCGACTGTCTGTACCACCAAATCTGGTCCTAGTAACCTTTGTTCACCAACATCATCCCAACAAACAGGTGAACGGCACTTACGACCATACAGTGCTTCAAACGGAGCCATCTGAATAGTTGCTTGGAAGCTATTGTTGTACGAAAACTCCACCAGGTGTAGATGATCCTCCCAAGAACCCTTGAAGTCTAACATGCAAGCCCTCAACATATCTTCAAGGGTCTGGATCGTTCTCTCCGATTGTCCATCAGTTTGAGGATGATAAGCTGTGCTAAACTTCAATCGAGTCCCCAAACTTTCTTGTAAACTCCTCCAGAAGTGCGACAAGAACCGAGTGTTCCGATCGGACACGATGCTTACCGGTACTCCATGCAGTCTTACAATCTCCTGCATGTACCGTTCTGCCAAAGTCTCTGTCGATTGACCAACCCGAAAAGGAATAAAGTGAGCCGCCTTGGTCAACCGATCGACAATCACCCATACTGCATTGTTGCCCTTTGGACTCCGCGGTAAAGCCGTCACGAAATCCATGGTTATATGTTCCCACTTCCACTGAGGAATCGGAAGTGGTTGCAACAAACCAGTAACCCTTTGGTGTTCAGCCTTGACTTGCTGACACACCAAGCACTTAGCCACGAAACGAGCAATTTTCCGTTTCATACCTTCCCACCAGAAGTGCTGTCGAATATCTCGGTACATCTTTGTCCCTCCTGGATGTACAGAGTAAGCTGAACTGTGTGCCTCCTTCATAAGCTCTTCACGCACATCCTCTTTTGGCACACACACACGGCTACCATATCTCAACGAACCATCTTCGTGGATCAGTAAATCGGTTCGTAGTCCGGCTTCAACCTGCTCTCGAAACTTTTGCAGTCTAGGATCCTGCGATTGTGCCGCTTTAATCTTCTCAACTAAAGACGACTGTACTTGCAACTGCATCAACTGTCCCGTAGCATGTGGTAGCACAACCTCCAAGTCAAATCTCTGAAAATCCGCAATGATTTCCTTTTGTGCGGTCAATACCTGAATTGCTGGTAACTGACTCAGCGCATCCGGCACGACGTTGACTTTTCTCGGATGGTACTTAAGATCAAGTCATAGTCAGCCATCAGCTCCAACCATCTGCGTTGCCTCATGTTCAACTCCTTCTGAGTGAACACATACTTTAAACTCTGGTGATCTGTAAAGACTTCAACTCTCTCGCCCAAAAGGTAGTGTCTCCAAATCTTCAGGGCGAAGATCGCGGCTGCAAGCTCCAGGTCATGAGTCGGATAGTTCTTCTCATGAGTCTTCAGTTGTCTCGATGCGTAAGCGACGACTTTCCCATTCTGCATCAAAACACATCCCAATCCCTTTCCGGATGCGTCGCTATGAATCACCAGTCCTCCTGAATCACCTGGTACGGTTAGGATAAGGGCGGTTATCAACTTCTGCTTCAACGTCTCGAAGGCCAATGCACATCCATCCGTCCAAACAAACGGTACTTCCTTACGCGTAAGCTTGGTTAACGGCTCTGCCAAACGAGCGAAGTTCTCCACAAATCTCCTGTAGTATCCGGCCAAACCAAGGAAACTTCTTATCTCAGCCACATTTCTTGGAGTAGGCCAATCTCGAACTGCTGCAATCTTCTCGGGATCAACGGCGATTCCATTGCCCGACACAACATGCCCCAGAAACTTCACTTCTTCCAGCCAGAATTCGCACTTACTCATCTTCGCATACAATTTCTCCTGTCTCAGCGTCTGCAATGCGATCTTTAAATGCTCAGCATGCTCCTCCGGACTCTTCGAGTACTCCAGAATATCGTCAATGAATACCACAATAAACTGGTCCAAGAATGGTGAAAAGACCCTATTCATCAAGTCCATGAATATTGCCGACGCATTAGTCACTCCGAAGGGCATCACCAAATACTCGAAATGTCCATATCGAGTTCGAAACGCCGTCTTGCAAATGTCTTCTGCTTTCACTCGGACCTGATGATATCCTGATCGCAAATCCAGTTTCGAGAATACCCTCGCGCTACTAAGCTGCTCAAAAAGTTCTCCAATGCGAGGGATCGGGTACTTATTCTTAATAGTCACCCGGTTCAATTCTCGATAATCAATGCACATCCTTCTCGTGCCATCCTTCTTCTTTACTAAAAGAACTGGAGTTCCCCAAGGTGAGTTGCTGCTTCGAATCCATCCCTTCTCGAGTAATTCACCAACTTGTTTCTTAACTTCTTCCAATTCCACCGGTGCCATCGGATAATAAGACTTTGATACTGGCGCTGCACCAGGAATAAGGTCAATCGCAAACTCCACATCTCGCTTCGGCGGTAAGCCTGATATATCTTCAAACACATCCATAAAGTCGCGAACAACTGCCGGCTCTTCATTACTATCCGCTTCCATTGTCGCAAGAACACTGTTCGTCGGCCTAGCCCTAAACTCAACTGGCCCGACAGAGCTGCTTCCTCCAGTGAAGGTAAACTCAGGGTGTCTGGGAATCTGGAAAATTACTTTCCTTGCCCTACAATCAATGTGGGCGTGGAAAGTGCCAAGAAAATCCATTCCCAAGACTACTTCATAACTGCCCGTATCTATCACCAAGAAATCTGCAAAAAGCTCTCGTCCGCAAACAATAACTGTACAATCTCTACATTCCTTACTAGCTATGATTTTCCCATTCCCAGTGTGTATGTCCCAAAAACTAGACAGGGTCGTGCAGGTAATCGAGTGTGTAGTTATAAATTTGGATGACATATAACAGTGGGATGCTCCGGAATCAAATAATGCCAATGCGGGAAAACCATGAACGAGCAAAGTACCTGAAACCACTTCTCCTGATGCCTTGGCTTCCTCAGCTGTCAACGTGAAAGCTCGAGCCTGGTTTGGTCATTGAGTCAGCTGTTTCTGCCCTTGGAACGGTCTCTGCGGAGGCTTCTGTATATCATCTTTCGTGCGAAGCTTCGACGGACAAGTATTAACGGCATGATCTGCCGCTCCACACCTAAAACAGAGTCCCAGCTTCTTACGACACTCCTTTCGCACATGTCCGGGTACACGGCAGTAGTTACAAATCACGCTCCCTTTCCGATCACCCACACTAGTTTTCTTCATTGGTGCTACGCTGCTCCTGTTCACCAGAATACTTCTACGTACAGACGTTTGGTTCAGTGCAGATGCCGGTTCCAGCTCGGTCTGTTCCTTTAGATTCTCCAGCAATCCCCTTATCACTCTCCGCCTGGCGGCTAGGACCGCACGTCTTTGGTCCATCTTCAAATTCTCACCGGCCATATTCCTGAAATCAAAGTACCCAACATTAGCATGATGATAGATTCTGAGTATAGATCAAGGCTAGAACTCCAAGATACTTAAATAGAGTACTGCATTGTAGCTATGCCGCGGTATCATAGCCGCAATTACTTAACTCCACCCAAGTCGCCTAAGTCCTAGAGATAACAAGGAATTTAGGTTTTCGAATTGACAATGCAAAGTAAGTTTGCATGTCGACATGATCCGGAAGAATGATTCAAGGATGGTAAAACGGTCAAAGTGGTAGGACATGTTTCCTAAACACGGGTATTCTGATTCGTGTATTGGGTACAATACCCAACTACAAAAGAATCAACCCGACTATCCTATGGCTCTGATACCAAAAGAACCATGTCACGCCCCGCTTCCCAGAGTGCGCAAGATTGGGCACGTGACATAGCCAACCATGCTACCTGTGGGTAGGAAATATCCATCCACAGTCACATTACGGTTGTAGAGATATCGAGAACAAAATAATAAACTAATCTAATACATGTCCAAATCCATAATAACAAGAATCAATAAACAAAGAGTGCGGAAGCAAATGATCCAATACAATAAATAAACAGTACGTCCCATAATGCGGGCTCACATCTGGAAATGAAATGGAAATAAATAAACTAAACCCTAAGGAACTCACAGTTCAGCCTGCTGGCTGAAGTACTCCTGCTCGGTCGTCGACAGTGGTACGGAATCTGGGCCATGCAAAACCCAGACGTCAGCGCGTCAGGACATCAAGTATATAGTATAAACATGGTAATAAACAATGCAGGTATGAACATGAATAAAGCAGTACTATGGATTAACAGTGCAGCGGTAACTAAACTTTCCTATCAGGTTTCTACCCTAAAGTCTTCGAAATCAATTGATGAATCGTCGATGTAACTCAATAGTATCCCGTGCGTGCCCGGGACCACGGTCAAGGTCCTCGGGGCTGAATCCGAGACGTGCCGCTAAGTAGTAATAGGTAGTAGGATGGATGAGTGATGTCAGCATCATCACTCCCGGACTGGCCAAGCCCGTAAGACTGATCAGAACAAGTATCGAACTGTTGAGTTACAAGTCGGTTTCACCTTTGATTTCCCCATACCCCCAAGTTATGTATGTCAGGTCAGGTATTCAGTAGTCAAGGACTAATGCCAACACAAAATCAAGTAAAAGTAGGTCTGTCTGGATAGACAGCAGGAATGGTCAGGTTTGTCGGCATTAGGCATGAAATCAGGTAACAGGTCAGGTCACATTTCAACAGGTCGAGTTGATATTTACAGGGTGTCATGTCTGGTGTATCAGTACATGTGTCAGGTGTATCAAGATCGGTCAATATGTAATGCAATCAAATGTATGCTGATAACAGGTATAGTAACGAATAAGGAACAACAGCAGGAACAGCAAATAACAATATTATTCCATGTAAACACAGTGATGCTTTGTATTCTCTTATTAACCGGTTCAAACACCCTTGGGGTGCAATAATCACAGTGTAGCGCAATATTAATAACAGCAGGCAATAAAGATATAAGTGTGCGACTATTATCCTCTAAATATTAAAATGATTAGCAGGTAGTTGTTATTAAGGTTAGGTGGCAAAATACGATTTAGGTGGCAGTATTATAATGTACATCATATTTCGTCCAATGAGATAAGTAGCAGTACTAGTTAATGTAGCAAGTTTGTGAGTCAAACATTTAATTAGTTTAACGTAGCATGTAGCAAGAAATCTTGCCTCGACAGTTTCGCAAACCGGAAAACACGGATGCGATGTCGGCAGAAAACACGAGACGGGTGCACGGGCCACGGATCGAGTCCCAACAGAGAATAACGGGATCACACGGACCAGGGTACTTCGCTGGAGCGTCGGGTCCAAATGACGGCACGGTCGGAAACCGGCAAAAGTCAAAAGTAACGAAGTTAGCAAATGCGATATACATGAGCAACCGACCAGCGAGGGGTTTCGCACAAAAGGAAGGATAAGGAATGCTTACAGGGAGACACCAGGGGCAACCACGGCGGGCTCGACGGCGCTGGAACGCCGGCGAGGCAGCGACGGCGGCTGCGAAGGCTGGACAGCCTCTGGGTTCGCTGGAGAGGGTGGTGCGACGAGTAGAGGAGGGTGGCGGTCGGCTCTGGTGATCGAGGGGGAAAGGAGGTGGTCGGAGGTGGCGCGGGTGACGTCGACGAGGGCCGACGGCACGTTTCCGGCGACCCGGGGATTGGTGCTAGGGTCGGGCTCGGGTCTGGTGGTGGTCCGGCGAGGGGAGGAGGAAGGCGACGACGAGGTCGGGACGAGGAGGAAGAGAGGGAGTCGCAGGCGTCGTCGGTGACGGGAGGCGGCGTCGACGGCGAGATCTGCGGCTGGGTGATGTCGTCGGGTTTGGGTGCAGGCGCGGAAGAGAACGGAGGAAGGAAGAGGAGGGTGCGGTAAGGCCGAGGAGGCGAGGGCGGCGACGGCGAGGTCGCGGGGAGGTCGGCGGCGCAAGCACGAGGAGCTAGGGTTAGGGTTGCGAGAGGTTTCTCGTGATGGGGAAGAGAAGGAGGCGGCTGCATGATGAATATATATAGGAGGAGAGAGAGAGAGAGTTGTTAGAGAGAGAGAGAGAAAGAGAATCAGATAGAGAGAGAGATTGGAGATTAGAGAGATAGAGAGATAGGAAAGGGGGCCCACGAAGATTTGAGCCACGCGATTGGCTGGGGATGTGTACGGGGGATTTTAAAAAATAAAACTTAAAAGATTTAATAGGGATTTAGGCGTTAAAAGATTATAATCGTATATATATTTCAATTTTATGATATTTAATTAAATGGGCCTTTTTGGTGCTAAAAGAAACATTTCCAAATCGCGCCCGGTTTGCGCCCAAATGTTCCAAATTCAAATTATAGGATTTTAAGCGGGTTCCAAATTTTGAAAAGAGGTGTTTAATGATTAAAATGCATGCCCCCAAGTCGGACACTTGTGCGCGTGCGTAGGCGTCCAAACTTGCCCGTTTAGCCGAACGGGACGAAATCTCGACACGCGGACGCTACCACACGACTAGTGGCGACGAGTAGGCCAACCTGGATATTTTAAATTTCATTTTCGGTGTTAAAATTTGTTATGTGCCAAAATGACTTAACCGGTTAAAATTTAGTAATAAACATCAAACAATCAAAATAATTGGAAAGAGCAATATAATACACTCAACTAGCAAAAGAAATAGTATTATTGGGCTCGGGTGTTACAAAAATCAAAAATCGGGACTTGGCTGATCATTGGCTTCCTCCAGTCTTCTGAGTTCAACAGCTGGCCTCGAAGAGGCTCCTCCTGCCATCTAATTGGCAGGGCGCTTTACTCCGGCAGATTGAGGTCTGCTCCTTACCTTTACTACTGCCTCATAACGGCGGGCAGCTTTCAGAGCCGAGTCATGAGTCGAAAAATCTCCTGTGGCCAGTGCAGCCTGGATTTCCGAATCCAAACCCTGTTGAAATCGACGGGCTCTGATCTCATCCGTCGGTATCAGGTGTGCCGCAAATTGAATGAGCATGGTGAACTCAACGTCATACTCATCTACCGACTTGGTCCACATCGAACCTTGTTGAAGATGTATGAACTGTTGTTCCATATCGAACCTGGTAGTCTCAGGGAAGTACTTTGCGTCGAACATGTCTCGGAAAGTCTTCCATTCGATAGGTTGGTCAAGACGGCTTTTTTCCGCCTTCCACCAGACCCGTGCATTGGCCGTGAGCTGTAATTTTGAAACACGAACCCAAGCTATCTCTGGCACTTATGCCGCTGTCAGATCATCTTCGATGCTCTGAGCCTATTCCTCAGCTTCCAGTGGGCTCTCCTTTCCTGAGATCTGTTTGGGATGTAAAGCTCTAAATTGCTTCACCCCAGGTGCTTCTGCCTCGGGATGGCTCATTAAAAGAGCAGTCTGCTGCTGCTGTCCTTCTAGGAGGCTACAGATTGCCTTAAGTAGAACCGTATGTGTTCTCCTCCGAAAGCCGGGAAAGACAAACGTCTCGCCTGAATTTGGGGGCAGATACTATTTGGTTTTATCCGTGCACCTCTCTGAAGATGCCAAGTTGATTTATGGCACCATGTATCGGAGGTTTAGACGGATGCGACCGATGTAGCAGACTTCGTCAGATTCCCTCTCGTTTGAGCGGTTTTTTATTGTGGGGACGCTTTTCCTTGTAGGCGCAAGCCCCTGCAGTTAATTACGCTACCGCATCGCGGTAACCACTTTCTCTTTCTCCAGATGGCCACTTTGTGTCGTGTGTGTTTGTTTTATTTTTGGTTGTCCGTGGATTGTATACAGAGACTAATTTGTGTTGTCGCCCGTAGGGCGTGGATTAATCCAAATCCGTATTTTCTTAGATTTGGGTTTTGGGTTGGGTTTAAAGATCGTTAATCTCATTTAAGACTAAGATCAATTTAAATGTTTGTTAAGGATACGTTAGTTTAATTTTAGACTAAGATCAACTTAACCATTTGTTAAGGATACGTTAGTCTAATTTTAGACTAAGATCAACTTAACCATTTGTTAAGGATACGTTAGTCTAATTTTAGACTAAGATCAACTTAAACATTTGTTAAGGATACGTTAGTCTAATTTTAGACTAAGATCTACTTAACAGGATCATTTAGATCCAACAAAAGAGCATTTGGGCTCGATTGTTTTAGTTTAGGGATTTTGCGGTCCAGAAGTTTAAGGACATCATAGTCCGTGGAGTTTAAGGACATCATAGTCCATGGAGTTTAAAGACATCATAGTCTGTAAAGTTTAAAGACATCATAGTCTATGAGTTTAAGGACCACACAGTCCATGAAATGTCTGGTTGTCGGGACCCGTCACCTCTCTGAAGACATTGAAGGATTACAACGACAAATATCAGAGGAGTAAAGAGATGTACCCTTGAACCAATATTGGTTATGGGATCTGCAGTTGGATTGATTTAAGGATCGTTAATTCCGTTTTGAGATTAAGATCAACTTAAATGTTTGTTAAGGATATGTTAGTCTAATTTTAGACTAAGATCTACTTAACAGGATCATTTAGATCCAACAAAAGAGCATTTGGGCTCTTTTGTTTAGTTTAGGGACATTGCGGTCTAAGTTCAGATGCAAACATGGGTTTGGAAATGCACCAGATAGTTATTGGTCATTGGGACCCACCACTTCTTTGAAGACGTTGAAGAATTACAACGGCATGTATTAGAGGTGTGAAGAGATGTACCCTTGAACCAAAGTTGATTGAAAGGCTCTGGGTTTTGCTTTGAATGTCATATGAGATGATCAATTTTGGAAGACAAGAGTGTATTTGAGGTTTAGTCAAAAGGGAGGGTCCTGCCTCTGGAAGACTTAGTTAATTTGGGTTAAGATTGGCTCGAATATAGTGTTAAACACTAGAGTACACTCGTCTATCACGTACTCCCACGTGATGCGCTTAAAATAGTTTTAAACACTAAGGATGAAACGCACAAAATAGTGTTAAACACTAAAAAAGAAGCTCTCACGATAAAATAAAGGAAGTTTGGCCCAACACTCAAGCGCCTCACGTGGGGTCACGTGAGGCGCTTGAGTGTTGGGCCAAACTTCCTTTATTTTATTCTTAGAATATGTAGGTAAGTGTCAAACACTTAATCTTTATGGCCATCACGTGTGGGCACGTAATGTGTACCCATGCATTGGATATTAAAAGGATTTGTTAGGGGTCACGTGGAGACATGTGAGGATGCCCATGCGTTGGATATTAATGCTTCAGTTTTTTCCATCTTCTCTTTTTTAAAGAGTTGTTTGTCAGGGATCACGTGGGGACATGTGAGGCACCCAAAATCTATTCTGTCCTTTTTATTTTGAGGAGTCTATTCAAGAGTCACGTGGGAGCACGTGACCTAATCTTATTCGTTCTCTTGTGGTCATTGGAGGGGAGGGTCACGTGTTTCCACGTGATCATGTTGGGTACTTGATCCTTTTTCGTGCATGGAGAGATAGATCCCTTGTATAAGAATTAAATTTTCTTATAGGGTTAAACCCTAATTTTATTTAGAGGAATTAAATTCCTATGTGTTTAACAGAATTAAATTCTTTATAGGGTTGAACCCTAATTTTATTGGAGGAATTAAATTCCTATGTGTCTTGTGGGAGAATAAAATTCTCTGAACTTAGGTCCTCCCTTAGGTTTTAGATCTACATGGCAGAATCTCCCCGATGAGAATTAAATTCTCAACTTGTGGGGAGATCTGCTTCTGCAGACCTTCAACCAAACGAAGAACTAAGTTCTTATGCAAAAGAGTTAAACTCTTAGTTTGAGAATTAAATTCTCTTATAGGGTTATGGGAGCTTATAGAATGATCTCTTTCTCTCCCTTACCTAGGGTTTCTTTCTTTTTTTGAAGAGATCTTCTTTTTCTCTGGAGAATTAAATTATCTTCTTTTTTCTCTCTGTTGTTGTCTCTCCCTTCTCCTTTTCTTCTTGGCTCCTATTTATAGGAGAAAGAAAAGAATCAGTTTGTTTAGTCAATTTTTCATTGAAAGATTTTGATTGATTTTGTAACCAACATGATCTTTTAGACCATTCAGAGAATTTTATTCACCATTGGATTTTTCATCCAAAAGATATTTTATTTGTTGTTCCTGGCAGATTTCAGGAAAATCTTTCCTTGCATAGAATCTTTCTATAAGTTGGTGATTTTTAATCACCATTGGATTTTTAATCCATCGATGCTCCCTTTACAGAGTGCAATCTTTTGTTGGAAATATCTAAGGAAATATTAGAGTTTTTGATTTCTCTTAATTAGAATTTAATTCTATTAGTTTAGTAGGTTTAAGAGCCTATCATGTGTTGGCACGTGACCCCACTGATCGACCATTTAATTAGAATTTAATTCTATTAGTTCAGAGAGCTTAGGAACCCATCACGTGTTGGCACGTGACCCCCGGTCACGTGTAGGCACGTGATGCCCTATTTGGGGTTTTATTTCCATTAACTCAGAGAGTTTTTAAGACCCCATCACGTGGTGGCACGTGACCCACGGATTAAGCATTTAACCAGAATTTAATTCTGTTATTTTGAAGAATTGGGAACTTATCACGTGTCAGCACGTGACCCTTAGTCACGTGTGAGCACGTGATTCCCCATTAGGGTTTTTCCTCGCTGTTTTATTATACTTCAGTGGGCTTAAAGGCCTATCACGTGTGGGCACGTGACCTCATTTGATTAGGATTCAATTCTTATCATTTCAGAGCCCTCGGGAAGCCATCACGTGTCGGCACGTGACCCCCGATCACGTGTGCACACGTGATGCCCTATTGGGGTTTTTCCTTGTATTTTATGAGGGAACAAATGCCCCCACAACATTGTTCTCACGTGTTTGCATGTGAGTGCAACGCTGTAACTTTTGTGGCCGTTGGATCTGCCTAGGGTACGGGGTAGATGAACTGTTTCCCATCACATCCTATAAATGCAGGGGTTTCTTTAGAAGCGCCTCCACTCTTTCATCTTCTTCCTTACTTGTTCTTGCCTTGAGAATTTAATTCTCTTTCTCAGAGCTCAGTTCTCAGTTCCAAAAATTTTCAGAGTTTAACTCTGTCAACAAAAGATTTCCCTTTTCAGGTAAGGATCTTGAACGGCCGAGGAACTTCTTGTAGAAATTTTCTTTGGATTTTAAATCCATATCAAGGGTTTTTCCCTTCAACAAAATCCCATCTTTTCAAGTTCTTTAAGAATGTCCAATCTTTAAATAATAAACCCCCTTTCGCTAGGGTTTCTTTGATCTTAGGGGATTGATGATGATACTTGTCTTCCTTCTGGAATTTAATTCCATTTCAAAGTGCTTAACTCTGAAAATTTTTCTGGGAATTTAATTCCTCTGTTCAAAAGGAATTTAATTCCTCTAAAAAACTTTGTTCTTAAAAGAAGACTTCTTGGGGTATTTCATCCTGAGTAGTTCTTGCAGAGATCCTTCTCGATTTGCGCAGAGTTTTTGTAATGGGTTTTCTCTTTGGGGGAATGAGTAGAGTTATTTGAATTTATTGAGAATCTTCCTTTTGTCCTCATGATGATTGCTCAGCCTTATTATTAGTGAGCCGCCATATTGATTTTGTGGGGCCCACGTGTCTTGTAACCCATGGTCCCATGAAATAAGTTGTTTGTCGTTTTCTTCCATCGTCTTCTTATATATACACTTATATATATATATATATATATATATATTCTTCACTAACAGTTTCCCCTTCCTTTATTTCAGGAACAATAGCTTCTCTTCCATACTTCCCTCTCACCCGCTCGGATGCTGCCTTTCCACAGTCACCGTCTGATAAAGAGGCGATGGCGATGATTAGAGCCCATGACCCGGATCGCACCAGTTTGCTTTTGTGGGGAACCTGGTATGGTCATATCATCCGGGGTCGCCGGAGTTTTATTTGTGGGGAGCCGATAGAACGCCTACAGACTGCTTATGTAGTAGAAGTGACCAATTGTTCTCTTTCAAGACTGCCCGGGAGGTGTCTATCTCATTGGATGAATTCCGTGAGATTTCAGGATTGCCCATTGGGGGAGAGAATTACGAGGAACTGTTGCCTCCAGATGAATACGTTTTCTCTACCATGACGGCTATGCTCGATGGTCTGACAGCCGAAACCGCCGTTCGTCATAGGTATCCCAGTCTGATCAAGGCCCTGGGAATTTTTGACATATTATTTGCGAAGTCAGAAGGGCAAGGTGTCACTTTCGAAAGCTTTATCGCCTGTTTCATTCGGAGAGATATTTTATCCAAGAAGGCCCCGAAGTTTGCGAGCATTGACGACCTTTTTGGGTTCGGGTTGAATAAACTGCCGGCCAAAGAAGAAGATCTACCGCAGTTCTACATTCCGATCATGTCGGCCATATCTTTTGATGCAATTGCGGCCCCTGGCATAGACGAAAAGGCCTTCTTCGTCGGCTTTATTAGCCTTTGGCTCAGCTGGTTTGTGATACCGTCACATCGACGCTTTATGAGAGCTTCCGTCTTCTATCCCATCCATCGTGTAGCTGAAGGGGCAAAGTTGGCCGTCGGCATCGCGGGACTATCGCATCTTTATCACGGGTTAAGTGTTGCGGCCAACACTTCGGCTCCAAGTGTAGATGTTGTGAATCTCCCCCTTCATTACTTCACATCTTGGATTGAAATGCACGTGCTGGGGGCATTCGCGGAACATCAACGGCCGAGCTTCTATGATTCCTACACTTTCCCCCGAATTATGAGGTTGGTGGATTCCTTCGCTCCCGATCCGACTCAATTAGGGGCCCTCCGTGTTCTGCTCAATATATATACCCATGAGGGAGGAATGATGTTTATTGATCGCGTTCTTTCTGCTCCAGCGGGACCTGTCCAGCAGTTGTTCGACTTCTCAAAAAGGGGATCACCCTCTTTAAAGCCTAGGGAGATCATGCATCTGTACTCGATCAGGCCGGGCTATTTGGTGTTTTGCCAGAATGATACGGCTCTCCTTATGCGGTATAATCTGCACCGCTTTGCCCGGCAATTGGGCTATGATCAGGGCGTCCCCTTTGAAGCGTTCTTGGTTGAGCCTACTTCATCATTAGGAGTTATTCCCGACGTTATTCATCATTTTATGCGGCTGAATACTGGCTCCGTGTTCATGATCCCAGAACCTGACTATCTCCCCAGGTCTGTGGGCTCCTTTGTGGGCTGGTATCGCCGCTAGGTTGGTCCTATCATTGCCGAGGAAATGCGGGTGCTCTTTGAATATAAAACTCTTGCCCCAACTCAAGCTGCTCATGTTCCGTTGCGACCACGGTTAGTCATTCGCCCTCTTTTGAGGGATGGTGGTGCGGTCGTCATCTCGCAGGCCGCAGAAACCGAGTTGATTCCTCCCACTGCAGGGATGCCGATGCGTACTAGAGCTCGGGCAAAGGCTTCCGCCGAGGCGCCAGCGGCAGTTCCATCAGTTGCAGCGTCATCGATGGCAGTGTCATCATCAGTAGCACCACCAAAAGAGGATACTGGAGGCGAGGTTGGGGAATGTCGCACCAAAGCGCCGAAGAGAAGGAAGCGTCGTCTTCTGGTGTTAGTTCTGGGTCAAAGAGGCGAAAGAAGACGGTCACAAATCTGCTCGACTTTTTAGTGGAATCAGAGCCTATCTTTCAAGATGAACCATTAGCTATGCAAGAGCCGGATGGTGGTCTTCTTTTTCCTTGTTCATCTGCTGAGGAAGCCGCACAATTGGCTGAGGCTATAAGACGCTCCCAGGATGAGACTGAAAATGTAAGGGTCCCGAAGAGGCCTTATCCTGCTGTCATCTTCTACGAAGATCCTCCATCGATACGGCGGATATTTATAGGTCCTTTAGAAGAGGGAGGCGAGATAGCCCTTAAGCGGCCTATCTCGGCCGATGCCGAAGATGCGTTGTCGTTGTGGTCTGGTGGCCATGAGTCTACCCTCGAACCCCGGTGAACATACCTCCTTAGGAAAGAGCGTCGGCTTGAAAAAGCCATCCGGGCCTGAATTCCGAGGATCTGTTCGCGATCGCCAAGAATCTGTTCTCCGCCGAAAAGACGCGACCGGGATGTTAGGACGTCCGGGCCTGGATTCTTAGGGGAGATGCTAATTGGTGCTATCCGTCCACCTCTCCGAAGATGCCAAGTTGATTTATGGCACCATGTATCGAAGGTTTAAACGGATGCGGCCGATATAGCCGACTTCGTCAGATTCCCCCTCGTTGAGGGGTTTTTGATTATGGGGACGCTCTTCCCTGCAGGCGCAAGCCCCTGCAGTTAATTACGCTACCGTATCACGGTAACCACTTTCTCCTTCTCCAGATGGTCACTTCGTGTCGTGTGTGTTTGTTTTGTTTTTGGTTGCCCGTGGGTTGTATACGGAGACTAATTTATATTGTCGCCCGTAGGGCGTGGATTAGTCTAAATCCGTATTTTCTTAAATTTGGGTTTGGGTTTGGGTTTAAGAATACGCTAGTCTCATTTGAGACTAAGATCAACTTAAACGTATGTTAAGGATACGTTGGTCTAATTTCAGACTAAGATCAACTTAACGTTTTGTTAAGATTACGTTAGTCTAATTTTTAGACTAAGATCAACTTAACGGGATCATTTAGATCCAACAAAAGAGCATTTGGGCTCTATTGTTTAGTTTAGGGACATTGCGGTCCAAGTTCAGATGCAAACATAGGTTTGGAAATGCACCAGATAGTTTTTGGCCATTGGGACCCACCACCTCTCTGAAGACGTTGAAGAATTACAACGACATGTATCAGAGGTGTGAAGAGATGTACCCTTGAACCAAAGTTGATTGAAAAGCTCTGGGTTTTGCTTTGAATGTCATATGAGATGACCCATTTTGGAAGACAAGAGTGCACTTGAGGTTCAGTCAAAAGAAAGGGGTACTGCCTCTGGAAAACTTGGCTAGCTCAAGCAAAGATTGACTTGGATATAGTGTTAAACACTAAAATAGACTCATCCATCACATGTTCCCACGTGATGCGCTTAAAACAGTGTTAAACACTAAAGATGCAGCGCACAAAATAGTGTTAAACACTAAAAAAAGAAGCGCTCACGTGGGGTCACGTGAGGCGTTTGAATATTGGGTCCAAACCTTCTTTATTTTATTCTCAGAATATGAAGGTAAGTGTTAAACACTTTAGTCTTCATGGCCATCACGTGTGGGCACGTGATGGGTATCCATACACTGGATATTAAAAGCATTTGCTAGGGGTCAAGTGGGGACACGTGAGGGCGCCCAAACATTGGATTTTAATCCTTCAGTTCTTTCCATCTTTTCTTTTTTAAAGAGGTGTTTGTCAGGGGTCATGTGGGGATACGTGAGTCATCCAAAATCGATTCTGCCCTTTTATTTTGAGAAGTCTGTTCAAGGGTCACGTGGGAGCACGTAACCTAATCTTATTCGTTCTCTTTTTGTCATTGGAGGGGAGGGTCACGTGTTGCCACATGATCATGTTGGGTACTTGATCCTTTTATGTGCATAAAGAGATGAATCCCTTGTATAAGAATTAAATTCTCTTATAGGGTTAGAGTCTAATTTTATTTAGAGGAATTAAATTCCTATGTGTTTAAAAGAATTAAATTCTTTATAGGGTTAAACCCTAATTTTATTGGAGGAATTAAATTCCTATGTGCCTTGTGGGAGAATAAAATTCTCTGAACTTAGGTCCTCCCTTAGGTTTTAGATCCGCATGGCAGAATCTCCCTGATGAGAATTAAATTCTCAACTTGTGGGAAGATCTGCTTCTGCAGACCTTCAACCAAAGGAAGAACTAACTTCTTATGCAGAAGAGTTAAACTCTTAGTTTGAGAATTAAATTCTCTTATAGGGTTATGAGAGTTTATAGAATGATCTCTTTCTCTCCCTTACCTAGGGTTTCTTTCTTTTTCTGAAAAGATCTTCTTTTTCTCTGGAAAATTAAATTCTCTTCTTTTTTCTCTCTGTTGTTGTCTCTCGCCTCTCCTTTTCTTCTTGGCTCCTATTTATAGGAGAAAGAAAATAATCAGTTTGTTTAGTCAATCTTTCATTGAAAGATTTTGATTGATTTTGTAACCAACATGATCTTTTAGATCACTCACTGAATTTTATTCACCATTGGATTTTTCATCCAAAAGATATTTTGTTTGTTGTTCCCGGCAGATTTCAGAAAAATCTTTCCTTGTATAGAATCTTTTTATAAGTTGGTGATTTTTAATCACCATTGGATTTTTAATCCAATGGTGCTCCCTTTACAGAGTGCAATCTTTTGTTTGGAAAGATCTAAAGAAATATTAGAGTTTTTGATTTCCTTTAATTAGAATTTAATTCTATTAGTTCAGTAGGTTTAAGAGCCTGTCACGTGACCCCACTGATTGACCATTTAATTAGAATTTAATTCTATTAGTTCAGAGAGCTTAGGAACCTATCACGTGTTGGCACGTGACCCCCGGTCACGTGTAGGCACGTCATGCCCTATTTGTAGTTTTATTTCCATTAACTCAGAGAGTTTTTAAGACCCTATCACGTGGTGGCACGTGACCCACGGATTAAGCATTTAACCAGAATTTAATTCTGTTATTTTGAAGAACTTAGGAACTTATCACGTGTCAGCACGTGACCCTTGGTCACGTGTGAGCACGTGATACCCCATTGGGGTTTTTCCTCGCTGTTTTATTATACTTCAGCGGGCTTAAAGGCCTATCACGTGTGGGCACATGACCTCATTTGATTAGGATTCAATTCTTATCATTTCAGAGCCCTCAGGAAGCCATCACGTGTCGGCACGTGACCTCCGATTACGTGTGCACACGTGATGCCCCATTGGGGTTTTTTCTTGTATTTTATGAGGGAACAAGTGCTCCCACAGTGTTGTTCTCACGTGTTTGCATGTGAGTACAACGATGGAACTTTTGTGGCCGTTGGATCTGCCTAGGGAAAGGGGTAGATGAACTGTTTCCCATCACATCCTATAAATGCAGGGGTCTCTTCAGAAGCGCCTCCACTCTTTCATCTTCTTCCTTATTTGTTCTTGCCTTTAGAATTTAATTCTCTTTCTCAGAGTTCAGTTCTCTGTTCCAAAAATTTTCAGAGTTTAACTCTGTCAACAAAAGATTTCCCTTTTCAGGTAAGAATCTTGAACGGCCGAGGAACTTCTTGTAGAAATTTTCTTTGGATTTTAAATCCATATCAAGGGTTTTACCCTTTACAAAAAAGCCCATCTTTCCAAGTTCTTTAAGAATGTCCAATCTTTAAATAATAAACCCCCTTCGCTAGGGTTTCTCTGATCTTAGGGAATTGATGATGATACTTGTCTTCCCTCTGGAATTAAATTCTATTTTAAAGAGCTTAGCTCTGAAATTTTTTCTGGGAATTTAATTCCTCTGTTCAAAAGGAATTTAATTGCTCTAAAGAACTTAGTTCTTAAAAGAAAACTTCTTAGGGTTTTTCATCCTGAGTTGTTCTTGCAGAGATCCTTCTCGATTTGCACAGAGTTTTTGTAATGGGTTTTCTCCTTGGGGGAATGTGTAGAGTTATTTGAATTTATTGAGAATCTTCCTGTCACGCCCCGCTTCCCAGAGTACGCAAGATTGGGCACGTGACATAGCCAACCATGCTACCTGTGGGTAGGAAGTATCCATCCACAGTCACATTACGGTTGTAAGGATATCAAGAACAAGATAATAAACTAATCTAATACATGTCCAAATCCATAATAACAAGAATCAATAAACAATAAGTGCGGAAGCTAATGATCCAATACAATGAATAAACAGTACGTCCCATAATGCGGGCTCACATCTGGAAATGAAAAGCAATAAATAAACTAAACCCTAAAGACTCACTGTTCAGCCTGCTGGCTGAAGTACTCCTGCTCGGTCGTCGACAAAGGTACGGAATCTGGGCCATGCAAAACCCAGACGTCAGCGCGTCATGATATCAAGTATATGGTATAAGCATGGTAATAAGCAATGCAAGTATGAACATGAATAAAGCAGTAACAAGAAATAACAAGCAGGGTACTGTGCAATGGTGTCCAAACTGTCCTATCAGGTTTCTACTCTATAGTCTTTGAAACCAATTGATGAATCGTCGATGTAACTCAATAGTATCCCGTGCGTGCCCGGGACCACGGTCATGACCCTCGGGGCTGAATCCGAGACGTGCCGCTAAGCAGTAAAAGGTAGCAAGATGGACGAGTAGTGTCAGCATCACCACTCTGGAGCTGGCCAAGCCCGTAAGACTGATCAGAACAAGTATCGAACTGTTGAGTTACAAGTCGGTTTCACCTTTGATTTCCCCATACCCCCAAACTATGTATGTCAGGTCAGGTATTCAGTAGTCAAGGACTAATGCCAACACGAAATCAAGTAGAAGTAGGTCTGTCTGGATCGACAGCAGGAATGGTCAGGTTTGTCGGCATTAGGCATGAGATCATGAGACAAGTAATGTCATGGCACAACAGGATGAGTCGGTATGTATGTATATGTCAGGTGTAGCAGGGTCAGGTCAATATGTCGTGCAATCGGGTAAGTGCTCACAACAGGTAAACAATCAATAATGAACAGCAGCAGGAAACAGTAATTAACCACAATATTCCATATAACCACAGTGATGTTTGTATTCTCTTATTAACAGGTTCAATCATCTTAGGGTGCAATCGCCACAAGGTGAAGCGATATCCACAATTATAAATTAAGGAAACTACATGAAATTATACTAAATATAATAATTGTCTCATGAATGATTTAACAGTTTAAGCAGATATGATTCAGTCGTTTTATTTAGTTAAAGCATGTATTGATGTGGGTTAATTAATTACGAGGAACTGTTGTAACGGTTCCACTATAAAGATAACAGCAATAATACGATATCAAATGCCATCATTAAGTTGTGGTATTAAATAGTATGAGTTCAATTGCGTGGCAAGACTAGATCTCGCACGCTAGCATGTTCAAGCAAGTATTCAGATACTTGCCTCGACGGTCTGCAAACTGGAACACGGATGCGATGTCGGCAGAAAGCACGATATGACAGCACGGGCCACGGATCAGGTCCCAACAGAGAACAACGGGATCACACGGACCAGGGGGCTTCGCTGGAGCGTCGGGTTCGCTGAGACGGCACGTCGGATTCCGGCAAAACGCGACAACAAGTTAGCAACAGACAAAAGACTCAATGCGATCAGCGGGGGTGAAGACTTTGCATACAGGAGAGATAGGGATGCTCACCGAGAGATACCAGGGACAGCCACGACGGGCTCGACGGCGATGGGACGTCGGCGAGGCAACGGCGGCGGCGGCTGCAAGGGTTGAAGGCCTCGGGTGTGCGGGAGAGGGTGCTGCGGCGAGCTGGAGGAAAGGGTGGTCGGCTCTGGTGGTCGAGGGGGAGAAGGAGGTGGCCCTGGTGACGACGGCGAGGTCGCCGGCGCGTTCTCCGGTGAACAGCGGGGGTAGGCGATGGGTGAAGGGCTCGGGTTGGTGGTCCGGCGAGGAGAGGAAGGGAGGTGATGACGAGGTCGCGACGAGGAGGGTGAGAGGGAGTCGTGGGAGGCGTCGGCGGCGAGAGGCGGCGTCGACGTCGGCTCTGCAGGGTTGGAGGCGACGTCGGGGTTGGGTGCAGTTGCGGGAAGGAGCGGGAGAACGAGGGGATGGAGGTGCGGTGAGGTCGACGAGGTGGTGGTGGCGACGGCGAAGTCGTGAGGAGGTCGGCGGTGAGATTGCGTGGCTAGGGTTAGGGTTTGCTTGGGTGTCTCGCGATGGAAGAGGAGTTGGGGAGAGGCGGCTGCTGCATGGGTTTTATATATAGAGGAAGAGAGAGAGAGAGATTGGAGAGAGAAAGGGGGAGATTTGATGAGATAGAGAGAGAGGGAGAATGAGGAGAGAGACAGAGAGAGATAGGGAAAGGAGGGGCCCACGCGGGAGAAAATAAAGCCATGTGATTGGCCACGAGATTTCCAAAAGGGATTTGAAAATGGATCTGAAGGAGTTGGAAAGATTTTTAAAGAGTTTAAGTGATTAAACTGTTAAGGAAAAATATTCGTATATATTTTTAGTTTAAGTATATTAAATTAAATGGGCCCTTTTTGGCGCGAAATGAAACATTTTCAAATCGCGCCCGGGTTGCGCCCAAATGTTCCAAATTCAAATTATAGGATTTTAAGCGGGTTCCAAATTTTGAAAAGAGGTGTTTAGTGATTAAAATGCATGCCCCCAAGTCGGACACTTGCACGCGCGCGTAGTCGTCCAAACTTGCCCGTTTAGCCAAACGGAACGGGATCTCGACACGCGGACGCTACCACGCGACTAGTGGCGACGAGTAGGCCAACATGGACATTTTAAATTTCATTTTAGGAGTTAAAATTTGTTATGTGCCAAAATGACTTAACCGGTTAAAATTTAGCAATAAACACCAGAAAACCCGATAAAATTGGAATGAGCAATATACAACCCTCAACTAGTAATATGAATAGTATTATTGGGCTCGGGTGTTACACTTCCTTTTGTCCTCATGATGATTGCTCAGCCTCATTATTAGTGAGCCGCCATATTGATTTTGTGGGGCCCACGTGTCTTGTAACCCATGGTCCCATGAAATAAGTTGTTTGTCGTTTTCTTCCATCGTCTTCTTATATATATACTTATACACACACACACACACATACGTGTGTGCTTCACTAACAGTTTCCCCTTCCTTTATTTCAGGAACTATGGCTTCTCTTCCATACTTCCCTTTCACCCGTTCGGATGCTGCCTTTCCACAGTCACCGTCTGACGAAGAGGCGATGGCGATGATTAGAGCCCATGACCCGGATCGCACCAGTTTTCTTTTGTGGGGAACCTGGTACGGTCATATCATCCGGGGTTGCCGGGGTTTTATTTATGGGGAGCCGATGGAACTTCTTCGTCCCATATTGCCGATGGAACGCCCACAGACTGCTTATGCAGTAGAAGTGACCAATTGGACTCTTTCGGGCCGACTAGAGCCCTCTACTTCTGGGATACCTAACCAGCCCCTGCCAGTTATAGACATCTTGGGGCGTCGGATTTGCCATGGTGAAGCTCGACCTTGGGGGCAGGTTTATAAAGCGGGTATCATCCCCCGGCATCCAGTGGGCTACCTTATTTGGGCTCGCTATATTCTTTTTGCCCACCATGCAAGATTACAGAAGGTTGGACTATATCAGGCGGTGTATCCATCGCTCTTTCATTACCATGCTGCCCATGTCTGGTGGATCAAAGCTTTCTTGAACCAGTGGAATCTGCCCACCAACACCTTTCTGCTAGGGGATCGAGAGGTGTCTATCTCATTGGATGAATTCCATGAGATTTCAGGACTGCCCATTAGGAGGGAGCATTACGAGGAACTGTTGCCTCCAGATGAATACGTTTTCTCTACCATGTTGGTTATGCTCGATAGTCTGACAGCCAAAACCGCCGTTCGTCATAGGTATCCCAGTCTGATCAAGGCCCTGGGAATTTTCGACAGATTATTTGCGAAGTCAGAAGGGCAAGGTGTCACTTTCGAGAGCTTTATCGCCTGTTTCATTTGGGGAGATATTTTATCCAAGGAGGCCCCGAAGTTTGCGAGTATTGACGACCCTTTTGGGTTCGGGTTGAATAAACTACCGGCTAAAGAAGAAGATCTACCGCAGTTCTACATTCCGATCATGTCGGCCATGTCTTTTGATGCAATTGCCGCCCCTGGCATAGACGAAGAGACCTTCTTCGTCGGCTTTATTAGCCTTTGGCTCAGCTGGTTTGTGATACCGTCACACCGACGCTTCATGAGAGCTTCCGTCTTCTATCCCGCCCATCGTATAGCTGAAGGGGCAAAGTTGGCCGTCGGCATCGCGGGACTATCGCATCTTTATCACGGCTTAAGTGTTGCGGCCAACACTTTGGCTCCAGGTGTAGATGTTGTAAATCTCCCCCTTCATTACTTCACATCTTGGATTGAAATGCACGTGCTGGGGGCATTCGCGGAACATCAACGGCCGAGCTTATATGATTCCTACACTTTCCCCCGAGTTATGAGGTTGGTGGATGCCTCCGCTCCTGATCCGACTCAATTAGGGGCCCTCCGTGTTCTGCTCAATATATATACCCACGAAGGAGGAATGATGTTTATTGATCGCGTTCTTTCTGCTCCGGCGGGGCCTGTCCAGCAGTTGTTCGATTTGTCAAAAGGGGGAGCACCCTCTTTAAAGCCTAGGGAGATCATGCATCTGTACTCGATCAGGCCGGGCTATGTTCATATCAGAATTTTGCATTATTATATTCCCCATTCTTAATCATATTGCAAATAAATAGATGCTTTTGATCCATGTCTGCTAAATAGTTGCAGGTTATAGGTTCTCAGAACAATACAATGAAATTCAGGAAAAGACGCTACAAATGTGAGACTACGACCAATAAATAGATGACTCTGTATGATGCCGCCTACAGTTTAAGGAACAAATGAAGATCAATGAACAGTTCGATTGCACAAAGTACGAGGGCAACACAAAGATTCAAGACTTCAACGCGAAGCTAACGGTAAAAGTCCACAAATTCTGCACTGTTGGAAATTTGGAAGAAAGTAGAAAAGAGTCTGAAGAACCAAGTGAAAAAAAAGAAGAAAAAGGCAACATGAATCAACCCTGGAAAGATGAGACAGAGAGCCCCCAAGATGGCCATTTTGCCACGGATCCGCGGCCGTGCTGTGCATGTGTCGGTGCATGTGTCGGTGGGTGTCGGTGCATTGACCCGGCTTTCTTCGGGTAGTCTTGTAATTTCAAATGTGGATCAGATGTAAACCCTAGGGTTTCTCCTATCTATAAATAGGAAAGCCTACAGCTCTTTTGGGGCATGCCTCTTTTTAATTCTAGATTAAATTTCAATTCCTTTATAATCGTCAAGAGTGCATCAATAAAGTAAGTTATTTTTTTATCTTGTGTTCTTCTTAATTGCAATTTTATTTCTCTACATTTTTTTACCTGTCTTTATTTATCTGCAAGTCCATTAGTTAATTAAAAAGAAAATTTATAAAAATGAATTTTGTCGCAATTTCCCTAATGAGTGAATAGTTCCTCACTTGTTAGGGTTAGGATTGGGTAGGTTTGAGAGATGGAAATCTCTCACTCCTTTTTTATCCTCATAACTTTATAAATTAGGACTCTATATAAAACAAACATCCACCGCTCACTACGGCACCCTATCCTACGAGATAGCGGTGATTCCCTAGTTAGACCGGTAGTGGTTGATTTACGTAGAGGTTAGGAATAAGAGTTAAGAAAGGATGGACAAGACCCAAAAGGAAGAAACTATGTTTCTTCCTTGTCGTGCTAATTCCCTTTGTTAACTATTACCCTAACACCTATGTTCTTATTTAGGGCAAAGGAAGCAGTGAGTAGAATTAACTTTCCAAACTAACCTAATCCTAACCCTAGCAAGGTTTTAATCCAAATTAAATTCAATCTTAGTTTTTATAAAATTCAAAACCTACCAAAAATAGGAATTAACTTGTTAGAACAATTAGAAAAGAACACGTTTTCCCTGTGGACCGACCCGTACTCAATCGGCTAGCTACCAAGCGACACCGTTATTGATTGCGGTATTCTATTCTTTGATTTTAAAACGCACTCAAAAAAACATAGCTCTCACTCAATCAAATGGCGCCGTTGCCGGGGATAACGATAGTTATTTTCTTTTTGTAATTTCGGGTTAAATTAAAAATTAAAAAATCATAAAAATTGAAAAATATAAAAACAAAAAAATTATCATCTTGTTATTTTTTGAAGGGTTTTTGTGCGAATTGTGCAAGAACGGAAAGACGAACAGATTCAGATCCGAAGCAAGCTCGGTGAACAAATCCAGAAACAGAAGATCTGAACAGGCAGAGGAGAACATTAACAGCAAACAGAAAAATCTCGGAGGCTTGAACCACCTAACTTATCGAGGAACCATGGCGGATTCAAGGGTTTGACCGCGGAACCGTGGTCAACTGCTTATGTCAGCTTCCCAAAATTCTCTGTAAGTATTTTTGACCTCCCTTCTACCCTCTGTGCTCCTCTGAAAATTTTTCCTGCAAGGTTCTTTGCGCAAAACTTCTTCCCCCTCTTCAATAAATCAATCTTGTGCAGGATTCTTTGCGCCGCAAATAAAAATAAAAATTTTTGGCAAGTGTTTTAGATTTTGTGTGTTTACTGCTTTGCATTTTTTAAAACAGACTTTTAAGGGGTTATAACACCAATCCAGATTGGGTGGGGATTTCATTACCCTTCCTAGGACCCCAAAAATCACAAAAGGCATTTGCATCAACTCTCGAGTTAATTAAAAAATATTTAGACTCAGCCAATAAGGACTGTCGCGCTCATTAGGACAAAAGAAGGTTGTGGACAATCGGTCGTTTATCTAAACCTGACTTTGTGGTGTCTAGGCTAGACAAGTGGGAAAGATAATTTTAAAAGGCCCGTCTCACGGTGATTCATGAGCGGATCCCTCCTTTCTTTACTTGTGCTTACCTGGCCACAATTGGCGGTGAAGAGGCGATTCGAGGGATATCTCACAACTTGCCCTTTGGACCAGTTAGGAGCAGTCTAGTTGACTTAGGAGACCCTAGCTTTAGGCTTGATTGTACATATTGTGATTGTTTGAATGTGTATCGTAGTTCCTTATAAAACATCTTTTGCAGAACTCTTTATAAAAAAAAGACCACAAAACAAAATTTTTACAAAAAAAAAACTTGCCATTTTGTCGCTAGAAATCCATTACACCCAACTTGCACCCACATTCTCTCATTGACATTTTCTTACTCCCACCTTCTACTTTTTGACTACACTACACTTCGTTAGTGTATGTCCGGTTGGACTAGGGACACTAGCGTCCGTTTAGTCCGTGTCTCGTTAGTGCATACTGACGACGCGTTCGACTCCGAAGTCGAAATTCATTCCACTTCTTTACCTTCATCTTCAAATTCATCATCTTCTAAGGAGATGTCGAGATTCAATCCTAACAACCCCTTACCTACTACGGGACTAATTCCACCTCAACTGGGTACGAATAACCCATAACACCCTCCTGTTGAGGCGCCCCAACGAATCACGCTTCAGGATCTTTTCTATCCAACCCGCACCGCACTTCCTACTTGTCTTTCACTTCCACCGGCTAATGGGGATAACTTCGAAATTAAACCCCACTTCATCAATATGTTGCCCAAATTTCACGGGCTGGAATCCGAAGATGCCTACATCTTCATTAACAAACTACAGAATGTTTGCGCAATGATGAAGACCACCCAACTTTCCGATGATGCTATAAGGCTACGTGTCATTCCACTTTATGTGATCTAGCTGAAAAGTGGCTATATAGTACAGCATCGCATTCCATAAAAAGTTGGGAAGAGTTTGTTAAGGCTTTTCTTAAAAAGTTTTACCCACACCATAAGACCGCGAGAATTCGCAATGAAATTAATCAATTTTCCCAGCTTCCTTCCGAACCTTTTTGCAAGTGTTTCGAAAGATTTAAGGGCCTTCTTGTTCCGTGCCCTCACCACGGTATCGAGAGATGGCAACTTTGCCAAACTTTATACGAAGGACTGAACCCAGCCACTAAGCAGTTGCTGGAAACCATTTGTCAAGGTCACTTTCTTACAAAATCTGACGAGGAAGCTTGGCAATTTCTTGACGATCTTGCTGAACAAACGCTTCAGTGGGAAAGCACTAGACAAACCGCTTCATCTGCTTCATCCGGTTTGTCTAGGGCAGATGTTCACCAACTTGACATGTCAATTGCAATGAAAGCCGAAATGGCCGCAATTACACGTAAACTAAAAGTAATTGAGAGCAAATTCTCATCGCCTTCTCCTGCCCCAGCTTTACCCCTACGCATTATTTGCGCTTGTTGTTTGGATCCGTCCCATTTAACCGAAGAGTATCCTTACAACCCACCTGTTCAAGGATAAGATCAAGTCAATGCTTCCTTTCAGCAAAGACAAAAAAATGATCCATACTCTTCAACTTATAATCCTGGTTGGAGGAACCACCCCAATTTTGCTTGGAATCAAAATCAACAATTCCAAGGCAACAACAATTTTTAGAGACTTCCTCCACAACAACAAGCCCCTCAACAAACTCAATATTAGCAACCTTTCCAAGCCCAACCGTACCAAAATCAAATGAACAATTTTGCACCAAACAATTCTTTTCCTCAAAATAATTTTGTTCAACCAAATAACGATAAGGTTTCCTCGCTAGAATGAAGTCTGGATGAGTTTTTAAAACAATCTACGCAATCCTTAGCCAACATCCAGTCTTCCATTCAATTTTTAGTGCAACACACTACATCACATGAGCAAAGCATCAAAACCATTGAAGCTCAAATTGCATAACTGAATGCTGCTCTAAGAGAGCGAGAGAAGGGGAAACTTCCATCTCAACCACTTCCAAATCCCGGTCAGACACAAAATGCACATGTTGCTCATGAACAACAAAATCATAATGTGAGTGCCGTGACTACATTGAGATCTGGAAAGGTATTGCACAACAACGTTGGCGATAATAATAACACCCCGACCGCCGCTTCTTCTTCATCTTCATCTTCTTCAGAGCCTGTTCTTCATTCTTCACAAGTCTCTACTTCTTCTACTAATTCGAACGGACCCACATCTCACTCCACGAAAACACCAACACTGGGATCCATTCCAACTCCGCAATCTACTCCACAAACATTGGACTCAACAAATTTTCAAAATATTCCATTTCTAAACAGGTTGAGATCCAATAAACAAACTCCATAAATGGAGAAGATTGTGGAGTTATTCAAACAGGTTAGCATTAACATACCCCTCTTGGATGCAATCCAACAAGTCCCTTCTTACGTTAAAATCTTGAAGGACTTATGCATCAAGAAGAGGAAATCACAGGTACCTAAGAAAGTTTTCTTGGCTAGTGCAGTAAGTGATGCTCTTACCCAACCTTTACCCCAAAAACGCAAGGACCTTGGCTGTTCTACAATTTCAATAATAATTGGGGATAAGAACATCAATCGCGCACTTTTAGATCTTGGTGCCAGTGTTAATTTGCTTTCTTATTCAGTATATGAATAATTAGGCGTTGGAGAGCTGAAACCCACACACTGTACTCTCCAAATGGCCGACCGATCTATCACCCATCCTAGGGGTGAGTTAGAGGATGTGTTGATTAAAGTAGGGGACTTCATTTTCCCTGTTGATTTCATTGTTATGGACACACAATTTGTAGCTAACCCCCGGAGTCAAATTTCGGTGATACTCGGTCGACCATTCCTTGCAACTTCTAATGCAGTGATCAATTGTCGAAATGGTTCGATGAACCTATCTTTTGGAAACATGACAATTGAACTCAACATTTTTAAGTTGGGGAATCAGCCCTCCGAGCCTAATGCTAATATACTTGATGTTTGCTCGATCCAATAGATCACTCAGGAGGACTGTAAGTTCGAAATTTTTTTGTTCGATCACAGCAATTTTGACGCCACTAGCGCGTTCCTCCTTAAATCTGACACTGCTTTCACACCCGATAACGATTACGAGTGTTTCACTTTTTCAAACGATTTTGAAGAATCACCACTCGAGTTTGAGTCTTTTGAATTTTCGGATGAGTTAGCTGAACCATCCGACTCGGTTGCTTACACTCGCTTCGAACCTCTATTGGAATCCTTCGATTTTGAGACAGTTTCACCAATTTTACCTTCAATTGTTTCGCCTCCAAAACTCGAACTCAAGCTATTGCCATATCACTTTAAATACGTTTACTTAGGTGAGAATGAGACCCTTCCTGTTATCATCTCGGCCTTTCTAGCCCCCGAGCAAGAGAAAGCCCTTTTAACGGTCTTACAAAATAATCGGTAAGCTTTTGGCTGGACTATGACGGACATCAAAGGGATTAGTCCCCTAATAGTTGAACATCATATTCATATGATGGATGATGCCAAGCCAGTAAGGGATCCACAGAGACGACTAAACCCTATAATGAAGGAAGGCTGTTAAAAAGGAGATTGTAAAATGTCTTGATAGTGGTATCATTTACCCTATCTCTGATAGTCAGTGGGTTAGCCCCATTCACGTTGTCCTAAAGAAATCGTGCATAACGGTCATAACTAATGAGGCGAATGAGTTAATACCTGCTCGCACCCAAACTGGGTGGCAAGTATGCATCGATTATAGAAAACTCAACGCCGCGACACGGAAAGTCCATTTTCCATTACCTTTCATTGACCAAATGCTAGAACGATTGGCTGGGCATGAATTTTACTGCTTTTTGGATGGATTCTCCGGCTATAATCAAGTTCCCATCGCCGAAAAGGACCAAGACAAGACCACATTTACTTGTCCTTTCGGTACATTCGCTTAACGTCGCATGCCCTTTGGGTTATGCAATGCACCCGCTACTTTCCAGCGGTGTATAATGGGGATTTTTCAGACATGGTGGAAAAATTCTTGGAGATTTTTATGGATGATTTCTCCATTTTCGACAACTCCTTTGATGAGTGTTTGCTACATTTAGACGCAGTTCTTACCCGGTGTAGGGATAAGAACCTCACGTTAAATTAGGAGAAATGCCACTTTATGGTACGAGAAGGTATTGTCTTAGGACATATCATCTCGCAAAATGGCATTGAGGTAGATAAAGTTAAGATTGAAGTCATTTCCAATCTTTCTCCTCCTAAATGCGTCCGAGACATTCGAGCCTTCCTTGGCCATGCCGGTTTCTATAGACGGTTCATCAAGGATTTTAGCAAGATAGCTAGACCCTTGACTCTTTTGTTGGCTAAGGACACCACTTTTGATTTTGACTCAACCTGCATGAAGGCGTTCGAGTCATTGAAAAACTCACTTATTTCCATTCCCATTCTTTCATCTCCTGACTGGACGCATCCATTTGAAATTATATGCGATGCATTTAATTTCGTTATTGGTGCTGTCCTTGGACAGCACATAAATAAGATACCGCATGTAATATATTACGCTAGCCGAACCTTGAACGAGGCCCAATTAAATTACACAACAATTGAAAAAGAATTCTTAGCTGTTGTGTTTGCACTAGAAAAGTTCAGGCCCTATTTAATCAGCTCTCCAATCATCGTTTACACAGACCACTCAGCTCTTCGCCATCTTTTCGCAAAAAGGACGCTAAATCTCGGCTGATACGTTGGATCCTCTTAATACAAGAGTTTACCTTATCATCAGAGATAAGAGAGGATGTGAAAACGTAGTCGCCGATCATCTTTCACGTCTTCCTTCTTTGCCTACACTTCAAATTCCTATTAAAGACGTTTTTCCAGATGAGCAGCTCTTAACTGTGTCATGCGAACCTTGGTTCGTAGATATTGTAAATTATTCGGCCACCGGACTTATACCAAACGAATGGTCGAATCAGAACAGACTCAGATTTCTATCTCAGGCAAAACATTTTTACTGGGATGAACCGTATCTATTCAAATACTGTCCCGACCAAATTATTCGTCGGTGTGTCCCTGCCAATGAGTTTAAGAGTGTGCTATCATTTTGCCACGATCAAACGTGTGGCGGGCATTTTGGCCCTAAAAAGACAGCAGAAAAGATCTTGCAGTGTGGCTTCTACTGGACACAACTTTTTAAAGACGCATATGAGTACTGCAAGAAATGCTCCCGGTGCCAACACTTGGGCCGGATATCTCGGAGAAATGAAATGCCGCTCCAACCAATTTTGGTTGTTGAAATTTTTGATATTTGGGGGATAGACTTTATGGGACTATTTCCCAACTCTTTTGGGAACATGTATATTCTATTCGCGGTTGACTATGTTTCTAAATGGGTCGAGGCTGTGGCCAGCCGAACTAATGACAACAAGGTTGTCGTTATATTTCTCATAGAAAACATTTTTTTCGGTTTGGGCATCCTCGCGCGATTATCAGTCATAATGGATCTCACTTTTGTAATTGGACTTTCGAGTCCTTAATGCGGAAATACTCCATTACTCACAAGCTGTCAACGCCCTATCATCCCTAAACTTGTGGGCAAGCCGAGATTTCGAATCGGCAGATTAAACAGATATTGGAGAAAACGGTTTCCAAAAACCATAAATTTTGGTCATCAAAACTTATTGATGCCCTTTGGGCATTCCGTACTGCCTATTAGACCGATCTTGGCATGTTTCCACACTACTACAAATAAGGGTTGCCCCTACGGATTTATCTGTAGGGGCAAACCACTGCCCCTATGGATAACTCCGTAGGGGCGAAAAAATAACCTGTAGGTGCAAATGCCGTAGGTGCAAGTTGAAGCCCTGAACTTGTCCCTACGGGCAAAAACTTGCCCCTACGGAGTTATGTGTAGGTACAGTTTCACCTACGGAGTAGGCCGTAGGGGAAAAAAAGTTATTTTATTTACGGTTTTTAAAATATATTAACTGTACCTACGAAGTTATCCGTAGGGCCAAGTACTATCCCCTACGGATATATGCGTAGGTATTTATCCGTAGGGGCAAAATATCAGAAATCCTGATATTTGGCCCCTACGGATAACTCCGTAGGGGCCTTTGTTTGCCCCTACGGATATATCCGTAGGGGCAATCCCAACCCCCTGATACTGAGATCAGGAGGGAAATATCAGTTAATGCTGATATTTTGCCCCTACGGTTTAAGCCGTAGGAGCAACATGTGTACCTACGGATTAATCCGTAGGTACACATTATCTGTTTTTTTTAAAAAAGGGCTGCCTGATTTTTTCCCGCCCTGTGCACAATAATATATATATCAATAAAATATAAAATTAATCACCACACAACATATATCGCAGTATTCATAATCATATCTCACGCATATAATATACAAAAGAAACCCAAAAACTAAATATGATATAAATATAAACCAATATCAATATCAATATCGTTTCAAAATGTAGTACAATATGTATGACATAAATAAATACATGTTTCAAAAAATAAGAATCAAAAAGCTACCCTAGCTCGGTCCAGATCCACCTCTGATAAACGATAGAATCAAGCGCGCCTGCTCCTCGGTCAATAAACCATGCAATTCGGCGCGTGCGGGAGTCTGAGCGGCCTGTGGAGCTGGCGATGTGGTCTGCGCAGCCGCCGTCGATGTAGTCGCTTGTGGAGCCGCGGCTGCGGGAGTCTGAGCGGGCGGTGGAGCTATAGGAGCTGTATGCGGAACCGCAGCCGATGTAGTGGCTTACGGAGCCGCAGCCGAAGAAGATGCATGTGGAGGCTCGGCCGATGTACCCTGTCGCGTCTGGACCTAACGTGTGTAAGAAGCGTGTAAGAACTGTGTATTATTCGAATTCGTATCATTATCAAGTTATTTCGAAACCCCATTTGGATATCTAGTTTGGAAAACCGTTGTTTATTTTAATTACATATATATGTATGATTAATCAAACCTAAGTCTAAAACCAAATAAGCTCAAGCTACGTACTAATTATGGATATGTTGATATCTATAATATGACATGATAATTTACTATAAAGTAGTATACATACCAGCATCTCCTTCAACTCCTGAACGGCGACCCTCAAGCTCTCCAGTTCCTGCTGGACACGTCGCTCACTGGAGACGGAGGAAGTAACCGCCGGGGTGGAGTCCAACCTCATATGGGCCTTGCTAGGGCCCAATCCCCGGCCTCTCTCCCAACCTCCGTGGTGCCCTCCGTGTGCGGCGTCCAGAACTGGGGTCAGCAGCCTCGGATCGCTCTGTCCGGTAAAATCGATCCCCGAGGCTTCGGCCTGCTCAACCACCCGCTCCTACACCCACATTAAGCAGTAAAGCATAAGTATAAAATTTAAATTTGAACCTTCCAAAACTAAAATTTCAAATATGGGTAGAATAAATATTAACACTTACGCAATACTCCTGGGTAGCGACGTCGGGATATCGAAGCTCGCCCGTGGCGGGATCTGTCGAGGTGCCATGGACGGCAAGATATGTGGACAGCACGCTCGGTGTACCACCTTACGCCACGGTCTGAGCTGTCTGCAATATTAGAAAAATAACTCTTAATATTAGAAATATTAGAAAATAACTCTTAATATTGCAGAATATCATAAAGGTCGGTCTATTGTAATTTACCGATAACTCCATGGCTCGAGTAATATTCCTCGAGCCACCTGTGTAAGTGGGGCGACCCCTCTTCGCCGACTTCCTGTTCTCTGTATTCTGAGCGGCCTGTTTCTGCACAACGCATTAACATTTAGTTTTCTAATTAAGGAACACAAAAAAATAAATTATATCCTAAACAATGAATTACATTTAAAATACATACCTGTTTGCGTTGGGAGTCAAAATATTCGCACAATAGAGGCCATGTCTCTATGTCGACTCTCGCAAACGCCGGAGTAGATAGGAGGGCCGCTCTCTCTGCCTCGGGGGTCGCCATCCACAGGGAGTAGCAGTCGGCCTTCAGCTCATTCCTGTTGTATCGGACCTTGGTCTGCATGTTCTTCATCAGGCCATTGTACAGAGCATGAAGGTCGAGCACCCTCCCAGGGTAATCAGGGTCGGGTACAGGCTGAAAATCGTAATCTGACTGAAAATACAAAAAAACATTGTTATTAGATTGCAAGTGTTAATAATAAATATATTGGATAAATCAAATGAAAATATATATTAATACGTATCCGAGCCTGATCAAAGAAGAGGGCGAATGAGCGCCGGTGCTGCTCGCCCCACTCAACGTGAAGTGGATAGTTCTTCACGAGCCGGCTCTCGTCCCCCATATACCGGCCGAACCTCTCGGCATGAGGACCGGAATAGCGATAGTCAAGGGTAAAAAAGAGGGGGAATGCTGCCTCCCCCTAGCTCTGTCAGGCCTCAGCCTATGAGACTGATTCGGGCCTCGAGTCCCCCTCTGGGGATGGGGAGGCCCTGCGTCTGCACGAAATATCAAGACAATCAATATTAAGACAAAGTTGTATTAAGAAATCAAGTTTAAACGAAAATTGAAGTGTGATATATACCTCCAGTGACTATCGCACGAGCCTGGGCCCAGACAGCAGCACGAGCGGGACGATAGTTCCTCCGGTGAGGAACAACCGGGGTCCCGGATGCGGACGCATCCCCTCCAACTAGAAAATAAACATTGACGCTAAATTTCCATGAAGTTCATATTTATTCTATAGAGCATATGTAAAATGAATAAATATTTTATATTTATTCATACTAACTTGCAGACGATGCGGAGGGTATGGAAGCGGCAGGAGTGGCCCCTGCGGAAGATGTGGACGCACCACCTATAATTAGACAATTAAAAATAGATTATATAATTAATTACAAAAAGAATGTGTAGATCAATAATATAACGTTCTAAATCAATATGCATGCACTATAGGATATATAAGCATACCCGCAGGTGCGGTGGTGTCACCACCTACAGCTAGACAATAATAAAAATTGCTAAGTAAGAGCAAAATGAATGTGTGTATATTTATGATATAGCATTGTAAATCAATATACATACACTATATGATATATAAACATACCTGGAGGAGCAGGAGTGGCCTCTGTCCCAGATGTGGACGCATCACCAACAACTAGACAATCAAATATTGACAATATAAGTAATTTTGACATAAACATGCATGAATATCTGTAATATTACATTCAAAATGGATATGCGTGCAGCATACCTGGAGGTGTGGCAAAATCCACACGGAAGGAGGCATCCGAAGGGGTCTCCGATCTGGGTGCAAGACCGGCCCTCTGAAGCTCCCTACGCAACTTTCCGGGCGACAGAACCGCTCTGCCTCTGCCGCGGCTGGAGCTCCTGCCGCCCCTCGCTGCTCCCGACATCGTCATCAAATCTAGATAAACGGTTCGTGGACGCATTAGACAATCATTAAAAGTATTGACTATATATGTATAGAGCGTAAAATATGAAGTAATAATATAACATTACTGATAACCTTTTTCGTTTCGTGGGTGCATTATACATATCTACTTGGATTTCATCGTCGATGTCATTTCTAACCCACGTAACTTCATGATCGGTCGAAGACAACCCGTCCTTCGAAACAGACGGTCGGAGCACTTTAAGCCTTCTCTCTTCTTCGTCCTCATCGTTGTCCTCGAATTCTGGGACATCGTAGACATCTCTGGGTTTCCATCGGTATACAACACTCCATCCCGGATGCTTCAAACACTGTGAGTAGTATACTTGGAACGCTTGGTTCAGAAAGATAAACGGATTTTCCTGACCGTAAAATCGAAGTGTGTTCACACTGGTCAATCCATATTCATCTTTCCAAGTCCCAAGATTGCTTCTCCACCTGTCCGTATCGGTTCGCGTATCGTACCAAGTACACTGGAATATATAAAAGGGTTCTGATCGTCCGGGATAGTGGATGCCGAGTATACAATTTAAGTACCCATAATAAATCACACCGTCCGATCCTACCGTCGCAATCCCACTATTCTGAGTGGTTCTAGATGTTTCTATGTCCTTAACTTCGAATTTGTATCCAAGGACACCAAATCCTTTGTAATATGCAACCTCCATACTAGGAAATTGAGCTAAATATCTTGAATCACTCTCAAATGATGCAGACAAGTTCGGATCGTGGATCTAACAAAATAAATTTTACGACAAATACATAACGATACAAGTTTAGATTAAAACTGATAGCAATAAAATGTTATTCGAATAACTTACATGATCTGTGACCCAATCGCAAAAATTATCCTGATGATATTTTTCCAATCGTTCTTCGTTCCAATCAGGATGCCCCTCACGTACCTCGTTAAAATGAATTCTGTTTTCGACAAATAATGGTGACATTAATATTATATCATTTCATACACACACAAACACAGATATAACAATTAATCCAAAAAAACTTACTCTCTAATTTATTCATGACATGCACAATTAAGTAAGATAAACAGGTATATCTTGTTGATAAACATAGTGTCTATCCTCTTATACTCGGCTTTACCATATGGCCCTTCTTGAATTCTTCGTGGCCGGTTAAGCCTTGTTTCAATGTTCTCGTCCAGATAGCGGAAACAAAATGTGGTTGCTTCATCAAGAAGATAACCTTGCATGATAGAACCCTCTGGTCGATTTTTATTGCGTATATACTTCTTAAGAGTGTAGAGGTACCTAATGAAAATATGTTGAATAAATAAATACGGGCATACAGGACAACAATAAATTTATAAATTGCGCCAAACGAAAAATTACACGTACCTCTCGACGGGATACATCCATCGATAATGTACCGGTCCGGCTAACTTCGCCTCAGTTGCAAGATGAACTGTCAAGTGTATTATGATATCGAAGAATAACGGTGGGAAAATACGCTCAAACTTGCAAAGTATCAACGCAATAGAATTTTCTAGTTTATCCAGCGTCACAACCTCCAGTGTTTTAGCACACAACTCCCTGAAAAAACAACATAGGTCGTTGATTACTAGACCAACCGATTCGGAGAGAGAAGTCCTGAGGGAAGAAGGTGCTCCACGATAACATGGTGATCATGACTTTTCAACCCATCGATCTTGCCCTTCACAATTTTTATTTTCTTGCTGAATGATCCTGAGAAACCTGTGGGGACTTTCAAATCATGCAACACCTGCAGGAATCTTTTCTTCTCCGGTTGTGACATATGATAAGCGGCATTGGGAAGTACAAACTTGCCCGGTTTACCCGCTACCGGTCTAGGGTGCAATTCACTTCTTATTCCCCACTCTTGTAGATCCATCCGAGCATTCAGGTTGTCTTTCGATTTCCCGTCTTTATAAAGAAGCAAGTTAAGTATGTGCTCTGATACTCCCTTCTCTATATGCATGACGTCCAGACAATGGCGTACTGAATTTGTAGACCAGTACGGAAGCTCGAAGAAAATGCTTAACTTGTTCCAAAATGGTGGTTTGACCTGTTTCGTCGGATCCATCCCGAAGGTCACATTATTGTAACCATCCCATTTAGCAGTCACGTCCTCTCCGGACAATGGGGATGGAGGTTCAAGAAGCTCCTGATGACCATCAAAGTGAACCGTGTCTAACCTATAGGGGTGGTCTGGAGGCAGGAAACGTCGATGGCCGCAATAACAAACCTTCCTGGTAAAATTCAAGAATTTCGATGTTGTGTGTTCATGGCAATGAGGACATGCTTTGTGACCATGTACGGACCAACTTGATAGCATTCTATACGCAGGAAAGTCATTAATTGTCCACATTAGAGTCGCACGGAGTATGAAGGTTGTATTTGTGTTTGCATCATATGTCTCTACACCATCAATGAACAAAGATTTCAACTCCTCGATCAGAGGTCGGAGATAGACGTCAATATTGTTCCCCGGTGAGTTTGGTCCATCGATAAGAAGAGGCATCATAAAGTATGATTGGTCCATAACCAAACAAGGCGACAGATTATAAATTATTATTACAACGGGCCATGTGCTGTGACTTCCAGCCATATAATTGAATGGGCAGAAGCCATCAGTAGCCAGTCCGAGCCGGACATTGCGAGGATCGCTACTGAATATTGCGTGCCTCCTATCGAAATCCTTCCATGCCGGTGAATCTCTTGGATGGCTCATTTTTCCATCTTCACTTGGAGGAGCACGGTGATGCCAAATCATTGCCTCGACTGTTTTCTTGCACCTGAATAGCCTCTGTAGCCTCTGTGTTATGGGAAAGTATCGTGCTATATTGACAGGTATATCGGGCTTCTTATCAGAATCTTTCGGCTTATACTTAGCCTCTCCGCATGTTGGACACTCTTTCAAATCTGAATTCTCTTTCCGGTACAACACGCAATTTTTAGGACATGCTTGAATCTTCTCGCACTTTAGACCCAAATCAGACATCATCTTCTGGGCTCCGTACCAGCTGTCGGGCACGTTATTTCCCGGAGGCATAGAATCTTTCAAGAACGAAAGAAGCATTGTGAATGACTTGTTGCTCCATCCATTTAGGCACTTAATCTGGAAAAGTTGGACGAACCATGAGAGGGTGGAATACTTCGCATTCTCATAAATTGGTTTCCTAGCATCATTCATGAAATTTTCATATTTATCCGCACGCGGTCCTTGACCGGAAGGAATGTCATCTTCGGTACGAATAGATTTACCTAGGGCAGCCTCTACCATATCCTCCATTTCTTCTGATGGAAATAAATTACAGTCTTCTCCTTCTGCCGCATTACCGAATTCTTCTTCTTCTACTGCCGCATTATCGTGTTCTCCTTCTTCTTCTGCCGCAGTACTGCATTCTTTTCCTTCCCCGTGATATTTCCAAGTTGTATAAAGTCTAGTAAACCCATATTTTACAATATGAAGCTCTGCCAATTCTACCTTCTGCCAGTACTTATTGCCACATTTATCGCACGGACAGAGAATCTTCTCTATTATGATCTTATTATGTTCGCGTGCAAATTCAATGAAAGCAGCAACTCCTGCGACAAACTTAGGTTGCATACGTTGTTGCCAATCCACATACATCCAGTCCTTAACTCTGACGTACTCATGGGCCATGTTAGACTGTAAAACATATAAATTGTAGGTTATGGTGACTATATTGAGAAATATAAGAACGGGATAGTTACTGACAAAGGAGAAAATCCGTGTATATGCATTAGACTTAAGCTCCTATGGAGAACGTATCTCCTTTTAATATTATTAAATGTTCTCATATAGTGCGCACGTGCATTGCACGTGGTGCGCGCATAGCGGGCATACATGCGGTGCACGTAGCGCACATGGCGCTTGCGCATATGCGCATTATGGGGAGGAGCAGGCTCCTAACTTGGAGAACTAAGCTCCTTTTAATATTATTGAATATTCTCATGTGGTGCGCACGTGCATTGCACGTGGTGCGCGCATGGCGGGCACACGTGCGTTGCACGTAGCGCACATGGCGCTTGCGCGTATGCGCATTATGGGGAGGAGCATGCTCTTATCTTGGAGAACTAAGCTCCTATGGAGAACTAAGCTCCTTTTAATATTATTAAATATTCTCATATGGTGCGCACGTGCATTGCACGTAGTGCGCGCATGGCGGGCACACGTGCGTTGCACGTAGTGAACGTAGCGCTTGCGCATATGCGCATTATGGGGGAGGAGCATGCTCCTATCTTGGAGAACTAAGCTCCTATGGAGAACTAAGCTCCTTTGAGAATTGAGCATTAAAGAACTAAGATGCATTAGACTTGAGATTGAGATACATACCTGCAACATAGAAAAGAAATCAATAAACAAGATGAATATAATATAAATTTAAGTTGAAAGAATATATATCCTCCTTGTCCACACGGGACATCGCACACAAGTGAATGAAGGTGTTTACTTTATACATTCCTAACTTGTCCACACGGGACAAATCTATCGGTTACCATACGATTGAATTTTCTCGTCGCATAGACTATACGACGGTTGTAAGTATCGAGCTATACCGTCCGATATTTAACAACCTTCGTATAGTTCTATGTCACGACGAACATCGCACGTATGTTAACCGATAGACGGGGACTAAGTGGCGCTTTTAGTTTCATATATGAGTATCGATGAGAATATGAAGGTTTCATATTATCATCGAGTATCATATATTGGTTTTAACTTGAACATCTTGAATCACTCTCTAATTATGCGTTTGTTGTGCATTCGTGTTGTATGTGTAACATGATTTTAAACTATTGAGATCAAGATTGATAGAACTAATCATCCTACATTGCAATGGCATTCATGTACCAAAAACTATTATTGCAATGTCATTCATCTATAACAATCAACAATTAAAACTACAAATGTAGGATACTGATATCATAAAGCGTTTAAACTGCAAAAGCAGTACCAGCTAACCCAGTTGGCTTCATGGCAGCCAATTATCTATCCAAGTAGCCTCCACAGCTATGAAGGTACCACAAACTCAGAGAGTTGACTTCACTCTTCAGTTGGTCAAATATTTAACGGAGTCTTTCTTGAATTGAGTTGTACTCTATTACTCACCCATTTTGATGTGGAAGGACTCAAATAATGAAGATAATAAAACAGATAAATTACACCAAACCACCATTAACTATATTTACTATTCCCTAAACTACCCTAAAGTTTTTTGTTACAGTAAAACTCCCTTGAGACGATCATTAAATAATCTTAAACTTTTTTGTTACAGTGAACTCCCTTGAGATGGTTTAGAGAAAAGCGAAAGTAGTCAAGGTAGTCTAGAGAAGAACAAGAATAATTAAGAGCGGTTTGGTGTAATTTAGCCTTATAAATTAACCAAGCACATGAAAAAATCAATAACAGATTTGTGGAAGAAAGCTAGAAACACACCCAAAACTCATCCTTGTCATCTTCATTAGGTTCATACAATCCCTCAGACTCTACATCAGCATCTTCGTATTCCTCATCCGCATCATCTACCGAACCTTAGCCCCAGCCCCAGCCCCAACCCCAACCCCAACCAAACCCTAGCCCCAGCCCCAGCCCAGCCCCAGCCCCAGCCCCAACTTTAACCCCAACCCTAACCAAACCCTAACCCTAACCCTAACCTTAACCCTAACCGAACCCGATGCCGACGCCGACGCCGACGCCGATGCCAAACCCTCACCCCTACCCAAACCTGGCTTGAACCCTTGACTACAACGTCAAAATTAAAATTTATTTGAGATTTACTTACAAACTGTGCGCGCGGTGGAGGAGACGGTAGAAATTGGTGGTCGACGACGATCAGCGATGGTGGCGACGAGGCGCGGGAAGTCGACGAAGGTGTGGGAACGACCGACGAAGCTGGCGACGAGGCTCGAGCGCGGTGGCGACGAGGCGCGGGAAGAGGCGATGAGAGGCGCGGGAGTGAAAGAGAGAAATTTTGGGAACGATGAATAATTTTTCTGTGCTTTTTTTTTATATTAATAACCTATTTAGATGCCCCTACGGACATAACCGTAGGTCCACGGCTTGCGGCTCCGTAGGGACAAACAAAAAATTAGAACGTAAGGCACCGTAGGGACAACGATGTGGCCCTACGAATAAATCCCGTAGGGGCAAGAAATATTTGCCCCTACGGATTTCTGAGTCCGTAGGGGCAACCCCATATTGTAGTAGTGCCATATAGGCTTGTTTATGGAAAGGCTTGCTACCTTCCAGTTGAAATAGAGCATAAGGCATTTTGGGCAATAAAAGAGTTGAATATATCTCTAGGAGATGCGAGAAGCAATAGAAAGCTGCAGTTGAACGAATTGAACAAGCTGCGGGATGAAGCCTACGAGAACGCAGTAGTTGTTAAAAATTGAAGGAAGGTGTTCCACGATAAACACCTTATGCGCAAAACTTTCAAACTTGGTCAACAGGTTTTATTTTACGACACTCGGTTACATTTCCATCCCGGCAAGCTCAGATCTCGATGGAAAGGATCATTTTTGATATGCACCGTATATCCGCACGGTGCGGTTGATTTAGAGAATCCGGAGGACGGTTCACTATTTAAAGTGAACGGACATAGACTTAAACCGTTCCTCATTGCGGACCCTTCGGAGGAGCTCCTGTTTTTGCAGGAGCCAACCTACATTGACTGATCTTCCTCCATCTACCCCTAAATTTCGATTATCTAGCCAAAACACCGTTTCAAACAAGTTTGGGGGTATGTATCACTTGTTCTTATATAAAAACAAAAAAAAAAATTTTTTTTGAAAATAAATCTTTTGGGTATTCTTGTAAATTTCCAGTTATAATAAAAAAATAAAAAAAATTTATTTACAAATAATTTCCTCTTTTCAGGAGGAGTTTTTTGCAAATAACCAACACATTCCCCCTATAAATAAAACCCGACACCTCTCTGTTTTTACCAAACCCTAATTTCATTTCTCTGAAAACCCTAGTCGCCGCTCAAGTTTCTGCAGAGAGATCTCCCTATCCCGCCGCGGAACCGCCGTCCAACGCCGCTTCTGGCCGCTGATCCGCCGCTATCTGGTGTCTTCTTCCTCCGAAAATTTCAGAGGTGGTTCGATCTCTAAACTCTTCTCTGTTAAATTACAAATTCTGCAATTTAATTCTCTGTGATGGCACCAAACATGCAATTAGAACGAGATTTTTCAAAAATCTTTTCACACACCATTTACGGGAGTTATTTTGGTGATGAGATCACACGGCGAGGGTGGAAATTTTTAATTTTCAATCATCCTAATGCCTGCGCTCTTCCAGATCTAGTCACCCATTTTTATGAGTGCATGGAGGAAGGTTGCCTAGTACAATACGGTTTTATTAAATTACTTTGGGGTGATAGGGAAATAATCATTGATAGGGACTTCATCCATGAAGTCACTTTAATTCCTAAATTACGTGTTCATGACCAACCCCTTCAATTTGAAGACTACATGCCCTTAATAGGTAATGACTGTTTGAGAGAACTTAGGAAGGGAATACAGGCTAGAACCCTCTTCGCCAATGTATTAACCGTGTGCTGTTGGGCACAAAACAACATTTTTGGCAGTTCACATAATACCACATTTTTCACCCCATCTCTTCATATCGTGCACACCTTAATGACTAGGAACCCTAGATCTGACATGTGCACGGTTTTGCTTTATTCAATTGGTGCTGAAAAAAGGGCCGCAAATTACCCATGCCCTATATTAGTGACACAACCGTGTCGCTATTTCCTCCCTGTGGAGGAATTTGAGTTTTACATGCATGGAGGTATACCCATTAGGTCTCTTATTGCGGGTGTATCCACGTCCTATACCCGCTTGACTGATGTATGGTCGCAAACAGAACCGGCCAAACATGTACCCGCCAGGACACCCAGCTCCAGCTCGACCGTGAGCGATGAAGAGCCAACCCCTGCTGCGCAAGCGCGCCTACTTCGAAGAAAAAATAGGGGGATATAAAGATTGATTAGAATGATGATGCAGCATGATCAGCGTCTAACACAAGTAGAGCAGGGGATAAGAACCCTGCTAGTTAGAGAGGAGCGTTCCAGTTCACGTTCAAGGGGACGCCGAGGGCCTGAGCAGTGAGGGCACTTCTTTTGGTAAGTTTGGGGGAGGAGGTGGTTTGTAAATAGTTATCATTGTATTGCATATTTTAATTTTTTGTACATATTTTTTTCTTTTCTTTCTTTGCATGTTTAATTCTGCATTGCATCTTTTTAAAAAATTATAAAAAAATGAAAATAATTTTTTTTTAAAAATAAAATCAAATAAAAAATTGAAATTTTTTAAAAATTATAAAAATTGAAAAATTCAATTTTGGCCATATTTGACTTAAGTTTGACAAGACGGTTAACTAGCTAGGAAAAACTAGATCCTAAACTTAGTAAATTAAAAACCCTAAAAATAAGCTTTCTTAAAGTTTAACGGTAGAAAATATATATCCTTATAGTTTATTTAGAAATAGACAAATTTTGAGTTCAGTTCTTGGGCTAAGTCAAAATAAGGGAAGAGTATTGAAATTTTTAGTGAAGTGTAAGTCTGAAAATTAATTCCGAACCTTTAGTCTAAATTCTGAAAATATATACCCTACAACTCGCACATACACGCACCTTGAAACTTGGGATAATAGATGATACCTTGAATTGCTCTTGTCTAAAATCCTTAGTATGAGAAAAAAATTAAATAAAAGTATAAGTGTGAATAAAGAGATAAAAAAATGAACACTGGTTTTGTAATTACTTAAGACTGCGTAAAATAAAAAAATATATAGCGAGGGTGCTTTATTACCTACTGCCTTAGACCAACTAGTTTGGGAGTTACTACTAAAGCCTCAGGTATTAAAAGACGAGGAATTACGCTTTAATACGCGAACGTATTTTGTAATCGGTTGTTAGTACCTCAAGAAGTATTAACGGTCGCATGAAGAATGTGTGAGCTATTTCATCTAAAATTCACCAACTAAAAGTACTTTGGACGATGGACAAGAGTATGATAGTTTGAATTGAATTTCCAAATGTAGGGGTGATATATACACATACGTAGGGGTATGTGATTGGGGTTTAGATGAGAGATAGGAATGAAAGATAGAGCTTATACCTTCAGTAGAGATGATAAAAATTCCTAAGTTGAGATGGAACCTTAGAAGGAAAATTCAAGAGATGCTAAAAGCTAAATAAATTTACAGAACATATACAATCTTAAGTTAAATGATAAGTGAGTGTGAAAAATACGGGTTGATGATTTCTAAGTTGAAAATAATAAAATTTCTTGTTAGAACACCGAATTGAAGAATGAAAGTCAATAGGCCAAATTGATCAGATTTTGTGGGTAGTATCCGCTGAAAACCCTCATGAGACAACACTTCTCCTACTAGGGACACCTAGAGGTTTAACGGCTTGTTTCACGAGCTCAGTGCGATCGCGTTTCCTTACAAAAGTGAGGTTAGTTTTTTTTTCGAGAATAAAATAGTTTTGCTCGGGACGAGCAAAAGATAAGTTTGGGGGTATTTGTTCATATCAGAATTTTGCATTATTATATTCCCCATTCTTAATCATATTGCAAATAAATAGGTGCTTTTGATCCATTCTGCAAAATAGTTGCAGGTTATAGGTTCTCAGAACAATACAGTGAAATTCAGGAAAAAAACGCTACAAATATGAGACTACGACCAATAAATAGATGAATCTGTATGATGCCGCCTACAGTTTAAGGAAAAAATGAAGATCAATGAACAGTTCAATTGCACAAAGTACGAGGGCAACACAAAGATTCAAGACTTCAACGCGAAGCTAACGGTAAAAGTCCATAAATTCTGCACTGTTGGAAATCTGGAAGAAAGTAGAAAAGAGTCTGAAGAACCTAGTGAAGAAACAGAAGAAAAAGGAAACATGAAGCAACCCTGGAAAGATGAGACAGAGAGCCCCTAAGATGGCCGCGGATCCGCGGCCAAACATGGCATTCTGCCACGGATCCGCGGCCGTGTTGTGCACGTATCGGTGCACGTGTCGGTGGGTGTCGGTGCATTGACCCGGCTTTCTTAGGGTAGTCTTGTAATTTCATATATGGATCAGATGTAAACCCTAGGGTTTCTCCTATCTATAAATAGGAAAGCCTACAGCTCTTTTGGGGCATGCTTCTTTTTAATTCTAGATTAAATTTCAATTCATTTGTAATCGTTAAGAGTGCATCAATAAAGTAAGTTATTTTTTTATCTTGTGTTCTTCTTAATTGCAATTTTATTTCTCTACATTTTTTTACCTGTCTTTATTTATCTGCAAGTCCATTAGTTAATTAAAAAGAAAATTTATAAAAATGAATTTTGTCGCAATTTCCCTAATGAGTGAGTAGTTCCTCACTTGTCAGGGTTAGGATTGGGTAGGTTTGAGAGATGGAAATCTCTCACTCCTTTCTTGCCCTCATAACTTTATAAATTAGGACTCTATATAAAACAAACATCCACCGCTCACTACGGCACCCTATCCTACGAGATAGCGGTGATTCCCTAGTTAGACCGGTAGTGGTTGATTTACATAGAGGTTAGGAATAAGAGTTAAGAAAGGATGGACAAGGCCCAAAAGGAAGAAACTATGTTTCTTCCTTGTCGTGCTAATCCCCTTTGTTAACTATTACCCTAACACCTATGTTCTTAATTAGGGCAAAGGAAGCAGTGAGTAGAATTAACTTTCCAAACTAACCTAATCCTAACCCTAGCAAGGTTTTAATCCAAATTAAATTCAATCTTAGTTTGTATAAAATTCAAAACCTACCAAAAATAGGAATTAACTCGTTAGAACAATTAGAAAAGAACACGTTTTCCCTGTGGACCGACCCGTACTCAATCGGCTAGCTACCAAGCGACACCGTTATTGATTATTAAAAATAGATTGAATGAGAGTTAATGTGCTCTCTGGAAAAGATCTGAGAAATTAAAGTGTGCAGGGGGGTAGGGGAGGCCAAGAGACAACTTTTTCAAGTTAACGACTCGGCCGGTCCGCCGGCCGACTCGGCTGATCCCGGCCGAGTCGAGGTGGCGGGAGATGGGGGGTCGCATGATTAAGCCTCTGGTGCCTTAACATTTTCATGTGTAGTGGGAAAATTTGGATTTAACACGTGTTGACTGTTGGGCTTCTAAAGAATTTAAAACAAAAAAATATTAAAAATAATGTGGGGCATGGGATTTGAACTCTGGTGGCTTGGTTCAGCAGTGCAAGGTATTACCAATGAGCTACAAGCTCTTGCTTGTATTTATGGTGTGAATTAAATACTTAAAGAGATATCAACAACATTAAATACTCCAAGTATACTTTGAATTTAAATCAATTTTTTGTACATTAAAAATGGAGTTGTTACAGTCTACCCTCCTTACAAAAATTTCGTTCTCGAAATTTACAACTTTTATTTGAGGACTAGTTTACAAAGAGGTGTGGATATCTAGTACGCATTTCATCCTCTCTTTTCCAAGTGGATTCTCCTGGAGTGTCTTTCCTCCATATTACCCGGACCAAGTTAACTTCCTTGTTCCGAAGGGTCTTCACTTTCCTGTCCAGGATCTCCATAAGTTGTTGCTCACATGACAAGTCGGGCTGTATAGTGAGCTTGGAATGATGAAGAACATGTCTGGGGTCACTCACATACTTTCTGAGTTGGGATATGTGGAACACGTTGTGCACTCCTTTCAATGAGGGTGGAAGCGCTAAGCGGTATGCCACTTCACCGACTCGTTCGAGTATGTCGAACGGTCCAATATATCTCAGACTTAGCTTACCCCGTCTTCTAAATCGGATCACTCCGCAGTTCGGAGATATCTTCAAGAACACATGATCTCCTGGATGGAACTCCAGATGATGTCTCTTTGCATCAGCCCAGTGCTTCTGTCGATCTTAGGCTATGCGCATCCTTTCCCTGATAGTACGAACCACATCAACAGTCGCTACTATCATCTCTGGTCCAAGAAGTTCCCTATCTCCGATGTCGTCTCAACTTAATGGCGATTGACACTTCCTTCTATACAATGCTGCAAAAGGTGCCATTCCTATGCTTGCTTGGTAGCTGTTGTTGTTCGAAAACTCCACAAGATGTAGGTGATCTTCCCACGATCCTTTGTAGTCTAACATACATGCTCTAAGCATATCCTCCAAGATCTGAATAGTTCGTTCCGACTGACCATCTGTTTGTGGATGATAAGCCGTACTGAAGTTCAGACTTGTTCCCAAGCTTGCTTGCAGACTTTGCCAAAATTGCGATCGAAACCTGGTGTCACGATCGGAGATAATGCAGACCGGTACTCCATGAAGTCTCACAATTTCTTATATGAGTTCATGGGTATCAGAGATAGTACATTATGAAGAGTTTAAATCTTTAAATAGATTATTACCTCCATGTACTTCTTTGCTAGTGTCTCAGTTGATTGGCCAACTCGAAATGGGATGAAGTGAGCCGACTTTGTGAGTCGATCCACAATGACCCATACGTCATCGTTACCCTTTGTGCTGCGAGGAAGAGCAGTCACAAAATCTATCGTGATGTGTTGCCACTTCCATTCTGGGATTGGTAACGGTTGAAGTAATCCAGCAGTCCTGTGATGTTCAGCCTTTACTTGCTGACACACCAAGCACTTTACGACGCTTCTGGCTACTTCACGCTTCATTCCATGCCACTAATAATTCTGACGTAGATCTTTGTACATTTTGGTACCTCCAGGGTGTGAGTAGGGAGAGCTTTGAGCTTCTTTCATTAACTCTTTCCGAACAGGACCTTTTGGTACACACAATCTGCTGCCATATCTCAAAGATCCGTCTTCAAGGATGATGAAGTCTGTTCTGAGTCCATTCTCCACTTGTTCTCTGATCTTTTGCAACTTAGCATCACTTGCTTGGGCTGTTTTAATCTGATTGACAATGGTTGATTGAACTTGTAAATTCATCAAACTTGAAGTATTACTTGGCATGACTACTTCAATCTCCATCTGATGCAAGTCTCGTTGAAGCTTCCATTGAGCGGTGAGATTCATTGCCAATGGTTGGCGACTAAGTGCATCAGGTACCACATTCACCTTCCCTTGGTGATATTGCAAGTTGATGTCAAAGTCTGCCATGAGTTCTAACCATCTTCTCTGCCGCATATTCAACTCCTTCTGAGTAAACACGTACTTCAGGCTCTTATGATCTGTGTAGATGTTTACTCGTTCACCAAGTAGGTAATGACGCCAAATCTTGAGAGCAAAGATGACGGCTGCCAACTCCAGGTCATGCGTCGGATAATTGCGCTCATGAATCTTCAGCTGTCTTAAAGCATAAGCCACAACTTTACCGTGCTGATGTAGAACACATCCTAATCCCTTACCGGATGCATCGCAATGCACTTCGAATCCTCCAGATTAATCCGGTATAACGAGAATAGGTGATGATGTCAACCTTGACTTGAGTTCTATGAAAGCTTGTTCGCATGCTTCTGACCACACAAAATCTTCATCTTTACGTGTGAGCTTAGTCAGGGGTGTTGCTATCTTCGAAAATCCTTCAATGAATTTTCCGTAATATCCAGCTAAACTTAAGAAACTTCGAATGTCCTTCACTGATTTTGGTGTAGGCCATTCGCTAACTGCTGAAACTTTTGCTGGATCCACCGAGATTCCCTCTCCTGATTTGATATGTCCAAGAAAACCAACTTGCTTTAGCCAGAACTCGCACTTGCTATACTTGGCATAGAGCTGATGTTGTCGAAGAGTTTCCAGGACAATTCGTAGATGTTCTGCATGCTCTTTCCAATTCTTAGAATACACCAGGATGTCGTCGATGAAGATGACAACAAACCTGTCTAAGTACTCCTGGAAAACTTGATTTATTAGGTTCATGAATATTGCGGGTGAGTTGGTCACTCCAAATGGCATCACGAGAAATTCGTAATGTCCATAGCGAGTTCTGAAAGCTGTTTTGTGAATATCAGTTTCCTTGACCTTCACCTGATGATAACCTGAACGAAGATCCAATTTAGAGAAAACACAAGATCCACTTAGCTGATCGAATAAATCGTTGATGCGCGGAAGTGGATACTTGTTCTTTATAGTGACTTCATTCAAGGCTTTGTAATCGATGCACATTCTGTATGAACCTTCCTTCTTCTTCACAAGTAGTACAGGTGATCCCCAACTTGAAGTGCTGGGACGAATCCATCCTTTCGCCAGTAATTCGTCCAACTGTGTTCGGACTTCCTTCAAACCTTCCGGACTTAAACGATAGGGTGCTTTGATCATCGGTTGTGCTACTGGTACTAAATCAATACTGAATTCAAGAGCTCGATCGGGAGGCAAATCTGATATATCGTCAGGAAATACATCGTCGAACTCTCAAACCACATCTGGTCTTGATTCTTCCTCCGCTTGAGCTGCTACAACTACTGCTTCTCTTGGCTTCGCTTTGTAGGTACTTGGCTCTAGTGTACGGTCTCCGCTTTTGAAATAGAAGAACGGATGGTCTGGAATCTCGAATACTACCCTCCTTTGACGACAGTCAATGGTAGCATAAAAAGTTCCAAGCCAATCCATTCCTAGAACCACATCGAAGTTCGGCATGTCCAGCACTTTGAAGTCAGCATAAAACTCTCTGCTGCAGACGACGACTGGACACAAACGGTATCCCATGGTTGCCTTTAGAACGCCATTTCCTGAACTGACATTCCACCTGGATACAAGCGGTGAGACTGGAATCGCATGGGTTCGAACAAACCGTTGCGACATAAAGCAGTGAGATGCTCCAGTATCAAACAGTGCTAGTGCAGGGATTGAGGATACTAAGATTGTACCTAAGGTATGTGGGATTTTTTTTAGGTATAGGGAAATGTATGTAGCTAAGTAGCAAGATTGAAAAGAAAGGTTTGAGAAGAAAAGTTTACCAGTGATAACTTGGCCAGTGGCCTCAGCTTCTTCCACGGTCATCGTGAAAGCCTGGCGTCTTGGTACATTCCTCCTGGCCGGAGGAGCATTCCTCGGAACGTTCCTTTAAGCTTGATGGAAGTGACGAGGAGGTGGTGCAGCTTGTAGTCCTCTAGGTGGTGCAGGTAGGGCAAGTCTTGGAGCAGCTGTTTGAAGAGCTGGTCGCTGCGGATAGGTAATTGCTGGCCTGGGTGCAGCAACTGGGTTTTGCTTTTAGGGACAAGACCCAATATCATGAGCAGCTGAGCCGCAGATCAAGCAAAGATGGTTGGCTCGCCAGCAGTCTTTCATCATATGTCCAGTTCTCTTGCAGTAGGTACAAAAGGCTGGGCTGGGATGTTTGTTCTGTACTCTGGGTCGCCTTGGCACAAAAGATGGCATGGACGATGCTCCTCCTGCCATCTGGTTGGCAGGACGCTTAAATCCAGCAGATTAAGGTCTTCCCCTCGCCTTTACCACTGCCTCATAA